>OW028575.1:26803052-28003052 GCA_932294295.1 Alitta virens
TTGTATCAGAATACACATATTAAAGCCATATAGTATTACATTCATGAGCTGATGTAACAATGGTTGGTAATAATAGGAAAACTGAAGCCATATATATATATGGTAATCGGGCAGATTTCTTTAGTACAGGGCTTAGCGCATTACCATGATGAAATGCATTGATGTAACAATAAGAGAGTAAGAGTAAGCCAATAGGAATATTAGATGATTTCCTTAGGGAACATCTTTGTGAAGATTTGGACCTCTGGAAGGTGCCAAAATAGTAATATGAGATTTATTATGAGCTCCAGAATAATGTTTCTGTCTTAATGGTTCTATATGTTACTCCAAATCCATGTCACACTTGTTCTCATCAGAGTAATTTTCCATTATCTAATTACACGGACTGCTAAATAGTTGCCCTTGTGAGTCCAGGGCCTCCTCATGGCAAGGGTGGTAACACTGGGGGTGAAGACCTCAAACCCCAGAGGCCAACTAGCCGAGCAGCAGTCACATCATTTTTCGTTGTATTTTGCAAGGCGATGATAAATATTCAGTTTGGACAATATACATGCATCAGTGTCTACTATCACAATTTCACATCGTTTAAAATTAGTAATTAGGTTTTTATCCGCGATGACTAATAAGTCATTCAAGAACATATAGCATAACAACATAAAGGGTGTTAATTACAATTCTTTTGGGAATACAGCATAATTATTGCATTGATTGCAATGAGCAATTTGTATCTAAGAATAGGTATATAGGCATGGGCAAATAAGATTTTGTTTCTAAACTTATTTGCGTTGTAAATAAAATATGTTACATAATACTTAGGGGCAGTGTGCAGTATTATTTATTGTATAAATATATTTCATAGTATCTATATTTAGAGTATATGTTGTGTTAGTGGGGATGTTAGTAGTAATTACAGTACGATACTGTAAATTATGGAACCTAAAATGCACACCAGCCGGCGGTAAAAGCACCCATACCCCAGGAGGTGCTGCCACCATACGGTACCATAATATAGTGTAGTACTAAAATGTACACCAGAGGGAGGTAAAAGCGCCTATCTGTGTAACAATTAGGAGGGTAGCCACCTTACGGAGTAGTGTGTAAGTAAACTTCTGTTATTATTGTAATATACCAGTAAATATTAAAGGTATATATACTAACCCAGACATGAGTGCAAATAACAAGTTGAGTCATTATTAGGTGGTGCCAAGGTGACTCTAACATATTTAGGGACAAGAACGACCTCAAATCATACAGTCACACTCCACCTTATCCTCAACAACCGCCATAGATTATTTCTACAAAGGTTAATAACATGGCATTGGTTTACAGATGGATACTTATTGGGCATGTGGAATGCCAAATTGGAGAGAAACATAATTATATCTTATATGATAACATAGAGCAGTTTACATCATTGACTGCTTGTAAAGTTAATATTAAACACTTTACTAACATGGATACTGTCTACATAGGGACGGAATACACAATTAGAATTCTTTGCCAACCACCAGTTATAGGAGATTTAATGCCTTATGTCTTTGATGGAATAGCAGCGTGTCATTCTGATGATGAGAATTCTTCATCAGATTCAGAGGATTCCGATATTTATGCTGCAGAGGTAGATTCTAATGACATCATAAAGCCATGGCTGAGGTGGGAATTATACAAGAAAACCAAGTGTGGAGATGACAACCATTTCCTGTTACACAGTACACACAGTCAGTTACATCTTGATATGGTTGATTGTATATATGAATTCTCAGAGTATTATTTGTCTGAAATATGCTGCAGTCACCCACAATGGCGTTTACACATTTATTGTAAATAACTATACATTGACCCAAATGCATTGCTGCAAAATATAGGGAGAAACTGGTCACAAGCCCCTTGTGAAATTACACTGATGTATAAAAATGCCTGTTAGCATGTCTAGACTTGTTATAGAACCTGTTTTGTTGGACATGAATTATATGTATTCATACAATGCCCCAATAGTAACTTGTACTGTATTATAAATGGACCAATCAGAGACCTTCAGACAATTAGCGAACTGTTATAGAAATACTGTACATTGCTCTTGCTATTACTCATCCTATGCACACCAAACATCAAACATGGATATCTTGATGAAATATGCAACCATCATAAGTGACACAATTGATGGTCCCAACACATTATCACTACTGAAAGAAGATGGCTACATCAAATGGGCATCATACCTGACATTAAGTTCATACCAAGATGCCAAACAGCAAACGTTGAAACTTGTACACCAGCTGGTTGCACAAGAAAATCACAAAGCCATAGCACGAATCTTTGAAATGCTACGTATCGATTACCCGGTTTTGTGCAGCATGATTCCTGAAATTTCATGTGGACAGAGATACTCCCTCTGTCTGGGGCACAACGATTTCTTGAAAGTGATGACCGATGATGGTGAAGTTACCGTTAAGATAATGAAAATGGAGGTTAGTAATTGCCATTGTGTGTTAGTATGTTGCATAACCAAAGTATTAATTACTGTAGTTTCATATATTAGTATATACCAAAGACTTCACTGCATATTATTACCTTTTTTGTACAGACATATGATGAAGACTCCCAGTGTGATGAGGTCAGCTTAATCCTTCAACGTTGGTCTGCACTGGTACATACAGCAGATGTCATGATGTGTGCTATTGGTACGAATCACAAGGTACACCTTGGAGGAGGTTTTTACGTTCAGACATTCTACAATAGTGACAATGTACACATCACCAAGTATGAGAAAACAGAAAAGGGTTTAGATTTAATTTGTACTGATGAGAGCATCGTTCTAACCAGACAACAGTTTACAATAATAGCGGACAATTTCGGACAAATTGAAGACGTTATACCGGAGCTTAGTTTAATTATTCCTTGCTATTTGAAGGAGGATCACCAAAATCAAATGGGATATTTCATGTGTGCAGAATGTAATCCTCATGGATATGAGGAGGATTGGTGAAGTGGTTATTGATATACATTATAGTGATCTATGTTTAATAAATATTGTATAACACCAGACAAGTTGGCTTCCTTATTTCACTTTGTCATATTTATTGTATAGACAAAAACCCTGTTAGTAAAGTGCTGACAATCCGTAAGAGGGCGTGCAACACACCATTTTATTTTTAGTGTAACTCTGGTACAGCAACTTACTTGTGATATCAAAGTACATCATAACTACAAGTAATCATTCACGTTGCAGACATGGAGGTAAACAGAAGCTCTCTGTCCACTCAGAGCTCAGTAGCATCAGATAAGTGGTATCTTCTTGGACGAGTACTCCCGAAGAGTGAAATTGTCTTTTTTAGTCAGGTGTTAATCTTGTACACCATCATTATAGCCTCAATCGTCAATCTCTCTATTGGGAATACATCGGAAACGTGGTTAATTTTGGTCAGCACCTGCGTTGGTGCAATTCTGCCGAACCCACGGGTCAAATCAATTACCAGAATACCTGCAAAACACATACAATACCCCTGTCATACCGCACATGAAAATCAAGTGGATGTATAAAAACAAATGGATGACAAAGATTTGGACCAATATCTTTCAGCTGTTTATTATTCACCAAAATCTCCAGCAAGCTATTATGGAGCAGAAAGACTGTGGGACTACATTAAAACAAGGGAAGATGCTCCAACCAACCTCCACCTTGCTGGTGTTAAAAGATGGCTGAAAGAGCAGACTACCCACTCAATACACACTAAACCTCAACAGCATTTCACTACCGAAAGGATAATAGTGGAATATCCTGACATGCAGTGGGACAGTGATTTGCTACAACTGACCGGTCTCTCAGAGTATAACGATGGGTACAAGTATCTACTTGTATGTATTGACCTTTTTTCTAGATATCTGTGGGTACAACCTTTAAAAAGCAAGAGGACATCTGAAGTAGCTAACAGGTTTAAGCATGTCATATCTGAAGGTCGTAAGTGTGAAATCCTCCGTACTGATCAAGGGAAGGAATTTACAGGGACAGCCTTCCAAGAATTACTGAAAGAGGAAGGTGTTTCACACATGTTGGCCTATGGTGCCCACAAGGCTAGCTATGCTGAACGTGTTAACAGATCCATAGAAGAACGCTTATACAAATACTTTTATGAAAAGCAAACATTTCGGTACATTGATATATTAGAGGACATCATATGGTCATACAACCATACCAAGCACTCTAGCATAGGTATCCCCCCAGCGGAAGTGAACAGTGTGAATACACCTGATATTTACCAGCGCGTCTATGTCCCTGAACTCAACAAAAGGGCTAACCACAGACCCAAGCATTCATTTCAAGTGGGTGATCTGGTGAGGCTAAGTCGTAAAGAGTCACCCTTTGATCACGGTTATCAAGAGCATTGGACTGAGGAGCTGTTCAGGGTAATTCAGAGTCTCCCATCACACCCACCACGCTACAAAGTGCAGGATCTCACAGATGAAGTTATAAAGGGGTCATTCTATGAAGAGGAACTTCTCAAGGTCAATGTGATAAATCCTGATGACATAGTGTACAAAATAGAGAGTGTTGTGTCAACAAAAACAGTCAGGGGCAAGAAACTGAGCCTTATAAAGTGGTACGGCTACAGCGATAAATTTAATAGCTACATTCCTACAGAGAGCATTCAAGAGTACCTTAGTAAATAATGTACTTATATGTCTCCAGTGATCAGAGCGACAGTTTTTACCATGGAAACTCGCCCACAGCCTTCAGAATAAAACTACCGCGTAGGATTGACCTTAATCCATCGAAAAAGTGGACCATAGCTATACTGGATATCGAGTTACCTCAGCTGCTGGACAGTTACAAACCTAGATATATCACAGTTAACACCAATGTATGCCAACCCAGCTTCAGCAATAGCTCTCAGGCACCTATTTTACAAAGGTTGTACTATAACCAGCTGAAAAAAAAGGGTGCATGCATTTTCGACCACCTGCGCTACATTCCTGTCACAGCAGACTCCTTGGATTCACTGAGCATCTACTTAACGGATGACCAAGGAGGGGAACCCTCATTCAAAAGTGGACACTCATACTGTACACTTCACATAGAAACAAGTTAGTTATCTATTTTGCAAACCAAAGGAATGGCTAACACAAGCTATTATGCCACTGATGGAGGATTTGACTACGAAACCTTTGCTGACCATTTCATGAAGCAAGCAGAGGGCGAAAATAAGCCACTACTGGTGCAAAATATGACCAATATGGCTACCTTCAGCAAGTCAGACAACGGGGGTCGCGGACGTATTGTTCTCATTAACACCCGCAAAGACAACAATAAACTTGCCAAAGGTGCTACAGTGGCCAAACTGGAAGTAATTGATCCCGCCGAAGGTGCCAGAAGAAGAGCTGTTGCTGAAGTTCATAATAAAGAGGCGGACAAAACCACCAGCACTCATTCAAGACCAAGCAAGAGGAAGAGGAACACCACATCTACAACGCAGCAGAAGAAGAAGAAAACAGCAGTAAAACACACCTCTAGTTCTAACAGCGACATTTTTGGCAATTAACTTGTGGGAGCTCGTTACTTACCTGTGAGTCATACGGCAACAATCATGAGTGAAACACTGCTAGCAGATGCCTATGTAGGGTATCCTGAGGAATTGGCCATGTTTGAGAAGCCCATCCAGAATGTGGGAATTAAGAGATGCCACTGTACTAAGTATTACCCTGTAAATGATTTTTCCAATCAAGGAGTCATTCAATTTTCTGTGCAGAATAATTCGTCATCTTATATAGATCTGAAGAAAACTCTGCTTAATGTAACCTGCAAAATTGTGGCACGTAATGGTGACATAGTAAAACCCCCAGTAGGTGGCATAAAAGCTGCTGCAACATCCGCTCCAGCTAATGATGCTGCTGCAGCTGAGAGTAATGAGGATGATGATACCACCACGGCTACAGAGCAAGGTGTTAAAAGAGGCATTGTTGGTGTTGTGAACAACTTTATGCATAGTATGTTCAGTCGCGTGGATGTTGCACTACAAAACAAAGTTCTCACTCATGCCGACCAAGCCTACCCCTATCTAGCATATATGAAAGCATTACTGTACACCCCAAAAGAGCAGCAGGATACCGCACTACAGACACAGATGTATTTTAGGGATATGCCCCCAAATCTGCATGATAACAACTGGCTGTATGGTGACAATGCAGCTTTGAAGACCAGAAGCAAATTCTTTGAAAATTCAAAGGAAGTTGACATGAGCGGTCACCTTTACAGTGATGTTCTTGACATCAATAGGTTTATCCCTTATGGTATACCCCTAAATGTCACACTGTACCCTAGTTCACCAGAGTTCTGTCTCATGTCACCAGACTCTGGTGCTGCTCAATACAAGGTGGTCATAACCAAAGCGTCTTTAAGCGTGTGCATGGTGGATGTAAACCCTGTAATATTAACCTCTCATGCTGCCACATTACAGAAAAAACCTGCAGTGTTTCCATATACCAAAACAGAGGTAAAAAAGTTCACTCTGGCACGTGGTGTATTCAGTGGAGAGGTAAATGACCCCTTCTGTGGGGAAGTACCCCATGAAATGGTGTGTGGTCTGGTGTCAGATTCTGCCAATCATGGTCAGGTGAAAGAAAACCCATTTCTGTTTGAGCATAATCACCTCAATTTCATTCAAGTTACTGTTGATGGTCAAGACATGACTCAGGCCCCACTTCAACCTCGTTATGGTGATGAGCCTGAAGATGGGATGTACATAGATGCCTACAGCTCTGTGTGTGGTATAAATGGTTTTGATGAGAGTGCCCCCATAACACGCAAGGAGTACCCAGAAGGTTTCTGCTTCTACAGGTTTGTCTCTGAAGCCATTCCTGGAGGCAATGATGATGTCATCCCTTTGAGGCGCCGTGGTAATATGAGGGTGTCTGTGAAATTTGAAAAGAAGCTTACACAGCCTACAACATTGATTATCTTTGCGAAATTTCCGGCCGCTCTCAAAATAGACAAAAACCGCGCAGTTCACGAGGTGTGAGCATTCTTTTGTGTGACACCGCAGTGACAGGTTCAGAGTGAGTAAACTCCCCTACCTCCCCACACGATGGAAACGTATGCAAAATGTTGTATGCCCTTTGATTTACCTAAAAATTTTACTGTGGTCGGATCCACGCAGTGTGGAAAAACGTTTTTCATTCAGCAGTTATTACTGCAGTATAAGCAGATGTTCATACCAGCTCCAAGTAAAATTATTTACTGTTACACTTCGTGGCAAGACAAATATGATGTGTTGGAAAAGGAGCTGGGAGAAATTATCCAGTTTAGATCAGATATTCCAACCTGTGAAGAGCTTACAGCCATATGGCAAGAGACCCACAGGGAGACCCTTCTAGTTCTTGATGATAAAATGAGTAGTCTTAATGACAGTGCCATGGGGAATGCTGTTGTTGATATTGTATGTGTCCTATGCCACCATTGTCACGTGTCGTGTATAATAACTCTTCAAAACCTTTTCCATGCCAGTAAAGCAGTGAGAGAGATAAGTCTGAATTCTCAGTACATATGTTTGTTTAGGAACAATAGAAGTGCAAGACAGGTGAACACCCTAGGTAGCCAAGCGTTCCCAGGGCAGGTCCAGTATTTCATGAATAGTTACGAATTAGCCACTGCCAAAAATTATGGTTACATGATTATAGATCTATCATCAAATATTGACAGTAGACTCAGATTGAGAAGTGCCATATTTCCAGGCGAAGAAACCATAGCATATCTGCCTAAGAAATGAATATCATGAAGGAAAACATTATATTTCTGCAAGCTGTGGGCAGTCTGCATGATGTACAAGTTAAGGAACTACTGAAAACAGCAGATAGGAATCAGATTACTGCAATAGCAGAGGTATTTAAAAATGTTCTTGGGGGCGTGATCAGAATCCCCACAGAGTATAAAATCAAGCTGACCAAAGACAGAGGCACCATTCGCTCCATAGCAGACAACAAAGTGTCACATGAGGAGAGACTGGAAACTCTTGTGACCTCATCTGACATTGTATCTCTACTCATAAAGGCTGTCCTAAAAAGACTGCTAGCTCTAGCCAAATAAATGGCCGAAGAACACATAGTGATACCTCGTGAACGCTACAATAGACTCATGCAGCAGATAAACAAGACAAACGTTGAAGAGAAGCCAACCGAAAATGCACATCGTAGCATTTCTGTCACCAAAAGCAGTCAAGAAACTACTCAGAAGGAGCCAGAGAAAAGCATACACGACACAAAACAACCCCCCTTTAGGACAAGGGATGACATCACACTAGGAAACCCCCCCAGTGATGCAACTGCAGACCCTCCAGGGGTTACTCCAGAAGAACTGCAGCGCTTACTTAGTGGTGGGAGAAAAAAGCAGACCAAAAAACCTAAAACTAAAGGAGCCAAACGAAGTTCTCTGAAATCTGTAAAAACTACAAAAAAAGACTCTCGCAGGAAGAGAACAGTTAATAACGTTATTAAGAAGATTAAAAAGAACTGGTTAACCTTTTAAGTAACACTGTGTAGAGAGCTTATTCATGCTTATTGTATGTCTCTTATATATACAAAAAACTTATGTGTATTATGTTATGCATAATGTATAATAGTTACGTCGTAATAAACAAAAAACAGGGTATTATCTTTGTTATTCACCGATAAGCAGAGTTTGTGTTTTGTTTGATTGAGCTAGCAAACAGTTGTCAGCAAATAATGGAAATACTGCATGGTACGGCTTGTTTACCATGCTAAGGACATACACTGCTTCTGTTTTGTCCAATTGTGTACAAACGCGGAAAGTACTCATAGAACCACTGTAAACAAAAGATTTTGGATGGTGAAATAATAAAGTCTTAATAATAGCAAAAGAAAAATTGAAATAGGTGCCGAGTGCTACAAAACGTAAATATCAAGTTAGTCTAAATCTCGAGTGTCCTATTGGACAAGATGTGAAGGAAATGCAGTGCCCTCTAGAGGGGATATACAGCTAACCAGTCCATTCTAATAAGTTAACACTGATGTTCTGTTCATATAAATAGAAGGTGCAGGCCATACTCTGTACCTTCTCAACTTTCGTTTCAACTTTCGCTTTCGCAAGTGTTTTGACAAGGGAACACTTTTCGTTTCACCATTTCGATAGCATGAAGCTTTACTACAACAGCAGTGGGACACTTGTCCGTGGCAAGTTCCTCTGGTTCCGGGAACTTGGGCACCGCAAGTTTATGGTGCTGCAGAAGTTTCAGGGGCGAGTGAAATTACACTTAAGGAACTATGTATTGGATGAAGAGGAGTTCGTTTTGATACCCACCACGAGAGGTGTCACGCTGGACAAACAACAAACTAGGGATTTCATCCAGGCTACTGTTGACCTATTCAAAGTAGTTAAAAAAGTAAGTACTTTAGATTATTATTTATATACTTGTTGGTAGTTCTGTAAAAGTAATATATATATATATATATGTTTGTATTGTGCAAATGTACATTTACACATGTGTACACTAATGAATATGATGCACATGTACATATGTGTACACTAATGAATATGAAACACATTTTTGTATATTTATTCATGCGTAGTGGATATCACACTTTATCATACATACACTTCACTATTTGGGGTTTATTTTGTTTTTGCAGGGTAAATCTGATGAAAGCGATGACGAACTGTTTTACGACACTACCAAAAGTAGCAACATTGATGCTGAAGAGGATGAAACACCGGTAGATGACGATTCTCCCCAGGAGGAATCTTGCTCCGAGGCAAGCAGTGACTTTGTCCCTGCTGAGCTTAAGGTTCATTTGGGGAAAAATTTGTTCGCCACTGCTAAGAAGCAGTATGGATCGGTTGATTTAAGGCATTATTTTTTCACCAATAAATCACTGAAATCCCTACATCCTACAAGGAAGGGTGTTAATTTAAGCTTCCAAGAGTTTACTAATGTAATGAAGCAGATTCCTGCTCTTGAAAACAAGTGGGCAGGTTTGAAGGTCCTATCCGAGTGCTCCTTTTCTCACCACAGTGAGATACAGCAGTTAAAATGTAATCACTGCACACCCACTCCAACCAACAACGACAAAGAGAGTGCCGCTAAAGCGGCACGCCAAGAAGACCTTGACGAAACCGTGGTGGGAAAGCCTCAGCCAAAGGTGGTGTTGACCAAAGGTGCTGCAACCACAAGTGGTGACAAGAGGAAGCATGCAATAGATGTAGGTGACTCCTCGGATGACAGTGGTAGCTCCACCGAAGAACAACAACCTGCTGTCTCACCACTTTTGATTAATGATGAATGGGACCTTCAGACCTCGGGGTTGACTCCCAAAAAAAACAAGTTATCTATGTTAAAAAAGAAAAATACCAAGTAACAGCCTGTTATGTGTGGGTGAATGGCCTCAACTCAAGGTTCTGTGTCCTTTTAAAAAATGAAGAAAAGAACGAAAGGTGTTCAGAATGCTTGTAAATTTGTTGGGGTACGTTTTACCTGAGTATAAGAAGTTTCATTGAAGGTGTCTGCTTCACTTCCTATACAGCAGGCTGTTGTAGAATGCAGCATGTAGCTTTTAGCAGCTTATATAAAGTAGATAATATATACTTGTGTATTAAGGAAACATAGCAAAACTAGATACAATTGTAAAGTTATGGCCCCATTCACTGTCTATTTTAAAAATATTTAAAACGTTTTATGAAGGGAACAATTTCCACAGTGTTAAAAAATACAAAGCAATTAGTGCATTTTCTAAAGGAAGACTGTATTTAATTGTATATTAATGTTAATTAAGTATATTAATGTTTAATGTATTTAATTGTATATTAATGTTTAATTAAGTATATTAATGTTTAAATATTTGATTGCATGCTTTTTAGTGGAAAAACAATAAAACAGTTTTCCGTGTTTCAAAAGACACTGGTACAAATTGACAATCTGTGTTCTTAACATTGCGGCATACACATACACTTTTGGTTTGGTGTTTTATCAGCTCATCATTACAAAGCACCATAACGTTAATTATTGAAACGTTTGCTAGCTCATCATTATGTAGCACACTACCTGTAGCGTAACCCTAAATGTAAAACGGAGTCTACTACTAGTAATACTAGAAACTATGTAACACAAGCGCTTTGTTTTGTGGTTTAGCAACTCATCATTACATAGAACCATGCTGCTAATGTTGAAAAGCTGTAATAACAACATATGCATTACATAACTACGTATTAGAAAGTTTTTGGTGTTTTACAAGCTCATCATTACAAAGCACCATGACGTTAATTATTGAAATTGCTTGCCAGCTCATCATTACGTAGCACAATACCTGTAATGTACCCTAAAATGTAAAGCGGAGGCTACTACTACTACTAGAAATATGTAACACAAGCGCTTTATTTTGTGGTTTAGCAACTCATCATTACATAGAACCATGCTGCTAATGTTGAAAAGCTGTAATAACAACATACGCATTACAAACTACGTATTAGAAACTTTGTTTAACGAATATTATGTCACATAGAGTGATTATTGCATAATATTGCCATTCACGCTAATTGCTTTTAATTGTGTGAGGCATAACAGCGTCAGGGGTGGATCCCCTAAGTCGGTTAGAGAATGGGGGCTTTTCTTCTTTCATATGCCACAAAAAAGCATTTACATACACTGCCTATTGCATGTTATCGCCGTTCACGCTAATTGCTTGTAATTGCGCGAGGCGTAATGGCGAGTGGTTAGGCCTCTGGACCCACCCCCTGTAATAGGATTTAGTGGATCCGCCCCTGACGCCGCCTGAGATACAATAGAGCGGTGCTCGGTCTTGACAAAAGCCTCCTGCGAATGATTTATGGTGTGCGCACCGAGTCCGACCCCCCTGTGTTCTCCGCCCCTGGAGTTCTTATATATACCTACACAAAAAAACACAACACGGTAGACCGTGGGAAGTTCTTTTTGATATAAATAAGGTTTTTTGTATGACCCGTTCATTGGAGCATGGACAAGTTCTTATGGAAAGCTGCTTTGTTTGCACTGTGCGACAGTTACATTTTCGACTGCGGCCCATGTCAATGTTCACCGCTGGGAGGTGGTGGGTTCAGCGCCAATTGTACAGGAACCCCTGAACTGGACCATGTACCCCTCGAATCTTTCTCTGAGGCTGTTAGCCAAGGTCTGATGATGGTGGACATGAGGGGGACTGCTCTTTGTTCATCTAAGAAATTGCTGGAGGAGCAAGATGTTGAAGTGCTGTGCAACGAAGTGCATAACAGTGGGGGTAACCTGGAAGCTACAGAGGCTGCACCTGAAATACACTATGCTGATGTTGCTGGGGTAGCTACAGGTGCTGTAGCCCTTTGCCTTGTCGTCCTTGTTGGTGTGGTTCTTGGCATTGCCCTGTACAGAGTGAGTTTTAGTTTTTCTCTTTTTGTTATTATTTTGTTTGGAACAATTAGTGGTGCTGTTCATATTTCATTTTTCAAATCACACAAACTATTACAAAGTATTAAGAGTTTTCTGATTTTTGTGTTATTTTTCCAGAGGGACATTGAGCTGCGACGCCTAATGGTTCAGGCTGTTAACGATGGTGCCGATGCCTTCATCGATGGGGAGGGCGCTGCAAGGCTTAGAGAGCTGTAAGTAAAAACATAACAAAAAGAGAATGCATAAATTGAAAATAGTATTGTTATGTATTTAATTATTTGTGTTATCATATACAATGATATTTCAGCATGACAGCTGAAGTAGGACGTGTGATGGGTGGCTTCATGACAATGTTCCAGGCCGCCCCAGCGTTAGGCCAGCGAGGCCCAAGTCTTCACACTGTGAGGCCCAGCACGCCCACTGTTCCACCCCGACCACATGGAACACGCATGTTTACACCACCTGCTTTTTCAACATCAGCTGCTAGAGGTGTGACCTCCATCTCCATGGGTATCCGTACTAACTCGCCTGGGACCAATGAAAAGCAACCATCTCCTCCTCCTCCTCCTCCTCCTCCTCCTCCTCCTCCTCCGCCTCCTCCTCCTCCTCCTCCTCCTTCAGTCTCACCTAAATGTGGTGGTGGTGGTGGTGACACAACAGAGTCCATGAGCTCTGAGGAGAACAGTAAATAATAATTGTAGGACTTTTCTGTGTTATTTATTTTATTTATTTGTTTGTAAGTTTTGTAGAGTGAGGGCTTGTTTGTTGTACCCACACTACATGTTTATATATACTTAATAACCCACACTACATGTTTATACTTAATAAAAATAATGATGCTTTTTCGTGTTTACGAAAAATGTTCCTATGCAAACTGTTGTCAGACAATTGTTTTTTGTTGTTGTGGTGCTCAGTCGTAAACCTTCTACTATCTGTGAATATCATAAAAGTTCCCAGCCAACAAAACACCACACAAAACAAGGTTATCTTTAAAACATGTCATCTCAGCATTACGTTATCCTTAGGTTAGTATCTGAAACAATATATATATCTAGCGCGTACCTAGTGTAAAAGCGCTTTGTGTGAAGCTTCACCGCGCTGCAGTCATATGTCTATGACAAATCTATAAATAGCAATGCTGCCATTTCTGGTATGCAGAGCCCTCTATAATCATACATGTTTTTAACCGCACAGCTAATTTAACTGATGATGATAATAGTGCTAATAGTGTCTCGCGTGGGGGGATTAGGAGAAGATTTTAGCTGACAATAGATAAACAATCGGTATATTTGTGTAGTATTATCTTCACTTATAGTAAAAAGCTTGAGTAACAGTTGGCACGTGTGATGTTTGTACGCATGTCTCTGTTCATTGCGACCCACGAAGCAGGCACAGAGAATGTGTAGGGTTATATAAGGAATGGTAACCTATGCATTCAAAGTAGGTGTCTCATTCCGAGCTTTGTCTAAGTTGCGTAGTACCTTAGTTCCCCGCCCATCGTTTACAATCTGTCGTTAAAAAAGGGTTCTGGATGTCTCACCTTTTTTGTTAAGAGCCTCAGTATCTCCGTTTTCATTCTCTTTCTCTCTCTCTCTCTCTCTCTCTCTCTCTCTCTCTTTTGCGCAGGCGGCGAAGCCGCCTGTTTTTTTTTGTCGTGCCGCGGCTGCGGAGGTACCGATCGGTAAACTGTGCCACGTGGCAATAAGAGCCGTTCGGCATTAAACGCCGTGCGGTATTAAGTGCCGCTAAGACAAAATGTAGTGCGGCACACCGGGCCTCGCCACTTTTTGTTGTTTGTTTGGCTGGTCTGGTTTGTTTTGCAACTATCGCAATGGATAATAAAAGCGTACAAACGTTTAACATAAAGTAGTATATGAAAAACATCTTTTATTATATTTAGTAATACAAGAACATGCATTTTTTAAGTTCAACATAAGTATTATATGAAACATTATTATCATCATTATTTATTATATTAGTAATACAAGAAAAACATGTGTTAAAGCTAAAAAAACAACACAAAACTGCATTTAACCTCAGACCTGGGTGTAAAGGACAACAAAAA
Source organism: Alitta virens (assembly GCA_932294295.1). Taxonomy (NCBI): domain Eukaryota; kingdom Metazoa; phylum Annelida; class Polychaeta; order Phyllodocida; family Nereididae; genus Alitta; species Alitta virens. Next base: position 26,817,516 of record OW028575.1, read on the forward strand.
ACTAAGTGAAAGATGTAAATTGCGTGTTGGCAGAGTCTGTCTCTTCAATTTCGAAGCAGTGCGCAGGATTTACAAATCTTGCGCTGCTGCGACGGCTCCTGTTGTTGCGAGGGTCGTACACACGCCAATCATCATCATCATCATTGGACTTCTTCTTCCTGATTTTCCTACACACTAGCTTCACTAGTGCCATTAATGCCTGCGAATAGAAAACATAAACAAACATGAGCAATGTGTACAAAATTTGTGCATATATTTTCTACAGATCTATGATAATTTGGAGCGCGCTATAAAGTACGATTTTTTATATATATGTTCACCTTTATAAATGTACAGCCTACTAGAACCATCAGAAAACATGTGTCCAGAGATACTTTAGTAGAAAACGTGGATTTTTTAGTTTTGGATGTGAGACGGTCGGCTTCAGGTGGTTGGGGTGTGAGCCTAGTGGCCGTTGTGACCACCGGTGACAGTGTGACCGTGGCAGTTGTGACCACCGGTGACAGTGTGACATAAGGGCCCGTTTGCGCCAATGTTGTTGTCGCCAAAAAGCCCTCCCTATCTGCAGTGGTGGTGGTGGTGGTGGTGGTGGTGGTGGTGGCGGCGGTGGCTATTCTGCTGCTCTTGCTGCCAGAATCCACTGTAGTAGTGATTTCTATTCTGCTGCTAGTTTCTATTCTGCTGCTCTTGCTGACAGTGTCCGCTGTAGTCACGCTTTGTCGTGTGGTAGGCAAAGTGTGCGGTCCCGTGGTATGCAATGTGTACAATTGTGTGGAAGACAATGTGTGCACTTCTGCTTCAGCTGTATTTACAGACACCGGTGTCATTGTGTCCCGTTCTGTTTGGTGTGTGGAGACTGTACTGGACAAACCTGCAGTATTCCAATGCAATAAAAATACAATAAATCTCAAGCTAAAACCACAAATACAAAAAACAACGCATGAGAGTCTGCTTAACAGACCATAAAATAGGACCTACTCACCTAGATCGAATTCTGCACACACTACAGGTGGTTGGGGCTGTGTGTGATTACAGAACACTGTCCCTGTCATGTCCACTGTTCCTAGCACAACTTTGAGCTTCTTTGGGAAGTGTGGGGTCTTTACAAGGAATGCTGATTTACCGCATGAAGCAGTCACTTTCACACTGTCACTGTAGCTGCAGGAGCAGAGGTCAAACAAATTGCTCTCTGGTAAGGATCCACATGAGAACGAATAATCCGCTGTACAGGTATGCATGATGCAAAATAAAGAGAGGGAGATGCAAATTATCAAGCCTGTCATTTTGCTTGTATCAACTGGTCTATGGTGTAAAATCACTTTCTGCCCCTGCGCATTGTGTCACCTTATCACTCTCCTTTTTTTGTAATTCTTTAGCTAGATACATAAGCCAATATTCACGGAACTGTGTTTAGGTCAATGTAACAACAAACCCACCATGCTCATTTTGGCAATGTTCTATTCTGTCTGGTGATATGCAGCAAAGACAACACATGATAATATACACTAACCAAACTTTAGCAATATACACTGCATAAACTGTAAATATATATAAATATATATAACATTATTACTACTACACTAATTACATAACTAATTATTCACAAGCGTTACAACATTATTAATTTCCAGTACTAATTACAATATACACTGCAGAATTGGTACATAGCAACATAATATACAACAACACACAAACTATATCATAATCAGTTCACTAACTACTTTTCCCTACCCTTGTTTTTTACACTAAGCATCATGTACTTTACATATTAATAGCCATATGGTAAAGTCTTAAAGCTGTCTGCTGCAACAACACGTTTTGTAAACACTTTCTTAAATGTTTTGGTGTAGGGCCTGTTGTAAATGATGCCAAGATGCTTTACCCTACATATTTGCTTTGAAGGTGGCAGTTTAATTTTTTCTATTGCATCCATAACTACTTCTTTCATGGAGTCAAAGTCGATAATAAGACTGTTAACATAATTAAGGGTTATGCCTTTCACTTTGCTGATGCTCTCTCCATTAGTCAGCTTGTAACTATAGCTCTTGGGCCCTGTTGAGAGAAATGTCTTTATGTACGCGTTACTAGGTAATTCATCAGTAAGCTCTCCCAGCAGGTCTCCCGTTTGCAAGATGTCTTCTTGATCTTTGTTCTGTACAAAAATAACAGAGTCAGTGTCAAAGTACAAAGTTTGTTCCCATGTCTTTTCTAGTATGCTGAAAAGGTGCAGACGTGCTAATGATGTTGTGAATGTACCTATTATCTCATTAGTGAAGGTATTTTCAGCCTCAAAGGTTTCACAACATTTTAATTCTACCACAAGCACTTCTGGACTGACAATGTGGAAGTTTGTTACCACCTTGGTGGGGTCATTTCTGATTTTGGTGAATTCAGTTTTGGTCTTAATGTATTGGGTGCGGGGGAGGTCACCTCTCTGTATAAACTTGCCCCACAGTGTGTTAGCATACAGCTTTGAGACCAGTCTGAGGGAGGGGTTGTAATTTATCTTCTCTTTGTCAAGAAGTATCCCCTGCTTCTCATGGTAATACCTCACATATTTATCTTTGTCCTCCTCTGACTCCACCCAGCTTGGGTAGCCTGAGGCTTCCTGCTTGACTTTCAAAAACATTTTGACATAATCCTGAAATATGTTGCAGTCAATATCGCGAGTAGTCTGCGGGTAATGGTATATTTCATATATCTTCAATATGTTATAACCATGCTTAAGAGCAACCTTAACTTCCTCGGTTGTCCAAGTACCCACAATGGCTCTCTCGGAATCACTGCAATTGCAGGGGTCTGCTAGCTCCAACCTTGCGCACTGTGAGCACAGGGGAAATTTCAACTTGCCATTGCACCGAACAGGGAGCACAGGTATGAAGAGCTTTCTCGGTGGCGCTACTTTAAGTTTCACCAAACCATAGTAGGGCTTTAGTGTGTAGTCCATTTTAGACTGCTCGGTTATGATCTCAGGGTGACAAGTAGGATAATCGGTACTGACGTTGACGTAGCTATATAGAGATGTCACGTCATAATATTTGATCATCTCATCCTCCGCTGCATCATGAAACAGGGATACCGGGGATACCCTCCCCCCAAAGAAGCTATCGCGTATCTTCAAAGGTGTTACCAGATCCACAGAGTCCACAAACTCTTTCAGTTCAGCGTTACGCTTCACCATGTTGTCGAAGTGGCATTCCCACATATGCACAACTTTGTAGCCCTTGTTTTCGATTTCTTTAAGTCTGGTGAGAGTTCTCTGGTAGATCTTCTCAAGAGTAGCACCTGTTCGCGGGTCATGTGCATGTCTGTCTTTGCGGCAGGTATGACCATGCCACCGGCACCCTAGGAATTCGTACACGTAATTTGAGCCTTCACGGTGTCCATCGCAATGGTAGGACGTTCCAGGAATCCTAAACTCCCCGCCATTACGACTGTGGCGGATTTTATGACCTGTGATTTTGGCCACCCACTCCATCCAGGCAACAGCCTTGTGACTGTCGTTGGGGTGCTTAGTGTATCCTCTGACAGGAATCTGTGGAATGGGAGAACTAACAAATTTATTTTCTACAATCTGCTGGCTGTCAATTACATTTCCCTTAATACTCCACTGCCCATTTCTTAGAATGGCTCTCTCATGAGTTCCATCGAGGAGTTTCACTTGGTGCTCTTCGTGGAGAAGCAGCTCCCTCACAATCTGCATGGCACTTGATGCAATTGTGGCGTGCGCGAATGGATCCACTCCTTTCCCACCCTGGGCTGTCATGTCCATCAAAAGTGCGCGAAATTTTGTGCAAGTTTCTCTTAATATGTTCACATCGGAACGTGTGTATGCAAGTATTTCATCCTGGAAGTTAAACACTTTATCCGCTTGCTTTCCATGCCACTCCATGAAAGCCTCTCTGTCTTTTCTGGACATGTGCTTCACTCCATAGTAGCTAGGGTCTGGGAAGGGACCAACGTAGTTCTGAAATTGCTTAGTATTGAGAAAATGGGGGAAATCACCTTTCTTGAGTTCAGAATTCAAACCTAGTGCAGCAGGTAGTTTTTTTAATGCCATGGGTAGGAAATTTAAACTGTCAATACAGCGTATATCCACTCCTTTCTTGATAGTCATTGTCATTATTTTGCTACCTGCATACACAACTTCAGGGTACATGCCATTGTTCACACAGTGATTAAGGATAAAGTGCGAATCGAATGACTTTGCATTGTGAGCGATGGCTACGGCTCCTTTGTGTTGAGGCGTAATGAGCCATTTACAGAATGAATCGCATGTATCAGGACCCTTAAATATCATTTCCCTACGCCCACACAGTTCCTCGGAACATAGATCTTTAAGGCAGCCATCCTTACACTTAACACTGCACTTTCTACATCGATGACCACAATTTGGACATTTTGAGTCAGGAGTGAAAGAGTCGTCTTTGCACATATTACAGGCTGTCTGACACACTAGGTAATTAGGTACATGTCTCTCTAGCCCACAATAACTCCTGTTACAGTTGACACACCTCCTACAACGTACACACATCTGCTCTGGTAAGCAATCACTGCAACCACTTTTAGGTTTGTTCAGGTAGCCCTTGTCACATGTTATGCGCTGGTCTTGGGAAGTTTCAAAGTCGTAGTATATGAACAACCCTTCTGTTGTTTTGGGCTTCCTGATTCTGTAATAGCACAGGTGCTCACCCACCACGAATTCCTGACAGCAAAAACAGTACCATTCATGACACACATGCTTTGCGACATCGCGTTTGGTCTTGTCCATGGTTTTGTAGCACTTAAGGCACCTGTAATACGTGTCGCACAGGGACAGTCTGTCCTCACCTTTATTGGCACTATTCTGATACTCTCTTGAGAGCTGATGTCTCATATAACACTGGGCATTCCTACACACCATGTTACACGCATCACACACTAGGGAATCATCACCATAGAAACACTTATTTGTGTTGCATGTTGCGCAGACAGCTTCGCAACTATGTCTCCAGTGCTCACTATAAGTTGTCAAACATTCTTCACAGAACTTTTTATACACAAAGAACCCCTTGATATTAACAATGCTGTGGTAATGCTGATCTTTCAGATACAAATATATCTTTCTTTTTCGCTCCATTTTACCTGTGTACACTATTTCGTCACCAGTATCACCAGACACTACAATTATTTGAACATTAAGCACATCTTCAAATTTGTGTAGATCGTGCACAGGCACAGGGGCATCAGTTGATAAGCCTGCTTGTTTGTGCAGTTTCAAAGCATGACTCCGTTGTGAATGTTGCATCCTACTCATCACCGAATTCTTGTGCACAAACATGTTAAACTTAGCTTGAGGCATTTTGTTCAGTTTAGCTAAGCAAGTGACTGTTGCACGTGCAGCACACAAAAACTCATTTGGTACTTCAGGAATGGTTACCATGCTTCTTTTTCTCTTGATTGAACAATCGTCAGACAAGGTGTCTACATTTACTATGGCTCTTCGTCCACCGCCAGAATCAGATGCTTCCATGACTCCTACACTGACCTCGAAAGAGTCGTCTACAGTAAGGTCTTTGTTGGACTGCAGAACAGCTTCAAATCTGTTTTAAAAAGAAGTGTCATATGTCCTCAACAGTTACAATAAGTATCTCAGACAGTGGGTTTATTTATATGTCCTCAACAGTTACAATATGTATCTCAGACAGTGGGTTTATTTATTATATCCTTGTGTGACAAATAAATTACTACACATAACTACAAAATAAACAACTGCAACAACACTCACCGTTCCATTATGACTTCAGTAGTTATGTTATGCTGAGGTTGGCAGTGAATTGTTATTTCTCTGTCTAATCCTGTATGTCTGATAGATAGGCGTGCTTTGTCATCAGGATTTGGATGGTTTGCTCTCACTCTATCCATAACACTGCCAAACATATCACCCAGATCATTTGTAATATCAAGTAATTTCCTCCCTTGGAGGTCATCCTTAAATTTAGCTCTGAATGTTACTTCCTCAACACCGAATTTTCGAGCTCTTCTCTCATTGACCTGCTCAATTACATAGGGCTCCACATCCTCCTCCTCCTCCTCCTCCTCATCCTCCTCCTCCATTGCAATCCTTTTAGCAGGTGGTGGCTCAGACATGTTCACATTACAGAAAGAAACATTCCTTTTAAAATTTTACTAAGATATCCTGGGAAATGTTATAGACGCCATGACCAGCACAAGTGTACAGTGTCTGGCAAAGACTTTTCATTTAATATGCAGTGGTTCTTTGTATAGGTTCTGTTACATGTTTTTAACCAGTCACACACTTTTGGAAACCTGTATATATAGTTTTACCCCTCAAATATTGCGCTATATCATTTTTAATGCCTTGTTATCATATAGACTTGTGTAGTGATGCAGATCACTATAGACTTAAGCAGTCATGCAGTATTAGATCTATGTTAGAACATCAAACAATATCACAGGTACTTGTTAATCACAAATATTCTTTTTATCCATTCCTCAGGCAGCACAATGTTAGAATTAGTCATCTTTATAAAGATGGTGTGAAATATCTTCTTAGTATATAGACAGGTATATTTAACCTATATTACAATAATAACAGAGGTTTACTTACACCCTACTCCGTAAGGTGGCTACCCTCCTAATTGTTACACAGATAGGCGCTTTTACCTCCCTCTGGTGTACATTTTAGTACTACACTATATTATGGTACCGTATGGTGGCAGCACCTCCTGGGGTATGGGTGCTTTTACCGCCGGCTGGTGTGCATTTTAGGTTCCATAATTTACAGTATCGTACTGTAATTACTACTGATGTTTTAAGGGCATCATCTCCTTTACCAAGATTAATATATATTAATTACCAAATTGTGCTTATTTCAATTGTATGTTGGTTTGCGTTGCTAGATACATTTAATGTAGACCTACCAGTTAAAAATTTTAATATCAAAAACTAATTTTCAATTTGATAATATATATATTTTTTTTAAATATGAGTTTGAGGGGGGCATCCACGTCAGCGTTTTATAAATAAGAACTTAGTGGATGTCTCCTGATCAAAGTTAATTGGATTATAATATGTATTTTGACTTTTTTTTATTTATTTTTATTTATTTACTGCTTATCGTTTTTCCTTGCTGCTTTTGTTTGTTTTATTTAATTTGATCTAATAAACTCTCTGTCTCTCTCTAATTGCATGGTCTCAAATAGTTCAATGGCAATTACTTGACACTCAGTAAGAACTGCTCTGAAAGTGCAATTAACTGTATCTAAAACTGTTTTTTACAGTTGTTCTCACTAGAATTGCAATGCTGAGCCTCCAGAATACTTGGCTGAGATTTATAGTACAACAGTGACGTATTTCCGGTCAGTGCAAAACACCGGGAAAATCAAAAATGGCGGCCTCCGTGGTTCACAAAACGGAGCTAATAAATGCAGGATATTACTTTACCAGGGCACATATGCAAGTTTTGAATAGCGTTGATGTGTTTCTATGGACCCAAGCTAACATCTGAGAGGTAAAGTACTCAAGGGGTTAGTTCCCCTTTAATGTCTTATCGTGGCAATTCATGACGGGGACATCTTTCAGTCATGATATTTGCAATTTGCCACCCCCGGTGGAGCCTTCAGAGTCATGGCTGGATCAGCCAGTGACATGCGATTATATATATCTGGATCCTTAAAAGTTAACTTGTAGGTCACTGAACTAAGTTTTTGGTTATTATAAATTTTTTTTTTGTGTGACTATATTTTGCTATTTATAAAGTAAGGACTGATGATAAGTTGCTGTTTGCTGATATGGCGGTACTAAAAAGTTTGTTGCTCTAGATATATGTATATTTTTGTTGTCTACATTATACATACCTTCAGAGCCAGTCGGCTGTCAATAAAGACAATTAGAGCATCATGCTGATGATGTGCTATATTTTGATATTTTCAAGTAACTTGATACTTCCCTGAAGTGAAGAGTCCTCTGGATTCCCTTCTGTATGGAGTCCTTTGGATTACCTACAGTGTATAAGTAAGGAGAAAATAGTAGGCCTGATAAGGAGTATGCATTTGTTGAGCCAACAGATCATTATGTTATCATAATATTAATTTGGTGCTCATTGACAACTTCGTGTGAAGATAAATGCTGTCACCCTGGGTTTTTGTTTTAGTTGACTGTCCTGAGACCTTCATACCACATTTTTGTAGAGCAACTTTAGTGATTCAGTTTTTTTTATATAGGTATTTTGGACGCCAACTTTTTGATTTTGTTACTCAGATGACTGAACTAATGTTTCTTTGAATTTATGTATTTCAGATCAAAGAAAGGAGAAGGCTGCAGCAGCTGCCAATATGGGCCAGATGGGGCAGATGGGGCCAGGCCAGATGGGACCAAGTGGTGTCCAAATTGTGACATCTCCCATGGGTCCAGGTGGTCAGATGGTACCTGGAACCATGGCCCAGATGGGAGGAGTCGGCCAGATGGGACCCGGCCAGATGGGTCAGATGGGACAAATGGGTGGACCGGGACAAATGGTGGGACCAGGTCAGATGGGAGGACCAGGCCAGATGGCACCACGTCAGATGCTGGCCGGACAACTGGGTGGCCAGATGGTGCCAGGACAGATGGCTCAGATGAGGATGGTTCAGCCGGGCATGCCTGTTTCCATGCAGGGCAATGTCATGCAGCAAAATCCAGGTATGGGCCAGGACCCCATTAACGCCCTGCAGAACCTAACGAAAGAACCTGCAGTGTCCCAAATGCCAGGGCAACACCCACAAGGTACATTACAAATTGGTTGTCTTCAAAACAAGCACACAATAAAAAAAACATACAGCAAGCCTTCCATCACCCTCTGCTTTCCAATTTCTAAATTTTAACCCGCTTCCCCCTTTCATAGCCCTTAATTTTCAAATAAATGCAGAGTTCCTGTTGTGTGAAACTGTGAATGATTTCTAAAATGTTCAAGTCTGTGATGTTTGGATTTATTGATAGACAATCAGATTGTAATGTCCAGGTTTGAGACTTGTAGTTCCCAAAAATGTAATCAGGTTAAGTTAGTAACTAAGTGTTAAATTTTAAGCAGGAAGTCCTATGGTAGAAATTGAATGAACTATGCAGTTAAAGTTGTTTGCACTTAAATCTTACCATTCTTCATCACTATCCATATTCCTCAAACATGTCTATTTGTAACTGGGATATGTGCCCACCTTGGAGTATAAGGGTGAAAAGAGACAAAAAAGGAAAACATGTGCAGCAAATTATATATATTTTTTTCTTTTCATTTGTTTTTTCTTTTACTTCCCTGCTGTGAGGTTGGAAGGCCTAGGCTTGCACAGTGATACAATGATAAAATATTACACAAAACAAAAAAGCCCTGTATGCTTGTGAAGTGTGCAGACAACAGTTCTTGGCAAGACCAATGTCCCTGCTCTGTTCGTCAAGTGAGATTTTGAAGTCACAACTGTAATGTACTGGTTTTCGTTTTTCAATGGTCAAGGGACTTGTTTAGCTCATCCGGCTTCTTGTTTACTTGTGAGTGTCTGCAGAAAGAAAGTTGTTTGTTTTCATATTTTTGAAATATGCAAAGAAAATAATTTGAGAATCTATAGAAAATCATAAAATGTAAGTTTTGTTTTCTTGGAAAGACTTTCATAAGTGTAAACGTGCAACTTGCTAATGCATTTCCTTTTATGTTCCATAACCTTCCAAGTGACCGGATGGTCTGTCCTAATGATACTTTATGATTATTCATTGTATTGCTTCCTGCAAGTTGCTTCATTTCCACAAGCAATATTCTTCTGCACACAACTCAAAGTTTACAACCCTCTAGCTATTGTCTCTCCTTTTATTTAATACAGATAACTCACTAAATCTATGGTCTGTTAAATTTACAATTTTCTTTCACTCCTGTGCTCAAATCTTGTGTGTGTTGCAATAACCTGTTTGGTTTTGGGAACCTGTGAACCTTTGATTTTGTTATGGATCATGGAATTTTGTTATGTCATGTTCAAGATATTTCTTCCGTAATAAATTTGTTTCCATTGGATGAACATATTGTTTCATTGCTCGTTATTGTTTGTTTTTTAGGGATGGGAATGCAGCAGCGACCTAACTTTGCTTTCCAACAGCAACAGCAACAGCAACAGCAGCAAATGCAACAGCAAAGTCAGCTGCAGCAACAGCAAACTCAGCTGCAGCAGCAACCAACTGCATCCCAACAGCAGCAGCAACAGCTGATGCAGCAGAGCAATGTTGTTACCATCCAGGTATGATGTCTTTTCAGTGTGTTTGCATGTTCTGTTAGCACTCATGTGGCTATTCTGATACAAATACGATGTCCTGCCCTGATAGTAAATGTGTAATTTTTTTTTTTGGGGGGGGGGGCTACCAATATGTCATCTCATCACTACTTTTGCCACTGATAACTGACCAATGAACCGAACCTTCAAATTGAGTACTGTGAGATGCGTGGTAAATATTATGGTCCTTCCTTAGTGGTTTGCCTTGTTGACAATTCGTGTTGTTGACAGCCCACGTTTTTCTATATAAATACAGTGTATGTCATGATGGCCTGCTTAAATCTTTGTCAAAATATATGCTGAGACTGACTCATTTCACCAAATAAATTTAGCCTCCTTGCAGATACGCCACTAAGCAATGGTGTCACTATACATACCTCTGTAATGGGAGGCGTCAGATCAACATCACTGAGATAAAGATATTAGGATGGCCAGCTTATTACACTGAAATGCAATATATTGTCAGTCCCAGTGTTGATCCATCACTTGAGAAGATGATTTTGTGTAATATGCACAAGCTGTGTATGAAACCCAGTGCAAATTGACCATAATTTGATTGGAATGATGTCAAGGTTTGCAGTCACATTAGGTTTTGTTTCATGAATTCAAGGGATGAAAAAGAGACCTCCCATGGGATGTGCTTGGGGTTGTAGAATCATTCAGTGCAATATTCCACCCTAATGACATTCTATGAACAAATATTATGTCCTTTGTGTTGTCAAATATGCAGTGTTTCATGCATGCGCTTGGGATATGTTGAAATTAGTTTCTATTTTATGACTGCCATTCTGACTTTTAAGTAGGTACTAAGCTACTAATTGTCTAACATAAATGTTGGAATTCCTTGTACAATGTATTACAGCCAAATTCATGGAGTTGGAAATCGATCTCTTTGACTCGGAAGCTAAACTCCAGAGGACGTCATGTGAATCCAGGAGACTCATTGGTTAAAGCAATCCCTTAGCCAATAATATTCCTGGATTCACATGATGTCATCAGGAGTTGAGCTTCCAAGTCTATAAGACTTATTCCTAACTCTATGAATTTGGCTGTAAAAATTATATTCATTAGATATTGTAATGAACATACTGAAGTTGCTGCTTGGTGTCAGAACCTCGGAAGTAAATTTCTGGTGTAGATAATGCTCTGTCTGGAGAAAAGCATCCAACAGCTGTTCTATGTTTATCAATGCATCATTCTCTAATCAGCTGATAATAGATTTCAATAACCAAGAGGAATAGATTTTTGCTTGTCAGATCAACATCTGGGAATCATTGGAAGTGTTGTAATTGACCAAACTCTCTCAATAATATTGAATTATTAAATAATAATTGTCATATGATCCCAGGACTCCTATTGGCTGTAAGACTGGCCATAGCGTCTAGAGAATAGTTTCCAAGTCTATGAAATTAGCTGTAATATCATTATCTGTGTAGCCATGGCAATTTCCTTCTTTGATGACTTATTGTGATGCGTTTGTACTTGAGCACTTACTTGTAAACCTGTCACTTATGGATGTTGTTTATGACTGAATTAATTGAAGATTGTTTTGACTTGACAAGTTAATAAGCCAGATTCGGTAATGAAGTATATGCTTGGAAGACAGCTGGTAAATTCTTGGAATAGTTTAGGCATGATTTGATTCAGGAATAATCCGTTTCATTTGACATTATTATGGATGCTGGAAAATTGATTCTATGTAAATGTTAATATATTGAATGACATTATTTCAAACTACACCCACATGCTGCTCAGAATAGACAGCATCTCAGATAGATTTCATTAAATGGCAATATCTGGTGTTGTAAAATGGAGGCATTTTTTAGCTGTGAGTTGAGTTTGTCTTTGATTACCAATTGCTGTCCTCATTTCTTGATAGTGTAAATATTTATATATCATGCCTTTGCATTATTGGAGTCTAGGGTTTTCTTTTTGTTCCAGGGATACTTCAAATGTGGAGAAAAAAAAGATTTATGTATATCTAAATATCAGCAGAATGGCAATCAAGCATTCAGATTGCATTAAATTGATGGCAGCATCCCCTGCCATTAACACTGATATGCCTAGCCATGCAGCTTGTCGCTTATCGCAGTATACATAATTGAGTGACCCTTTGGCAGTTCAGCCTCATGTTCAATATTGGGATCTATTAAAATATAGGTTAGGACATTAGGTCATTGGCGATGCAAAATATTTTTGAGAATTGTGAATTACACAGGCTGGTCATCTGTGATAAAAACTGCATGAAACTATTAACATATTTAGCGCTTTGTTTACATGCTGCATAAATTATCTGCAGATAATTAGGGAGATCTTACCTAGAAACACTGCATCATAAAGAAAATTTTAGGTGAAAAAAACAACAACAAAATATTGAAGGAGTTGGGAGGTAGCAAGAATGTAAGTTGGGAGCAGTGAAAATTATCCGTCCAAGAGATGGCATTGGGAGTTGAATTTTAATGGACTGTTGTTTCTCTTAGGGTATTCAATGTAATTTTTATTCTGGGAACAAGGGGTTTTGATAGGCTGTGTCATCGGGGTGGTGGTTTGGTGTTGTACTTGTCATGTCATTCCGACAGCTCTTGTAAGTGGAAATGATGTAGTATTATATAGCAATGAAGCTAGAGTGGGTGTATATATTATGGGTGTTATTACTTCAACAATATATATCTCATTATGCCGTCTCTTGACTGAGTCACTCATAATGACTTGGTAATCATACCTGCTGAAGCAAGAATCAGATTGCGATCCTTGTTACCATGGCAACTCATCGCTAATAGTTCATTAGAGGCTGCTACTCATTGTCTGTCTGTTATCAACTGCAAAAATATTCTCGCTTTTTAGCAGAAATGATAAGTTGCATATATATGTTTTAATGTTTGCCTGAAAATCGATAATGGAATGTCTGGGAATGTGTAATTAGATTTTCTAGATTGCTGGCTTCAGGGAGTTTCTACCTCATGTGGAATACTGCAGCTCTATCAGAGGCTTTGTATGGTTTCTGAATATTGACACTACTAGACAATGTGAGGTTCAGTGAAGCTGCATGTGGTATACTAAAATATGACTGATATTGTACAGGGTGCGGCCAGCAGCTACTGCTACCTCTTTTGTTATTAAATCAATTGACAGTCATCACATGTACCTGCAACTATACACAAGAAAGTAACAATAGTCCTAAATTATCTTAATGAATATATTCATTGTCTTGTTTCCTCAAGAATGATAGATAATATGGATCTAAATATAGCACATGCACACTTATCACACCTTCGGGTCATTTTCACTTCGGCCTTTGCAATACAAGCATTAAATTATGTCACTGATCATGCAGATGTGACTCCTGTCTTGACCTTTGCCCTACAAATAGGGCAAATAGATTCATGTTTAATAAGAAAGGAGAGCATTGACACTTTGAGGCAGAGAGTGCCATTTTGGGTTCAGATAATTTCCAGATTAGTTGGCGATTCAAATAGTCCCTATGGAATGCCATTATATTTCTCTGTTTCAATTTTATGATCTTGCTGGATCAAAACTGGAAGCAACTTTCTTGTCATCTAATACCATAAACACTGAAGGAGGATTCTGTGCAAATATTATATTTTCTGTGGCTTAAGTGGTGTAGTAACTAGGAAATCTCTTATTTAAAACTTTTCTGCAACTAGAGACGCCATGCAAGCAGACTGACTTCTGTGATATGTGTCACTCAGGACAAACCCTGTGGCATGCAGACTCTCAATAATTCAGATACTGATAGTTGTGATACTTCAGCTCAAATTGTGTGTATCTTTTGGTATTTGACCTTATTGTATGAAGATGTTGTCAAATATTATATGGTTGTATGAATGAAATTTAAACCTCCCTCCTCCCAAAGACTTCTGGTTGAGGGACAGCCTTAACCAACTGGAGTCTTGAATTCACATAATGTCCTCTGGATTTTTTTTTTTCCGAGTCTGTGAAATCTGCTTGTGATGTCATGATGTACGGTAAATCTCATACATTTCTGTTTGGTTGCTTTGGAGCTGTAAAGGGGAGCATAAAGAGTGGTCACTGACACAATAAGTACAGCCGTCCCTGTGTTGGGATCACAAAAATCAGAATTGTGAACGTGAGAATTTGTAACGAGATGAAATAATGGATTTTTTAAATGCAAGTGAATGCAAATAATGATTGGCAGCGTATTATGGTTGGTGTTCATTGCATCTTGAATGTTATAATTTCCTTAATTGTCCTTGTCTCTGCTATTTGGATGATGCTAAAGATGTCTTTTTGTTCCAGCAACAGCAGCAACAGCAGCAGCAGCAGCAACAGCAGCAGCAGCAGTCCCAGCAGCAGTCAGGATGGGGCTCTGGGAAGGGTCTCCTGCAATCGGCATTGTCGGATAATGTAAGACTGTTTGTCACATCTTCATGTTTTGCATAAATCTTAAGCTGCTGAATGTTAAGAGCCTCATTAGGATTAGAGCAAAAATCACATGCTGTTGGTCGTTGCTAGTATTTAGCATAAGAACTCCTATCTATCTGCGCTCCTGGCAATAGATGCATTTTCAGCCTGAATATATGCATATTTCAGTTACGCTTCTGTCTTTAGATTTGACAACTGCTTATAATGCAGTAGTTGATGCTTTACATTAATATAAAGGCTATATTCATTTATTTTGCTTCGTCAAATACTTAGATTTTCTGTAGATCTTTACTCTTATGAGCAAATTAGTTGGCAGATGCTTCTTCCAGCATAAATGAAGAATATTATTTTGTTGTAGAAACCTCTTCTGTGCTACATACATATATGGGTTTTGAACCAGAGGATAGGCTTTGGTGTTTGTTAGTAAAGCCCCGTTCCCACATAGCCGAGTTACTCGTAGTCAACTCGTAGTATTACGTAACACGCCTCTCGGGCCCAACTCTTACTAAACTCGGCGATTACTCCTCGCACTCGAGAGATGCTCGGCGAGTAACTCCTGAGTCTCGTAGCGAACTCGTGAGATTTGGAGCCGAGTTTGCCGAGTCTCCCGAGTATGCCGTGCTGCACGGCACACTCGGCGAATTATCCAGGAGTCCAAAAACTCGGCCATGACTCGCCGAGTTACTCCTCGAACTCGCCGAGTTACTCCTCGAACTCGCCGAGTTACTCGGCGCTATTTTCGCTCGTATTACACTCGGGGGGGATGTTCAGGAGTGCGAGGAGTAACTCGGCGAGTTGTAGGAGTAACTCACCGAGTTGTAGGAGTAACTCGCCGAGTAACTCGCCGAGTTCTACCTTTAGTACATGCATCATCAGCGTAGGGGGTCGTATATAATATAAAAGGCCGCTGCTCCTCTAATATCAGTCCGATTTTCGTCAAATAAAGATTGTTTTGTAGTATAATTCATAGTGATTCCATACGTATTTTCGGATTTAAAAAAACCCGAATATTAAGCGAGATATTTGTCTGAGAAGGCAGTTGTCTTGCGGTGGCTGCTGCTCCATTTATATTAATCCGATTTTCGTTAAATCAGGACTGAATTGTAGTATAAATCATACTGATTCCATACGCGTTTTCGGATTGAAAATAGACCAAATATTAAGCGAGATATTCGTCTGAGAAGGCAGCTAAGTTGGCGGAGGCAAACAGTGGTGCTCTCGCAGACGTCCGCGCCCGGACTGTATCAATGCAGGTAAGGCTGAGCGCTACTTTAAAAGGCAGCTGCTCCCCTAATATTAGTCCGATTTTCGTCAAATAAATGAATTATAGTCGAGTTCATACTTATTCCACACAGATTTTCAGATTGAAAATAGACCAAATATTAAGCGAGATATTTGTCTGAGAAGGCAGGTAGTCTGGCGGCGGCAAGGTGCTCTGTGTATGGCCCTGACATGAATGGTGTGGTCAATATTTTTGACCATTTTATATACATTGTTTGGATGAGCTTTATTGCAATTCATTTCTACTCATTCTGCCAACTGCCATGACTGTTATGTCAATTGCTATTAGCATTTTGAATGATACAAAGAATTGGTGTAGAGCATACAGCAAATTCAATACATGTGTCAATTGCCTAATTGCCTAAATTGGGGTTCTTTGACCTGTCATTTCATGGTTTGTTCAAAGATGACACAGTAATATGACATTGTCTTGATTGTCATTCACAATTACAAAAATATGTAATTGCTTTCATTAATTAAAAGCAATATATTTAATTGTAATTACCAGGCAATGATTATATTTGTATAACTTTCTTATCTTTTTGTGTTAATTTGAATCTTATTGTGATATTATGATCAGTATAAATTTGTGTATATTTTGTAAAATTTAAATCTAATATTGATATTGTAATTAGTATTTGTGATTTGATCTGTGATTTTATTTGCTATATTTAATTTACTTATACTGGTGCTCCCTGAAGCGTCCGCGCCCAGACTGTATTAATGCAGAAAGCTGAGCGCTTCTTTAAAAAGCTACTGCTCCCTTAATATTAGTCCGATTTTCGTCAAATAAAAATTGTTTTGTAGTATAATTCATAGTGACTCCATAGGTTTTTTCGGATCGAAAATAGACCAAATATTAAGCGAGATATTCATCTGAGAATGCAGGTAGGCTGGCGTCGGCCTATCATTCGATGGGTGACTCGTCGCTGTCGTAGACACCTTGCTTCACCCGGCGAGTTACTCCTGGTACTCGGCGAGTTACCCCTGGTACTCGGCGAGTTACTCCTGGTACTCGGCGAGTCACTCCTGGTACTCGGCGAGTCGCTCGCTGAACCCGCCGAGTAACTCGGCGAGTAATTCGGCGAGTAACTCGGCGAGTCATTCCTGGTCATTTTTTCCGCAAAAATTCGTCGCCAACTCCTCGAATTTTGGGTGTTACGTAATTTTTGTTATTACTACGAGTTGACTACGGGTAACTCGGCTATGTGGGAACGGGGCTTAATATTAGCACGTGCATCTGTGTGTGTAAGGACGAATTTCTGTCACAACGAAAAGCCACAAAAGGCCAGTTGATTCTTTTTATGTTTTTGTGAATAACTAACATGTATTCTTCTTTTTGTACAAACTTAGAAATACTACAGATTTATGGTTGACTATCGCATTTGTCTCGTATTATAATTACTGCTTATGGATGCCATAGTTTGGTATGCTCTTATAGTGATAGTTGACATTCTGTGCTGGTTTTTGTAATTTGTCCATTTGCAGCAGATGTCGGGAACACGTGCAATCATGATGAGTTGCTTCATTGATTAACTATTCACAATCCTTACCAAGAGCGAGTACTAATTTCCAGTTTCTGTTAAATATCACCTGAAACATAATCTGTTAGTAGGAATTGCGCCATTTCCGGAAATAGCAATATACATTATTTCATTCTTGCATGTGAATGATGTCTCAAAGTGAGATGGGAATTTTTATTCCTGGTGTCAGTTGATGGTTCTACAGCCAGCAGGAATCAACTGAAAATAAAAAAGGAAACGAAACTCCAGAAGTCGTCATGTAGGACATCTATTGGCTGAGGGATTGCCTTCTAGTCGACCTAGTTAAACAAAATGATTGATTAAACTATGTGGCCGATAGTATAGACGTAAGAAATCTTCGCTTAAAAATAAAAGAGAAATGGATTCATATTTTTTTAGTTAAGGCAATTTTCTGAATTGCCTGCTTGTCAGAACAAGAATTGCTAAACTCAGCCCATGAACATCTTATTATTTCATTGTTAGACCTTTAATACCATAAGCCAGCCTATAGACTAGAAGTTAGATCGCTTGGCTGTGAGGTGACGACACACAGTGTTTACCAATCAATGGGAGTCCTGGATTTACAGGATATCCTCTTGAGTTTCGTTTCCAAGTCTATAAAAACAGCTGTAAACTTTTTTTATCTCATGATTGTAAACTCGAGTTGAAGGAACATGTTGCATGTACCAAAGTTTCATAAGTACAAACCAAGGCTGTTTCAACATGATTACCTTGTAACTATGAGCAAAAATCTCTTCACTTCTGAATTCATATTAATCCTGGGCGTGGGATTTACAGATGCATACACTCCTGGGCAAAACAATGAGCAAGGCTGATGTATATTATCAGTATTGGCCTACATATGAGGCCTGATAATTCTGTAATCATTTTACGAAAAACTAACTCTTATCCAAACTTGAAATACTGTTTCCTGATTGAAATTAATGGAAATTCAATTTCTCTTGGGGAAAAAAAGGTACCTGACCACACATAGCCCAACCTGGACCAGAGTTCCAATCTCAATCTGATTTCAGCCAATTTCATAGACTTGGAAACAAAACTCCAGAGGATGTTGTGTGAATCCAGGACTCCTATTGGTTAAGGCAATCCCTTAGCCAATAGGTGTCCTGGATTCACATGACATCCTCTGGTGTTTTATTTCCATGTCTCTGTGTAATTGGCTGTAAAACATACGGGCAGACCAGGAGAGCAAGCTAATAGGAAAACTGTTTTTAAATGGGAGATGTTTGGTTGGCTCTACTACACTGGTGGTCCTCAAACTTCTGTTATAAATTCCCAATATATAAAGTAAAGTTAAATAACTTTTTCTATTTAGGGTTGGGATTCTGAAACTTACTTCGTTGCCTTGGGGTAGTTACCCTACAATGGGGTAAAATGGTATAAAATCTGTTAAGGTAATCAGATCTTGGTTCATATGCTCTTCAGAGTGATACCAAAAGGTTCTGAAGCTTATTTGTTGCCATTAGGTAATTGTTCCTTCGGGTAATAAACCCTATGAGGGTAATTGTGATATTTAATATTGTAACATTTTTATGGTTGCCATTCTATAACTTCTGTTTGGGTGATCAGATGTGCTTCGAATTTGGCTTGTATACGCTACAGTGTGTTACCATAATGTTTTACCACTTTTAGGGTTGCTGTGGGGTAATTAACCCATGATGTAAAATGCTATAACTTCTGTTTGGGTGATTGGATCTTCACTAAATTTGATTTGTATACTCCATAGGGTGTTAGCATCATGTTATAACACTTTTATGGTTGCTGTAGGGCAATTGCCCCATGATAGAGAAAAATGTTATGAATTTAGTTTGTAGATGTACTTGTGGTGATAACCCCACAGACCTTAAAAGAGCAAAGACCCTAGACAATGTAAAGCAAGTAAAATGCATACAAACAGATGAGTGTCTTGCCCGCTTGTGGTGCTATTTTAAGTAAATGTAATTTGCACTTCACTGCAGCTTGGAACAACTAGAAGTTTTGATATCTGACATTGTTTCTACATTTAAATCATCAACACCAGTGAGCTGTTGAGTCACACGAATATAGCATTATTGTCAATTTTAGAAAAAGTAATGCAATAATTTGTTCTTGAAGTTGGTCAGGTGTTATGTTGACATAATTATATTGGATTTTATTGTTGCCGCAGCTGGTTGGCTTCATACCATCGCTTATGTAATCAGATATTAAGGACGTAAAATGTGGACTTAAACAAAAGGTGATCATTTCATTCATCTCCTTTTCATGCTGGTTTGCACGCTGGTTTGCTCGATTATGGAATAAATAATAACAGATCTTTTTTGTCCTCAGTCCAGCGTTACTGTTATAGGATGATTTAGAGTTAAGATTTCTTGTTGAGCTTTGTCATGTTGCTACTAGCTATACACGAAGGCAATCTTTTCCCTAACTCATTGCTTTTCTCTATGAGACAGGTGAAAGTATCGACTCTAATTCATCTGCGCACTTCGTCTCTGCCATCAGATACTCCCGTGTTAGGTACAGCCCCATGTATTGCCAAACCTCAAGTTTTATTTTTGTTTGTGTGCTCATTAAAAAAATTCCAACTTATAATTGCTTGTTTGTTGTGCATAAACCAAGACTTGCCCCGAGGGCTTATGTGACTTTTAAGCTTACTAAACAAGTCCTCAGAGGAATTGCTCTCAGGTCCTCAGAAGAATTGCTCTCAGGTTGCCTATGCTTTAAATGCCATACAGCTATCCTGTATTATTGCTTTTACCACATGGTCTTAATATTTCATATTTTGCATGGTAAATACATATATATGAATATTGATCGTAGCTTTGGGTCACGGTGCACCTGTGTATAATACATGCTTTTCTTTAAGCAAGACTAGCTCTGCTGGAACAAGTTGAAACGCTTGTGACTGTGTATACACTATGCACTGCTAGGCAGTATACTCTTCTAACGAAATATGGGATTCTCTCCTACTTTTCATGATTTAAAAATATTTCTGGGCTTTCTATACTGTGGAACCTAAGACAGGGTTCCTTGCAATTAAAAACACTTAATTTCGGACCCTGCAATGTTCTTACTGCTGGGATTTACCTTGGCCTAACAGCCACCTTATCACTGAGACACATTTAATTTGGTCAAAACTGTTTAGTAGTGATAAATAGGGAGGAGATAGACAATTCATAACACTTATTACGTGGCAGAAACAAACTCTTTTGTGTAAGTTAATATGAGGCGACCGAGTTATTCTTGGTCGCTTTTGTTATCTTTGAGAAGATATATGAGAAATTGTGAAGGTGTTTAAAAAATGAGAAAGGGTCATATCATGACATAGTGTGGTTTTGGGATAGATATTTTGAATTTACAGTGATGTTTTATAGGATGAAGACATTAACTTTTGTATGTTATATTTAACAAGTAGATGGATAATTGATAATATCCGATTCCCCTCCTGTTTCTGATTACTTTTCGCGAGATGAAGTGGTCATTTTTTAGTAAGCGCTCGGCTTACTATGTGTTTAGTGATTAAAGCAAAGTCTTCAAGATTATGGGACAAAGAACAATTGATATTGAGATATTGTAAATTAAGATGACCTTACTAATTGTGTCTCATAGACTGAAATGTTGATTTTCTCTTGTTAAATTATGGGACTGATATTAATCAGATTAATTGTGTGTACTTTCAGGCCAGCACTGCACCAAGCAGTACTTCAATTCAAAATGTCCTGTCTCCTGCTACAACTTCTCACAAGTAAGTTCCATTTAAATTAGACAGAGGATATTCACAGAGCCCGGCTCTGTGATTAGATTGTTGTCTATTCACAGAGCCCGGCTGTGTGAAAAGGATTGTTGTCTATTCACAGAGCCCGGCTGTGTGAATAGGATTGTTGTCTATTCACAGAGCCCGGCTGTGTGAATAGGATTGTTGTCTATTCACAGAGCCCGGCTGTGTGAATAGGATTGTTGTCTATTCACAGAGCCCGGCTGTGTGAATAGATTGTTGTCTATTCACAGAGCCCGGCTGTGTGAATAGGATTGTTGTCTATTCACAGAGCCCGGCTGTGTGAATAGGATTGTTGTCTATCTACAGTGCCCGGCTCTGTGATTAACAGAATTTTGTCTATCTGCAGAGCCCGGCTCTGTGATTAACAGAATTTTGTCTATCTGCAGAGCCCGGCTCTGTCATTAACGGAATTTTGTCTATCTGCAGAGCCCGGCTCTGTCATTAACGGAATTTTGTCTATCTGCAGAGCCCGGCTCTGTGATAAACATAATTTGTCTATCTGCAGAGCCCGGCTGGGTGATTAACAGAATTTTGTCTATCCACACAGCCTGGCTGTGTCATGAAGAAAATTTTGTCTATCCACACAGCAATTTTGTCCATCGGCCCAGTCAGTAACACACTAAAGACTATCTGCACTGCCCAGTAATGTCATTAACAGAATTTCATCTATCTCCACATCCCCGCTGTAAGATTGAAAATATTTCTTTGCTAGTTTCTCACACCACATGTACATTGTACAGGAGTGGATTTTCTGTTTCTTTTTTTTTTGCTAATCACTTATACAAATGAACATGGCATCCCAATTAGCACCCTGTTATTTCTACTTTGCATTACTAATGACAAATTGACAGCAGTAGGCCGAACAAAAAATTAGAGTTAGTTTTATATCCAATGCAATCCGTTCAGGGGCAATGCTTGTTATTAACAAGCCAATTTTCAGTTTAAATCCTAATGGCTACATGATATTAATGTGTTAGATAATATTCACCTAGCATAATAACCATGATAACCTGAATGGTAAGCTGTTGGATAGACACACAGAGGCTGTTAAGTTGTTTAAAAATGTTTTACCTGATGATTATTTTTCATTGAAATAATAAAGAGCAATGAGAATTTTTACATACAGAAAATTTATATTAGTGGCAGATTTTACAGTTTGCTACATCCTTGACACCCAAGAGGCACTTGACAAATATACATGGAAATAACATTTAAGTGTAACACAGTCACAAGCTCCGGAGTATGTTGTTAGCTCACATCTCTCACTGTTTCCTTAAATACCAGAAGTCAATCTTCCAGGAACATAGAAATTTTCTTTGGTACAAAACTCACATAATAGATTGGTGAATAAAACAAATGTTATTATTTCATATTTTTAACAAATATTTTATTTACACACAATGTTAAAAAATAAAACGTCAACACAAAATTGAAAAGCATAGAATCAACATTTTTTATTGGATAGTTGGCCGTTTTGGGGGGTGGCCGTTGTGAATTGTTGGCCGTCATGGGGAGTGGCCGTTATGGTAGTTGGCCATTTTGACTCTACTCCACCAAAATGGCAAGGGGTGATCTAATTGGCACAGCCTGATTTTGGGCTCTGTGAATAGACAGCAATCCTATTCACACAGCCGGGCTCTGTGAATAGACAACAATCCTATTCACACAGCTGGGCTCTGTGAATAGACAACAATCTTATTCACACAGCCAGGCTCTGTGAATAGACAACAGTCTAATCGCAGAGCCGGGTTCTGTGAATAAACAACAATCCTATTCACACAGCCGGGCTCTGTGAATAGACAACAATCTAATCACAGAGCTGGGCTCTGTGAATAGACAATAATCCTATTCACACAGCCGGGCTCTGTGAATAGACAACAATCTAATCACAGAGCCGGGCTCTGTGAATAGACACTCCCTTTAAAGTGACTTGAAGTGTGGTGATATGAATAAACATTTTAGTTGGCCAGAAATGGATGATATGGTATACAAGTATGATTTGATTTGATTATGTGTCCTTTTGCCAATGTCGTGACATGTTTAATATGCATTTGTTTCCCACTATAGTGACATGAGTATACATACATCTCCATTGCCACAAATGAAAGATATTTGTAATATGATCTATGCTGTATTGCTGTAGTGATATTTGTTACTGTACTAATTGGTTATTGCGGTACTTTGTGTGCTCCGGGTAAAAGTTGCAGTCATGGCAAATTGCCTCGTTGATGAAGTTATTTATGATGCGCAATTCAAATGTACTTTCACCAGTTATGGTTTGCTTTTCACTTAATTCTAAGAAATACTCTTCTTATGCCACTTAACGAACGTTTTTTGGTGTGCGTACTATGGTTTACCACTGGGTGCTCAGCTGTGGATAGATAAATGTAAGGACAACTGGCATTGATAATCCACTGAAAGGATATAACACAAAAAAATGGTGTTCGTTTGCCAATAAGAAGTGCAACGAAAAACCTCCGTAATGTAGGTACAAGAATAAAAGACATTAAACATATCGGAATAGAAAAAGAGGGGGAATCTAACAATGAAATAAAAGAGCAAGAATACTCCAAAACGTTGTGGCAGGCAGAATCCTTCAGCTTAATTGCGTTTTGGCCAACAGCCATTCTATGGCTGCTAATTCATGGTCAATAGTAGCTCAGTACTATGCCATAGATTTTCCAAAGACTGCCAAGCATCATGTGTGTCTGCAATGGCTCTGCATCATCTCTGCCTCCGTAGCAATTCCCAGATGCTTGCATGCCAAACCGGCATATTAGGCTATTTGGGATCCTCCTGGAAGAATCTTATAAGATATTGCATGAAAAACACAAGATCTATACACGCAAAAGCAATGTAAGATCTAC
This sequence comes from Alitta virens, assembly GCA_932294295.1. NCBI lineage: Eukaryota > Metazoa > Annelida > Polychaeta > Phyllodocida > Nereididae > Alitta > Alitta virens. The sequence goes on from OW028575.1 coordinate 26,841,652, forward strand.
TCGCAGAAATACAAGATTTATTCATACGATATATGTGATGCTCAAAGGCAAAAATGGGAGCTTCAGTGTGGCCCAGTAGATCTTTAATGTTTTGTGTACATGATAATGGCCTTATGTACAGCTTACATTCTGCATATTTGTGCTCGGTATTCCATCACAACAGATGTATACTACATGTAAGAATTACGGGATGCACAATAAAGTACAAACTTTTAAAAGACATTATTATTATTAGGGCAATAGGCACATTTGATATGAACCTAATGATTTAGTGTCTGTCAGGTGTCTTGAAAGACACATGGATTACAATGTGGCGATGTACTTGACTCTATATTATAAATTTAAAGCAATTTGCATCTATCTTTAGTTCAGCGGAAAGTAATTTCCTGTTTTTCTCATATACAAATTATTTGGCATGCTTGTAATTCAGGAACTGGATCAGTTAAGTTCTTTGGCGTTTAATGTGAATGACATTTAAGAATATAAATGTAACATTTTCTTATATATGCAATTTTAAGTTCACCACAGGTGAGAGATCATGGTATCAGTGTCTTCATGAATTTCTTTTTTTGCAATTCTACTGTAAGATTCAGAGAATAGTTTGTTTCATATGTGTACATGCATTAATTCTATGCATTGTTAATGGCATTTAATGCATCGTCATTGTTTGTACCTGCAAATTTGTTAAAAAGCTACTGAAAAATTTATCATTGAATTTATATTGCTGTTCTTTAAAACTGAATGTATTTTCAGTTGTTTGGACAGCTGCAGTGCGTCATCCGAACCTAATCGTCATAATTTCAATTGAATTTATTATTCTGTTAAACTACAGGATTGTTTTAAGTTGTTTAGCTCTGGTATTCATGCGCAATAAACCTGGCGTCTGATTGTCATCAAATAGATTAGCGATAAAATAAAAATGAACTTCGATTTTCATGAAGTATGATGAACTTGAAAATGATATGGGTCTATAAATGTGTAAAAAAAAATACGCAGTACACATTAAGGATCAATGATATTTTTTCGAAGGTGAATGTCATGCTTGATGGTCCAGATCAATGAATGTAGATATAGTTTTGCCAACATTTTTGGCAACGTGCTTCATTCTGGGATGTTTTAGTGCCTAAGAAGCATTTTTAGTCATTTTTTTCAAAGTTCTTGGTAAAATAATATTTGATTCGATATCGATGTTTTGGCATTGCATTTTGCTTTGTAAGCAGTAATATATCTTGTCTTGAGTTTCCGAATTCTTTGTGATTCTGAAAGATCATTAGATATTATGTGTATTGTTTCAGGGAAAGATTAGGGTGCATGAAGCTCATGCTTGTTATTTAAGGGGTATTTTTGCACAATTAATATTCCTTGTTTATTTAACAGTGCGGCTCCTTCGCCAGCTCATGGTCTGCCACCGCCCTCCCCGGTAATGCCATCTCCTGGTAAGAGTTTTATACAGGTCTCTTTTTTGGTGCATTTATTGCTTGTATTGGGAGTATGACATTGTAATTGTGAAGCTGTCAAGAAATCTTTAATAAATTATATACATAATTTACGCAAGTTCCTGCTTTTTGATACTTCATTAAATTATTATCTTGGAAGTTTGTAGCAAATGTTTGGTGAATTATTGTAGAATTGTATTGTTCACTGTGTCAACGAAATAAAATATAGAAAATTCTTGAGCTATTTTGATGCAAACAATTGAAGTATTATAATGAACTAGGTTCATGTGAAATGCCCTTTCAAGCATTTCAATATTGCCTGGTTTAAGACAGTTATTATTTTCACGCCTTTTTGTTATTTTAAATTAATTCATTAGTGAAATAACACAGTTGGGCCTCTTTATTAACGAAATAATATCCCCGTCCATTATGAAAATATAAAATTTAAGTCTCGCTTGATATTAAGAATGTTTGTGATTATTATGATTAATTCAGGCCAAGTAGGGTCAGCCGGGGCACCATCTCAAGCCAGTCCTAGTCCCGCCAGTATTTCTGCCGAGGACAGAGCGTATGTAGAACAACAGAAGAAAATGCAGAAATACATTGAACCTTTGAAGAGAATGATTCATAGGATAGAGAAAGATGAAGGTGAGAAAATCATTTAAATTTATGTTATATAATATAGGATTGAAGATGTCTATTTTGTCATGAAATATGAACTGATGCTCATTGATTCAACATTCATGCTGCGTAATCCAATCTAAACTTTGCAACTGTTTTTTTAAAAGATCTATCGGTTTGTGTGATGCATATGACAATGTACACATGTCACAAAAATATGTTTGATTTTTAAATAGCCTACAAAGGTATGAATTGTTATATCTGATGTGCATTATATATATATTTTATGTATTTTTAAATAGCCTACAAAGGTATGAATTGTTATATCTGATGTGCATTATATATATATTTTATGTAAATTTCATTCGGTGGATATAATGTTATCTTGTTACAGAAAGAAAAAAAGACCTGGCCAAAATGAAAAATCTCTTAGAGATATTATCAGACACCTCGAAAAGGTAACTCAAGCTGAGATGTTGCTTAAAATACTGGCTTTTGCTGGGATGTTAATGTGTTTCAATTATGTTTTTAATATCCTTTATACTGTTGCATTAAGTCGTTGCTCCAATTTCAGACTACCACTGACTGCTTTGCTAAAGTGTGAACTAGTTCTGGAAAAGCTGGATTTCCCTTCAAAACCCGTGGTAAGTTCAATTACAACTCATTTAATATATGGGATAATGTTATGAAAATGCCAGAAGCATCCTAGCCGAAGGCGATATGTTTATAAGACTGCAGTGCAGTGTCAAATGAAGCCAAATCAGCACTGTATGCTTATATATAGCGCAGGCGCGGACATAATCAGCAGCACAACACAATCTATGGGATCCACAATCATTACTTTTTGCTGCTGCCAACCTACCTGCATCTATCTCGCTTACGACAAGATTGTAGATTTTAATGTATGCGGCCTCTCTGTTACATCAGATTACCTCAACTTCGTGAATCGACAATGTTCTTCATTACGTTTCCCTAGCCGTTCATGAATCTCGTGTGAAGAAAATCACCAAGTGTGCCCATTGGACATGCATTTGTACATGGCATTTTTCTGAAATCTACAATAATTGTGGGTCACGTGTGACATGACCTCCAGCCAGCTTGATTATACAGCCTATGGCCTCTGGGCCTTCGGCTATAATGCAGACATGCATGAGTTTTAATTGCACTACCAAAATCCCCACTATTGCATACAGATAACCTTATGTAGTAGTGACACCTGGTGCTCGATGAACAGTTGTTTCATGATGAAAATTTGTCGCTCACAGGAAACTCCGGTCCAGGCTGCCAATAAGAAGGAAGGACACATGTTACAACCACTCCTGGATGCCATAGCACACCATATCAAATCTCCTCTCATCAATCACACCTTACGACGAACGTTCTCCCCTGCGATCACAGCATTGCATGGTCCTCCAATTAGGTATGATCTGTCATCTTCATCTTTTAGCAATTTTATACTGTCTTATTAAATTCTTTATTTGAAATGTTTTATTTTGTATAGATGGTGGATTTGTTTATTATTAAAGGCATTGCCACAATGGCTTTGTTTTCTGAGTAAAACAAGAGTTTTCCGGGTTCCGCAGAAAATTAGTGCTTGCTAAAAAAAGATTATAATTTTTTTTTTTTTTAAACTGCCATTTCACTAACCATGGATGCAGAGCTTTCATTGCTTTGCACTCATATCCAGGTTGACAGACATGTAGGCAAATCAGTTGATATAATTGGTGGAGACCACTTGAGTATGTCAGATTGGTCAATTTTCATAGGTGCATATGACTTGTTTCAGTTGTTTGATAAGCCAGCTGATCAACATTAGAGTGCCTAGCATATTAGTGGTAACAAAGTGAGTTGGGCAGAACTGAAAATAACTTCTGCCAAAGTCCTTATGTGATTTAAATAAAGTAAAGCAACTGTCTACAAGCTATAGAATTTGCTCAGCTAGCCCTGAGTTTTTTTACCAACAGAGGGATTATCCTAAAATGTTGATTACTTTGTTTCATAAACAGTCAGGGTTGGCTGGAGATGTTCAATGGTCTCTCTACAAACAATAACAACTAATATGACGTGGCAGAGGCATTTTGAAAAACTGAAAATTGTTCATTTTTTGCCAGTGTAACCACCTTTCTGCTAGTAACCATAAGCAACCTAACAGAATTAAGTTGAAACATGACGTGTCAAACCAGTTAGACTGAAACTACTAATTAATATGTGAGTACGTGTTTAGTGAAATGGCAGTAAGAACTCTGTTTTTATGTCCTGTATAGAATTGTTTATTATTCTATCATCTCTTGTGTAAGAATAAGGTTGTTTAATTATTTTTTTCTAAAGAAGAACTCTGATCTTATGTCCTGTATTATGTTCTAGAGCACCAAGTCCTCCTCCAAAGAAGCCTCGTATCAGTGAAGAAGAGGATGGAGAGATTCCAAACATTCTTCAGGGGGAGATAGCTCGACTTCATCATCATTTCCACATTAGTCCTGATCCTTTGTATCATTCCTCATCGAAGACCGTTCATCTCATATGTAACATTGGTACGTTGTATGGGAATGATATAGGCCTGCTGTAATGTTTTGCTTATCTGTGGGAGTTGCTGGTTCATGCCACCAGGGGGCAATGCATCCTCTATGTGTAGTGTCTCCCTCTTTTGGTTAACTACGGTGTTTCATACAGTGGAACTCCGCTGGGACAAAGTGTTTTGTAACCTAAGAATGTTTATTGTGATAGAGTTTTTTTTCAAACATGAAGTCAGAAATATATGAAATGTTTTCTGTGAAGTTAGCTTGTTTAATTTGTTTGTGAGGCTTTGTTATAAGTGAATATCTGAAAGGGTCTAATAATCTAAGAGCTGACGTCTCTTTTAACATTTTCGTCTTATATTTTATGTTCTAGATGACAAATATTTACCAAGTGTCCCTGCCATCAGTGTTGTAGTGCCTGAAGATTATCCGATGTCAAGTCCAAAGTGTAGTACAATGGGAGAGACATATGGTAAGTCTGAAGCTTTACTTCATCTTTAGTACTACTGTATTGCAAAATTGCAAATTTAAATCAGACATCAGGAACCTGGCGCATATTTGTTAAGCCTAATTATTTGATAAATTTGGCTTTCTTTTGGTGAAGCTTTTTAGGCATTCCAAACAGTCACATGGTGAAATGGGACATCTTGCCATAAATGCGTCTGAGTGACTACATGCCGAGCTATGCTGTGCTGTACTCAGACTAAGCATGATACATAACTCTGGCAGTGAATAGGGTGCTCACAAAGAGAGAAACTTAAGAAAGGCTTATTTGAAATCAAGAAGAGACAAAAGAGTTGTAAAAAATATGCCATATAAATGCCTGGGTGACAGGTCTTTATTTCATTACTTAAATCATGTACATGTGCTAGCCGTGACTGGGGGCTTGATCAAGTTAAAGAATGTTAGTTCTGACGAGAATCACCAGGGGCATCCTTGTCTGTTTACCATACTGCCACCTACATGCAAGATACGTGTGTGTGGCCATTCTCAACCTTTCAACCTGGCCCTTGTGTCTGTTGTGGCCCAAGAATAGTTTGAGTATCTGCTACCTGGCCATCAGGCCAACTTGAATAGACTAATTTTCTCCTCTCTTGTGGAAACTACAGCCACACCAGTACCAGGCTGTACCATCTGCTCTGATATTCAGCCCAAAAAATTCAACTTTGCTGCCCTTTGTGGGGGATGTACTTTGTGCATTGGGTGGTAAATGAATTTGGTTTAGATTCAGTGTATTTATTAACTGAATTGATTAGTCTCTTCAAAATAGGTATTGCAAATTAGAGTAAGCTGGTGAATGAGCTGAGGCTGAGTGAATTTCTTTCGATGTGAAATGCACTTCACCCACCAAATCAGGGTCTCTGAAGCTTTGGGATGAGGCTATAATGCAACAATAGGCCTAGGATGTAAGTTATTTCAAGAATATGGTTGTATTTAGAAGATGTGGCCACAAAGCTTAGTGTAAAATATTTCTTCTTTCTGTTCGAGAAGGCTGAATTTGATGCTCCCTTGTTTGTATAGTGTCTAACTGATCATGTGATCACTGACATTTGAAATAAACTACTAGGACGATATAATGAAGCTTGTTTCAAAGTATTCGCGAATCAGATGTTTCAAACCCCACTGAATATATGGGTATTTTCGATGTTACGGTGTAGTTTCTCATCATCAGCTACAGTATTTATCAGCATCCTTTCTTGTCCTGATTGATTGTACAAGTCTGAAGCTAAACCTTGAAATCATTCAAGATGATAAAGAGTAGCTAGCTTGAGCAGCACTCTGTTATTGGAAGCCCCTGAATGAGTGCTCCTTGTCTTCAGCTGTAAAATGATACTGTAAATATTTGTAAACGCTTGTTATTGTAAGATTGTAGGAATTGCACACAGAAACAAAGGATTAGGTAGACAATATGGAGATAAATTACTGATAAGTTGTGCTTGCTGTGTAGGTCTTTTCCAGAGACAAGACTGAAGACAAAGCTTGAAGTGAGTTTGGGTTCTAATCAGTAGCATTATGATTCATCAGATCTCAATTGTTTTTATTAAGCTGTTAGATGTGATGAAGATATCATAATACTCGAAAGGAGAGTAATCAAAAAGAAAAAGGTGATTCTATTTTTGTAGGATACTGAGTCTATTACTGACATGTGTATAAGAATTGAATGAACATAATGGTGTGCAACTGTGCAGTGTGCGACACAAGGCTTCATGCCATAATTAGAAGTGGGTGCACTGATTGCACTGATTGCACTTGCACTACAGTTATGCATGATATAATCATGTCCATGAACAACATTTTATTGTGACAAATGGCGACTCATTGGTATGTCTTGATTAATAGTGTTACTAAATTGCAGCGACTGGTTGTTTAGTAATTACTCTATGCGGAGCATTGCAGTAGCGAGAAACATTTCTAGGAAGGCTGCTGTTGCCTGTTTTGTGTCAAAATTACATGCACCTTGACCTTTCTGTGATAACTTTGACATTTGGCCACCTTGCATCCATGTGGATACTGACTTATGGCTCTATTGGTTGTTTTTATCGTGCGATTGCAGCCCATGGTTATTGCATGTGGTATTAATACTTTTTGCTTCTGCTGTGAACCACCTACTGAGGTGGAGCTGCCATCTTTCTTTGTTTCATATAGTATTGGGCAAAGATGCTTCAAATTGATGTCTGGTGCCTTCTATTTGTATAATGAAAAGGAATGCTTTTTAGTTAATTGAAATATTTTTCTCCCAATCTGGTGGCAATGGACTTTTTTCTCATGCCAGAAATAGAAAACAGTCTGATTAACCCCAAGTTTAAATTTGCAGAGGTTTTGTTTATTGGCATTGTGTAAACTCCCCCCTGTCTGAGCTTTTGAAACTGTTCAAATAAACCATTTTCAGAAGTAGTTAAGACAACTGCAGGTTGGCTGACAAGGTGATAAATGATGCTAAGTTGTTGCTGCTGCTGCTGCACAAGTCAATGTCAGATGAGGCTAGAGGTCAAAACCCATCTGCCTATGACCTTGACATGAGCAGTCGCAGCTTGTTGGTTACCTGCATGATACCCTAGCAATGCTACCTGGGCTCAACATGTTGCTATGGGAGGCTTGCTATAGCATGGAGTAGCTGGGGGCAGTATTATGGGTATTTTGAGTTCACGAAACACTGACATGACTGGGATGAAGTGTACCTGGCTATTCAATTTATATATTTGCTATGTACTGTAAGAAATGGTCTTTTTATGGTTGGAAGTGAGGTTATATTCCTAATGGTTGATGATTTGCCTTAAATAATGTCGCTGTTGCATGCTTGGAGTTTAGATACCTGTGGCATCAGAAACACACTGTAATCAACTTCAGCATGCTTCTGGTAATTCTTGCCGCTGGATAAGAGACTTATTTGAAGGGTACAGGTTGTCGTTTGCTTCGAATGGGAAGGACCAGATCAGCATGCAAGGGCAGTCAAGTGGTTTACTTTACAACCCAAAAAAAGTCGAATTATGACTCGAGGATGACATGCAGATGCTCCTTAGAGCTCCTTGGCTATTATATGTTGTTGCCTTGACATTTGTTCAGTAAGGGCAGATGGTTGCCGCTGCAAATGATTTGGCTTCAAGCATGAGGATGCCCAGCCAGAAAATGGTTTACAGTTATAGGCTTGGTGCTGCTGTACATCGCTCGGGCTGACACTGACCTTGACTCCGCATTATTTTTGTCAGCGGCATCAACATATCACTTGCTAGGACAGTGGCTAAGAATGTGATGATGGATATCGAATTGTGTTAAAAACTGGTGATTTTGTGTCTCCGGCCCAATCAATGACTCTGGCATTCGTTTGTCACGACCTGTCAGTAACTGATATTTCTTGTCAACATCAACATGATTCATGGAGGTCATCAGGATTTGCTAAGGTATTCCAAGTGGGTGGGCACCAATAACTGATTAATTGTTTTCATTGTTGATGTCGATCTGGGTTGACCTGGCATTTGTCAGTGTGGGAGATGACCTCAGTTGATGGAACTGACCGCTAGTTTTCATGAGATTTTGCTATGGCATCACTGCATGCTGAGGGGAGCAAGCAAAACACCCCTAGGAAGCATCAAATCTGAAATCAGAGCAGAAATATCAAGGGTCAAAGGGTGGATTCATTGGGTATGCAGTCTAGCTGAATCTGCATCAGCAGCCTGCTGCTCCCCTCTTGCCTCCTGTAAATGCAACTGCAGAAACAAGACTGCACCGTACTGCCACCTTGTGGTTTCAACCTGATGAGCTCCTAACATCCAGGTGTTTAAGGATATTACAGGTATTGGCCAGTTAGTTAGTTTTAGTTCAATATTAGGTATTATTTTGGAATCTTCTATGTCTCAACGTAACTGGTCTGGAACTTAGCTTCTGAGAGTTGGAAACAACTGATGACATCATAGTTTGTTCAATAAGAATTTCAATTTGATGAAAATATGGCATTTATTGCCTTATGATATCAATCTTGGCTGGGTCATCTCTACATTACAGTAATATTAATTTTAGAACTAATTATCATGTGTGTTGGGAAACCTTATTGCTTAATTAGCTGTTGGAAACTGTGGAATTTTCAGCCCAGCCCAATGAACCAATGGCTTAGCATTATTTGCATTCATTGGCCTCTCTACTACAAACAACGTATTCCTGGGATGCTCAACACTGAGGTGTTTTTTCTTGATTGTGTCAACAATTGGAGAGGAATAGGTGGTCTGTGAAGTGATGCTGTGGGTTCACTGCAGTGTCAGATATGTCATGATTCTTGAGGAAATCTCTCTGTTATGCAGAGCCTTTTGACATCCTGGTATTTCTTTGAGTAAAGAAGACCCTTGAGGGGGCAGACATCTTGGAGAATGCAGAGGAAGACCATAGAAAGACCAGGTTTAGGAAGGGAAGACCAGGTGCTCCATGTCCATTCATACCTGGGCCTGTCTTTCACCAATTGCCATTAAGTCCGGGTGTTCCTCAGGGGTCTCCTTCCTATATTCCATTAGAAAATTCTTTGAATTGATTCTTCCATCGATTGGCCAGGGTAGGCGGTAATTTGTCAGATTTTTACTTTCAAAGCGGTTTATTAAGCCTTAGCGTACTTGACAGGCTCTAGGCCTATACAACTTTCTGTTGTATTAATTTGGCCTATTGATAATTAGTTTACAGCAGTGTTATTTGGACCACACATTCATTATCTTGTAAATACTTGCCTCCCCATCACCTCGTCATTTGCTTGCCCATGACAGTCACTAATTTTAGCTAATTAATGATTATTATAATCACTTCCTGACTTATCATGATCACTATCTGACTTCGCTTGAACCAAATTAGCAATGAGGCTCTGTATTGGCTCTTTCAGAATAGCTGTCCAGACCATAAATCGAACCCTAGGTGTCAGATGTAGGGTATACCCTCCATTATTAATATATCTGGATCAGTTGAGTCATGTTAATCTGTGGACAAGATAAAGCCGGAAGACACAGTATCTGTCCATGATCCATCATTTTGATGAAGCCTGGCACTTGATTGAAAGGTTGCTGGGGGGTTAAATGTAGGACAGGGGGTTCTGATCTCTGGAAGGTCAAGGAAACCTCTGTACAGTGTGCAGGGTTTGGTTCTATGATCGCTACCAAAATAAATGTAAAGTCTAAATTGTACGGCAAAGAATGCCTCCTTTGAAATGGTGTCCACTTTCGATAAAATTAAGTACCTCAATAGCATATTCCTAACTGTAGGCCATTCCACTACCAAGACCTTACCAAGCTTATTTTATGGTACTACAGTTTAGTTTACCTCAATGTTGGTAGTAGTAAATTTCACCAGTTTATTTTGTGCTACTGTTTGATTTAGTCATTTTAGTTTTCTTCAGTGTTCGACTGTTTCGTGTTATAACTGTGTAAAACTGGTGTAACTTGTTGGCAGCTTGGCAGAAATGTGACTTTAAACACATTGTTGTGACTGCTTCAATTTTGACTACTTCAGTGGTTCCTTGGTACTAATGGTTAACTGGGCTAATGAAATTTTGAGTGTGTTCGGTAACTTAAGTGTAGAGGGTGTGAGGTGTGAATTTTATTCTGAAATCCTCCATGGCAGGTCGTTCCAAAACCACTGGTCTCACTTGCTCGATGAAGCCCCACGAGTGAAAATATCAATGGCATCATGTGTTTGACATATCCTCCTGGTCTTCGAGCTTGTCTGTTCATGGAGTCACTAGTGACTCCATGGTCTGTTGAAGTTTTCATGCCTCTTGCAAACTTTCACCCAAAGAAATGTGATCCATGAACCTTAAACTGAACCTTATGTCAGCAAGTGTGCAGTCCAGTTTAGATTGCAGCTTATGTAAAGCACCTGATAGAGCCCAAGGCAAAACCCAGGGCTTAATGGTGCTCAGGTGAAAGAGAAGGAGTGAAGCAGAAACAGAGACAGAAACACAGACAAAAGAGGCAGACAGAGAGACAGACACCGAGAAAAAGAAGCAGACTTGCCCAGAGATAGAGAGAATCACAGACAGCACTGGCCAAGAATTTACAGGAGTGTGGGCAGAGACAGACTCTAACACTGACTGACTGACTGTCTGACTGACTGATTGACTGACTGACTGACTGTCTTAACAACATTAAGGCTGACCTAATTAACTAACAAAGTTATCAGCTGTAACTTTAATGGAATGTTACAATGGGGAGAAAAAGTAGCAGAGCCTGCAGATGATACTCCATCTAAGAGGGCACTACCAATGTAGCAGATAAGAAGACAATTAAGTGACATCACTACACCATTGTTGCACGTCAATATAGATGACGTCATTAAACAATATTTATCTGCTAGTGACAGTGACCTCTGGTGGTACTTTTCCTCCCCATTGAAGTAAACACTGAAAGAGAACATAGAAAATCTTGTAGGTAGGATACTTGATTTTAGACCACCTTCCGCTGGTCTTCTATGCCTGCCTGTTGTGCTGAAAGTTCCAGGTTATTTTTGTGCAGCTCTCTGCCCTCTCTGAATGCAAGTGCAAAGAGGGGAAAGGGGGGAGAGGGGGGAGAGGGGGGTACCTGCTGATTTGGAATCTAGTACGGCCTGTAGCCATTTTAATTGACCTTTTTGCAAATTTACACTGTACTCCTCTATGTGACTCGAAGTATGTGTTGGTGTCTATTGGAAGGAAGTGACAACAATAATCTTGCATAACCATGATGGTCACTTTCAATTCGATGAAGCACCAGGTCCTTCTGGAAGAATACAATGAATAAATTGTGATATTTACAAGAAATTAAAGGACATCTTAAGAAATTGCTGCATACTTCGCGACGAGAATGTCACTTGAAGCCACTGAATCTGTTAATGTTATATATAATATATACTTGATATGAAGGAAGTAACCCCCTGCTTAACTACAATGAAGGGTGGATATAGGAACTCTGTTTCTAGCTTCAACATGCAGTGACCTCTACCTGAGCAAGTGGTAGATTCTGTCAACCCCCTCCCCCCTTCCTTACCTAAACCTCCAGTCTTTTGTATATTATATGCTAGGCTAATTGAAGCTCATGGTACTGTCTATTCAACAGCAAATGTCATTTATTTATGCATTAATGCATTTTCAAGCTGGTTTCTAACTTGCACTCAAGTAGTTTGCATAACAATGTATAATTGATTATTTGATGTGATGTTTAAGCAATAAACGCCAGATAGTATTACGTAAGCCATTAAGATTATTGAATAATTTAATAATGATGTGCAGTCTTGATAATCTCTGCAGTTGGAACATAATCTTCCAGTATCGGAAGAAATCGAATGTGGTGTTTCGGTCTGAGACAATGAAGCATAGAGGTCATTTACCTAATATGACGTTCTAGCTCCCAAACCCAAGAATTTTTTTTTTTTTTTTTGCAAGAAGCAGCAGCAGCAAACCTGCAAGGCCAGACTGTGCAGAAGGGTAGAACAATACAAGGGTGTTGGGGGGGGGGGGGGGGTTGCACGTGCACTGCACGGGTGGAACTTTAGAGTGGGAAGGTGCAGTCTCTAGAATTACATGGGTAATCACTAAAAGGTGAATATGTGAGAGAAATGGGGCTTGTCTTTTTCCAGTTCCAACTGAGTACGAAGTAACAAACTTGCGAGTCCATCTGGCGGATGAAAAAAGTAAAAGAGCATGTGACAAAAAAACTGGATTCTCCTAGGAGGGTTGTGGAACTTTTAGCACTTGCTGGGAAAAAAGTGGATGGGAAAATTGTGCATACTTCTAGAGATATTTCTGTTTGTATACTCTAAACTCTGCCTAACAGAACTACTGAACCCAAAAAGATTTTACTCGAAGAGATATTCAGGATCGCTCTTTGCGGATGATGTGTAAAATTGTTCGAGGTGTTGTGATTTTGTGATGCCTACTGTTCTAGTCTGGTAATACAACTAAAGCTATACGTCACAACTAACCTTGCAAGTAATATGAAGATTGCTTTTTACCCTATCCAGATTATGGATTGAAGTTGGGCTCTAAAGCTGATGACAGGCTAAACCACACACGCTTGGCCAACCTATCTCTTAGTAGTATTACAATAAAGACTTGTCATTATATTCAACAATTATCTTTAGAATTCAGTCCAACATTGAGTCATTGTCGACGGTGAGTTATCGAGTGTTAGCGTATTCTGGTCTCTGGTCGTGCAATTGAACTAATACTCGTGAGCCATATGATAAAGAAATTCAGGCAGTGTCCAGCCTGGAACTGAACCCTGAATTCTTGAGATGGCAAAGTCACAAGCTTACTAGTTTTGCCAAACTTTCTCAGCTGTATCATGAGAACATCGAAAACTGCTCTAAACTGAATCTTTAACTGACCCCTGACAGTTTGGTGTTGCTAAAAGATTACCGACTTGTTAACCAGTTTTCAGGTTGCAATTATGAAACTTGGCCTGGGATGAAGTTGTGCAAGTTGGACATTTTGCCTCGCCCTAGACTCGAACACTTCCCCAAATACCCCTCTGACATTCACCTGCTTGCATTACCCTGTTACCCCATGCCCCCGAGTTGTCTTTCTCTGTACATGCGGGAGTTGTATCTGACTGTGGGGACTTATCATAGTTCATTGGTGGGGTGCATGACTGTTCTCTTCTTATTAGTTAGCAATTCTTCACTATGGAACTGGTGAACAGGGCTAAATGTAATAAGTTTCCCACAATTCATAACTATTGAACTGGTGGACAGTGCTAAATGTAATAAGTTTCCCACGTGTGGAGTTTCAGTTGGTGATTTTTTTCGGGAAGTCTTCCTGTAAACATTGTGTAACTACACAATCATAATAAAGAGAACTATTGGCACAGTTAGCACATTTAAGTGAATTGGTTATCTAATATTAAATTCAGTGCTTGCTGTTAAACATAATAAAATGCTGTTCTACATCCTGACTAAGCAGCTGAAGCAGAATCTCCTGCATCTGTTGCTTAGGCAACACAATGATGTTGTCATGGTGACCAGGCAATGCTTGAGAATGTTCCTCAATGCTCTCAAGACCCTAGTGCTGCCATGGCAATACTCTCAGCTATTATTGCAGGAACACTCAGTTGGAGATAGGTAATGCGCTGCTACTGCATCTAGTAAGAACCCTGCAGTTAAGAATATTACAGCCTGATATATATGTCAAAGGGCTAAGCAAATAACACAGCATTTCATCGGCCTGGCTGGACTTCTCCTATATATCCCTCATTTGATGTTTCGTATCTGAATTATTATGTTTACGAGAGCCTAAAAAAGATAAGTAAAAGTGATATAGCACAGGTGTGTGAAAAACATCAGGATATGCGAGTGAGAAGCATTGCTGCATGGGAACTTGCCTTCTCCTATTATTTCTTGCAGCGTCCATTAGACCTGGCTGCCTGGTATTGCATCATCGGTACAAGTTGATATGGCTGCTCTTCGCATTATATATTTCTAGATTGCAAATCAAGAAGTCACACTGATTTTAAAACAACTAACACTATGTTTTTAATGGCTTTTTGGCGTACTTGTTTTCTCCATTTATCAAATAGATTGTAAGGAGAATATATCACTAATGCATTATGCCACATCTTGTAATGTTTGGAACTTTAATGTGCATATCAGAAGTTCTCGTATGTCTGTCATAATTTTTCACCTTTTGCTGAAGTAGGATTATTTTGAAAGAAGATTCAATAATACAGAGAAGAATGAAGTTCTGTCATCTGGCATTAATTAAATCTAATTACATCCTTGAATTAGAAAATTCTGAGAGCAGCATAAATTAATCAAATTGTAGCCAGAATGAAGCAAGATTTCTTGACCTTGTAAGCTTAATACTCATAATCATAATGCAAGTAACTTTGGACTGAATTGTTCTACTGCTGATGCTTCTGCTGCTTCTGCTGCTGCTGCTTCTGCTGCTGCTGCTGCTGCTGCTGCTGCTGCTGCTGCTGCTGCTGCTGCTGCTGCTGCTGCTGCTGCTGCTGCCTTGACTTTTATATTAGGCCAAGAGAGATGCAGATTAAGACCTCATGAGGTTATGAAAAGGTTGCCAGGTGGCCTAGCTGCCCACCTTCTATATACAACTGTCCATCTTTGTATATCTGACTCCCTGACTGCCACTAGCTGCAGGCACAGGTGAAGTTCATGTGGCACATTGGCAGATCAAGGCATTGTATATTGTATGGTTTAGCATTCCTGTTCATAATTGGGGATAATAGAAGGAAATACAAATGAAAATATCGTTAAAATGCAATGGTATGTAATCTATAGATGCACTGTAGCATTACTGCTCATGTTTCTTAGACAATAGAATTAATGCCACTAGCACTAGGTCTCCTTGCAGTCTCTAGATGTTTCATACAGAACATCACAGAATGATAGTATGCACACCAAAAAAATCTGCAAATTTAAATCAACCATTTCATCTAGTTTACTTTTTCCTTGACAGAATCTGATACCCATGGTCTCTTCTTAATGGAAGATTCATAATGTCTGTTATTCTCAAAGATTTTTGTGGGTTGGACAGTGACGGTGCAGATTAAATGCTCCTGATGGAATAGGGTTCTGCCCTGATGGAGTAGGGTTCGAGGTCTTATTCATGGGTTTGTAGGTAAGCCTCAATTGTATGGCGTTCGTATGGAATCTTATGTCACGTTTTGTGGACCTCCAACTTAACGACTTCCTCATCAAGACATCATCTGACTGAACTGGTGATGCTAAAACTGCGTTCATTGCAATGTATTACTGCTGAACTAATGTCAGTGGTGTAGTTTAAATGTTACATTAGGTCCTATTATTTAGGTGTATGTAAGGCAGTGGTCCTTGTTCAGTCCGGAGCCACTTATTGTGCCGGCGAGGGCCGACATTTCTTAATTGGAGAGATGAGGTTAATATTGGCTTTCTCCGTACATTTCATGATTGAAGTCCAGGAACATTGTTAATTGCAATTGTGGAAGCCAGTTTAAGAAAGTTATCCAGGGCTTTGGGGAAGTTGTTTGAAAATAGAGACAGTAGCACACAGCAGACATTGCCTAAATTGGGGGGGGGGGGGGGGGCGAAAAAACGAAAAGCCACAAATTGGGTGAATAAAACAGAGAGAGGAGAGGAAGAGAAGAATGGGTCCCTAAGAGCTCCAGAGCTTTTTACTGTCTATTTCTTTTGATGAAAGTAGCACATGGAGCGAGAGAGGAACTGGTACACTGAACTGAGCAGGAAGGGTGAGAAGCAGTCATGTTTAGACTTGGCTTGCCCCGGGTGCCTTCCGTGCAGTTGTGTCCACATTTCCAGCTGGCTGCTGCCCTGGACAGAATTATTACGTCATCACAATTGTGACGTCATATGAGTTTGACGCACATGGGGTCATGTTTTGCACCTGCCTCTGACCTGTCTAACCCAATATTGCTTGCTGTTTGATATTTCGCATGAATCCAGGCATGCTGAACTCGAATGGAATGTAAATTAAATCAGAATAGGCAAGCAACCAAGAGAAGCAAGTGAACCAAGCGAGCTCTTGACCTTCTTGTCCTATCTACTTCTGTTATGTAATAGCCAGGTCCAGAGTGCCAAGTTTGACGAACTGGAAATTGTCAGGTTATGTGGCTGTCATTTATTCCTGTGCTGAAGTATCTGGCTGTATAGATGTAATCTAGGCTCATTTCTGGTATATAAAGGTTGCCTACAGGTGTTTCTCAAAATTAAATAGGGTCCTGCTGCATTTTTGTCTTTGCAAATATTAATATGCTATATTCGACAAGACAACGTTTTAAAGTTAATATTGTAAGTGTACTGGTGATCACCTTTTTTTCATAATGACTATATAGTTGTTTTCTCCACTGTGCTCACTGTGTATGAGTAGTGAGCTTCTGTCCCTGACTCAGGTTTATTTGTTAGAACCATATGATGTGCAAGTCTAGAACTACAGGCATTGTCTTGTAAACCTAACAATGTGCCCAGCATGGGTTAGGATTATGTTCTGCATTATCTGTTACTGGCTCGATATTTTTGGATGCTTCTTTTATCCTATGCGCCATGTGGAACCATGTGTTTGTATTTGCTTACCCAACTGACTTCAAATATACCTGAATGGGTCAATTGGTGTACTCCACGAACTCTGTCTATTATTTTGTCATGCTGACACATGTATCAATTTGATGTTTTGCTGTCAATAAAAAAAAAAAAAAGAAAAAAAAAAAAAAAAAAAAAATATATATATATATTTTTTTTTTATTGACAGCAAAATATCAAATTGAGACTATATATATATATATATATATATATATATATATATATATATATATAGTCTCAATATGGTGGAGAATCAGGATTACATAAAACTAATGAGAAAAGCTCATAGGATTCAAAATTAATGTCTTCATATTTTTGTGTCATATATTTTTCAAGTATAAACAAACAAAATGGACAGAAGTGTTAGCATTACTTAGCAATAAGCCAGACTGCAAACTTTTTTAACTGATGCAAACACATCTGGAACAATTAAAGTTCACTGTCTTTCCGGTGATAGCTTTTTGTCTTCTTGTCATCATCATGGCCATTTGTCATCAAGGTCACAAAGAATAACAAGCTGTACAATGATAGCTAACTGTAAAATTATGACAGTCATTATCAGTGAGGGGGGGGGGGGTTTGATGTAAAACATGGCTGACCAGTTTCTGCCACTTCATATTTGGTATAAGAATATAATCGAAAAACTCGGGATATTCGTTTAGGATCCTATAATTATTACTTTAGTATTGCAAGCATCAGACATTCACATACAGATATTCCAATTAAAGGTGAGGATGTTACGTGCATCTGCATCTATACCATGACACGATGCAAAATCCAGTGCATAGCGCTGGTCGGACGCGAAGCTAGTGCATTTGCAGAAACAGCTCGTCTCATGTCCAACTTACTGTTGCGGTCACATGAATAAGACCCACTGAATTTTGTATCTGAATACATTATCCTTATAAAATTTACCACAACGTTAAGACATTGTCAAGACAAGTCAATGCTACACCAAGGCTTTCTAATGCGGTTCTGGAGCATTATCTTTACTTACTGAATTGCTGATGCCATTCGTCTCATCCTGGAAGCCCAAAAATACATTGTATAATGAGGAATAACATCATGAGCTGAGAATAATTTGCCTAAACATGTGGAAATGAATAACTAATATACCTGGATGTAAGTGCTGACTTGACTTTTTGTGTTTACACTCATCCAAGGTAGCTCAAAGACTCAATGTAAATTATTTAGAAGAAGCTCGTGTATTTCTGTGCATCTCTGCAGCATTATATTGTGGTTGCAAGCTGCAGAATAACAAGGAATGCAGAGAAGACTGGCAAGATGAGATGTGGCTTAAGTTTAAGTACATCTAACAGGGGAAAAAAAGCCAGCTCTAATTTGATTATTACTTTGCCTTCAGCTCTTTTATGAAAAATATCAAGTTTTACATATGTTGGATATTGCACATATTACTTAAAAAGAGAAACCTTGTTTCAGCTAAGAAGCAAAAGAATTACAACTACAATATAATATAAAATGCAATGGTGTGAAAGACTGCAAATCCTTGACACTGATATGTAGAACACGCAATTACTTTTTTCTCTACTTCGATACTTTGTCTTGGCTGGAATTTTTGGACGCGATTATTTTTATATCTGGCTTGCATCTTAGAAACTGATTTAATTCTCAAAATATCTGTACTGTAATACATGCTTTTGTTTAGGTGCACGTTGTTATTATTAATCACCTAGAAAATAGGTATACAACGATGTTATCTTCAGGAACTAATAACAACATAAATTCACAATTATTTTCAGGGTAACCCAGGGTTGGTCAGTGAAAAACTAATGGATTGCTTTTTTGGTGAATATTTGCACTAGCAACTCTGCTCTCGAAATAAAATGATCAGTGTTTGCTAGGTTCACTGAAAAAGCTACCTCACATAACGGGCCTCTGTCAGTTGACTCAGTTCTATCGAAGGCTAGCAATAGTTTGTGGGCTCTTAGGTTATCAGATAATGATAAAAAGTAGGATACAGATGAGATAGTAAGCATTAAGATGTAAGGTTATCTCTTTATGATTATTGAGCAGCCATCAAAAGATTAAGCAAAGCTTTGCAACCCTTTTGGTGGGATATTGAGCAGGCTGCATGGCTTGAAGGCAACAAATCAATTCCTCTTGGTTTGTCAGTATGTGAAGCGTAAAAGTGCTTTAATACACATGCCTATAATATATATACTGTACAATTTATACAACCTTTATGGACCAACCAAGTGGTTTTCATATCAAGGTGGTCATGTAGCTCGTGATGCATTAATATTTTACAGCCAATTTCATAGACTTGGAAACAGTCTTATAGACTTGGAATACCGCCGGAGGACGTCACGTGAGGGAATGCTTTAGCCAATGGGAGTCCTGGATTCACGTGACATCCTCTGGAGCACAGTTTCCAAGTCTACGAAATTAGTTGTAAGTTTTAAAGTGTCAGTGGAAACTTGCTTGAAACTAACGACATTTTGGTCACTGAGCACAAGGTATGATCATGATTTTGCATATCATCTGCACCTGAGTGTGCCTATGTCCAACGTTGTTACCTGGGAGTTATGCTGTTGTTGGTTTTAGGTTTGCTAAAGTTTATTATTCCTTGCCAAAAGCTTGGACCTCCCCAGGTGGCCAGGAGAGGGGGTTATACAAGGGGCAACAGTAATTAATTGCTTATCTGATAGTAAAATTGTTTGTGAGACTTTGATAGGTCTGAAGGAGAGATTGATCATTTACCTTGACTGAAGTTATTAGTTTTTGTTTGAAAACCTTGCAGGCCTACATATCCCATATTACGTAACACTCTTACATTGTTTCTTCTTGAAGAGCACCTTTTAGTTATGTTATAAAATATTTTTATTTTTATTTTTTGCCATAGGGATATAGGGTTGATCATGGTGACTCCATGGTCTGATTAAGGTTGAAGATATAATAACTAAAGGCTCAATCTTGTACATGGCTGTAGCTCTGGTTGGACTGTTTATAAATGTACCTGTGCTATACTTTAGTTGTAGTATTTACTAGTATGTTGCTAAAGTAGAGGGAAGTTCGCCAGTTACATTTCAAAGCGAGAGGAAAGCTAATTCATCAGCCCCCAGGTATCTGCGTATCTTGAAGGAAATAATGCATATACCTGGTTGCACCAGTCCCTTCCCCCAGGGTGGCCAAAACTAGCAAAGCAAGGGCCAAGGGTTATAGCTGGGACCCTCTGAGGGGGTTAAGACTGGCGCCCTTTGGTTGTATAGGAAGCAAATGTAGTGAGCTAGAAAGATGGACGATGTGCCACTCCAGACATAACTTCTCCCAATCCCAGAGAATTTAATCCAGAAAGATGGTCAAATTTGCAATGCTTGGATCATGCCTAAAGTGCTGGAAGAATCAAATACTTCAATGAAAAAACCTGGTTTTTAATTAAAGTTATTCATCAAAATTTAAAACTACATTGTAAATGCTACATTGTTTTCCAATTCCCAATTGACTTGACAGGTTTAAGTCATGTTGAAAATTCTGTTATATAGATCCTTTAAAAGGTTTGATACCAATCTGAAGTTCTGTTAAATATTTAAAGACTAAAGGGAAGATTGGCAGTCAAGCTAAAGTCCTTGTGTACAAATGGCTACCTTGCAGGAATTGTTTCATGCAACCATCCCACCAGTTGCAGATAGCAACTTAGTTTACTTAGTTTTCCATTTCAGTTTTCCTATGCGTTTTTACTTGCAACGTAAATTGTTTGTGTAATATTAGGTTTCGTTGTAAAGAAGTCCTCACTGTAATATTGCCTGGAGTGTATTTTGGTTTGTAACTTACTGTGAGTTTCCAATTAATGGCTGGGATTTTGCACTCCCCATCAAGGCAATGTTTCAGACTTTATCGCTGTTTTTCAGTAGAGGAGGAACTCTTCAAGTCAGAAAGTCTCAAAATAAAGAGTATTTGCTGGTAGTATAAAGTGCACTTTTGTTGCCTCATAACTCTTTATATTGTTGCTTGAGCAGCTTTTTTCTCTCCTTTTTTTGTGTTTCTTGTGGTTTGTTTTGTGCCAAACTTTGGCTCCTTCCAACAGTAAATGATGAAGGTAGGTGGTGGCATGAGAAAGTAATGCATAGTCACAATGCACGCAAGACAGTGATGGTGATAGATAATAAAAAGAATTTGATTTTTTCTGTCATCTACTAATCATAAGGAAAGTCAGGCAATAATCTGGTCTTGAATCTCTCCAGCTTTTTATCGTATCAGTTTCAAATTGGCATTTTAACCGCTATTTTTCCTCTGTGTTATGATTCACTCTCTTCCTAATGCTGTGAAATGGAAATCGAGGTGGTCTCCATTCTGCAACTTTGGTGGTTTTAATTCTTTTTTAACCCGCTAGGTAGTCGTATTTAAAATCAAGGTCTTAATAGTGGATTTTCACTGATGGTTCTCTATATTTCCACCAGGTGGCTATAACAGAATACTGCAATTCTATTGGCTGAAAAAGTTCCCGCCATTGGCTCTGATTGGCTGAAGCGAAGTGCATCCTAGCAGTAGTGTTTTTATTAATGGAATCAGTTAGTTATGACCTATGTCTGAAAAGCTAAATGAGTAATAAGAGGGGAAGAAAGACACATGTCTTGCTGAATTCAGGGCTGCTCAATGAAAAGACTATTTCATGTCGTATTAGGTGGTCTCAGTATTGGCGTTCTACTCCATATTTATGCCTCCCACAATCTTGACAAGAATATTGGTTGTTTAGTCCGTTAGGTAGTTATGACACCATCTTTGCTTCTCAGCCTTATCATGGATTGTAACAATAAATCAGTTCCCATGCTTTCCATTGGCTTAACCCCTTCCTGCTATCTCGGTGACTGGTGCTTCTTCCTGGCTGCCTCCTTGCTGCATGGTTAACCTTGTTTTGCTGCCATTTACTGAATGGTCTTACTGACAGCCAGCTGCTACATGTTCTTCTGCCCATCCTCTTGTATGATTCCTCTGGCCACTTCTCAAAGACCTGACTTATTGGTGTTGCCCAAGAAACAAATAAGAGCTGCTGAGCCCTCCAGAAATGCCCTCAAATGTCTCCTGGCTGGAGCACTGAACTGGATGCCTCATTGCTCACTTACCATTAGCCCCAGGAATGTGACTTGCTTGGTGCTGTGGCCTGTTTTGTGGTGGTATGCTCAGGCTAAGGTCATCCAGTTTGTTCTTTAGGAAAGAAGGAATGGTTAAATACTAAAATAGGCGTGGCCTTTACTTGGTTTTAATACCAAGGCCTTACAATTAATCATCGTACTTTTCACAAAGCCAATTATGCTACACCATTGTCCAACTAAAGCGTTACTTAACTTTGCTGGTGAACTTCACTGGTTTCCTATCTCACTGTCCTGCTGAAAACTCAGCATCATTTATCTGTCTTACGATATCCAGTTACTCTACTTGCCTTTAATAAAAAGTACATTTGAAATGTGTTAACAATTTCAATATAGTAACAAAGATATTTAAATGATATTATGGGCAATTATATCCAATAAAGTATACACGCTGTCATTGAAAAGGTTTATAATAATGTTTTGAAGGAAGTGCTGTGTTTTGTTTTTATAGCCGTCATGAACGCGTATTGGTGCGGCATACCAAATAAGGCATTGACAGTTCGCTTGAATTGCAACAACATAAGTTGCGTAACATAATTGATTGCAGAAGTAAACCCAATGACCTGTTACAGCAACCCACTGCTCTGCTGTCTAACTTGGGTGTTGGCTCCTTCAGCAACAAGTTGGCTCAAGTCTTTCCAGCCAGCTGTTAGGGTGGCCCACTGACCCTCATACGAAAGTTATGCCAGGCCAACCTATCTACACCTTCTTTTCTGCTGCCCAATCTACCCCTGGTTTTTGCCTAGCCATCTAAAGCTGAGTGCAAGTTACAGCAGTTAAATTTTAAAACACCAAGATCACTGCCATGGAACACCCAAAATCACCCCAAGATGACCATTGAACTACTTCGTGGTACAGCAGAAATTCACAATTGAACTAATGAAATTCCCTTGGTGCTATTTCGCTGGTTTGTATGGTTTTAAATGCAAGGTATAATGTAATTAATATGGCTTGGTATTGGCAAATCCAAAATAGTGATGTCAAAGTATGAGGCTGGTCTTTGAATTGTGTTGTAATACAACATTTTGAAAGATAGTCTCATGTTTTTTGTGGCTGCGTTATTTCCAAATGCTAGAAATATTGATGGAAAAGTTGGCCTTGAAACTTCATGAAATACCATACATCATGCTAATTTTGTCTGCAAAGGAAGAAAATCCACAGTTTGAGAAGAAATGTGTATCGACGTTACTCCTGCAATAACTGTGACTACAATAAAGACACCAACAAGCCATTATATGTATTATGCCGGCCCCATAGTGCATTTTACTGCCATGTTATTCAATTATAGGGTAATTAGTCATTGTCATATTTTTCTGTGAAGGAACATCAGTTTCAGCCTAGCCATAACTAGTTACCTGTCCTGGTCAAGGCAACTTCAATTCCCTCGCCTGTTTACTAGTTGTGTAGGGAGTTGAAAAAAGTTGCTAGCAAGATAGAGGGTGTTCTTCAGCGTTCTTTAAGTGTTCTTTGCAACAGGATAGAGGGTGAGATGGGATGGGAGGTGCAGTGTGTGCCTCGTAAGTCTAGTATATTTGGAACAGTCTGACATGAAGTGGCGATGTGACAGGCCTGGGGTACTAGGGGCCAACTGTTGACCTTGTGTAGCTGGCCTTGGGTATGACCTAAATCACCCCCCCCCCCCCCCCACCATCAGACCTATTTATCCTCGTCATATTTGCAGTTGACAAGCCCTGTGAATTAAGTGCCAGCCAAAAGACACCTTGAGCTATTTCTCTGTCTTTATTATCATGTATACAAGCAGAGAATACTGGATGCAATTAATGATGTTCTCATCTTGTTGTTTTAATGATGCTCTCACCTAGCACCTGGTTGTTGTTTAAATGGTTGACTTACTTGACTTCATTTACTCAAGACATTATGTCTTTGCTATCCTGATATGAGTTTTTTTTTCTGTTTAAGTGTGTTATCGGTTATTTAGGAAAATGTAATTATGAGGTGATATACAAGTATTGACAGTTAGTTTCATAAAATATGGTCGACACTAGACAGCTGTAGCTCCCTGATTGACACCAAGTGTGTTGTAATTTACAGGCAACCTATTCCAGGATGTAGCTATAACACACTAAAGTCAGTCACTTCTGTCTATTCCTAGCTTATAGTCGGCTTACACCTAACACCACTGAAAGATATAAACCTTGGTACAAGTAAGAAATGTATGTAATATATCATAAATATGTATGTGCAAGAGGCATGCATCTTTTCAACAAAAAAAAAAAGACAAATATGTGTAACTCTTGAACTTATGCACCAAATAGTGTTGCAGGTACTTTTAGATCTGGCTTTGAGTAGCCAGCTTGGATGAAGGCAAATAAGCTATCTATTAACAAAAGCAAAACGAAAGCCATGATTTTCCATGCACCCCAAAGAAGAGTTCAAATTCCTACCATTAAAATAGAAGACTCTGTTATCACATTTGTCAATGAATTTAACTTCCTTGGCATAATGTTAGATAGACATCTAAATTGGAAAGCTCACCGTGATATGATTACAAAGAAATTGTCAAAAACAGTAAGTATTATGCACAGATTAAAAAATATGTTGCCTCTCTGTGCCTTGTTACATATATACAATTCCCTTGTGTTATCACACTTAAACTATGGAGCTCTTCTTTGGGGTTGGCAATGTCAAAATATATTCATTTTACAAAAGAAGCTGTCAGAGCTCTTACTAACAGTAAATATAATTGTCATACCAGTGGTTTATTTAAAAAACTAAATCTTTTAAAATTCCATGATATCTGTGCACTGTGTGACCTGAAATTCTGTCATAAATGATTCAACAATGCCTTGCCACAGTATTTTCTTGATTTACTACTGCTATTTAGAGATGATCCTCATTACTATGAAACTCGAATAGCTGGTCAACTATGACTTCCCTTTATTAAACATGAATTTGCAAAACAGAGTATTAAGTATAGATTTATTAAAACCCTTAATAATATGTCCATAACTTACAGAGAAAAACTAGAGATGGATTAAAGAAATATGTGAAAAATAGCACTGTAGCATCTTATTCCGCAGACTGCAGTATTGAAAATTGCTATATATGTATAAATGTTCATCCTACTGCTTCTTCATAATACTTTTCAACAATATATTCTTTAACTTGAGATGAGTAACGTAGATGAGACTACTACTGATGAGAGTAATTTCTGTACTGTTTTTGATTTAATGTTCACTATGTAATATTAATGGATCTCTCCAGGTGGCCTCACGCCAGCGATAAAATATATTTATCTTTGTGAGGTCTCCTTGCGAAACAAATTTTTATAAATAAAAAAAATATGAAAATAAATTGTAAATTTTTTTTTTTTTTGGCAAAATAAAAAGAATCTGAATCTGAATCTATAGCCAGATAGGTAGCATCATACGGCAGAAGTTGTCTAGCTTTGTCTAGGTTCAATTTGACGGGCCATTTTTAATGGAACTAACTGTAGCTTGACAAGGTGGTATAGCATGTCCGGTTCACACCGAAGACTTTCAATCTCAAGGGTGGTGTCTTATGCTTGTCTTGGCATAGATGCCGAATACAAAGTACAAACAGTGTTAATTTTCATCCTAATGAGATCCAGCTGAGGTAAACTTGGTACTTTGTACCTGAATTGGACATTGAACTCTGGGATGCTGGAGTACTCCCTTCCCACCTTAAAAACTTCAGGTGAAAGATTACTTCCTTGTTGTTTCAGGAAGAGGGCAGTGCATGTATATTTTGTTTTTATATGTAACGTGGCATTGCAAAAATTATGTACAGATGTTTTCTATGATTGAGTGGACTAAGTAAAAGTGTGTATATTTGTTGATGACATGCACTCAGCAGATGATGTATTAATATAACATGGGCGCACCTGCCCTGCCCAAAATACTCGTTGCAGCAGGTCTGCTAGCAAAGCCTTTCTATTTGCAGTTTTTCTTTCTGCCTCTCATAACCAGCCCTAGGCGTGTGAGCTAGGAGTGAAAAAAGGCTCCTTGTCAAATACCAGCCTAGCATTCTGACTCTCTAGACCATCTTTCTTAGCACCTATTCTCTGCTAGGCAACCCCTTTGCATTTACTTAGCATAGCAAAAACTTGGCAAATAGAAGTGGAAAAAGAGTAACTGGGAGAGATTGATCTGGAGCCTGCCTTGTCTTCTTTAACTGATGTAGACATCATAACCACTCCTATGCTAATCACTTGGTAATTTGTTTTGAACTAGTGACTTCTTTAAAGTGGTTGGCCATTTTAAAATGTCAAATGGTAAAAAATATGGCTGCAGAATGCTTACATGTACCTTCCATAATTAAGTGTATTCTTTTGACGCATGCACTTTTGTACTGTCTTATGCTACTCTTGTTAATTTCTAGTTATTTCAAGACCATTTTTTTTATTTATCGGGGGGGGGGGGGGTTTGAAACTGAACAGAATCCTTGGCATAGCCTCCCAAGCTCGCTTATTGTTTGTCACATCCCAGGTCACAGGTTCTAAGCTGAAGCAATTGTTCAAGGCTCTTCCAACTGTACTTAGCATGTGATGCTTAGCACAGGATTATGGGTGGGGCCTAGTAGCGAGTTACCGATTCCATGCCTCATTGTAAGGATGGATCTGACATTAGCGAGTCTCAGGGCAACACTGGTGTTTATTGGCAGGGCCCTAACAAGTGCTCAGTGCTATGATATGATATATTCAGATAATATTTATTCTTGTGGTCTGTGGAAGTTGTGCGTACAAATACCATTTTGTTCAGTCTTGCAGCAAGCCTGCTTTTAACACAGGAAACTAGTCCGACAAACTGCCTAACGACACAAATATTTGCAAATGACAGCAGTGTTTCAGTCTAACGGGAAACCACTAGTTTCACAATTAATCTGCACTGGGGTGATTTGTGCAATTACATATGAAGGAGTACTGTACTCAATTTGTTCTGCAGTATACTTGGCATGTTTATGGATGAACTTTCAGCAGGAATTTCACAATATTAAATTGTTCCCTTGTGTGAATAGAAATCCCCAGGCTCGTTTGTTGCCCTTTTAACCCCTTCAGTGGGCAAGGGTACTCAAGAAAATGTTTTTTACATCGTACAAAGAGCAATAAGTTGGAGTTTTTCCTTGCACCTTGAGATATTTTCTTTTTATGCAGGTGCTAGCAGCAATAGTGTTGGGCTCATTCTTCCTCTCTGATTGACGCCAAGTTTGTTGTAATTTACGGGCAACACCTGACTGTAGTGTCCGACTGAGATGCCTGTTGTTTGTCTTGCAGCTTATGAAGGATTATCCTCAACAGATTGTCCAGTTAACCAAACTAATGACTACATAATAAGGCCTAATAAACCTTTGAAAAAGATTACCAGTTGTGATATGTAGTAAAGGTCACTAATAATAAGGCTAATTATAAAAGCTCATAGATATATCAACTTATATTGGCGAATTAATTTCATAAATTATGAATATGTATGCAGTTCATAGACCTATCTCTTGTCACTTGCCAAAGTCTAATTTGGCTTACTTGTCTAATTTGCATGATTATACCATGATATGCATCAAACAGTTTAAATTCCCTGCTGACATTATACCCAAGTGAATACCATTGTATATCCATTTAATATTGATACAGAAATACCAATCCTAGATGTTTCTTTAAACCTACATTGTGCTTATTCATATGCACTTCTTCTAATAGTGCCCTGCATATTGTGGTAGGATGAGGTGCCGAGTGTTGCCTTGAGGAAGTCATTTTACATTCTGCGTTATGAATAGGTATGAAAATGGGGGAATATTCCCCAACCCTGAGGCATGCAGCCCCAATAAAAGGAAAGGGAGGGAATCTTGTCCCTGGCATTTGTTTAAGCTTATCATAGACAAGCAAACAGTTCTCCACCAATGCAATCTCCACTACTATCAAGCACTAGTATAAAAACTGGTCTCCTTTTGAGAAAAAAAGCCCTGTGTTTATTGTTCAACCTTTTCTCCAGCCACTGTAAACTTTGCCTGCCATTTATCTTTGATCATGGTGTGTTTTGATTATTCTGCCTTTTTCTTTTAGCTTAAACTAGCTCTAGGTATAGTTTCTAAGTCTTTTCTTCATCAAAAGATAAAAATATCAGTGGTAGTGTTAGAGTGAATTGTACAGTATACTCAATTGATGCATTGATTTAAGAGGTACATTCAATCAATTCAGATTTCAATCCAAAGTGCTCATATCAGATTTAGTGTTACTGGTTTACAGTGCGAAGGTATCGACCATTAAAAATGCATAATAATAATTGACTTACCAAGTTATGTAGTATGTGAGGAAGAAAAGGAAGCTCATTGTGGTATGAAGGTCAGACATGCATGAATCACCGGTGAAAGTTTTGACAGAAAGTAAATGTGAAGGTTGAACTCTGGTTGAAGGTGTACCCCAAGGTCCAGTGCTAGGTGCTGTGGCATTTAGTACATCTTTTTGACCAGGCATGCGTTCAGTTGTAGCTAGATTTCAAGGAAGATTGTATTGTTTATATAACACCTGATATTACTGTCTGATATATTGCACAGAGAGTAGTAAATCAAAGAGGTGCTGAATCATAATGCAGTTCTACCAGTGAAGCTTGTAATGCTGTTATAATCTGATTTATAAAGTATCTGAAATATGAAATGTTGTGGAGTTGGTATTGTATTGATGGCATTGCATGTCACCACTTCCAAAGCTGTAACGCCTGATCACTTCAATAGAAAAAAATTTCATGAACATTCGACAAAAGAAATATCGATTGAGCCATGCGGAAAATATTCTGGGCTTGAAACCACAACACAAAAGCAGCAACATTTAATCATAGATAATGGAATTATGATTCAATAACATATTTGTGATGCTTTGGCAACCCCTTGTTAGAGGTTAACAATATTTTGGGGTTTCTTCAGCCTCACCTTCAAAACACAATGCCGAAGATTGGCAGATTGTATACAATAGACATTATTCTCTCACCGGGGTGTATTGTTGCAGATAGATGAGTGATATATCTCAAGACCTTAACCTTGTCTGTTTTATTTTTATATATCATTGACTGAAGTGCTGCGCAATGCGTATAACAGCCATATGGCCAGCAGTAAATTGGAAGACTCAAGGTTATTTCAAAAGTTCAGTTGTTGTAGAAATGTTTTCCAAGTATAAAGTATAGGTGCACTTTGACTGACCAACCCTATGAATTTGAATTTTATTGCAATAAAGATATTGATGTATGATTGCATTTTGTTTGAAAGTTACGATACGATGATGGCCAAACTTGATGTCTTTAATTCTGTATTGCTGTGGTAGCATTTATACTGATGTAAAATAACAATTATGTCAAATGAATTAAGGAACTAGAAAATTACAGTAAATTTTTGAAAGAAGTTAATTTTTTGTAAATCAACACTTTGTTTATTACATGAAAGTTTACATTCAAATGTGATTTTATGTTTCAGACTCTACACCATTTCTGCAATCTGTACACAAGACTCTGGAGACCCAGATTTTACAATTGCCCGATACATTCTCTCTGACTGCTTTGCTGAACACATGGGTTAGTAATATAGTTGCATTAGATGTACCTCATTTCCGACACTTCCAACTTTTCTGAATTAACTGTTTTATGGTTACGTAGAAACAGACTAATCAATTTCTCAACTATGAACAAGTATGGTAGGCAAAACTATATAAATGATGTTTTTAAATGATGTATTTTCTTGTAGTGAGACTTAGAAAAAAGTTTTTTGTGCCCTTTCTATGACCTAAAAATTTAAATTGAAAATGCAATGCAAGGTTTTGGTATAAAACACAAATATACTTGATGCAACTCTTCAGGCCCTTTCACACATAGCCGGATCAGACGCCGGAGCGTCCCGGAGGACAACTCCGGAATACTCACGCATACTCCGGGGAAAGCCGTGTAGACAACGTGTTCATGTCCGGGATTGTCCGTCATTGTCCGGGGCGCTCCGGGACCACCTTGGGACTCCGGGGGAAAAAATTAAACATGTTAAATTTTTCATGCCGGAGTTCCCGGAATAATTTAATCCGTGTAGATCCGTATAGACTCCAAATATACTCCGCCGATCTCCGGGAATCTCCGTATTGACTCCGGCATATCTCCGGCTACATCCGGCGTCAACCGGGCATGAATATTTCGCCGCCATTAACGCCGGAGGGTACAAGGAGCAACACGGTTCCACACGAATGAACACGGTGTAAAG
The DNA here is from genome assembly GCA_932294295.1 of Alitta virens. Lineage (NCBI taxonomy): Eukaryota > Metazoa > Annelida > Polychaeta > Phyllodocida > Nereididae > Alitta > Alitta virens. The sequence goes on from OW028575.1 coordinate 26,872,069, forward strand.
ACCGGTGATATCCGCGAAGGCACCGTGAAAATCCGGTTCACTTCGCACTCTAAACGGGACAGTCGTGTTAGCTCCGTGTTGCTCCTTGTTGAGACCGTATTGACATCGTGTACACATCGCCAAACATTTATTTTTTGTTGACATTTAACAGCTCTTTGATCCCGGAACCCCCCGGAGGTAATAAAATGTTCCTCCGGGACGCTCCGGCGTCTGATCCGGCTATGTGTGAAAGGGCCTTTCCCAATGATTCTTCTAAATATCACATTTCATTTCTAATTTTTTTGAAAAGGAATGAAAAATTTTGAAAAGATTTATTATGCTCAATGTATTAAATTTAGTTGGTTTACATGATATCATTCTTTGGAATTGAAATAAAATGAGTGGGTTTGTTTACACAAACAGGAAATCATTCCATGTAAGGCCACACTTCTTATTGATTAATAATATTGAATGATTAACAATGTCCCTCTACCTATTAATTATCACTTTGCTCTCTTTGTATTTTTCAGGAACAAAGTATTCGACTGAGTTGTGCCACTGTTACAGCTCCAACGAGGGCATGAGGATCTCATAATATCTGTGTTCATAGTACTGATATATCAGTATTATATTAAATATATAAGTTACCATGGACTGTCACCAACATCTACAATACATATTTGAAGTGATGTGGCTGAACTGATGGAACATAATTGTGATAATATGTATTGCTATAAGCCTATTTTGTACCTTTCTACACATGAGTAATGCCATGTCAGTTGTGATTATTTCCAATACCATTTAAACTGTATATTATTATAATGCAATGCTAGAGACTTATATGCATCTGAGCATCATATTAATAACGAGGCTGATACTTTGATTTGCAAGTCAAGATGATTTTAAAACCATAACATACATACATGCAAAAATGTACTCATATTTGTTAAGAATTTGTAATAGACTGTACAGAATACGGAAATATATGCTATGATTTAATTTTGAGTTTGAAATTTTGTAAGACAAGGACACATGGTACAAGTATCTAGTTAAATTTATGAGATTGCATGCCAAACCTAATAACTGAATTATTTAACAAGTTCCATGTACATCAGCCCATTGGTGTGATGTGAGAAATAGATCTGGATCAACCTTGTTAGTTTATTTATCTGTCAATGCCATATATTGTGTTATTCTAGAATATAAATAAGCCAAGAATGTTTAAATTGTACAATTTAAAAAACAAAATAGTGAATAAAGATTATATATATATATATATATATATATATATATATATATATATATTGTGAATGGTTCCATGTTAATCAGAGATACCAAGTTCTGGAGTGGTGAATGGGTGAGTTTTGGCCCTATCCAACCAATTTACATTAAAATGTTAAGATATATTCTGGGTTCTCTTAGAGTGAGACAAATTAAAATATGAAGAAAATACTCAAGTCTACAGGAGTGAGACTGCAACCAAATGAGGGAGACTCGCTCATTGAGTGAGACTTGGCATGTCTGTGTTAAGATTTATTTATAATCATGTAATGCGAATATATATAATATACAAAACCTGTGTATATCCACTTGGGTATATGTTTGTATTTATTATGTGAAAATGTATTGTACAGTGAAACTACTGTAATATAGGCCTACAAAATAAAGTGTTCAAACGAGAAAGTTTTTTTTTGCTCATCAATTTTTTCTTATTGGGATTCGGTGTGATTACATTTATCATTATATTTATAGGCAATGCTATTGTTCAGTTATATTCACATAAGTTTTGTAGACTACTGTTGATCACAAAGTATATCAAGTCAAGTCAAGTCAAGTCAACTTTATTGCGGACTCTAGGTCCATAAAAGGTAGAGAATACATATATGATAAATGGGTCAGAACGACCCCAGACATCAAGAGAATTTAAGAGAATCTATCTTATCATAGGAACTGCAATAGCCAATGAGAAGCAAAGCTGCCGCTGTGAAGCACACCCATGTCATAGATCTTTTTAACTAATATCTTACTGGACGACCTCACTCTGCAATGTAAATTAAAACAATTTTTCCGAATAATGCATTTTGGACTGGGAATGTCAGACATGGTGTACATCAGAGAGGCACTGCATCTCATTGGCAGGTACAAAAATCTTCTAATGCAATTATTATATGATACAAATAATCTTCGCAATTTGTAAGCACAGTAGTTAAGCCATAATGCACAGCAATACATGTTACTGCAGAAATTTTTGTACAAGAAACATTTGACATAATCAGTACATTTGCTAAATCTTTTCCTGAGCATGTTACTTCTACAATACAAGCTTCTAATTTGTCTGTCTATATCCCTGGCATCAGAGAAAGTTGAAGTGATGATATGGCCAAGATATTTCACTTCACTAACAATTTCAAGTTTCCGGTCATTAATGAAGAACTCTGGGACAGAGTACTTTGTAGGCCCTTTTTCAATACACATACAAACTGTCTTTTCAACATTATAAACAAGGTCAGCATCTGAACTAAACCTGTGACATACATTTAGCATACTTTGCAGCCCACCAGCCGAGGGTGAAAAAAGCACGACATCATCTGCATACATAATATGATTAATTTTACCACTTCCATAAGAAAGGCCACAATGCAGAGATTCTAATTCTATACTCAGGTCATTAACATAAACATTGAATAGAAAAGGGGACAACACACCCCCTTGCCTAACACCATTGGAAACATTAAAAGTATCTGATGTAACAGCACCCCATCGGACGTACATACTCTGGTTATAGTACCAAAAATCCAATAATCTGACAATACACTTAGGGATGCCCCTTTCCAGCAAAACATTCATTAATCGGTTGTGATTGACCCTGTCAAACGCCTTGGAGGCATCAAGGAAACAACAGTAAACAGTACTTCCTGACTTCAAATAAGAATTTACCAATTCTTTGAGAACATAAATACACTGATCAGTACTCTGACTTTTTTGAAATCCAAATTGATTTGGTAATGTCCACAGGTAAACATCGATTTTACACAGAATAATTCTTTCAATGACTTTGGTTAATACATTAGACAGTGCTATCGGTCTGTAATTGTCCTTGGATGTGAGTGACTTACATTTATTCTTGACAATCGGTACTAACATTGATTGAATCATACTGCTTGGCATAAAGCCATGTACCAGCATACCTGATATAAGAAAGGCAAGAATAACATTTAATCTAGGTGAGGCATATTTAAAATGCTCACCTACAAGACTATCAGGTCCCGCAGATTTATTACCAGGTAGACTTTTTATACAATCAGCTACAACCTCAGATGTGACCATCATATTTTCAGAGTAAGCACAATTATACACACCAGGATTACGATTACCATAGAGATTAAACATTTGATAATAATGATCTCTCCACATCATAACAATATCTCTAGAGCCGGAAACCTCGTCAATATTGTTAGGTAATGGCACTTTGGCAGAGTTTACATGTTTGACATCTTTCCAAAAAGCATCATAGTGCTTATTGAGCATCTTCTTTGCTAAGGCATCAGCCTTACATGACTCTTCATTACGTTTACATTGCCGTAAGGCGTACTTAAAACGAGCTTTACATCTTTTCATTAGTTGAAATACTGGTCCATTTCTTGGTTTGCCAGCATTTACCCACAGCAAAAAGCTCTCTCTGGACGCATCATTCCAGTCTTTCACATAGTCAGTCCAACCAGCTACAACTTTAAAATTCTTCTGTTTGGTAGGTCTACTACTGCATTTCAAACATTTAACAACTTCATTATATAAATCTTCTATAGTTCTCAAATGAGTTTCATTTCTGCAATCTGGATCTTGACAATATATAAAATCACCTAGCTCAATACTGTGCAACAATTCATCAGTCTGCTGATGATACTTAGTAATTTCACTATCAGCCTGCCAATTTGCACGGCTTGTGCTCCAATGTAATTGGTTCTCCTCTGACACTGAAGGTGAAAGAGAGTAGTCCAAATCTAACACAGTGGGTCTATGGTCTGACCATGTAAGTCCATAGTCCACAAACATATTTCGAATAAGATCAACAAAGTCTGCTGTACACACACAGTGATCAATCCATGAAGTAGTATTCCAGCAGTCACTGACAAAGGTAAATGTATCTTGTGTCAGTTTTTCAACATCAGCGCATGAAGTGTCAAGATCAGCTATGAAGCTAGATAGAGTATGCCCAAATGCATCATCTTTACGAGGGTCACAGTTGAAATCGCCACATATCATAACTCTAGTAGTGTCCATTTCTTCTAGGATATATTGAAGTATTCCAATACATTCCACGAACAAGTCAATATTGTCACGACAATTATATGGCAAGTAGACATTAATAATACTGTATTTCACATTAGTGACTTTGTCAATGAGATCAAGACCAGCCAGCCAGTCATGACCATAGTCACAGGGACGGATATTAAAGGTAGAAGTTAAAGCTTGATTCCAGAGAAATGCAACTCCACCTGAATTACGACCAACAGGTAGAGATGATTCATAATCAGTCTTAGAGACACCAAATGCATCATAGTCAACAAAGGCATTTAAAAGGTGCAGTTCCTGTTTAGCTAACCAAGTTTCTTGGAGAGCCAGTACATGAATAGAGTTAGTGTTCAAAAAGTCTTTTAGCCCTGAGACTGAACGTAGAAATCCACGGCAGTTTAAGTATGCTAGTCGCAGAGCCATTATCCAAGTCCAGTGTTATTTTCTGCATCAAGGGCGTGAGCAGAGGGCGGGGTCTGCTGCTTGACTTTGTACCATTTGACGAACACTCCTTCATCCCACATATCAGGTCGCAGCAGCACGTCGGGGTCTTCACATCTGCCATGAATACGGTATGAAGCATAACCGGGGTACTTCGTCTTCAATTTTTCACATTCAAGATGGTCGATGATTACACCATTCTGGGACAATTCGGTCATGACATCCTCTGAGGTGGTTGTCTCATCTAGCCTGGAAACAAAGACGCTGGTGTATTTTCCAGCCTTTTTTGGAGCCACTTTCAGTCTCCCTTGCCTGGATCGGGATCCTATCACGAAGTTCTTCTGCTGCTGGGTACGCCTATCACCCACTCTTTGTTCCTGAGGTCCTTTGCTCTGTTTCAGTTTCCAGTTAGCAACTGTAGCATGTGTAGGTGACTTCACAGAGGTTTCTGTTTGACGGTTTTCATTCAGGGGATTCTGCACAGCCCCCTCTGTAGATGGTAAGTCAGTATATCCAGTCCATGGTTGAGGGGGGTTCAGATCATTGGCAACAACCTTGCTGTATAATCTGGGGGACTCGGAAGGACTTTTCATGTTCTCACAGAGCTGAGTGACAGTGTTTGTCAGGTAGCGGAGCTGCTCTCTGACTTGTTTCAGTTCTAGTATGGCGGGACAATTCCCTTCGCATGTCGAAGTGTCACCATTCATTTTCCTCCGTAGCTCACTGACCTGAGTGGCAAGTGATGCTGCATCCACCCTATCAATGTCTATGGCAGGCATATTATGTAAGTCAGCTGCAACAAACTTTGGGATAGACCATCCTTTGTTCATACAATTTTGCAGGTCATCATATATATCTCTGGCATAGGCAAAGAAGCGGTTGTCGCCTTTTCTGGTCTTTAGACGTCCAAGATCGTTCACTTTCTTGTGTAGAAGACTGGCAGATTCATGCAGTGCTTCACCATAGAAATCAGCAACAAGCTTGCATAATTCATCCCGGGGGATCACAGAGATTTTTGCCACTACATAGCACAGGAGTTCATTCACCACTATATCACCTTTGTTCACCTTGAATCCAAGCTGAGAAGATGCATATTCATCCTGGCTCCCTGCCAGGTCACTGTCATTTGCAATGCCCTCATCCTGATCATCTAAGTCACTTGCCGAAGTTTCGTCAAATCGTTTGACAGCTGTTTGTTGACAATCGACTTGTTTACATCCTGCCTCCGACGAGGCATGCGCAGTGGAGGCCGCACTCAATGGCCGCATGGTAACAGGTTTTGTTACTACTTTCTGCCAGCTAATTAGCAACGTTCTTCTCGTTCATGCTGTACCACTCTGACCAAAAGAATCACTATAAGTTCCTCTATATGGCGATCTCCGATACTGCGTCGTATACTGGTCACGAAGGGAATTCCGTGCCAAGTTTGGGGAAGCCCTGTTGCACCGAATTCGTTTACAACTGCCCCCTGGTGTAATCCATATATATAATATATATAGTCTATTGGGTTAGAAGTCTAAAAAATGCTGAAAAAATCGATTACTCAGTAATTATTATTATGCCTAGACCATAAAAAAATAGACATCTTGTCAATTCTAAAGTTCAGCTGCCAAGGTCTTTTTAGTGTTTTTAGCTTGGTGTGTTTCAACGGCGTAGGGATTCTCCCCATCAGAATGACGTCACATTGCCTTATGAAGTCAATGCTTAGTCACATGGTACAAAATGGGCCAATCAGACGAATCCACATGACGGCCATTTGGAATGCTCGGGAAGGGAGCACTGTTGGGAAACCCCCCTCTAATAGGGGACGCAGGTTACCATGACAGTTAAGCAATCAGCGGTTTTTGGTAATTAAACAATCAATCACCATTTATTGTGCTATAATTTATGCTTTATAATATATTGCAATGCGTTGATGCCTGATAATTGCGAAATCGGTAATAAATGGAGCGGGGTACTTTTGCTAACAGCAACCTGACACCCCCATACTTTTCACAGTCTGGCGGCCCATGACGTAGTGCTTTCACTGCACCTCTTCTTTAGTGGTGGGTATATGTACTGGTTATTCGGCTGAAAATCAAGCTGGAAGTCGTGTTTCTGGCTTGGATTTTCGGACCAAGTCAACTGCATAAAGTCGGGGATCGCTGGTGTAAGGGTCCAACACATACATGAGATCTAAGTGAACAATTTAACAGCAATCATGATGGATGACGCCTGGACGAAACCGGGCGATGAAGTAGTTAACTACTTCAAGTCCGATATTGAAACAGGATTAAGCGACGAACAGGTTGCTAGAAACCAAGAAAAATACGGCCCCAACGGTAAGTCTTTGATTATTTGATTATTTATTGTTAAATTTAGCTATTGATCATTGGGCAGGTCGAATAGCGTGGCTTCCCCCGGCCATTATGTAACACAATTTTGCCTTCAAAATGAATGAATGACTGAAATAGTCAATCCTCAAATTTGATTCACGTGTTGTACCATAATCGTGCTTTCTCGAACATGTTGTATTTAATATTTCTCTTCCTTTTCTTTCAGAACTGCCGGCCGAAGAAGGTGAGTTTTATTTCTAATTATGGCATCGTAGATTCAAGTACTATGATAGCTCATGAAATTTACTATTTGACTCATTGTTTAATACAAAGGACAATCTACATCCGGATGCATCCTATTTGGCACTTGTAAATGTAGTGGGACTTTTCCAAAAAAGAAAAAAAATCTATTATATGCTATTCATGAAATAAATTAATAATAGCATTGTAACAATGCAATAATAACTATATAATTCATTACATTTGTATTTTTGGTTGTTCTTGAATAATTTTTATTTTCTAAATTAATTCAGGAAAATCACTATGGGAACTGATTTTGGAACAATTCGACGATCTCCTAGTAAAGATCTTGCTCCTAGCCGCTATCATCTCTTTTGTAAGTATTGCTATTTTGTTGGATTGTTGATATTTCGTCTTCAAACAGATCAATTGGATTTTACCTGGAGGTAGCCATCTTCCTGGATGTACTTTTTATGAAGAGTAAAACTGGGATTAAAATGCTTTGCTGTGAGTTGAGCTGGTAATTAAGCTGGGATGTATTGTTTTATATAGTGGAAAATTACAAGGCATTGTGCATATTTTGCATGGGAAGTTATTGTGGGCAGACTGTATGTCGAGTTAGTACAGCTAGGCCATGCCATAGAAGGCTGGAGGGTGGTGTGTGGTTATTTTGGGTGAGGCTGAGGATTACATCCCGGCATTCCTAGAAGCAGCAGCAGCTGCAGCATCAGCAACAGCCAGTGGGAGGAGGGCAGCAGCTTACCCGGCTGCTAGGATACCACCCCTAAAATAATAGAGCGCCACAAATATAAATGTATATATATCAGAAGCGCCATGTGCCTTGTGCCCTGACCTGCAGCTGCATTATGCAAGTGTGCCCTCTCCTCTTCATTTGGCTAATTATTGCTTTATTGAAATACAGGGAATTTTTTTTATTAGAGACACCTGTGAGACGGGGTTCAAATTGCATTAATAAAATTAGCTAAGAGCATTGATTATTCTCCAATTTATGATTACATAATGCATTGTTCATAGTGTTACGAACATGCAGCTATAAATTAAGAGAAAGTCCAGTGCACTTTTCAGTGTAAATAATGATAAATCTAAGAATACTGTAATTGAAGTCAAAACTCTCATTTGATTAATTTGTGCAAATCCTTCTGGTCTAAGGTGTGTCTCAGCTGGTATAGAATCTACAATACATTTGGCTGGACTTAAAATGTAGGTTTCTAAGGTTAAACCGCTCATTATTTCTTTAATGCTGGTAGTTTCCAACTTTTCTTTTGTGTTTTAATGAGTAGTTTTCCTTCATGGCATGTTCACGTGAAAAATTAGCAGAATTAGTATTTGCAATCTTTACACCAACTTCACTGAAGTTTCATACAAACGTAAATGATTGTGAAATGATAAATCTGTACATGTGTACTGTAAGATCTGATACTAAGATTAGCTTTTGTTAAAACATTGTTTTATCAGTTTATATCAGTCTGATATGGCATTGTACTATGCTACTGTAGTTGGTTTAGTAAGATGCCACAAGGACTTAGCATTCGGTTAAGACTTTAGTCCATGCTTAAAATGTGTCACACGTAATGCAGTACCTTACAAAATGTCCAGTTATATTAAAACGCAGTCAAAGTTCATGGTTGAGTGATTTGCAATGCCAGAGCATTTGGTGAAATACCCTTATGACGCAAGTCTGCTTTTTCTGGCAGGATGACCTCTTTATGTAAGCACCCCCTTGACCCTGTTGCTAATAATGTACACGATATCATGATGTACACGTGTGCCATGTTGCTTTGAAGGCATTGCAATCCCCCCCCCCCCCCTCCCCCTTTAATGTTTCCACTTAAGTTTATTGAGGGATGGGATGCCTTTAGGTGCTATAAATAGCACAAACTAAGCACACAGTGGCTAGATATATTTTTGTCATGACGTGGCCTATCTAACCATGACGTGGCCTATCTAACCATGACGTGGCCTGCCTGTCACACCTTAGTCTTTGGTGCTTCTAATATTGCGTCATTTAGAGTTATAAATAATATTTGTTATTGTAATATTGCAAATTTTAATTGGAGTACATCAGATCCCTATCAAAAACAGTGTTATGAAATATTGTTGCAGTATTATCAGGATTTAAATGTTCAATGTCCCGTATTTTAATTCTAAATTTCTTTGGAGACTTGCCTCTTTAAACATTGCCTCGAATTGTAGGGATTAAACAAAAGCTCAGAGCTGGCAACTGCTATATTTGCACCAGTCTTTGGGCAAATATTTTGATCACCTAGAAACCAGGCTGCTCAAACATAAAAAATTGACGGGAGTCATCTGACTTGCAGTAACTGATGGATGATCCAGGATGCTATAGGATGCATAATGATAATAGGGTGTTAGTTAGCCAATCATTTATCTACTAAGCAGCTTTGTGGGGCGGGTATGGCAACAACTAGGCTGGTCAGGCAATGTGCATGGGCTATATATAAATGGGATGGACTAGGTGTTTCCAGGGTGAGGGGAAGAGAATACTGAATGGCCCATGGACAGGAATAGCTGCTGTGCTGCTAGCTCATCGAGACCCCAGTTATATCTTTGTAAAAACATGCTGCTCTAAGTAAGAATATTTATCTGTGCTAGAGACTAGTACAAAGCTGGTTAGGTTTAGCAATAAAAGAAATGATGGTAGAATAATTAGAAGGTTATGTAATGAAACCACTTTGAAGCAAGCACCTAGCCTAGATTACGAAAAAAAAATCCTTGTATATTTTTAAGCTAATCGAGCTAACATTTGCAGTTGTAAATTATATTTGTTTAAATATATGTATGGTCCTTAATAACTTACCAGTAAAATTTAACACAATGATAATGAAATCATTTTCAATTATAGCTGATGATAATAACGATATTTCATATCAGCTGAGCCACAGAAGGATGTAGGTCCTCATTATAGCCTTGACTGTGTACAATACAGTACAGTATTGCTTTTCACTATAATTATGTTAACATCCCACTGGAGAGCCCGTCCTAGACTTGTGGTATGGTTGCCACGGCATAGTGGTTGCTGGTTGGTTGCCCCATAGAACTGATGAAAGATGTTGGATAAAGGCTTGGGTAAAGGGTAGCTGAAGGTGACTCGTGGGCAGGTTATCTTGCCCTGCCTGCCTGCTGCTCATGCTCTGTAGCATTTTTACATCCTGCAGAGAGAAATATTTCTCTTGATTAAAAGTATGAAGAGTACAATAACACCAAGGCCAGCCTGCCATTACTTAATTGTAAGAGTAACATTTTCATACAAACAAAAGAGAGCCAGAACTGCCGAAGGGGGCTTCGTTAAATGTTAATTGTATGTTCTTGTAGCTAAATCTAATGTTTTGCAATTCATGTAGTGATGTTAAACACAATTTTTGACCTTCTCCAGGCTGCTTAGTACTCCATCCCCTATCAATATGGATACATTTGCCCTTTGCAAGATGATCAGGTGCATCCAGTACATTTTGGCCATTTTTTGTTTACAAGATCCTTTGCAGACATTTTTTTAATATGAAAATTATATTTAATTGGCAAAAAATGAGAGACTGTTGATGGTTACATTATTGCACCTTTCGACAGTCCCCCCAAATCATGATTTAGATAGTGAATAGTATATTTATGAGCAAGTTGAAATGTTTGAATAGTAATCCCATCAAATCTAACTGCATGATGTAAATTGATGTCATTTGTCATTGGCGGCCCATTAGTTGAAATAGAGCGCTGCATCTGGGTGTGGCTGCTCCAATATGGACCAAAAATGATGACAGATTCATTTTAATGAGTTGTGGGAAATAAGATCTGGGATATGGGGAAATTTGTCACTGCGATTACGGCAAATCTTTCAATATTTGTCGGTTTCGATGAAATACGAAAAGAAAACTGATCTCGAGTGAAGGGAATGAAGTATTGCTTTCTGTAGCAGCAGCAGCAGCATCCTCAGCCATTTATCGGTCAAAGATGCAGCTTCCTTGTTTTTGCACATGCAGATCATGCAGGTGCACTAACCACAATGCACTTGCAACATGATATGTGTCAACAAAAGGTGCTGGATTGTGTTTCTATTCAAATATAATATATATGGGATTCTCTTTCTTGAGATATTTAGATATATACCAGATTCAGAGCTTTGTTAAATGCAACATTCAGCTTTGTTTTTAAGGTAAAAAGGGTGGCTCTTTCTTGCTATGTATTTTTGGACCACAAACTGGATCACAATTCCACTGATATATTATATGTGACAATGACGTTTGACAGTGATGCATAATTTGTTGACAATGAACAATTACATTGTTTTTATAACAGGATGCTTCCCTGTAGAGTAGTAACCTGGCTCAAAATACCGTGACAAGTGCTAAACAATGGCAGCATGTCGAGTTATTTTTAATTTCCTGGGTGCAATGCACATGGCGAAAAAATTCGGTTGCGATATGAGAGGAGCATCCGTGTTTATAATCGATTATATGAATGCTATTAAGTAATGATTTTGGTTTTTAGCCCAAATTATAATATATTTTATCGATCAATAGTAAAATTAAATACTTCTAAAATCTACCTAAATCAAGGTCCTCTATTACTGAATGAATGGTTAGCAGCATAGTAACACAGAAATTTGGTTTGAAACAATAGGCAGGGAGAATAATGGCATCTCAAATGTATAAGCGGGATTGCAAATGACCTTCTCCATGGAATGTATCAGATAATTTTCAGGAAAACGGCAGAAGTTTATCTTTGTAATTGCACTTTGCAATGATCTATGGATCTGCCTTGGTCCCTGTTCTCCGATAATGTTGTTTTTGCAGATAATGTTGTTTTTGAAGCGTATAATTCTTGCCTTAGTCAACAGTTAGGACTTAATTGAAGTAACAGATATTTCGATCAGAAAAGTGAGACACTTATTCTAGTTCACATGTACATATACTTTAATTTTTCTAATGCGATGTAAGAATTTATTTTTATCTGTTTTGATTTAATTCCTACCACCAGCTGGCAATGATGAATTTATTTTGGAAAAAAAAATAAAATAAAATATATATATATATATATATATATATATATATATATACATATATATATACAAAAAAAGGAACAAGTGGTGAATGAGAAATTGAAAAGTCATTGGTTTTACTATACTGTCCAACGTGTACATTACACATCGAGATGGTCAATAATACTCCATATACTCATGTCTAAATCAATTCATCTCTAGTTGAAACGAATGGCCTAATTGTATTTAAAAGCATCAGCTTGTTACACTTCCCTGCACAATATGAAAAATGCTGACCATGCTCTATTTAGACTGCTATTATAAATTCATCATTTGAATACAAAATTGTACATAATGATGATTAGATTAGTAAGATTTAGGTGGCTACAAGGTGTCCAAAATATAATGACAATATAATGTGATGGTTTTAAAAAATAACTCGAGCTAGTTTGGGGAAATTGAGCACTAGGACGGTAACTTCGGGAAGGGCTGTTTTTCGAAATATGTACAGTGAGTAAACTACACCTAAAATAAGGACCTATGGAGAGAAAAAATATAAAAAGGTTAAAGAGTGAAAAAAAAATTGTGATTTGATTGATTGCCTTTTATATTCTGCCTTCACTAAAGTTTACATTGACAATTTCTCTTGCAGGTGTTGGCTTGGTTCGAGGATCATGAGGATATGGTTACTGCTTTTGTGGAGCCTTTCGTAATTTTGCTCATTCTCATCGCTAATGCAATTGTAGGAGTATGGCAGGTAAGTCCAAATATTCTATTCATTTATTTGCATGTTTTGTTTTCAATGTGTGAAAATCAAGGTTTTCTTTGCCACTTTCACTTGTGATAAGTGATAGGTTGGTGGGATAAACAAATGGTTTTTGATTCCGAAGCCCGTTTTCTGTCCGCTACTTCTCAGATTGTTATGAAATTGTTTTGCTTTTCTAGTAATTGTTGTTATTATTTTAATAAGAAGTACAGACTGCAGTTCTTGTTAGTTGATGTCAATACTATCGTTATGCTATGCCATTATATTTCGACTTTCTATTTGTCTGATGCTATGGTCATACCATGTTGATTGTTTTCCAAAAGAGTGCTCTTTATTGTGTATTAGGCTGCCCCTGTGTCATTGCATCTTGCGTGTGTGTAGATGGAAATGCCAAGAGTAATGGTCATCAGTGGTCATTGCTTTTGCTGCTGTCAGCAGTTGCTGTCGTCATTTCCACTGGTCAGTGTGTCTTATTCTGGTCAGTTTCGGCGTTTTAGTATCTTCACCCCAGCTGCCCTCAGAGCCCTTTCTGACCTTACAACAACAAAACAATAACATTGATGATTAGCAGCTCGCCCTTTGAAAAACAGGCGAGATGTACCCCCTGAAGGTGAGATGTCAGGTCCAAATCTCGTGAATGCAAACACTGGATCAGTAATGCCAAGATTATGAGCTTTGGTCTTTCTTAAAATCTTCCAAGAGTGTTGGGCCACACCAGAGGGCGATTGTGAAGCCTGTGATGACTATCTACGGTGGCTTATTTATGTGAGGAATACTGCCTTGATGTATTGTGGCTTCAGGGTGTAAGTCTGACTGGTGGAGTCCATCTCCACTCTGCCTGGAATATCAAAAGTAAACTACTCCACACTGGTCCATCAGTGGTATAGGGACTAAAAAAAAGTATTCCACAGAAGTGAAGGAAAATGGCCAAAGTTTTGAGCACATTAACCTGACTCAGTAGACTTGCAAAAATTCTGCAAAATTGAGCACATGTAAAGAAAGTATTTTCATTCTGAAACGTTCGTGCCCAGTATATTTTTCCAGGTTAAGCAGTGTTAAGTCACCCGAATGTCTCTTGTTTCAGAGTATGAACAAAGTTCTGATATTTGAGTGAAGATATATCTTCTCTGTACAGTTGAACCCATTTATAATTAATTAGCGGATCCAGTTGCATTCAGGATTCTTTAAATTCTCACGTTTTCAAAATGGTTCTCATATTCATCTTCCTTCCATTTGTGAATACTGTCTCTTCCTTTGCCTCTGCCAGGATCCGTGGGGTGGCCTTGTTAAGGTGATTTCATTTGGGAAACAGGATTACTTGGAGGGTATTTCCTTACAGAGCCATACCATCCGTGGATTTGCATTTCTGAGTCATAACTCCTACAAGTTGCTTTTTGTGACACCTGACTGTTATTTGTGGAAGGTGACTCTAGTCCTTGAGGATTCTTTCAAATAGATATGAACCATTGTATTTTTTTTTAAATAAACACAATTAGCAGGAACAAATGAACAATGATAATTAACTTAAATTGCACATTATAAATGGTGTAATAAAGTCCCATAGAACGATGACCTTACTAGATTATGTACAGATAGTGCCTTTCAATGTGTAACAAGTTGACAACTAACATCATTGTCTCCTGCAATCTCTGCTGAAATCTAGTATAAGATAAAGCCACGATCACTTTATATTTTTCGTTTTGTTTGATTGATCTTCTGAAAGATTAGTTGGCGATATTTGATTCCTTTGTGTCCCTGAGCCATGTATGTCACTCAGTGTCACCTACTTATGAATTGTATTTATATTATTGATTGTTTGTAACAGTTATCTAAACTCCTAGCCCATTGTGTTATAATATACGTTGACCTAGCGCCCTGACTTGATCATTATGAGTTGTGACCAACATTCTGTGATGATTCAGTGTGTTTTTATCACAAGGTCAGGTCATTCATTATCCCTGCTATTATTCTGCAGCCATTGAATGTGTATTGTGACGTTATGTGCATATTAAATGTTTGCATAGATGGTGCATTTATTCATTCAATGGCGGTCCTTCCAGCCCCTGCATCCATATCGTGATTATTCAACCTTATTCCGACGATTTTATGTCATCCATTGGCAACCATTTCCGTCCCATTTATGCATACTGAATAGATTTAATTTGCAGTCTTTGGATCTCCGTGTCTTGTGAAAGTGCCAACATGTTCATGATCCGTTTTGCTGAGTGTATCTGTGTAGTTTCATTGCACGTGAGAAAATGTGGCATAGTAGTAACAGTATAATCATACATACATTAAACACTGAGGCAGGTAAGAAAGTCAAATGGCCCAGTGTTTTGTTATAGTTTACTTTTAGCATTGGTATGTAGGAGAGGGGTTGCCAGTTCTGCTTGTTCAGGGCTTAGGTCTACTTCTATAGGGAGGGGGGTTATGGGGGCACCTCGAAGTGTAGAATCTATATTGGGGGTATTAAATGTTCCTTTGACGTCATAGCTTGGCACATGGAACAGTTGGTCTTCCACATGAGCAGGCCTCCTGAATGGCAGGCCCTATCACTGAGGTTTTCCCAGGAAATAGTTCCTCTCACTTATATTGCTTAAAAATATATTTACAAGTGATTTCTCAATTTAGCAACAGGCATTGTGTGAATTTATAGCTGTATTGTAGAAAGGCATATAAGAGTGTCCCAGAATAGGGTTCCATTGTTCATGTCACAATAGCTTTATTGAAATATATCATGAATAGATGAAGCATGGAATCATTTGTGACGTTAAAGATATTTATGTATGCATTGTTCAGACTTGGCTAATTAGTCCTTTAGAATAAATTTATATAACATTTGAGAGAAACTCAAACGGTGGCCCTTCCAAGTACAGGATCATTATAATCATAGTGACGTCTATGATGAGCTTGGTGATGCAAGTTAATTCTAATTATTAGCAGTGGTGTAATGTTTATTGAGAATTTTCTCATTGGTATTTTATGACATGTAATTCCTGCACATCAGGAGAAGCAGTGCCCCAACAACTAGGCATTAAAGAGATATGAAGGCATTTACTAATTATAATGGAAGATCACCTGAGTTCATGTCAGACCTTCATAAAACCCTGGTGTAGTACCATCGCTTACCACAGGACAGCTAACACCAAGTGGTTTCTCTTTTCTTGTTTTTGCATATGCGATACTGAAAGTCCTGATCAAGCATTACAAGTGTTGTAAATTCTTTCGTTTGTGTGTGGTTGTGTGATTTTCATCTTTGCCATTGAATGCTTACAATTTAAAAGTGGTTTCTGTAAAAGGTTGTAATGCATGATAGATATTCATGACGTCGCACCAATTTTTTATCAATATTCAAAATAAAATCTTGGCAATTTGGTGGTTAGAGTAAATCTAAATTGGTAGGTATTTTAGATATTCATTGATGATGGTTAAATTCACCGTTGAATTAAATCTGAATGATTGAATCTTTGTCAACCGGAAGTGATATTTCAAAGGTACATTAAACTACATAATCTGAATGATTGAGGTTATACTTGATTTTCACCCTTGAGGTCGCATGTAATATGTAGATATTGTAACCTTTGGCCAGCTTGTCACCAGTGAGTTGTAACACACGGATGACACTTTGACCTTCATTTCAAGTCATGTAACTGACTCGACTCGGTGAAGGGTCTAGCAAAAGAAATATTCTGGCATCTATTAATGAAATGTAGTTTATGTGGCAGGCAGTCAATGCAAAAGCCATTACGTTGGCCTATTAAACCACACATTACATGCAATGTTATGTGTGATACCTTAGCATGCAAGATTATTATGGTGTTTGCTTATGCAATGTCATAAAGAAAAAAATACATGTTAAAGAAATTACTGAAAGTTTTCAGAATTTTTTTTTGCCCAGGCCTCATGCCAATAAATTGCCATCTAAGCTATTAAGTGGAGCTCCAATGACGTCATCCTCCAATGACGTCATAGGTCAAAACGAATGAGAACACAGATAAAACTTTCCTTTGCCCATTGTTGCTAAGTAACCAGTCTGTTAATCAGGGTGTTTTACACTGCTCTCTACCCCTCAGGTTGTGCAGTCGTTTAAATCTTGCAGTAGTTTACATCTTCTATTGTGCTGGAATTTCAAGGATGTATGTGAGCTGCTCCAGGGTGCCCTTGTGATAAAGAACGTTAAATCAAGACAAGAATAATCTCCAGTCATTATTTTTAAGAAAGGCAAGGAGGGTAGTTTGGGAGAGATGAGTGGTAGGCTGAATAAATACCTGGTGTCTTCCAAAGGTGGCAGTCTAATGAACCAGGAAAATTGTGTTTAAGTGAAAGTGAAATTTGGTATGAAATTATCAACACTGTTTTGTATAAAGGCACGGGATTCAGGAGTTCCTTGTTTTATCATGTTAATGGATTCATGATGTGTTGCTTGGCTCCGGTGTGTTGTAGCGCAGTTTGTTATAGGTGTGTTTAACAATGATAGTTTTACCTGTGTTAAAGTGCCTTTTCTTGCAGGCATTATCTCTTCTCATGCAAAGAGTTGTCTTTCAGTTGGAGAGTGACATGGAGCTGTCTGCATGTCTCTTACCACTCCTACAGGTCTGAAAATTCTGCTGGTGCTGCAGTTCCTTGATAACTTCCAGGGCAGTACCGCAACTGGGCGTTCTACCTTTGTAGCTGCTTGTTGAATTAAAGAGATCATATTGCACAGGCCTTCTAAATGTATAGAAATAGGACTCCGCCACAGACATTTATTTAGCACAAGTAAAAAGTATTAGCATCTAGGTGCCAAAAAAAATTAACGCTTTTCTGTAAGGATACAAGTTGCAACCATTTCCGTCACTACAGGTGTGGCAAGCCTCTAATCTTCTATATTATTGCTGCGATTTTAAAACTTTCTAGAGGTACTCTCTTTTAGTTCTCATTAAACTGGCTTTTGTATGTTTTGAATGACAGGCTAATCTTGTCTAATGCCATTCGCTGGGACTTTTCGCCACACCAAGGCATTTTCTGATTAAAAGCTTTTTTTGTCAGTTGGTTTTGTAACACTTGATAGTTGCCGCCTGATAAATCAATTCTGAACAGATGCTGATAGAAAGACAAAAAGAAAGATAGGAAAAAAACAATAACTTCATTCTCGATCAGTTGACTTCAATCTGCAGTTGAGTCAGGCAAATAATGAGCAAGAAAGAATCGGATATTTTGGGAAATTTCTTTTATTTTTTTATTCATCCAGACAGCCAATTAGCACATTAAGTCACCACTCCCAGCTGATGGCTTTTGTTACTAAGTGGTTGACTACAGCTTGCAGCTAAATGCAACTGCTGAAGATGGCCTGGTGAACTATCTAAAACGTTGCATTACTTAGATTTTAAGGTGACATAGTTTTTATAACGTCCAAAATATATTCTTCAGCGTATTTGTTAAAATGCAGTACACGGTATACTGATTTTGCTCAGGGTATTTACAATTTTACCCGATAGGTGTGCTTTTTTTTTTAAATCCTGATGCCAGTCATTAGTTACAACTCCAAGTATCTCAGAATTCTGTGATCTTGTGTTTCATTGAGTAAGGAGAACACTAAGCTGGTTAAGGGAGTATGTTAGTTGGTTACCCAAGTGCAGTTTTTATGTGCAGAGCAAGCAGCCTGGAGTTTAGAGGTTGTGAGTGGCTGCCTGATAACTGCCTCTTAGACATTATCAGTAAACAGCCACCAAAGGTCCTGTATGGCCAATGATGCATACTTAAGTAAAGGCACTTCATCCTCAAGCTAGCCTACTATGAATACTATGGGCATTTGCTTCTGTGTTACCTTTATTTAATCAAGGTTAATGTATTATCAGTGATGGCAAGGTGCAGAGGGTTAACCTGTGCTGACACGGAATATATATAACGCCCAATAAAGTCTAGGAGCCATTAAACATTAGCTGAGCTACACTTGGGTCTGGTCTCCTAATGAAGCTTATCATGGCACGCTTTAGAAGCCTTCAAGCAGTCAGCGATCATGCTTATGTCTTGGGGCATATTGTATATGCTTGACGAACACCAGCATCGATCTGAACCATATTCCAGTCATGCTTGTTTTAAGGAACAGATTACCTGTGATCTCTTTGACCATTTATCACTCTGCCCACGTAAGTAGAAAATGGTGATAAAGTCCACCACCCACTATGACTCAATCACCTGTGACGTTAGAGAATTTGCCCAGGGTTCAAATCATCTGGGTAAATCTATCTGAGGTGATTAAATTCTCCAGATACTTTGCCTTTGCCTCTAAGATGCATGATTGCCAATCGTCCTAGAGCCTTTGATTTTTAGTGCAACCTTCAACAATATTCAAGTCTTGGTGGAACTCATGCCTGGCTTTCAAGACTGCAGATTTACCAGCCCTTTAAAACGGGTGTTTTATTACCTGCAACCAAACTTACCTGTCTTTCTCTCTATCACATTTGTTTTAGATGGAGCTGTCACCTTCCATACCTTTCTTATCGGCGTTGCAATCAAAGTAACACTCAGGCATTGCCTGACCAAGTCTGCCAATGAAATAATCAGCTCAGCAGTTGTGGAAATAGCTTTCTTAACTCTGGTAAGGTAATCTGGGCAGCTGCTGTCTAACTAATTGGAGGAAAGCTCCAAATCAAGGCTAAGAGAGTTTTGATTTTTCTCTCCAGTTGATTGAGTCTAAGAATAGTGTTGTGATGCCAAATCCTAACTGTTGATACAGGTAGCAAAGGGCTGATGCTGATAGAGAGCTGGGGTTATTTGTGGGCATGAAATTCCACCTCTTGTTGTGACAGAGCTAGTCTGCCGGCTGTAAACTTCCACCAGCATTTGATACTAACACAGCTATTGCCTGAAAGTATATTGATGTTGGACTCAGCTAGTGTCGTATTTTTTATCACGGTTTTTTTTTTCATCATTATTGGATCGCTATTTACCCTAGGACTGCCAAGGCCTTTGTTGTTATTGTGTCATGTGCCTGAACATTATCATTGTCTAGTAGTCTACCTGTCATCCGTAGAGGTAACAATCATGGCACTGGTTAACTAGTTGCATATCAGTTTAGCTCTAGCTATGAATGTAGTAACCTGATAGCATATTTGTAGAATTGTCTCATTTTATGGAAGGTCAATATTGCCATAAAAGCTGCTATGATGTCTCATAAAATACAACTAGTGGGCATGAAATTCGCCTTGTTGTGACAGTGTGTGAACATCTGAGGTCTTCGGAGAAGCTTTTGGTTCAAGGAAGGACCATACTCCAGTGTTAGGTAACCAGAATAATCATCAACAACTTGAATTCATCTTTAGGTCACTGACTTTCAGATATCTCTTAAATCTTTCATGCTCTTTGATGCAGAGGCAATCTGACCTCTTACTCTACTTACCTGCAATACACCTGTCCTTTAGTATTTCCTTGAAGGGCACCTGTACCCTTTTGATAAGGATTTATGTTGGCCTGTCATGGACAATCTGGAAATGGGAAGCAGTTACAGGTCAATGGTACTTTTGCCTATCTCTCCTTGCCATAAATCTGTGGCACATGGAGCCATAATGAAGTGGAATAGAGGGGTAGGTAGTTGAAGGTCCATGCAGGTCTTTGAACTTTATGAGAAAGTGCATGCAGTTAAGAGATGTTGGCTTGTTCATTACTTTAACTTTAGTATGGTGCAAGTTGGTGGTCCCTGTGCTGTTGATAATAAGGTGTAGAATATAGCGCTTATACAATTCCGTTGTATATTACTTCTATTATGAAAGCCTTTCAATAGTTCTAATGTCTTATTGAGAAATTGCTTGCACCTGGTATGCCGTTCTCTCTTGACCGTCACTGACATTTAGATTCATTGTGCAATCTCCTGGTCTTGATTGCCTTTGGCAGTATTTCTTGATCATAAAATATGTGTGACTGGGAAGTTACCAGTTCCATACAATGAGAGCTGATGGAGAACATCTTCCCAGGATGAAGCGATTTGTCTTTATGTCGGAAGGATTGCCCATCCCCGTGTATGAATTCCTGAATGAGAGATGTATGAGACGTTACACTATATCAGTCAGTATATAAAACCAGACAGTAGGCATGATTCTGTTTATCCAAAGTTCCAGTTATTCATGGGTTTTCAGACGTCTTGGCTGGAAGTAAGGAAATATTTCATCTTAGTGCTTGCAACATCTGGTTATCCATCTTGCTATTAATGATAAAAATGACATGCAAGACTCCATTCATCTAGCTTGTGTGCTTTCTTAAGTGCTGAATGTTGTGTGGGTTGTCTCTCTTCTATTCATCATGTTCACTTGGCATGTCTGATGTTGGTAAGAAAGCAAATTGCTGGATTGTAAGGGAGGCTCAAGCATTATTAAATTATCACAGCTCTCTCTCTCTATTTAGTTCTAATCACATCATGAATGAAAATTATTTTATTCTTTCATTCGTGAATGCTTGTTGCAATGTGTTTTTTTCCGCAAAAAATATTGCTCACTATGGTACAATATCTCCTGTCTATTAGGGTTACATTAGAAGGCTACTGATGCCGGGTATCTATTGCAATTCCATCCGAAAGCCTCTTAAAAAGTTCCAGGAAAGAGATGAAAGAGGAAATGGTATTCTTTGGGAGATTTTCTATGGTGCTCAGAAATCTGGAAAGTCGGTGGTAAGGGATGTTGAATAGGTGTTTCAGCTTCTATTCAAAGAGGCACACGCATTGATGGATTTAGCAGCTGAAAATTTGCTGCGAGTTGCAGAAACAGCGGCTTGCTGATGACTGCTTGTGAGGTTAACTACAGTAGAACTGGAAATAATGGTGATGAAGGCATTGTGGAATTTGATAAAGGCAATGTTAGCTAATTAAATAGAAAGGACTTGCATGTTTCAGGGTTGGAATTTGTGTGGTCTTCCTTTCAAATTATTAGCTGTTGCCCATTAAAACCTTGACTTGACTGTCTTTTGGTGACTGGAGAGGTCAGACAAATGCATATTTCAGTATCACTGTTTGTGTTCATGACTGAATTGCTTATTACAGAATGCATTATTAGAAATGTTACATTTCTGAAAATATTTTAAGCAAGGCTTAAAATGTATCCCGAGGTGCCCAACATTTTCTGGCAGACTGTGAACACCTGGCTTTGGTTGCTCCAACATCCAGGTACAGGAGCATCACAAACTCAGCTCAGGTGCCAAACTAAATGGTCAGCTATTCGAAGGAATTCAGAACCACTGCACAAGCAACTAAGGGCTGTTTCGATTGAGCAACTCCAACACATTTCTTCTTTTTCATCTCATATAGCAATGGTAGTGTACACGAAAGAACGCTTCACTTCGATATTGGATTGTACAGTTTTTGATATCGCATCTCTTTGTTCTTTCTTGTGTGTTAAATGTTGCGGTCCGAAAGTACGAATGTCATTCACAAAGTAGGCAAAGACAGGTGCTTTTTGTATTTGACAATCTTCACTATCCCAACTGAGTGGTACATTTCCCTGTGTAGAAAACCAAGCAGTAGCTTTTCCCTTCCATAATTCATGGTGAAGCCTTCTGTTCAAGGAAAAAGCACCAGTTCCTCAGTCAGCCCTTTCTGCAAGTCTAGATTCTAGGCAGTTATGAGTTATGTGAACATGCATCAGCGATAACCTCTGTACCTTCAATTATTGATAGATGTAGTTGGCTGCAGTTGACTTCATGCGGCTCCCTTATGTCGAAACCTGCTTCCTTAAGTAAGCTGGTTGAGACCTGGAAGGTTTGTCAGATAGGAAATAAACCAGGACTGAGAAAGTCAGTTGGTTTTTGTTAGTGGCCAGAGATATACAAGAGAACTAGCATATGGTGGGAAGCAAGCTGTGGCTGTGAGAACTTTTTGCCAGTTAGTCTAGCTATCATGGGTTGTTCTTTGCTGTCAGCATTTTTAAGCCACTCGTGATGTCTTGGGTGAGATAAACTAGCAGCAATGAAAGTTGTAGTTTACCTAAGCAGCTAAGGGCCAAAACATAAGGTGGCCTGCTGCCAGCCCCAGTGCTTCAACCCTGGGGGTGGCAAGGTGATTGAGAAAAAAACTGAGGACTCTTTGTCCACCACTAACTTCAACTTCCCTCTAAGTTCAGTTATTACGCTGGTTATATTACAAATAAATTGGGGAATTTTGCCCTACTTATTTCTATAGCAGTCTGTATAGACTCGCGTTGAACTTCCTGTAAATATGTTGCTGAAATATTTCCGTTCAATGCCAGCTCTCTTTTTCTCGTTATCATATGATATTGCAATATTAGCGTTTATGTCATTGGTCTGGTGAATCCAGGAATTTCATCTCATCTGTCTGTTTCAGTTAAAATCAGATTTCATCTTCTCTAATTTCCTTCACTAATATGATCAGCCAGAAGAATAGCTGGCATTTTATGATCTAATTTGACAAAATGTCTCGCATCTTGTCGACTTAGCTTCCTGGAGCATTTCTTGGGCTTTTAGTGGAAACCAGTGTAGCTGCTGCTCTTTTATGACAAATCACTATATGGCAATATTAGAGGCAGGCTTGCAGGCAGGTCTCCAATATGAAGGACTCCCAACATCTTTGAGCAAGATGGCTGCTGATGAGAGAAGGACTGATGGACGTGGGAGATAGGCATTTGGTTGCTCATCCTTCTCTTTGATGGATTGCACATTATTCATCCCGAGACAGCTGCTACAATTGCCGCTTATTGCTAGGTTGATCATAGCTAATGATATATTAGGCATCAGTGTTATTTATAATGATCAAGGTGTGTTGGCAACCACATGATTATTTCCTTCCAAATGCATTCATCAATGGCAAATGGCTAAATAATTAGATTTGCTGCGTATTCTTATTTTTATTGAATCCCCAGAAAATGCAAGAAATTTGTTTTTGTCCATAAATAAAGTTTGAAGAATTTTGACTGATATTTTATGGCAAAGAACCTCACTTATAGTAAATATTATAGGTGTGCATCATACATTGTACCTACCTTGGTTAATTGGTGATGTGTCTTTGTAATCAGATCCCAGTGGGGACATGGCTGTCAACTGCCAGGATTAATTTGCCTATTGCAATCAATTTGCTGGAAGGTCTAAACACTGCCACAGCCATGTGTTGTGTGAGATTTGTGGCTTAAGTTGGACTCTGCTTCAGTCCAGTCGTTGAAGTTGTTGCTGAACCATTCTTTAAGGCAGCCACTTTTCCCAGAAGTTGAGACTTGTTAAGCCAATCCTAGTCTCTTTGGTGTGCAGTTGTGATGGGGACCTTTGAACCTGGCTGTTGGAAAGTCCTTCTCTTCACCTTGGGGTTAATCCAGCAGGGCAAACTGAATGTGACCCACTGGACCTGTTCCCAAGAAATCTTCATGTAAGACTTTCAGGACACTTAGATCTATTCAGACTAGTATGCCAGCCATGGTCATGCTCTCAAGTAAGATGGAAGCATGGTCATTGGATGTGATATCTGAGACGTGCAAGTCAACATTGCAGTCGATGGAAATGACGTTATGGATGCCGTCAGGATGTTCGTATTTGTTAAGAGTTGTGCCCCGTGCTATTTACAATGCATTGCTTCCATCAATTGATTAAAGATGTCTTTTATCGAGAACCTAATGTACTTAGATTCTGTCGCAGTGCTTTGGCTCGCTTGATTGATGAGACAAGGGCAGCATTTAGATTGCTGTGTGAGAAGACCACATGCATCTTTTATATGTAGCCCATTACGGCATAAATCCTGGTAGAGCCCCATGATACTTACGTTTGCACCACTGCGTCTTACTAAATGAATGCATAGAAATTAACGTGCACATATTGTTTCCTCTTTGCTACTAGAAGAATGATTTTAAATGTTATTAATGGATAATGGATGGCTTCATTAGCATGCCAATTTCCAGAGGGTGGCGGCTTCAATATGAATATCTGGTGGTACAGCACATGGACATTATTCAATATTGGGTACTTCGTAGGCATGCTAGCCTTGGTTAATGGTGAAGCGACTGAGCCATCTTAGAAGTATGGAAAATTTGATTGTATGGAGTATAATATTTAGACCTTCCATATATATGCATTGGTTGTACAGGAAGAAAAAATATACTGAGCAAATTAAGATATTGCTAATTAAGCCTAATTTATCTTCAAGAATTGTCACAAATGTGTCATTGGTAGGGTTAGACGGTACCGATAAAGGCAAGAGACAACCAAACACTTGAATTTGTATATATTAGAGGGTTGGATTTCTGCCATCCGTTCAGCTGGATGTGCTCGATCAATATTAGTGTCGTGGCTGTGCAACAAGTGAAGGCATTGGAGAGTAATGCTGTTTGTGGGCTAAAAGGCTGTGGATGGGAATGGATGATTAAGGACATCCTATTTGAAGTGCAGATAGGACCCAATCGGAATGCATGAAGAAGCAAAACAACCTTATTGATGTAGACAACAAATGATAAATGGGTGTTCTGCCTATTGCAAGATGCATTTGGCATAATGGAACATGGTTTGTCCCTTCAATAATAAGATATTGGGCAGAGCGTCTACTTTAAAATGTATTTGTATTCAAACGAAACTAGAGTACCTAGTCTGGTTTGTCAGCAAATAATGTAGCATCCTGAATAAATTGTGTAGTGATTTGTATCTTGACAATTGCGAAAGCATTTCCTGAGAACTGGTTCTTCTGTATTGATTTTGATTTCCATGAAGGTAACTTTCAGTCAGCTAGATGAATTTAGAATCAAACATTGGCTCAAATCGGTATTTATGGAATATTCAACATAGGAATGAGCTCAGGCACCTTGCCTTGGAATTTTCTGTGAAGCGGACACAGATGGTTAAGTGTAATACTGAATTTTTTTGTAACTGAGATTATTCATTTAAAAAAGGCCAAAATTACAGTCGTGTATTTGAACAAGCGCTGTATGTTCGTGACCAGACAGCAAAATGATGAGCTGGGAATAGACAATCGAAGATGGCGTGTGCTACTGATGGCGCTTCCCTCATCCCCTGTTTGCCTTGAAAAAAGGTATTGATTTATGGCAGAACATCTCCGCTAGTCTTTGGTGTTTTTCTAAGCTTATTTGAGCTCTTTAAGGCTGCAGATTCTAGGTCTCTGTCCCAAATTTTCATTACCATCTTATATTTTTGATTTTCATATGGGGCATTGTGTATACTCCATTCATTGGTTGATATGACCTGAAAATATAATCTGAAATTTCATGTAGAATAAATGGTGTATGATATATTTTTATAGACAACTGATTGGCATTTCTCACATTTAATACAGCTGAAAAGATATTTTATTGAGGTCATGCAAATCCTGTTGGCTCTTTGTGGAAAAACATTTAGCTTCTTGAATAGAGAAAAAAAATCAAGATGCTGAAATATTTCATACAGGCTCAGAATGTCAATGCCTGCATTTTTGGTTATGTGTGATTTGGCTTCGCTGATGTGATGATTGGTGTTTTTGATTTCGTGTTTGTTGTTACTTGAAAATGCCTGAAGTTCAGGTGCGGCAGTAAATCTACCAGAGTTGGTTTCAAAGTTGGGAGCTGGAAACTGCTATGTTGCATGTCAGGGTCTGATATTGACGAAACTTCGGCTTTTAGCATAAAGTTACAAATTAGAGGTGTTTGTTGAATGGATTAGTTGACTTATCTTTTGCCACCAAAGATCTGAGAGGGACTCTATGCTGCATATACGGCGTGTTTGCCTCCTCTCCTTTTCCTCAAAAGCTCAGTAAGCATCAACGGACTGGAAGGATGGGATCTCTTGTCACGATGTGCTAACATCTGCAGATGCAAACAGGTCTGCGAAATTGCAGTGCTGCTTATCCAAAAGCCATATCTGGAATAGCTCCTGGGATTGCCAATGTATGACATTACGTGTTGTGAGAAAATATGGTCTCTTATTACCTTAAGAGAGATTCTGGTTTGCAGGCCAAGGTCCCTGTATAGTTAGTTCTAAAGCTCGTTTTCCTCTATTCTAAGTGGCAAGAAAACCTTGATATCCTGATTTATATGTGACAATGTGACATTGAATTATTCATTTTTGTTGGATTTCTCACCTTTGCTATTGTATTGCAGGAACGTAACGCAGAAAGTGCCATTGAGGCTCTAAAAGAATATGAGCCAGAAATTGCCAAGGTCTATAGAAAAAATAATAGAACAGTACAAAGAATTAAAGCCAGAGAGTTATGTCCTGGTGATATGGTTGAGATAGCTGGTAAGTAAACCTATTCTCTTATCTTTATGTTCTATGTTATTTCTCAGGTATATGATCTATGCGAGTGCTGTTTATGTGCCATATTTTTAGATAAATGTGTACCTAAGAACTCTGCTAGTTCTGCGGGACTTGCCTGCAGTGAATTTGATGTCATTAATTACAGAACTGAAACTATTTGCAATATTTTGCTTATTATTTAGACTTTGTAACTTTCGTACCTTGCATTATTTTAACTGTTGTGTTGCCCTGGAAGTTAACATGATTACTTTTCTTGCAGTTGGTGATAAAATTCCCGCAGACTTGAGACTTTTGAAAATCTACTCCACAACATTAAGAATTGACCAGTCCATCTTGACCGGAGAGTCAGTGTCTGTGATCAAATTTACTGAAGCCATCCCAGACCCAAGGGCTGTCAACCAGGACAAGAAAAACATGCTGTTCTCTGTAAGTTTCATAAGGTCAACTTCATTGTGAGAACTGTAGAATATAGAATTGATGACAATATGGTATTGATGAAAAAGACTGGTAATTATTATCCTGGAGTTGCCAAAGCTCAATACTGACATCGACTGACAACTTCATTTAACCAGAAACACTTCCATCACCACCTTGTTGTATGGAGTTAAATGAGAGCATCACAGCTTGTACACCTTGAATGCGTTAAAAGCATGACAAATGAAGTCTTTGTGACAGCTCTTTTTCAAAGGAATTGGATGCCTGGGATATGCAAAACACTTTAACCTTGATGCACCTTTGCTTTCGTAAAAGTACAACCTCATAGAAAATTGTTAATTGCAACCTGTGCTGATTTAAACTAGTCACATAAGTAATATGTCGAGCATAGTGTTTATCAAGAATGCATATTTTATAAGTATTGATTTGAAGTATGCCGTGTCAGTAGAATGTGCTGTAAACACTAAAAAAGTGAAAGAGCTTTTGTCGTTGTGAATGCAGCACCCACAGCCCCTATGTTGTGGATGATAGGCCTTCGACATGAGTGTTACATGTGTGTAACTGAAGCCCTCTACTTTGATGTTAGATAACCCAATGGGTTTCTTTGTAATTTGTCTGCATGTTATATGTCGTTCATTAGGCTATACGTGTAAGTAGCCAAAAGAAGAAAGCTCAGATCTCACTTTGACATACAGCATACAAATGGAAGATCATAGAAACACCATAAGGCCTGCAGCTATTATGCAGTAGCAAGATTAGTTAATATTTTGATACTTGTCCTAGGATTCTAGACTCTAGACAGGTTAGTCTAGTAGAAAATACCATTAAAATTGACAGAAGAATATCTTCTTTTGAAGTAAATGTCAGACAATTTACCATCTGTATTGTATTCAGTATTGAAGCATTTTAAAAGTGAATGATTTTCTTGTTTGTCACTTATGTCAGTTGTCAAGATTTGGCAATTAAATGGTTAACTACTGCGGTAAGATGATTAAGAAGCCTCTCAGATTCACTGAGAAATGTCTTCATCATAATTAGAATGGATGCATTACAGTTTGTTGTGTCTGACGTTGGCCGTGATTGAATTCTCTGGATTAATCATTTTTATTATTATCGTTTTCCAGGGAACCAACGTGGCCGCTGGCAAGGCACGAGGAATTGTTATTGGAATTGGATTGAACACTGAAATTGGTGAGTATTTACCGTGGAAGACGAAGATTCCCAATTACTTCCTCAGACACCCAATTTAGAACTGATGGGGAAAAAATAAGAAACTTCATTTTTCAATTGCTGCAGTGACTCGTTAGTTCGGCTTACTGTATGGACAATTTGGCTAGTTGGGTCCATGATACTGGCTATATTGAACTGTTTGCAATGCTGTTCTGGCAAAAATGACCTCAGTGAGTCCATGTTCTTTAGTGAAATCAGTGGTCATGAAGTCTGTATATTTTCATATCTATTCTTGCACTTAAAAGGTGGTTACCCTTTTAGTCGTGAATGTACTGCTATACAAGTGATAGACAAGCTTGGAACACAAACTCAACCTCTTTCTTGCTTTTACTATGCAGTATGGGCTTTGTTACATTGCAAACAAATTTCTTCACACAGTCTTACCATGTTGGTAAGAAAAACTAATTTTGTGGAAGTGGCTTGCGTGCTCTCTTGTAAAGTAATGCTTTGTATGCATCCATCACCTGGGCAGCTGCA
Source organism: Alitta virens (assembly GCA_932294295.1). Classification (NCBI taxonomy): domain Eukaryota; kingdom Metazoa; phylum Annelida; class Polychaeta; order Phyllodocida; family Nereididae; genus Alitta; species Alitta virens. The sequence continues at coordinate 26,901,458 of OW028575.1, forward strand.
GCAACTGAACTGATGAAGCTCTACTTGGCAGTCCTTGTTTTTGCTTGTTCTGCTGTCAGAAACTACAAGACAAGACCTATATTGCCTTTCCGCACCCTTTCATGCCTAGGTATAACTCACTGTGGAAGATGATGAGGTGGTCGGCTACTATGCTATCTTGTAGCACTGATTAATAATGGATGGGCCACCCTTGTTAATGTTCATAGATAGAGTTCAGTTAAAGTATCTGTGCTAGGACCTACTGTTTTTAAGGTGGAACGTGATTTTGTGCTTTGTTGAAGTATTTGTCGGTTATCGCGACAGCAAAAAAGTTTGTATTTACATATTAATAGGCATGAAGAGGGAGCCCTATTATGTTACCATTCTTGTTAATTAGATACCTTGATTTGACCGGACTTGTGGCTTAGTCCAGGACTACCCTGACTTAAGTTTATATACATTTATATTTAGTCTGCAAGACCATTGATGAGCATCATAAAGTCGTAACAAAAATAAACTATCAATAACAAAGTTGTTAATAAGCCAAATTGCTCTATTCCAGACATGGCTTTGAAGTGTGAATTACAGATAATGGGAAGAGTATTTTTAGTTGGTGCTTATTATGATCTGTTAATTTCTTAGGCAGGATTCATTCTCCTTATGAGAATCAGATTTGTGTCCAACTAAAAGAAATCACAAATACTGAGTAAAGAGTGGGTTTGCGCAAGTGTGTCATTAAGAGCATATTAGAACACTGATTCTGATTCAAGGACTGCCATATTTGACGCTTAAACATTGTATGGTATGTGTGCTGTTTTAATTAGACATGGACTTGCCCACCTGTTAGTGACAGGGCTAGGGATTATCCAAATCCTGTAATCCTTGAGTACTCTTATTTTGTAATGGATGTAGAGGGATCAGTGTCAGATCATCTGCATCAATAAGCCATCTCTCAAGGTAACGAGTCACAGGACTAATTCTGTCTCCCAGGGTCGATGCGCATCGTCCATAGTTATCATAATAATCAAGTAACTAAAAATTAACAGTGTGAATAATCTCTTGCATCTGAGACAGCTAGAGCAAAGATGGCATTTATGATTATGATTATCGTCAATCGAAGTATAATCTATAATTTTGAAGTATATAAATGATAATTGAAGCCTCTGAATTTTGTTTTCTATAAAGTGCAAGAGAATAAAATGATTGTTCAGTGCCAGTTTAGCCTTTGAAATGACAATTAAGTATCATCAGATATCATGTAACTGCTTTTTACAGTATTGAATCTATGGGTGGCAGGGAAGTGATGTCTATTTTGATCAGAATAGCCAGAGTGGTGTATTGAGATTTTATAGCATGTGTCTGTCTGTGTTTGTTCATTGAATATTGAGACTAGAACAGACGCATTGAGGACAATGTTTGACGCACACAGGGACTGACAGGAGGTGGCCGGCATAATAATGAAGGGTTATTTGAAGCAGCAGAGGGGTTGTATGGGAGCAGGAGGCAATGGCTGTCTCTCAGTTCTAGGAAGCTGTGGAGGGTGCTGAGGGGGTTACTGGAGTTATTTATATCATGCTTGCTGTTGCTGCCCGCTGGAGTAGCAGTGATGAGAGAAACTTGCAAGTGGGGTGAAGGGAGCAGGGGAGGGGGGGGGGGGTAATGCAGCAGCAGCATCATAGGTAAGCAATATACCTGGTTACCCCCTGCCATATTTGGCTAGTCCTTGGCAGAGCTGCTTGCTTCTATGCTGTGCCTGAATACAAGGTGAATGGAGGACAAAAAGATACACAAATCAAATGCTGGGTATATTGATGCATAATAAAGATGTGCAGGGCGATAGAAATGCAAGGTGGAGAGCAGCAGCTGACCATCTGTATCTACCCAAGGTCATCTGTAAGCTGCTCTAGCCCCACCCTGCTTCCCTACAATGTAACTTGAGGTTTTTATCCCTTGTTGCTCTAGCAACCCTTTACCTGTGCTACAAGAGCCAATAGCCTTGCTATTGTATTCGGTTGCCATGGAGTTATGTCTTGTTGCCGAGGTGCAAAGCAATGTTCAGCATGTTCCAGATCCTGTCTTTCAGTGGTTGCATAATTTGCCTTACAAATCTCCCTGTTCTAGTTAACTGACAACAGACCATGTGAATTCGTTGCACCTGTTCCCATAAAACAAAGCATAAATAAGGAATAAAATATTCATAATTACTTATGTAAAGACATTGGAACATCTGTGGCTTGAGAAAAGTGGCTTTTGTCATTGGCTAAGTTAGGAGGTCTTTTATCTCACATGGGTATGCATTGAAGAAAGCAGTAATCAAATTTTTTCAACATTCAGTATTTAATGACTTTTCTGAACATGTATAACTAAAGTTATAACAATATTTGATGTGTTGTAATAATGGTTTTTAGCAACAATAATTTTTTACTGTTTCTATTCTTAATGTAATATGGATGATTTTCTTGAATATGCCGAGGAAATCATTAAAATGCATAATACTCAAACTACACAATCTATTGGGCGGATTTGATGATTTGGGATTTATTTTTTATATGTTGAGAAAAGGGGGGTAGTCACAGTACTACAGTAGTAGTAAAGTTTGCCTATTCTTATTCCCAACAAATCTAACTGTTTTACAGGTAAGATCAGAACTGAAATGACATCTACTGAAGCTGAGAAGACACCACTGCAGCAGAAACTGGACGAATTTGGTAACCAGCTTTCCAAGGTTGGTTATACTACTGAATTTCGTTTGATATCAGGAGAACAATTGATGGAAAAAAAGATATTTTGCAAAAACACCAGTCGTGTTAACACGAATTACTGAATACTTGTTTTCAGGTGATCTCAATTGTATGTGTAGCAGTATGGGCTATCAACATCGGCCACTTCAACGACCCAGCTCACGGTGGATCTTGGATCAAGGGAGCCATCTACTATTTCAAGATTGCCGTTGCCTTGGCTGTGGCTGCTATCCCTGAGGGATTGCCCGCCGTCATCACCACTTGCCTGGCTCTGGGAACCCGTCGTATGGCCAAGAAGAACGCCATTGTGCGCTCTTTGCCCTCTGTTGAGACCCTCGGTTGCACCTCCGTCATCTGTTCCGACAAGACCGGCACCCTGACCACCAACCAGATGTCCGTCTGCAAGGTCTGCCTCTTAATAAAATCTGTATTTGTGTTCCAAATTCTTTTACGATTTTCACAAAAATACCCCTTTATTTTTTTACCTGGTCAGTAGCCATGTATAATGTTTAAAACCGAGTGGTTGCCCCCTGTATTGTTTGGATAACATTTTAGACAAACTTAACCATGTTTTGTGTTAAAATATTGTAAAATTTCCGTTGTACTAATCTTTTTATACTCCCTGTTTATATTTTATATCTCTCATGTAAAGTCGTCCTGGTTCACATTCATTCAATGATAAAAATAAACTGGCATAACTTTATTGTTACAAGTAATCTGAAAAATATGATATCATTACCTCCCTACCTTGTTATATTTTTACCTTGCATGGTAACCCGTTTCTGTGTTTCTAGATGATGCTTTTTGACAAAGTTACTGGAAATGACATCGCCTGTCATAATTTTGACATTACTGGAACTACTTTTGCTCCTGAGGGAGAATTGTAAGTAAATTTTATGTGGGCAGTTCAGATGGTTTGTGAATCATATGACATCTTGTACATCCTCAGTACTTCGACATAAGATCAGAACTACGTCAATGAACACTATTTAATTAGTGTTTTTTTTACTGTACAGTTTGATCACTGTACTGCAAAATTTTGAAGGAGTTTAGTTGCTGAAGAGAGAGATGGATGTCATGTGTCACATTCATTCTGAATGGCCCAGGAATATGTTTCCATTGTTAGTACAATATTCAATATCTTGTGTTTCACAGATGTTCGTCTTCGACAAAGTTGCTGAGGGAAACATCTCCACTCATCAGTTTGAAATCACAGGCTCCAAATATGCCCCTGAGGGTGACGTGTAAGGGACTACCTGCAATAAGCATGGGATGAAAATATATATATATATCCTGTCCCAGTTGAATTCCCTTACTCATGAATTTCAGTTCCGAGGTTCTGCCCTTGCTGAGCCAAGTCCAACTAACTGCCTGGTCCTTCCAATGACAGAGACTGTCCATTTTATGACCTTTGTGGTCTTCATGTTTCAGTGTAATCACCTTCCTTGTGTGTTTCTGTTGTCTTATGTTTTAGTTTTTCTATTTTTTGTTCTGTGTCTTGTGTGGTTTACCTGTTTATTTAACATATATATTCATTTGTGTCTATCCTCCCCTTAAATTTCATTTGACTTTGAACTTAGTTTACAGAATAATGAAAGACATGCATGAAATAAATCTATATATACACATTTTTGCGTGTAGTACCTTACAGAGTACATTGTAACGTATATCTTTCTGAGGTGTGTAGCTGGAAAATGGCACAGATGTGTCGGGAGAACTGCCATCTTGGTTCGAGAATTGCCATCATGGTCTGTTGAAGGGCATGTTGGTCACAGTCTTCCTTATGAAAAATAACCATCCAGCTGTCCAATAACATGACACACTTTTGCAATGACAATGACATATTTCACCCAAACAATTTTTTTTGTTGATTAGCAATTGGACTCCACTCATTCCATTGTCACAATAACATGTCACACACACTTACACACACTTGCTTGAAACATTAATGACATTTATTATACAAATTTGACCAGCTCATATTGTTATGCGGTATTCATAGTTTTATTTGATCTGCAGGTACCTTGGCGGAAAACAAGCCAAGTCATCAGACTATGATGCCCTGTATGAGCTGGCCACCATCTGCTGCCTCTGCAATGACTCCTCTGTTGATTACAATGAAACCAAGGGAATTTATGAGAAGGTCGGAGAGGCTACCGAGACTGCCCTGACTGTGTTATGTGAGAAGATGAACGTCTTTGGAATCAACAAGGCTGGACTGAAGCCCAAGGAGCTTGGCACTGTCTGCAACCAGAACATCCAGTCCATGTGGAAGAAGGACTTCACCCTCGAGTTCTCTCGTGACCGCAAATCCATGAGCGTGGCCGTTCTGCCCTTGAAACAGACCAAACTCGGACCAGGACCCAAGATGTTTGTCAAGGGAGCCCCTGAGGGTGTGCTGGACCGCTGCACATTCGTCCGTGTTGGAACTCAGAAGGTCCCAATGACACCAGCTCTCAAGGCTGAGATCATGAAGCACTGCCAATTCTACGGAACTGGTGGGTGCTCAAAGAATTATTTTAGATGCTTTATGGAATTGAAGAAAAGTTCTCAGAATTAAAATATTTTATTGCAGTAGTCATTGTATCCAAAATCACAGTGCTGTTGTGACCGGTATCCCTGATCAACCTTCTCAGATCATTTTGTGGTTCTTGTTTGACAGGCCGTGACACCTTGCGTTGCTTGGCTCTGGCCACCATTGACAACCCACCCAAGAAAGAGGAGATGGATCTGGAGGACGCCAACAAGTTTGCCCGCTATGAGGTCAACTGCACTTTCGTTGGTGTTGTTGGTATGCTGGATCCTCCTCGTATTGAGGTCATGGACTCCATCAATCAGTGCCGTAAGGCTGGTATCCGTGTCATCATGATCACTGGAGACAACAAGGTGTGGATTCCTTTTAAATCATCCTATTAAAGTAATGTGTAGTATTCAATTAAAGAATGATGTATCAGATCACTGTCAAATTGGTGTTCAAGGCTGGTCTGTTTCTGTTTTACAGGCTACTGCTGAGGCTATCTGCCGCCGTATTGGTATCTTTGGTGAGAATGAATCCACCGAGGGCAAGGCTTACACAGGACGTGAATTTGACGATCTGTCTCTTGAAGACCAGGCTCGTGCTGTCCGCAATTCTAGGCTGTTCGCTCGTGTGGAGCCCTCCCACAAGTCCAAGATCATTGAGTTCCTCCAGGCTGATGGAGAAATCTCTGCTATGGTGTGTATTGTATATTTTGTATTATCAAAACTACGTATTAGTGGCCACCTAATATACTTGTATCATCACTTCACAAAAGATTGACACTGATTTATTTTATCTCTGTGGTATATCTTACATATTCTTAGGGTGGCTGCTTCATTAGTCTATATCTACATAATTATATTATTCCTATTTTTAAATTTCTCGTTTAATGGTCTTTTCATTTGTGTAATACCATACAGACTGGTGATGGTGTGAATGACGCCCCTGCTCTGAAGAAGGCTGAGATTGGTATTGCTATGGGATCCGGAACTGCTGTGGCCAAGTCTGCCTCTGAGATGGTGCTGGCTGATGACAACTTCACCTCCATTGTGGCTGCTGTTGAGGAGGGCCGTGCCATCTACAACAACATGAAGCAGTTCATCCGTTACTTGATCAGCTCCAACATTGGAGAGGTGGTTTGCATCTTCTTGACTGCTGCCATGGGTATGCCAGAAGCTTTGATCCCTGTTCAGTTGTTGTGGGTCAACCTCGTCACTGATGGTCTGCCTGCTACTGCTCTGGGCTTCAACCCACCTGATTTGGACATCATGATCAAGCCTCCACGTCGTGCCAATGAACCTCTGATCAGCGGCTGGCTCTTCTTCAGATACATGGCCATTGGAGGTGTGTAGTTATTTGACTTCAATGCTTTTATAGCACTGAAAATGCTCTTAAAGATCGATAGGTCATTCTCTTATTTTCTATCATCCAACAGTTTACGTCGGTGCTGCCACTGTTGGTGCTGCTGCCTGGTGGTTCACCATTTACGAGAAGGGACCTCAGCTCAACTACTACCAGTTGGTAAGGATTAAATGAAATGTGACCTGATTTACATGCCATATTGATGTTCTTAGTAGCATAATTGTAATGTTTATAGTATAAAAGTTCACATAATCTGAGATGAAGTTATTTTTCAGGTTCTTTCTCTAGCATTAGAATTGGACATGCAAAAGTTAGCTAATGCATATCTCATTACTGACAAGAAGTGTACAGTCTTAATTTATTTCGCTGTAGAATATTATCAGAAATGTAATGATGAAAAATTTACCACTGTTTGATTTGTACAGACACATCACATGCAATGCCCAGCTGAACCCAGGATGTTCCCCAACATTGACTGCAATATTTTCACCAATCCCAAGCCCATGACAATGGCCTTGTCTGTGCTTGTAACGATAGAAATGAGCAATGCTGTCAACAGGTAAAACATATGTGCTAAGCAGAGGTACTTGCGCCTCGTCTTGGGGCGGGATCTCCTGACACTTGTCTCTCGCACTTTCCTTTCTCACTCGCACTTCTTCAGTTGCCCTCCGCTTCACAGTGACCTCCGGATGAGATCACACACGACCCTGTATAGGCATCAGTAACTTATGTTATCCATTGTACTTTATTTCACCTGATTAATTCTGTTGTTTTAGACACATCATGCACAATGCTTGGTTCAGGATGAGAGGTTTAAGGGGCTGGATTGTGACATTTTTCAAAACCCGAAGCCACCTACCATGGCCCTGTCTGTGCTCGTAATTATTGAGATGCTCAATGCCATGAATAGGTAAGGAGTCGTTGGTGTGCGATGTCTCTGCAGCATCAGCATGATGTGTGCCTGCCCTCTTGGCCTGGGATGATGATCATGACACTGCGCATCACTTTACATCTATAGTTTACATCAAGTTTAGCTGGTTGGCTGACCACTGATCGTGTCATGAAATGTGTAACATTACGAGTCATTGTCTATGGATCTAGTCAACAGCTTTTTTGTGCATAAAACAACTCCATTTCACCTGGTGAAGTTCACACATACCGAATAGTTAGTCATTCACTTTAATTCTTGGCCAAGACAAGCCAGCATCAGCAACAATTGTTAAGGCTACCAATACTCTGGTAATGGTGTCCTATGAGAAATCAATATTGGAAGTATGGCATCTCAATAACAATACCTGTTACCTGCTGTATCATACATTCATTCTTGTAGTGTAGACTCTTTATTTTACTTTGTGAAAAAAAAACAGAAAACATTAAAATCTGAAATTCATACATTCTCTTTGTAACTGATGATGAAAGAACCTTAAAAGCAAAGATAATCCGGGAGTACTTTGTGGGGACTTTAGGCCCAATGAACTTTCACTTAATGGGGTCTTTATTATGCATGGTATTAATTGATATCAATTATTTTTCATCCATCCAATTATGCCTTTAAAAGCTGTTGACTGATGCTGTCTTTATATTCCAAAGGAAAAAAAACCCAAATAAAAATAAAAAGTTGATGGTCTGAGCAGCGTCACCAGGTGATAGGGGGTTTGGTGCATGTCTGACTGATACCTGCATGGACTTGCTTTAAGCTGACCGGCTCCTGACAAGTTACGGCTTCTGAAATTTGAAGAAGACTCTCGACATTACAGAGTGACCTAAAGGGCTGATCTGAAACGCTCAACAAATCTCCATCCTGTTCCAAATAACTTGATTTGAAGTGTTTGATTTTGTCATCCTAACTGATTTCTAACCTTTCCAAACTATCATTTCTCACTCATTTATTTCTTTCTTTTGGTGCACTGCTTTTGATTAAGTTTTATTTTGATTTTAATTCGCATGGATTGTTTCTGTATCAGTGTTACTCTGTTACATTTATTGTCGCATTGGCAAACTTGCCCACAATTTTAGCCAAGTCTGTCTGAAGCATAATATCAATTTGTAGGGTTAAATTAACAACCACATTATTATGATTCACCATCACTATGGTGAATCATATTGTTTTTGTTAAAATTATTATTATTTATATTTATGAAAAAGGAAGTTATATTCTGTATTGTCATAGTTTAAAAAATAAAGGGTATATAGTATTACAACATGAAGCAGCATTAGGATGTGCTATTATCTGTTTATTGTCATGTTTTTTTTTTCATTGACAGCTTGTCTGAAAACCAGTCATTGGTGGCGATGCCTCCATGGTCTAATCTCTGGCTGCTGGGAGCCATGGTGCTTTCTATGTCTCTTCATTTCCTCATCCTGGAGGTTGATTTCCTCAACGTAAGTTGCTTTCAAATCATTACAGCTTATTCTGTTAGTGATTAATTATTGTGTAAATATTCTGTTTGTGATTAATTATTGTGTAAATATTCTGTTTGTGATTAATTATTGTGTAAATATTCTGTTTGTGATTAATTTTTGTGTAAATATTCAGCAAGTCGTTGACGTTGAACTTAAAAGTAATCTTACACTACGTTGCCAATTGAGAGAAAGTTATGGTTGCTATAAAAGTTTTAATTCATTCAGCCCCTGAGATTGTTAATTAAGCCCTATTTGGATTTTTGTTATGTCAAATATTCTCGTAAAAATGATTCGCAGCCATCTCACTCCTTGTTTTATTGTTTTGCTATTGCAGAAAGTGTTCCAGATCACTCCATTGTCTCTGGAAGAGTGGTTCGCAGTACTCAAGATCTCCTTCCCAGTCATCTTATTAGATGAGACACTCAAATTTGTTGCTCGCAGATTCACTGAGGGTAAAAGCATTCTTTCCTCAATACATTGGCAAATTGCTATGTGGGCTGTGTATATAGGACTTGTAATACATTGTCCCATTTAGAGCAATACCCATTAACACCTGAATGACTACCAGCACTTCGACCACCAGGTGACTCTGCACCACCAAGAGCCATCTGCACATATTACCCGCAAAGGGCACGCCAAACTCACTGTCATGTATTTATATTTATTAAACAAAAAAGTGCTGGAAATGTACTCGCATTACACTAGGGGCAGCACATGTCTCAGTAGCTTTGGCTAAATGATTTGGCTGCCTGCCTCAATGAGTTACCTCCAGTTGTACAGATATATAATCATATTATCCCTTGAAATCTGCCCACACACGGAAGTCAATTGTATGTCCCCTTTTCTTGCTGTGTTTTTGTTGAATTGTGTCCATTACAAGGCAGCCAAACCTGACACCTGAGTTACTGACTCCTTGCAAAAGCTTGATTAATCAAGTATAAGCATTCTATCAAAATGATGAAGTTGTTGAATGAGAGCAGATTTGTTTTCGAAATTACCATCAGGGTTTTTAAAGATTTTCTTGGACAAGTAAAGTACACACTTGGAAAATTTTCGATCACATCCAAATTTCAATTGCCCCATTGTAAAGTCTGCAACTGGATTGTTGATTTTGCATTTTCAGAGTAGGTGTTTAATGTAGTGTTGTCGATAATGTAAAGGCACCTAACTGATGCCCGTCATTTTTTCATTTTGTAAATTCATTAAATCTATTTATGTCTTGTGTAATCCATCTGAATATTGCCACGCTCATAAATATTATTTGATGAATTGAATGGCAAGTAAAATTAGCATAGGCATCTTAATCCACGTTTAAAAAACTTTTAAACTTTAATTTGGGTGTTAATATTGAGCTTTGTAGGAAATTTCTCAGTTCAACGGAGTGTGATCTGTTTTGTCAAGAACACCTAAAATTCAGTTTTAGTATACAATACTTTACTCCCAATGTGATTACCAAACTGTCTTGTCTATTACTAAAGTGTTATTCAAAAACAACTGCATATAGATGTCTGAACTTATTTATAGTTTAAATTGAAATTCATAGTTTAAATTGAAATCTCTTTTAATTTATGTGTAAAATAAACAGAAGTAGACTTTTTTATTATTAAAGGTTTTAAAACTCAAAATGTGCATGTGGTGTTTCGTTTGTATTTTAACATCCCTTGACCACATAATTTGAAAGAGCCGCTCCTCCTGCCAATCCCCAAATACCCAGTTCTTGTGTTTTTTATCTTTTACGGGATTGCAAAAACCCATTTGTGTGTTGAATGCATGTCGTAACGACATGTACAATACATTTGACTTTCAGCCAACATCTGTGTCATTTTGCATAACATTTTACCACATGGTGGTTAATAATGATGCATGTATCGTTTAATGACTAATATTGGCAACATCTTCTCTGCACTCAGTTAGAACTTTAACCACGGCCCGTGAATATTTAAGAATTTATATATTTAGATGCACATATTTGAAGACTTACTGTAGATGTGTTAAGTACTGCAATCTAATGGTGATTGTTTTTTTTTTAATTGACAAACATAGCTTCTATAACAGCAATGAAAGCTTTAAATGTATGTTCCCGTTTATACATGATTTTCACATGCAGTTTGCTAACACAGTAAACCTGATGATTTGTTATTTTTCCTTGTTTTTTTTTTTGCTGTCCTGCGGATGCAACTCAGGTTGAGTGGAGGCTTTTTAATTCTGCTTTTCTTGGTCTGTTGTCTGTGGTGCAGGGACGACTTGAGGGTCAGCCCTTGCCTGTAGTTTCATGGACTAGCACTTTTGCATAAATCAATGTCTATTATGGTCAGTGTGTATACTGTAGCTGTTTTAATACTTAGTGATATATTCTTTTTTTTACAGCGCCCACTTGTTATAATCTAAATCATCACTTTTTATTTCTAGTATAACATTTTTCATGATTTCTTATGTAATGAATTAGTTGGAGCATGCTTGTCTCATACTCAGTACGTTTAAATTTTAGAGGACCAATTAGATGTGTAGTTAATTCAATGTTGCTTCAATTTTCCTTTCCATAATAGTGTTGGTGAACCAGTTCTTGATCTTAGGGTTTAGTGTGTACAATAGATTTGTCACACCATAGATAGTAGTATACAAGCTCGCACTGCACTAAAGCGACCAAATTTCCTACATTGTTAACTTAAGGAAGACAAGGTGCTAAATAATGGAGTCTTTAGTCCATATTAACATGTGCCTGAATCTAAAATGTCTTGAGTATGTATTCAAGGCTGACGCTGATGAAACATCCTAAGGCTCTTCCATTATCGTTTGTATTGTCCATAATCTTCTCATTTATGAAGGACAAATTTAAGTAAACTTAAGATGTGCAGCACATTGTTAAGATAACATTTAGCAGAGCAACTTGGATGTGTGACTAAAGTAGTATTTGCAGAGCTTTACCGCAATAGGGAGTACATATGGACATGCCGTCCTTATACCTGCATAGGTTAATGTTATATCCAATAATTATTTATGTCAGAGTGCACTTTTCAGTTCCTTAACTTATGTTGTCCGCTCTGTTGCTTTTAGGTTTTAGGTATCATATAGTGTTTTGTAACTTAGTCTATCTTTTTTTTCTTGAAATTTTAGTGTTAATGTAGCATTAGTATCTTCTATTTCAATTTTTTTTGTTCCTTTGTTGTGGTGTAGTAATTTATTTTGCATGTATCGGTGTTATTTTCTTTGCCTCCATTCTTCCAAGATGCAGCAAATCCGAAGTGGCAACAATGCTGACCAACGAGTTAATATCTTTTAGATTTTTGATGTTCATTTAAAAGGACAAAAGCTATTTTGCATTGTTCAAATGTGATTTGCTGGATCAGTGATTGCGCCTCAGTCAAACTTAAATGTCTCTCCATGGCAAAGAGATTATAAATCGAGACTTCTGTGATCTACTTAAATTGGAATACTATACACATGATTCTCGGATGCCCTAAAGACAAATTATCTGGAAAATAGGACACCAAACTGGAAAATTATTTTACTTGCTGTGGCGATTATATTTTGTCATTGTGTTGTATATTCTGTGATTTAATAACTTAAAATGTTATGTGTAAGCCTAGTTGAATTATAAGCTCTACAGTGTCCTTACTCTATACCATATTGGTACTGGAATGAGCACATTGTGGATAGTTAACCTAAATGTAGATTTTTCCATTTTCATACTGGTGATTATACCACTGTTACTGAAATGTTGACTATACATAAATATATATATATATAAATATCTATATTGACTGTTATGTAGATAATGAAATATTTAAATTTGTGAAATGATGCTATAATTGCTATTGCAAAGTTTAATTAATTTGTACTGTAGTGTATCTATTTCACACCCTGCCAAATTGTTAGGACCCAGTATTACAGCTATATTCGCTTTTATTAAGTAGAATGACATTTGTGGAAGCCATAATCGGCTACTTGCTTAAACTGATATGCTTCTGACTTTAGATTGGGTTATGAAACGTGTTAGGGTTATTTGGAGACGTATAGGCTGACTTAATTAACATCTGCATGGTTGTGAGGTTGATACTAATGATTTTCATATTTTTACTTATACATGGTTTTAATTACTAATTGTGTGCCACTGTTACACGTTTTCAGCATGGTTGTTCAATTAGCCTGATGACTGATTTACTAAGATTTTGTGGTTGAATACTACTTTAATTTTTACTGCAATAAAATAAGAAAACCTTTATGTTGAATATGTGTCTGGTCCCAAGTTTTGGAGTGCTTGAAATGCGACCCTCAGCGAATGATCCCTGTGTGTCAACGGAGTGCTTATGGCCACTCCTGTCTAACTGAAGGAGTGTTTCACCTCAGAAGTTTGGATTGGATTGTTTTTCCCCTGTGTTCTTCCCTTCACCTTCGCATGGCATCTGCGATCTGAGTTGAGCATGATCACCTTCGCTCACCTTGACTTCACCTCATCTCTTGAACTCTTGCAGCTGGAATGCTGGCCCACGACCCCATGGCTGTCAAGTAAACTGGGACAAAGGAGGAGTGACCGATCAGCGTCATCAACACCCGACGACTTTATGCAACTATAAGAAATAAATAAGGAAGGAGCCAGCCCCGCTTTACCTCAAGCCAAACAGCTACCGTCCTAGTGTCATCATCGAACGCTGGCTTTTCTGCAAAGTCCTGGAGATAGACCGCATGGAAGATGAAGCACGACGGCAACACCCACCCCTTCATCCAATCACAGGCAGCAAGTTCCTCGAGGCAGTCCGTCATGACCCGCACGTGACAGACTGCTCCACTCCAGTTCCCTCTGGCGGGGTGCGCTCCTGGACCCTTACAATCCCGACTTCTCGCCACCACCCCATCAACACCTAAAAACGAGAGACTTTTCTGGAAGGAGAGCTTATTTGTTTGGAAAACCATTTCAGTGTAGTCTCTTCAAAGTTCTATAGGAGTTTGACACCTGGTTTTTTTTTCTGATGTAGATTTGAATGTATTTCTGAATGGATGCAATATGTGTTAACTTCAGGTTCTAAGACAGGTCTTTGTATAAAGAGTTTGATGTATATACAATGAAGAGAATTGGTTCACTGTATGTAGAGCCCATTTGCACATAATTTCGATATGTATGTTATGCATTTCATTTTGAGCAATTTAAGACCCTCCGGGAAGTTTTCGTGCATATTAAACTCACTGCTTCCTTGACTGTAGGCTAGTTGGTATTTAAGTTTTTCTTGTATTTATTTCTTTTTTTGAGAGACACAAAATTTACTTAACTTATAAAACTCCTATGTTGTGGATTTAGATCTATGAGACTTGCAAACTAGCAGGACTGGTTGTGTTGATGTCATGTTTATGATTGATTAATGCTCAACCTTCTAATTTGACTTAATATTTTTCTTGTGATTTTCTTTCATTTAATCTGCCAGACACTTCTTACTATAGGCAATATAGAAGTTGAACTCCAGCTGTGAAATCTTTCAGACCGGATACTTTGGAAAATGTGCATTCGTTCTAGAGACTGAGTTTAATTTGCTAGGCTTCATACTGCCAGCATCTTCAAACTGCAATTAATTTGACACCGTACACCAGTGAAAGCCATGCACCAGTGACATCTTAAAGTGAAGTGCTTGCAGACATGCAAAACATCTTAGTCATAAAACGAATGCAATTCAATCATACATTATATGTTGGACCTAATTGTGTATAGTTTCTGTTCAGAATGTGTAGAATTTTAAAGTTAATTATGGTTTTAACCCATTGTCTTATTGTAAATTGTTTCCTAGTCATTAACTGAAGTTATAGAGAAAGGAAATGAAAGATCTGGTTCTTTTGAATTGAAGGTTTGGTCAATGTAGCGGAAGAGGTGGCCGAGTGGTTCAAGTTCCTCATGCTTGGGGGAGCTGTATACTCGTGTCACCTGGTGTTAATACCTTGAACTATCTAGCAGTTCTATTCCAATCCATCATGGCCAAGTTGATCGATCAGTGAAATGATGTACAGAAAATCACAGTTCTACTGAATTTTATTGACAATAAAAGAGGTTTTCCTTTTCAAAAAGAACAGCAGCGTGTTGAAAGTTATTGTCATGTGTAAATGAAAGATACTATAGGCCTATATAGAATCATTGGAAAACTTGCCATACATTTCTTAATTAAGGATTGTTGCATCAAGAAATATGTGATCAATTGGCAGTTCTCTGCAATGGGTTTCATGGAACGCTATAGTTAGAGCTAGTTAGACTAATCAGCATGAGCCGCACTCACGGTTGCTGTCTCACTACTGTAGATTTGATCTTCATATTTAATTCCATAATAAAGCTTTAACATCCGTAAACTGGCTGAAAAGGGCCAAAATTCGCATTCATTTACCACTCCAGAACTTGCCATCTGAGTTCTACACATATGCAGTCCAAAGTCCACAACACGTGTTTATCCACATTTTTAGTGGATTCTTATATGAGGTCATTTATGGCGCGAGGAGCAGGCAATTTAAAAACGTTCCACTTGTTCAGTGTTGTTGGTGTTCACTATTTCATGACGTTATCGGTGTTCATAATGCCAGTGCATGGTTCGTGTTGTGCCCGGATGTCTGGTGTGGTTTATGTTCCATATGCTAGGGGGAGCTGCATAATATATATATATATATATATAATTTTATTACAACCTCAATATCATGAGTTGATACATGTGTCAAAATAAGATTATACAATGCACAATGAGACATTTAGCTGGTTGTTTTTAAGTTGATTTTATTGGTCATATCCTGTAATTTCATGAACAGCAACAGGGGTATGATCAACCAGATAGTTACAGAAATATATAACCAGCCTTCAAATTAATAAAGAAAACAGATCTTAAAGCCTACTGCTGCTGTTATAAGTTTGCTGCAACTGTTGGTCTTTATTAAATAATCTATGGAAACCTCTATTCAATTCCATCCTGTAAGATCTCATACTTGGGATATAGATGAGAGGATTAAGAGCTGAATTTGCTCCACCGAGCCAAGTGGTAACGAAGTTGCTGTTAGGTCCTAATGTGGATCCAGTGAAGAGCTCCCAAATGAGAACGCAGACAAAGAACGGGGTACACATGAGGAAGTAGACGAATGTAAGGATGAAGATAGTCAGCACGATGGTGTGGTCATTCTTGGTCACCGTTCGCTGACCTTCCTGGAAAATAAAATGAGACGACTTTGTTATCATTTAGATTTAGTGACATTCTAAACTGGTGAAAAAGTGACTTGAAAATGCTCAAATGTGCAGTATGTGAATTTCATCCAAATGGAATGCATTCTGGAAATCAAAAGAGAATCTGGCAAATGAGTCTTGGTCAGATGGATGGCATTTTAGCTAAACTATAGCATAAAAAAATGACCACTGAAAATTATGGTCATTTTATTCACTGAAAGATGTCATGATTTGCTCATCAGGTTGCTCCAGGATAATAAAAGTTGCAAAATTTCCCTAATGAACTAAATCCTTATAAGATTTAGTTATTGTAACTTGGAGCAAATGTTGTATTTAGATTGACTTCTTTAAAAGAAAACGCTGAAAAAAGTGATCTGCCAAAGTTTTTGGTCAGGGCAAATGGGATGTTTGAAACCTGGCTTGGCAGTATGCTTGTCTCCAATTCACTGGTTGTACACTAGTAGCCATGCAGTAGGTAAAATAGCCACAAATGTACATTTACTATTGCAAAATGAGCAAACACCAAGATCAGAAGAACTTGTAAGACGAGTAGAAGAGATACTATTGAGAATATATTACAGCAAAAACAAAAAGCTTTTGAAAAGTAATGGAGCGCATAAAAAAATAAAAATAAAATTAACTTCAACCAATTTTATAACATACAATTATAATGTATTGGTTGACCGACAATAAAAAATGCAAATAACAAATCCCCCCATACATCTTATACTCGGTGACTTTACATTGCGAATAATTTAAACCATAGTAAAGCAGATGACACTAATTTATTATTTAATGGAAAAGATCTTCACTTGCTTATAGAAAGAGAAAATTCAGAATTGTCTTCAATAGAAACATGGTTTTCTGCTAATTGTCATTAAACATAAACAAAAACAACAATTTAATTTCACACACAACAAAAAACACTTCCTCAACATGAGCAAATAGTTATCGGACAAAAACACTTCCTCAACACGAGCAAATAGTTATCGGACAAAAAAAAAAGTAAAACCAGCAACATATGCAAAGTTCCTTGGTGTTTATATAGACCAAAACTTAAACTATGGTTAAACTGAAAAAAGCATTTAGCTGTCAAATCCAATCAAATAATTAAGGTCTCGTATTTCTCATCAAAACTTAAATGTACATACAATGCCCTGATCTTACCACATATTAGATATGCAACAGATGAAACGCCTGAAAACTCTCCAGAAACAAAGCAGTCAGAATTAAGTCCAAATACAACATTCATATGGATCCGCTCTTCAAAAAATCTAGTTTATTAAAAATAGATGATATATATATATATATATATAGAACTGAGTGTGTTAGGATATTTCTGAAAAAACAAGATGAAAGACCTCCCACAATGTTTTTCTCACCAAATAGCTATATTCAAGACAAATGCAGGACATACACAACTTCCCAGTCAGAACAAAACTTGAGAAGCAACAAATAAATACTAAAATATCATATGTATGGAATCTGCTCCCCTACTATTAAGAGTTCTATGATATCAATTTCATCAATAGCTCAACTGAAAGATTTGCTTCTCTCAGAATATCAGAAAATATGCAATATTTATACTTCATATTCGGCTTCATCTCACCTCATCTCATCTAGTTAATTATTTTATGTTTCTCTGGTAATTTGTATTCATTTTTGTTGTGTTATATTAATCATACACTAAAATGTTTCTCAAATGTTAACTACTATGGGGATATTGTCATACTGAATACAGCAATATATATATTGTTTTTATCTGTATAACATTTGCATAAAGAATGTCCAATATGCTAATTTTGATTATTTTCTTTGATACCATCTTTATTTGATAGTTGATGTATGAGACTTGGAATCTTCATGGTATTTGAAAATAATTTTTTTTATCTATTAATCTTTATCAATACACATCATAAAATGTGGGGTGATGAAAGAGTAGACAGTCATGGTAGGATGATGGAGGATTTCCTTCCTTGCATAAAACCATCTATGGCTCTGGAACTACGGACAAGAAACCTTACCTCCACCCAGGTACTGGCTCTATGAGCTGCATTGACCTTTCAGTCTGCCATCCCAGCCTTTATGTGGGTTATGAATGGCACGTGCATATTGAGGTCCCTGCCTGTCCTGATTAGCCCAACAGGTGCATAAATACCGGACGTGAAACCCTAATCCACCCACCACACCACCAACGTCAATGAAGATTACTAGTCCTTTGGATATTGCCAATGCCTCGGTGAACAAAGCTGAAGGGCAACCAATTAACTTTTACTGTGAAAATGATTATGGATATAACTAGGAGCTTATCATTGAAGGAGCTGATTGACTACAGGAGGAAAGAAACCTCACTTGGTCCACCATACAGGTTTCTTTGTGATGCACAGTATTCAGAAATGAATATTCCATTCAAGTTGCCAAATTATCCATATTTTCAATTATCAGTCATTAAATCGTGTTCTTCAGGGATTTGGTGATAAACAATAAGGGGGTAAAATGCAAGACGGCTGCCAATATGGCTGATACAATAGTGCCAAGTCTAGTGGGTCTTATATTGACTAAACACAAAATTAGTATGTTCAACCTCATCATTACTACAGAATTTATTGGGTACAAATATTGTGTTTAATATCCATATCAGTTGATGTCTATTTTGCTTTCCCATTCTATGAAGATTTGTTAAATTCAAATTTACTCTAAAATGCAGGCTATCAAGATTTGAGCAACTGGTGTCTATCAAAATGATGAATTGCACCTTCCTTTAGTCTGATTATATGCTCAACTGATGTGGTTTTGATAAACAGTCAGCCCATTTGATTACTATTAGATATTTCTCTTATTTTACAAAAAAGACTACATAAAAAAATTATTTATTTCGATTCACTGGTTACCATAGCAACCAACTATACATACCTTCAGATACTGGATATGATTAGGCCTACATTCAGTTAGTCTTTTCATTTAATTACTGTAATTGACTCAAAATATGCTGCAAATTGGTTTGAAGGAATGTCACACTGAATACAATGAATTAAAAAAAAAAGACTTCATATTAGTTTGTCAGCAATAGTTACCATGGCAACTAACCACAGCTTTTAATTCTGGATAGTGTACTGCATGTGTTTAAAAAGGGGCCACAACCTGCACTTTGAAGCACAGTTATTTAAACCTTTTGGTTATCAATCATGGTTATACAATTACCATATCTGAAGATTTTTAAGAGGTAGCAAAACCTTAGGTTCCTCCTTAAGTTTAGCATGTTTCCATGGCAACTGACATGTTATTTAGAAAAAAAACAGGAGACAGCATAACAAATTTCTGTAACTTCATAAGCACGAATAAATTATAGATAGATATATATAAATAACCTGACTAAATGATACATATATATAAATAACCTGTTGTGGGGTATTTTTAATATGAGTGATAATTAATGAGGAACTATGCTAATGAGGCCATTACATTTTGCCATATTAGGCATATCAGATGAATAATATATCAGACACACCCATGGTGTCAATATGTCAGATTCTGTCCTGATTAGCTAGGTTCTACCACATTTTGTTACATTTCATTACATTTCGCTATGATGCCACTAGCTTTCTGCGACATTTTTTTATGTAAACAATCTTTCACCAAGTGCCCAGACAGCTTTGTTCATGCACAAAACTGTTGTGGCGGATTCTCAAATACTGCTGAATCGCTTCTAACCGTCCAGAACAGCCCAGAACAACCCAGATTGCTGCTACGTAACAAACAGATATGCTCGATCATTCACGAACACCTATTGGCAATGTTTACATAGTTCTGGATGGAGAATGATCTAAGCAGGAACTGGGCTTTGAAATGCTGATTTTACACTCATTTTAAATTAAGACTATAACAAATTTCTCAAAATAGTGGAAATAATATGTAGCTGTCAATGACAGAAGTGAGCGAAGCTATATTATATTTATGTCTTAAAGTTACTGTGTCTCCAGATTTAGCACATTCAAGTAATTATATATATACAAATGCTGCTTTCTTGTCTTTTGATATTTTTTACCATTACACATGGCCACTTTTGCACAACAATTTAGTCTTAATTTACAATAAATAATTTAAGTATTAGTTTTTCAGGCCATCATACCCAGTGTGTTTCCAATGTTTTAGTCTGGATTTTCAATGTAAGATTTATTTTTAGTAATAATGTCTGATGAAATCATTAGTTAACACACAAATTTAGTATGCCCTGAATATTTCTGGTGGGGACTTTTGCATCCAACAGAAATATTGGCCCATTAGTTATTCTCAACTATTAATTGGACTTCATGTAGGTTTTTAAATTTTCAAAATCGGACAATAGATAACAATTTTAGAGGCAAAAGAAGTCAGATAATTGTAATGCGTTTTTCAGCCGCCAGGGGCGCTGCGATCGCTTACAACTGCCCCCTGGTGTGATAAAACGTCATCGCAACAATGTCGTTGGCGCGAGCGTGATCGATTCAAGATGATTTGTTATTCTTATCTGGTGAGTTCCCCTTCTAAATAAACGCTATTTCTAGTCACAGTTAGAATTTTTACAGTTAGAGAAACAAGTTTTCTCCAAGTTTCAAGCTGGATGTGTATTCGTTACGAAATTATGGACATCGCAACTTTTGAACCGACGACGTTGTTATGACATGATGACGTAGTCTCGTTCTGGACGATTTGGCAAAAAAAACGATAATAAGTTGATCTTCCATAGGATTACAGGTATTTTTGAACAGCGATAATAAGTGAAATCAATTTTTTAACCAGTTCCGGTTGGCTTGTCCACTGTGTAGCCTATCGTCTACGGGAAGTGAGCTGCGCTCGCCGCCTGCGGCGGCGGAGCTTCGCTCATATTATTAAATGTTTAAAACATTCCATAGGAAATGACAGTTTTCTTCAAAATAGAAAATTACTTTGCTGTCTTATACCATATAAGGGCAATAACTGAGGAGACATTGACTGCAAATGACAGATTAAAGTTATGATAATTATGGAATGCTTCCATTCAATCTGTCATTCTGGCATTGACGCTTAGAAAGCCATCAGAATGTGTATGTATAGCCGATAGATCACCTTGATTGGCATGGTAGCTCTTTTGTATAGGATACTGGTTGTCAAAAAGGCATGTATTTTGATCGCTTTTGTTAGTTGCCATGGTTACTGCATTAATGCATTCTGCATACATAGGATTAGGTCCAGTTAACAACTTTGTCAAAATATATTAATCGTGAAACCTATTTAACAACCTTTTAAAATGTTTTAGTGTTTCACTTTTATACATTGTTTTCGATAACATGTTGCCATGGAAACCACAATTCAAATGCAATTCCATTGAGTTGTTATATTTCTGTTGCTAGGTCTACATAGATATGTATGGAAATTTTGATAAATTTCTTCCTTACTATTGGCTAAGGTTGCATATTGGCCACTTAACTTTCAACATGACATAGAATAACCCCCTAGTTTCCATGGATACCACATATTCAAAAGTAAAACATTGAAATCATTAAAGACCAGTCCCTCAATTAAAAAATTTGTTTAGATGAATGTCACTAGGCCATTAAACATTAATTTTTTTTAAAGTTCATTTTCAAATATTAAATTTAAATTTTTATATTTGTTATGCACCTATTGCTGGTTATCATGGCAACCCAGCTTGTGTTAGCACTCCTATTCTGAATGTATTTTGTAGGTTATTCATAAAAGTTCAAAAATTTACCATGTTTCAAATGCTACTCTATGGTATCTTCCATGTAATTCAAAAAGTTTCAATTGTCACATGGGATTGGTTTGGCCTACCTGTTCCCATAGAAACATATTTCACAAATATTTCCTGTGAGAAACATTTTGGCGATTGGAAAATAATAAAAGAGCGGTTTCTTGACCTTCCAAAAGATACAATTCCAAGTCACCAGGATAGTAGACTTGTCTATAATCTAGTTTCCAAGAATGATTGTTTAATTTTAAAGAAATTGTTTGGAATATGTTTGCAGTTACTATGGCAACCTTAATTAATACAGGGATTTGATTCAGAGCGCTTTTCATGGATTTTTCATGGAAGTGCCTTCGTGCAAAATTTTAAGTCCCAATCTGCAGCAGTTCTCTTGTAATTCAAGCATATACATGCTTTATGTGAAACCAGTATGTCAAACCTGTTGCCATAGTAACACATTTTACTAATTTATTATCAGAGAAAAGTGATGAACTAAGGTGTTTTTTTTTTTAGTGAAATCCTGAGTTTTCATTAAAAGATTTAGAATACAGATGAACATGTAACACTGGCCTTGGTAAAATTTAATATATTTGTTTCTTTAAAAAGATACAATTTTGAAGACTCATTTCCATGGAAACCAAACCTGGCCTGACCCATTATTTTTAAATGCATTTGGAGGTATTTGGCATTGTGCATCATCGCCTAAAAAATCATTATTCTAGCTTAATTTAAATGAATTCCAGGTCCGAATAAAGTTGTCTCACAACCAAACCAGAATTAGCTCACTTGTTGCCATGGAAACTGATTTTTCAAAGTGTTCCCCATGCATATCTTTTTGGAGCTTTGGCATTTTGCAAAGCTTATCTCCTGAGGTTCAATCTGGGAAAGTTCGTTTTGTGACGAGTTAAATTGGGCAAGAAATATTTGGGCTAGTTGACTGTAGTCCTCATCAGAGATCGTATAGTATAGAGATTGGTCGCGAGGGAATATTTGAGAATCCGGAAGTCAAAAGCCACCCAACGTTTGGGCGCGAACTAAAATAAACATTATTTGATCTTTTTCTTAAGTCTAGGTTAGCGACATTATCACAAATGCAAAACACATGTTGTTGGAACAGAATAAAAATGATGAATACCACCGGACATTGTGTGTTGTTTTTCTTGAAAGAATACAACTACGCCATCTGGCTAATGGGTTCATAACTACTTTTTCACATAGTGGCGTCATTTTAATAAT
Organism: Alitta virens; assembly: GCA_932294295.1. NCBI lineage: Eukaryota > Metazoa > Annelida > Polychaeta > Phyllodocida > Nereididae > Alitta > Alitta virens. Next base: position 26,924,599 of record OW028575.1, read on the forward strand.
AACGAAAAATTAATAAAACCAGTAATATTTCACTATGTAACTAAGTTTTAGTCATAAACAATGTACATAACTATTTATATTGTGTATAAAATTAATTTTTACGGCCAAAAAAACCCAGGTTTACCAAGATCTAATCACCCATAGCAACCATTGGCTACAATGTAACTGACGTTTTTGAATGCGCGGGAGCTTGGATCAGAGATCAAAAAAAAAGAAAAGAAAACCAAGCAGGAGCTTGGATCAGAGATCAACGAAGAAAAAAAAGAAAACCAAGAAAAGAAAAAAAAATAAGATGTCAAAAGAAAATGTTGTGTGTGCAACAACACAAGTAATGAGTCATTTCATAGATTTCCAAGGGACTCTGAAAGGTGGGTTTAAAATATATATTGATATTTATATGTTTTAGTCTAAATTATCATTGTTAACTTTTGAAAAAATTCAAAATATTAAAATATATTTTTAAATAAAAATAGTAAATTATAATTTTGTCAAAAATACAAATATATAACATTATCTAATAAATTATAATCATTATTTATGTAATCAAATATTTATATTAAGCTCAGAAATGAAATTATCATTTGTATTTGTACATTGTGATGAGTTGTATAATCCCATTATACTAAGCTAATGTACGGAGCCCCTAAGAGGACATGGCAGAAAAAAATTAAAATTTTCCCGTGCGCACGAGTTAATGTAAGAAAAATATATATTTTTCCCATGCGCACAAGTTAATGTAAGAAAAATATATATTTTTCCCATGCGCATGAGTTAATTTAAGAAAAATATATATTTTTCCTGTGCGCATAAGTTAATTTAAGAAAAAATTTTTTTTTTCCCCGTGCGCAAGAGTTAATTTAAGAAAAATATATAATTTTCCTGTGCGCAAGAGTTAATTTAAGAAAAATATATATTTTTCCTGTGCGCACAAGTTAATTTACGAAAAATATATTTTCTTCCCGTGCGCAAAAGTTAATTTACGGAATAAAAAATACGGCTAAAATACAACACAATACATTTTTGCAATCAAGATATTCTAATGAACTTTCTGACATATGTCCTAATTGGCTGGGGTCACTGAGTGCACTTCACTACAGAGTTCTTGGCCATTGAATGGAACAGCATTTTTAAATCCAAGTAAAATAAAAACTATTAGGCCTAGATAAAAGATAGTGATAGAACTGTGCACCCGTTAATTATGTCGTGCGCACGACCTTATTAAACGGAAAAAATATTTTTGTCGTACCCACCACTCGTGCGCACGCCTTAATTAACTCGTGCGCACGGAAAAAAAAAAAATTTCTTGAATTAACTCGTGCGCACGAGAAAAAAAAAAATTTTTCTTGAATTAACTCGTGCGCACAAGAAAAAAAAAAATTGTTCGTATATTAACTTGTGCGCACGGGAAAAAATTATTTTTTTTCCTTTAATTTACTGGTGCGCACGGGAAATTTTTTTTTTCTGCCATGTCCTCTTAGGGGCTCCGTACTAATGTCAAAGTGTGGAAATATATAAATATCTAAATATTTCTTTTTAATAAATTGGTCATTGTTTTTGGCCAGTGTTATTTTTTTCTTCTCACTTTATTTTGCGGTCGATTTATTTGCTACCCTCCTTAATATAAATTCAATTTATTATCTACATTAAGTTAAATATGCAGGCATGAAAACTTGTCATGCCTGCAATTTAACTTAATGTAGATAATAAATTGATATTTGACAAGAACACAATTCATTGTTTCCTTGCCCCTGCTCAACCCCAGCTATAATTATTTTTTTATTCTCTACAAAAATTCAAAATATATACAGTTTATACACCATATGTATTAAACAAGTTTTACAATTTTAACATACAAATGTATCTCTGAAAATATGAACATGCTTGAAGGTATCACTGAAAAAATTAATATGCTTGAATCACCTATTGCATGACTTCATTAGTAAACCATTTATTTTTACATACAATAAAATGTACATAAATGTAAAACATATACTTTTTCTTCAGGATTGAACAATGGCTAAAGACAAATCCAGGCCTAAACAGCATCCCAAAATCAAAACTTCTTCAACTCAGAGTTTGTGATTTACACTTCAATTCATCGGATAAAATGAATCCAAATGACCCGTAAGTAATTGGGATTTATGCAGTTAAAACCTGATTCAATAAATTACAGATTTTTCCATTTATAAGATCACGTCATTACTTGAATTAATCTTGTCAATAAATATTGGTTTAAAATTGTAAAAGTGTAACGACCACTCAAAATTGCATACATATTACACTTAGGCCAATATTTATGTTTAATTTTCCCAAATTTGCATAAATACAGTGGCAGCTATGTGCTTTAAATACAACTGTTGGCATTTTTTTTTTTTTTTCAAATAAATCATTCTTTAATTTTTGTTTCAGTAAATCACGACTCACAAGAAGGGCTGTGCCCCGCATCCTAAATCATCAACACCATCATCAACATCTTCATCAAGATCATCTTACTTCCGAACATTTTAATCCAGATCAACTTCATCAAACAGAAAATCAGCCATTTCAACAACCTCCATCTCCAGCATCACGACAGACATCATTAACATGTAAGACAATCAATGACCTTAATCATGGCAAATTACTTCATAATTTGATTTCACAGAAACTTGAAATTACTACTACTAATTTATCAAATTCCAAGAAAACAATCAAATTACAAAGAACTAAAATCTGGAAACTGAAACAACAGATCAAAAAGCTCAAATCAAACTGTAACTGTACCAAGAAAAAAGGTAGTAATTTAAAAACAAAATGTTTAAATGTAATGAGACAAGTTGTCAGTGATAATCAATTGTATAATTTTTTAGCAACGCAAATCAGATTATCTGGCAAGAGTAAAAATAATTTTAGATACACCATGCAGGAAAAATCAATGTTTCTCAGTTTTTATTCGGCAAGCCCTAAGTGCTACAAATTATTGAAAAGAATTATTACTTTGCCAAGTGTTAGAACACTACAGAAAATGTTGCAGAATTTAAATTTTAAACCTGGTTTTCACAATGTAACTCTAAATGCTTTAGCTACTAAAGTTAAAACCATGTCAAGCCATGAGAATTTATGTGTCCTTCTAATGGACGAGATTTCTCTAAAAGAGGCCATCCATTTTGACCACAATAATGACCGAATGATTGGTTTGGAGGATTACGGCTTCACAAGAGGCCAAGGTGTGGCAAATCATGCCACTGTTTTTATGATCAGAGGTCTGACCACAAAATGGAAACAACCCATTGGTTATTTTCTTTCTAATGGTACTATTAAATCTGACAAATTAAAAACTTTAGTTATTGAAGCAATTCGCCAAATTTCTGTCACAGGTCTAAAATGTGTATCAATAGTTTGTGATCAAGGTGCTAATAATCAATCTGTAATTAAACAATTAGGTGTAACAATTTCTAATCCATATTTCATAATTGATCAAAATAAAATAAATGTAATTTTTGACCCTCCCCATGCACTTAAAAATGTTAGGAATAATCTAAAAACAAGGGACTTTATACTTGATGAAACACCCATTTCATGGTCCATAATTGAAGAAACATACTTTCATGATTCACAAAGAAATTCTAGAATGATTCCTAAAATTACAGATAAACATTAATCATTACAAGGTTTCGGCACCAATATGCGAGTCAGGTTAGCAGCTCAAATTTTAAGTCATTCAGTTTCATCAGCTATTCAGACACTTGCAGAATTTAACATTTGGACAGGTGATAAACTAAAAATAGCACTAAAAACCGCAGAATTTATTGAAAATTTTAATAACCTTTTTGATATCTTTAACAGTAAATCTTTTCTCGAAACTTAACCTTTCAGTAAACCAATATCTAATAATAAAACAACTTGGGAATTTCTAGACAGCTGCATGACCTGGCTCCCAAAATTAAAACAAAAAAATAAACCACTTAATTACCAATTACCATGTATTAAAGCCTGGCAAATTAATATTAATAGCATAAAAGACCTGTGGCAGCGCCTTTCATCAGATTCTCAAATTAACCTTAAATTTATTATGATGAATAGATTAAATCAGGATGCACTAGAAAATTTCTTTTCTCTAATTAGGGCAAAAAATAGGAATGATGATAGACCAGATTCAGTTAGATTTCAATCAGCCTTTAGATCACTGTCTTTTGAATCAATTTTTAATTTAAGTAAAGGATCAAACTGTGAAAATGATTATGACTATTTCTTGCTAAAACCAAATGATTACTACCAAAATTTGCTTCAATCAGTAGATTTAATTTCAGATGAACATTCTTATTCTCAACATGAAATTTTAAATGATAATGATGCAACAAATGATAATCTAGACATAATTGAAACAAATGCAACAGCTTACATTGCAGGATATTTGTTAAATAAATTTAAATGTATTAATTCTTGTCAATTATGTAGGGAAAGATTAACGAGTTCATTTCAAAATCAAGCAGTCAATAACAAATACGTCTTTATGAGACATAAACAATATTCAAATTTAAACTGAAATTCAGGCCTCACTGTTCCCAGTGAAGCTTTTCTTTCTTTAGTCGAATCATTTAGCAAAATCATTTCATTGAATCTTCATTTATATTCTTCTTTTACCATCACTAGGAAAATTACTCAATTATGTTACAATGAATTAAATAATCATCCTCAATTAACTTGTGGTCATGACCTCTGCATCGAAACATTAGAAAAAATCACAAAATTATTAATTAAAGTTAAGGTGCATTTTGCAGTCAAAGAAGCAAACCAATCATTTAGGCATAAATCAAAAAAGAACAAAAAACTACAAAAAATTACCCATCAGTAAAATTTCTTAAATTTATAGTTATCATAAATAGTGGTTATTAACTTGATTTTTTTAAATCAAAAAATGGCCTTTTTTAGAGAAATCTTTGGTGAACATTTTTCTTTATATTTATGACATGGTTATAACTTGGCATGCAAAACAAGTAGAACTTTTACAATATTTCCTTAATGACTAGGTTAAAATTTGTGTACACATACTGATCGAGAAGGTCTTACAACTGTACAGCTGTGTATCATAATAATATTATAAATATTTGATTATTACATGTATAATGTTTCCTCCAATACTGTTAAACTGTATTTTTACATATTGTCTCAGTGATGTGTACTAAGTCAGTATATGGAATCATATATAGACATACATATATCTTGTGTGCATTCTATAACATTATATTGTGTCTGTGATGCTAAGTTAACTGCATATTTATATATTTATGGGTTATTTGAAAATTATTGACATAATCAAAAAATTCTGCAACATTACTGTAGTGTTATACACAGCAAACCTTGACATTCAAGTGAAAAACCTTTCAGTTAGGCAAAGTCTCCATTCATGCAAAGGTTTTAATAATAGACAAGCATTTAAAAGTTTCAAATTGATGATTGCAAAAAAAAATTCAACTCAGGTATATTACACTTAAGCAAGGTTTACTCTGTTGATATGAAGTATTCAAATATCATTTCATGCAAATAAGTGAGAGCTTCAAATATCATTTCATGAAAATAAGTGAGAGCTTATCACATAATATTACAATGTAATAAATACATATTGTAGCACTTAGGGCCTGATAGGCGGCTTTAATTTATGTCCCCCATTGTTGCAATAGACAGGGCTGATCAGGACATGCAGGTGCCATTTAGGCAAATTATTTTTATTTAAATGATGTATTCAAAGTGCCTTATAGTATTTTATAGTGTTTTGAATTTAAAAATGAGTTTATATGATTAACTGCCAGAAGCACATGTATACTGGTTGATCTGTACAGCTGTGTATCATAATAATTTCATAAGTTTTCCATTATGATGTTAAGTTAAATATGTTTTACTTGCTGATGTTGAATATGTTTTACTTGCTGAAGTTAAATACATTTTACTTGCTGATGTTCATACATGTTTGCTGATGTTGATCTTTCACCATTTCATCCATTTCATGCATTTCATCCATATGTTAATATCTGAGTACATCCTGTAAAATTGTAAATTATTTAAGATTATCTAACTGTGATATTTATCTGTTTATTAAGACAAAAGCTACTTATTCAGTATCTTTAATTACTGCTGTGATATTGACATAATAATCTTACTGCTGTGATATATGCATAAATTATTTATTTCAATCAATATTTATTACTTATCTATAATTAATTAAGAATATTTACAAGTGAATATTGAATAATTTTACTAGTGACATCTGTTTATCAGCTGCTTAATTGGTGCTAACTATTTATTGTTGTGTGTCATAATATATATATATATATATATATATATATATATATATATGTCACCTTCATGTACAATATGTTGTTTTAAAAGAATAAAATTATATATTGCAAAAATAGTTTATATTTCATATAATAATATGCATGTAAGCTATTTATAAATTGTACTTTATCTAAATTATAGGCCGCAGGAGCGGCCCCGTAGGGGCCGCCCGTAGGGCTTTTATGACTAGAGATTGGCCAAAAACAAAATCTACTGTCATGCTATTCTCAGATGACCGGATCGAACTATGTTGTCCTAATTAATCTGCGCGGCCATGATGCGCACAAAATAATAATGACCTACTTACACAAAAATCATTCTTTACTTAGGATTTTCCTGACAAACTTGAAGAAACTCACGTTAGAACTCGGTTAATGACCATTTCTAGGTGATTCCAAGACTGGACAAGCAGTAGAACTATGGTTTTGAATGTTTCATGGGACATGATGGGAGCCATGTCCATTGCCATGAGGCTTGTCAACTAAATGAACGTTCGACCAATCAGAGTAGAGCTTATTTCTTTGCAAGGCCATTTTGCAAGGCAACGAGCTCTAACAGACTCTGTGATTGGCTGTGGCACTTAGGCCTTAGAAATTAATGCATAAGGCCTCATTGTTCATCAGTAAGACTACGCAAGCAACGAGCAGAAGGGAATGAAATAAAGCTTAATTGCAGAAGGAAATATGAACTAAAAGTAATGCAAACAACACCAACCTGCAGTCCATTGATAAGATATCAATAAGGAAAGAGGAGGCCGTTATTTTCGGGAAAAGCCCTAAAATAGTACCAGGCTATAAATAGATGTGGGCGTGGCCTAATGCAAGCACGTACTTTTGTTTACAAATGAATCTGTGTGTTGACAACTCGGTTTTGACAGCTTGCTGATAACCCGATTTTGATAGCTGATTAGTCAAATAGGTGCAGTTCGATTTCTCCTGTGTCAGAAAATGTTACCAACAGAAACAGCTTAATCTAGTGGATAACCATAATGATAACATCAATGACTTCAATACAACATTCAACACCAGTTGAATAAATCACTTCAGTGAAATTGACCGCGACAGTGATGCTAATGAAACATCATGGGTTTTAAACATACAACAGAATATCAATGATGAATATGTATTTTCTGGATTTTGTTTAGACACTGAAATTTAATGTCACTAATTTTCATGCTATTTCCAATAAATGGCATGTGGTATGACAGTCGCTAACCATGTAGACCAAAATTGCTACTTAGGTATTTTCTGAAAACTGTTTGGTACAATAAATTTAAATACGTCTGAATTTCAGTCTTATACACTTTTCTGGTGTGACATGACAGTCGGTATCCAAACTAGTACCACAAATTAATTAATCAACCTTGCAAACATTATTTATTTATGTGGACTATATAACTATAACATTCACTTAAAGATAATATATGATAAACCTGAATATATTATCTTTAATATAAATATATTGTCTTTAGGTATATTTAATATCTATCTATATAAATACACAATTCATTGCATCAACAATGCAATTTAATTTAATTTTGTTATATAGAAGAACCCTTAAGTCAGGGGCAGATCCAAAATTGTTTGCAGTGTTCCCTCTAACTTCTTATGCACAGTGATGTATTAGGCCAAGAAGGGGAGGGGGGCTAAGAACCCCCTAGTTCAGTTACTGGACTAAGAACCCCCCTTAAACCGCCCCCCCCCCCCCCCATACCTTTGAATCTGCTACAGCTCTTAAAAAAAAGGGTATAAAAATGTATGCCATGGTACATGTACATGACACAGGATTATCCATGCGGCCCCTCATGCACATTGCATTATCATATTATACCAATGATCTTGAAAATCTTGAAAAGGAAAAAAATCCTGTGAATATCATCAATATAGTGGATTTATTACCAATATTGTAGAGCAGTTGTGAATTCTCTTCTCTGGCCTGAACTATACTAGTTCTGTGCCCAAACACTAGGTGGCTACGTGTATATGTGTTTCCTATATAGGCCACTGAGCGCTTCGGTTCTTTGCGTTATAATTTCTTTGGTCCTCATACATCATGTGTCTAACAGACCGATCCATCAGTCCCTACATGTAGATGTAGGGACTAATTCCAAACCATAGCAGAGACATTTACAGAGACATTTACCATAGGTTTTTTCAGCCCATACGGCATTTTTCAAAAAGGCACTTTGGTCTACATTGAAGATTTTAAGAATATTCCAAATTTTCGGACAAAATCTGTTAGTTTATAACTGAAGGCAATATATTTATCTACGTCCATATGATTTGTTGGCCACTGAATTCATTTACTTACAACAAAATACCACAAAGATTGCGACAAAATATCACTTAAAAAGTTGTGATGGTCACGCCGTCCTTAAAAATATCAACAAATCAGTGAATCGGCGGGAATGACGTCACAGGCCATTCCTCATAAATTAACAAGTTGTTGCGTTACAGAACCATAATCTGACAATCCTAACGTGTTTAACACATCAATTTAACACCAACACATATCTACATACCTGAAAATGCAATATATATCATGTTAAAGTTGTGAATCAGCATTCCATTTGTTTGTAACTGGTTCATGACGTAGCGTCGTGGTTGCACGTGCGTGATCGTTAGAGATTATTTGAGTTTAAAACAACAAATAAGTCATTTATATATATATTAAAATGCGCAAGAGACCAACATCTAAAACTTTCTTAAGCTGTTATAAAATCGAATTTGATGCAACAAATAGTAAAGCTTTTGTAAAAAAGCAATAGAGATTATCTATTCCCAGAGGGCGCAGCAGTGAAGGGACAGGTGCGCCAACACACATTGAACTAGAATACATTGAACTAGAATACTCTTCTAGTTCAATGCCAACACACATGCAATAAATATCCTGAAATATACGATTTTTAGATCTTAAATGTGAAGTAGCACTAATATAGTTTGTTTTATTGTATCAATTCTAGATCAAAATAAACGAAAACAAGGTCCGTTTCTTAAAAAAAAAAAACAGCCGTCAAGTTTGTTTTAACATGTTTCAAGTTCTAAAGACGAATTGTGTGTGGACGATTTGTACAACGTTAAAAAATCACGGATTTTGAGAGGCCTGAATTTGTATTATAATCAAACTTTTCTCGTCTTCTGCTGGTCGGATCTTCATCACATTTGGTTTGTAAGTTGCGCTTTTGTATTGCGGTTCTAATGGTGTGCCATTTATAGCTGTACTCCTAAAACTGTACAAAAGCGCAAGTTAAAACCGTTTTGGCAGGATTTCCCTACATGGTGTTATTCTGTGAAACCGCGCTACACCTACCTACATGAACCTGAAAAATAATTAGTGCACACACAGTTACTAATTTTGACATGCTGTTTCATTTTCAGTGAATCGGCAATTTCAACATCTGCTTCTAAAAAAAAACTAAAAATGTTTAATCACTGATTTAGTGATTGCCGATAAAACCTAATTAGGCCTACTCATTTTCAATATGTAGTCTAATTATAATAATGTTCCTCTCTCACTTGGGTGTTAGCTGCACTATATATTAAAAGGGTTCACCAAATCCTTCCCATTATATTTATATATATACATATAACCATTATTTTCCCGGATGCTCAGCCTTTTATATGAGCATGTTCTAATGTCGTAAAAGGGCACAGTATGTTTCAACATCCCAACATAAACTGTTATTTAGTAACTTAAAATGTGATGTGTAAACCTAGTTTAATTATAATAAAAATTTTCCTAACAATGCAGAATGAGCCCTGTTGCTACCTAACTGAACATGCCCTGGTTAGTGAGATCAAAGTCACCCACAAATCTTTGAAATCATCTTGTTATCTTTCACAAGTAAAATTGCTTCAGTTGAAACCCACTCGATAAATTCTACAAGACGGCTTGAAGGGGTCAAGCATCATATGGTGCATTTTCCCGTGCTGGCACGGCACAGCTGTGCCAGTTCCACACACGGCAATATTCACTGGCGGGAAAATGCATATGGTGGAGCACAGGTGTTCGCTAACGTGATAGCGTGGTAAAAAACTATTGTTTAAGCATAGTAATAGAAATAGTGTTTACCACTAAGCGCTGACACCGTGCAATCACGTTGTCAAATGCCTGTGGGTGGAACCTATCTCTGCCCGGGACCCTCGAGTTCGGGACCGGGACCCTCGAGTTCCCAGGGTCCCTGGAAACTAATTTTGAGCACTCACCAATGCTCTCACACCACTAACCCAGACAGTTTTGACCTATGATCCTCGATTCAGTATTGTTAATTACCATTGAAGGAATACAAAACCGCTTATATAACGATATACGCTGTTTCTATCTGGAGCAGTGAAATAAGAACTATTTGGTGCGGTTCGCCGTACATTTGAATGTGCGTAGCTATATAATATGTAGCTGTCAATGCCAGGAGTGAGCGAAGCTATATTATATGTATATTTATGTCAACTTAAAGTTACTGTGTCTCCAGATTTAGCACATTCAAGTATTTATATATATATACAAATGCTGCCTTCTGGTCTTATGATATTTTTTACCATTAGGCATTACACATGCCCACTTTTGCAATAAATAATTTAAGTATTAGTTTTTCATGCCATCATACCCAGTGTGTTTCCAATGTTTTAGTCTAGATTTTCTCTCAATGTAAGATTTATTTTTAGTAATAATGTCTGATAAAATCAATAGTTAACACACAAATTTAGTATGCCCTGAATATTTCTGGCAGGGAATTTTGCATCCAACAGAAATATTGGCCCATTAGTTATTTTCAACTATTTAATGAGTTTTAGCAAATTGCAAATTTGACAGAGTGCAGCTTTAAATCTCAACTATTAATTAGACTTCATGTAGGTTTTAAAATTTTCAAAATTGGACAATAGATAACAATTTTAGAGGCAAAAGAAGTCAGATAATTGTAATGCATTTCTAGAAACAAGTTTTCTCCAAGTTTCAAGCTGGATGTGTATTCGTTACGAAATTATGGACATCGCAACTTTTGAACCGACGACATTGTTATGACATGATGACGTAGTCTCGTTCTGGACCATTTGGCAAAAAAACGATCATAAGTTGATCTTCCATAGGATTACATGTATTTTTGAAACAGCGATAATAAGTGAAATCAATTTTTAACCAGTTCCGGTTGGCCACTGTGTAGCCTATCGTCTACGGGAAGTGAGCTGCGCTCGCCGCTTGTGGCGGCGGAGCTTCGCTCATATAAGTAGGTCACCAATTAATTGCTTTTCACTCTCTGTAGACTGCTCGCAGTCGCTCGCACGTTATTAAGCAGTCTACTCAAAGACAGGGGTGAAGCATATTGTGTTAAGGGAGGGTCAAGGATGGTTAGTTTGGTAACTAGCAACACAGATGTGCCACTTTTGCTCCATGCACATTGGTCAACTTTGGTCTCATAATGACCCAATCTGGCAAGCAACATGAAATGCCACAACTGAAATTTTGGTTAAAGGGGAACTAACACCTTGAGCACTTTACCTCTCAGAAGTTAGCTTGGGTCCATTGAAACACATCCACGCTATACATAACTTGAATATGTGCACTGGTAATGAAATATCCTGCATTTATTAGCCCCATGTTGTGAACTACGGAGGCCGCCATTTTCGACTTTCCTGGAGTTTTGCACTCACCGGAAATACGTCACTGTTGTACAGAAGTGGCAGGGCAGCTTATGCCCTGCATTGCAATCCAAGGTGTTAATTCCACTTGAGCTTATAACAGCTTGTCAATAAACACGGTTCTCAGTGAGTGTCAAGTAAATTGCTATTGAACAATTTGATACAATGCAATTATCAGAGAAACGGTCATTTTGGGTGTGAATTAGTCGGCTATGTAATAAACTGAGTATAGAGTATTTTTATCAACCTATCTATTTGTTCATGTAAAACTTTTAAAAAATGGTGTATTGGAACTACAAATTTTAGAAGAAAATATAATATTTCAGTTTTAAGTACAATTTGGTAATTAATACATTTTGCTGATCTTGGAGAAGATTACTGGAGGGAACATCCCATTCATATTTCCAGAAAATTTACAACAGCTTATTAAAGTTTTGCAACGGGCCAGGGCCACACTCAGATCTGACTTTAGGGGAAGGGGGTTATTGCTCTTAAACATAAAATGCCCACTAAGACTAAAGATATACTTTAATTGTTCTATAATAAGCCCATACATGTATGTACTATAATTTAGGATAGTGGCATATGCAAATTTCCATATGCACAGACTAAATTAAATGTATGGAAAATTACGCATAACTTCCAAAACCAAGTGCTAGGAATGGGATATATGAATATTGAATTTAAATTACAATTTTGTACAGGGCATGCAAATTGAATATAGCCTGGTATTGATTGGTAATCCTGGCTTCTATAGGCATAATTGAAATTTGTAATTGTAATTTTAATCTCCCAGTTTACATGGTGCAGGCGTGTTGCTCAACTGGCCCATATTTCAATCAGAATAGATTGCTATTAGTACATATTGTACTGTAGATATACTGTACTTGAACGGCATTTGGACATGCTTTTTTTTCTTTCTTAAATTTCGCACATTGCCGAGCTTTAGGCTGAGGGGACATTTTAAGCATTTAAAAAGCAAAGCAGTAATCACAATTCTGTCCCCAAAAAAATATGTTCAGATATATAGTGATACCAAATAAGAGCTGCTTTAATCTTTAATAGTGATAACATGCATATCAATATACCAGTAATGATTATCTTAAAAAGTTTTATTTTTTAAATGCCCATGCTTGGGGGGGGGGGGGGAACGTCATTTAAAATAAATGCTAAATATGGATTCTATACTTCAGATAGTGGAAACAGGGTAATTTTCCCAGGGAGCAAATATACATATTCATAAATGAAAATTCCTCATTGCAATCATGCTGTGTTTTAAATAGTACAATTAACACCTTGTGTGTAGCCAGGTTGCATTCAGTGCCTAGGACATAAGTGACGTCACCAGCCATAGTGCCGTGTGCAATAATGGCAGTCCCCATCATTTCAGCAGGTGGCGCAAAATGCACAATTGATTCGCTTAAAATAAGACTAAACTCAACTTTTAGACATTTTCTTTCACGGCAATATATTCTTTAACATCTAATTGAACTATTAAAATTAACATACAAATGTCCATTAGTTCCCCTTTAAACATACGCCTGCTTCAGCAGAATTGACTGTTTGCTTTTGTTGAGGGTTTGCATTAACTGTATGGCAAACGCCAGTCTGTTCTACAAACTATAACAGCCAAATTCATAGAGTTGGAAACAAGTCTCATATAGACTTGGAAGCTCAACTCCAGATGACGTTCATACATTACATGCATAATATTATTAGGTTCTTTTAATTTTGTATAAAATGTGATCTCAGGTGAAAAGTGAGTTTATCATGTCATGATTGTCATCTCATTTAACTGTTTAAAAAGTTAACATAATTTATCACATTAACGGTATTTATTCTTGAATGAAATAAAATGAAATCCATATCAGACGAAATTTGTAGAAAGTTAGTTCCAATAAATCGGCCTGTCAAATTGACCTAGACCAAACTAAACGATTTCTGCTATATGCTACCTGCCACTAAAATGGAACTGTCTGGCTATAGCTGGCTATTCATAGCCGGATCAGAAGTACATCCAGCACTATCTGGTGCATAAGTTTAGAGAATTGCATGCATGTCTATTGGGCATACATATTTATGATATATCAGATACATTTACCATGGTTTATATATGTTTCATTTTGGGTATGTACAAGCAGTCTGCTGCACGTATACAATTGTACCTGTTATTCTTTAACAGAGAGTGCCAGTTGATAGTGGTAGGTACAAGCCGACTAGAACTGTAGGCACTACAAGGCCAAATGTGCTACGTGCGTTTTCCATGCGTTTGCATAAACGCATGGTTTTTGCCTAAATAAAGATTAGGCGAAAACCATACGTTTTCCATGTGTGCGTTTTCCATGTGTTTGGATAAACGCATGGAAAACTCACATAGCACATTTGGCCAAGTACGCAACCTTTTTTTAGTATTTATTATTGTAGCTAGCTCATAACGCATATTCTCCATCAAGGGCAACAATAACCTTATCATAAAACATGGCTGCATTCTTTGTTGGATGGATTAGATTCTAAAAAGATCATACATTACATTAATTGTGTATGTAATATTTGCCACAGCTGCGTCGTACCAACTTTAGATGTATATTTGTGTTCTGAAGTTTTTCCATAAGGAAATTACATTGTAATGTGCTGATGTAAATCCTTTGACTTTTCATCACAAATGACCGACATAGCAGCTGCATGTTGAATAGCAAATATACCTCTCTGCAGGGTGTCTCATAAGTTCGTTCTCCCCAGATAGCTCCAGATGGGTATAGTTCCTGTGTGGTTGTTTATCTGATCGTTATGTCTGCGTAAGCTAAAATTAGGCGATAAATACAGAAAATGTGTCAGTTAGCCTGACGAATGGCTCTTTGGTCTATGCTATAGATAACTACAAAAGGCAGGCCTTAAAATTTATGGTTTTTTAAATTTTTTATGTGTCATTAAATAAAAAGATTTGTGGCATTGTCCTGATTGTCATTCACCAATTTCAAAAAGGAAGCAGAAAATGTTATTGCTTTCATCAATAGCTAGCAATTATGTGTTTCATTGCAATTGCAAATGATTATAAATTAAAGGCTGATGAAAGCAATAGCAGACAACAAAATAATTGCAATCACGGTTGATAAAAGACCTAATATATTTTGCTTGATTATAGCCAACTAATAAAATTTAAATCGTATGTATATGACATTTCATAAAAAAGGAAATTTGTATAAAATACGATTAGGTTTCAATTGCTAGTTAATAGTAGTTATACAATTCAATAGGCCTAAGTAATATGGGCATACAACAATTTGCAAGTCTAATCCAAGTTATACATTCAAGAAATTGCAGAAATTAGTTCCAATCTCATCTAGCTGTGGCGCCACCAGCTGGTTCTATTGTGGGCTATGTGCTTAATTCTGGGAGTGCAAGGCTGAGCGAAAAAATATCAATTTACGTGCAACTAAAAAAGGAGGTGACAATGGTATATAATTTAGCAACCACAGAACATTAACAGAACTTATTAAAACAATTAATTCGGCCGAAATCAACCTGGGCCGAAATCAACAGGCCGAAATCACCGACGGCCGAAATCATTGTATACCCTCTGGAATGTGCCTACTATAGCTCTCTTTGAAATGTCATTTCCCCCGTGAAATGCCATGTAGAGCAAAGAACTCTTTGTACATCCTACTAGACCCCTCTGAAAAATGTCAAAACTTTGCCTTTTTCTTCTTCAATTGTATAGGCCTAGACCTGTTCAGTTGCAGCGTAAATTGTTCTGAATAAGCAGTATCTATATCTAGACGTATATTGTTATTGTATACAAGTCTCAAGTGGTTCAAACTGACGAATCACCATATTACATGTACAAGAACAGTGTTGTATCTCATTAGTTTAGTGTCAAATTTTTAATAATATGATCCTGTGAAGATGGTTTAATTGTTAGAAAGCACTTATGTATGTCAGGTAGATGGATTTGCAGAAGCACATATGACTGTTTTCATGATAGGTCAACAACTAAAGTGGGACCAGACCCCAATCTAAATAACAGGGCATGACGTTTTACCTGTTGACTGAAACGAAATCAACCCGTGTGTACTTGGTTAGTGAAATGGCAGTAACCAGAAGAGGTCAATCTCTTACTCTTAGGGAGGCCTTGTGACTGTAACAAGAATACTCTTTTTCAAAAACAGATTAGATACCTGGTGTGTGTAGAACGCCAGCAGCACTAGGTCTACAATGTAAACAATAGGCCTACTGTTTTAACTTGTTTTGGGAGTACAGCTATAAATGGCACACCATTAGAACTGCGATACAAAAGCACAACTTACAAACCAAATTTGGTGAAGATCTGACTGTAGAAGCCGAGAAAAGTTTGATTATAGTACAAATTCGCAAAATCCCCTTGCCTACGCTGCCTCCACTGCTGCTGCTTTGACCCATATATTGTCAAAACTCAGAGCGTTCGTTCGCATATATACCTGGTCTGTCATAAAACATAGTATGATAGTTCTATACTTGCTAAAGGCCTAGGCCCAGGTATAAAAAGCTGGCATCGCACTGACAAAATTACAAATTGTGTGTTTTGAAAAATGAAAACACAATTAGTGAAATCGAATTGTTACTCTATTAGGATTTTTGTTTAAAGTAAAACATTTTTTAATGGTTGTGTTGACATATAAACCACAATCTGCTGGTAATGGAGGATGATCAGGTTTCAATAGTTTGTCAATCGGAGAACAATGAGGAATGTCATAACAATGAGTTGCAAGCACACTCGAAATAATGGCTTAAGGTCTATCATTTACCTGTAGCGTGTTTGCCCGTCTTTGATGTCTTTTCAAAATGCGATACATGCCACAGAGTGACACAACACAAATGCAGAAAGGCAAAGCCTGAAGGAGCACAATGCCTATGATACTGAATGTTCCATTGTCTGCGTAGTTAACAATACACACAAAGGTGTTGTCGAGATAGCGCACTCTAACCTGCCCAGGTGCAAGAACACAGGCATAAAGTAACAGAAAGAACAACCAAATGGCCAACAGAACAACGAACGTCTTCCTGCCTGTCATCCACAGTTTGTAATGAAGAGGGAACGCTAAAGTGAGGAATTTGTCGAGGTTGAGAAATGTCAAGCCTAGAACACTCATACTTGCTAGAAAGGGGTTGAACAGGCCATCCACTCTGCATAGATGTTTCAGGAAGGCAGTTGGGTTGATGAGGTAAACGGTCCTGGCAATGAGACATCCAAAGCCAAGTAGTGAATCCGTTATGGCCAAATTCAACATGGCATAGCGAGTGGAGCTTTTGATTTTCCCTCGCAAATGAGGTACAGTGTAAAATACCGTTAAATTATTGACGAAGGCACCAGTTGCCACAATGTACATAATCACTATTTGCAGAGTATTTGGTACCTCAGGGAGATCCGCTGTCCCCGTGTTATTCATGCTGAAGTTGAAGGTTGGTCCTGACATCTTAGATATATGACCTTGGTCCATTGCTCTGAGTAATGAGTAATTGTTAGTTGTGGACCAGCATCGTGAACATCATTTCTCAGGCAAGTCCTTATGGCTTACTTGTATTCAAGGCGCAGAGGTTTAAGAATGATAATCCCTTCTTTAATCCATCATAATAGAGCTGTTCAAAGTAATATCATATTGTTTACATTCAGTTCCAATAGTGTGAACACAACATGTTTCTTTGTAAAATAAGCCAATGTACACCATCATTGATTGCAGTGCAACATGCAATATTGAATAATAATCATGCGTCCTGTTTCATGGTGTATGTACGCCATATAAATTCCAATTGACAAACAACGTTGACCTCTAAAGCTGTTAAACACCCACCCTTGCTGATGGGGAGCCAACTTTGGTGCATTTTAGTGGATTCATAACAGCCTCATTGCTATTATTACACCAATTGTTGAAAACTAGGGTCAGTTCCTGTTGCGAATCATGTCAACTCACAGCCAACACATCAGAGACACAATGTGTGTCGGTTGATAAACCCCATTTCCCTGTAAAGGCTGCATAAAAACTCGTAACACCATCCCTGCATAACAGGACACTTCAGTGCTTCGCAATACATGTATAGCTATAATAGGTGTCCATGGGGCATTATGGATGCCAGAAGGCACGCACAATTTGACATCAATTTTACACAGTTTGGATGTTAAAATGTCAAATGTTACAACAGTATTGATCTATCTAAGCTCCAGATTATACTCCAATATAGCTTTATAATAGGAGAATGCAAATATTGTACTCGTGTAAATCATAAACAAGTTAATTTCCTTATTATTCTACTGTAAAGCACTGCAGTGTTATTACTGAGCTTTTTCTAAGACTTAGTAGGCTCATGGAGACAAAAGTAGAAGGAGTGAAAACTCTTTTCGTCACACATAATTCGATAATTTTATGGCTTTCTGGTAATTAACTACCCTAGAACAGCATTGGATTTCCTATGTTTCTTCAAATTTGGCAGTTTCACCCCCCTCTTTTATTGGTCGTTTTATAGTTGGCGGCTTGTCTTTCATCCAATCAGTGTCTCGGAGAGGGAAAATGATTCCCTGGTCTCTCTTAGACTCCTGCTAGAAAACCCCCTTTTAATGCTGTGTATAAAAATGTAAATAACACATTGAATTTTAAAGTTAAATTCCTCTCCTCTAGAGGATTATTTTGGCTCCCCCCCCCCCTCTGAAAAAATGATTATTCTGAGCCAAAATAAACAATAATTCAGCTAAAAAGTCGCATTTAAATTAGTAAAAACCGTTGATGTTTACATTCTCATAACTTCTATGGGACGACTCTGGTGAAGCTGTCCTTTGGATAGTTAAAAAGATAAAACATCAACAATCCAAACAACATATAAATCATAAGTGCGAATTGGTGCAAAATTTGTTATTTTTAAGGAAAACTGACGGCCCCCTATCATTGTTAATGACAGCAGAATTTACTGGATTGTTTCATCCTTTTAGGTCAAAATAAGTGTAAATGTCACATAAATCAATAATAAATTGCCGGAAATAGAGTGAAAATGATGGCTAGTATACATGTCAATCTCTGGTTTAAAAAAACCCCTGACTTTATGCATTTACAATGTATGCACCTATGTATACATGTATATAGATAATATTATTGCAAAGGAATTTGAAGGGCTTATCATTCTTACATTTCCATGATATATTAAGCAGTTTGGTAATGTTTACCACACTCAATTTATATTACTTTAGAAACGAAAAAAAAAATGTACATTAAATTTGTATGTATACTGTTTCAATCACAATTAAACCTGGGTATTTTTTCTTTCTTTCTACACTGTATATGATTTACTATACTTCCGAATTTTAATGATCAAGATTTCAAATTATTAAAACCTTGTATTATCTCTGAATTTAGCTGAATGTATCATAACTTTTGAGAAATATAGTAAACTTCAAGGGTTTTCAATACAAGGTCACTGCAACAAGAGTGTATAATCACCCTCTCAGTGCCACAGTGAGGTATGTGACGGTCATTTAGAGGGCTTGGTTTCTCAGATCTTAATGCACACCTATTTGTGAAAGGGTGTATCAATTCTCCATTTTGTAATGTAACAGAAACTATTTATTCCAACGATAGACCAATCTTGTTAAACAGCGTTAGTAATCCTTGTAGATATGTCTCTGCCTTAAGATGCCAATTCTGATATAATCATCCAAACAGTATCATTCATTTCATCATCAAATCGATCATTAGTTCATTCGTAAGCCTACCACGTTATCTTGTTTATCACCCCTTTTATTACCACAAATCACCGGAGCTGTGCCAACACAACTTCTGCCTTTTGGGGTAATCCCAAAGGCAGAGGTTAAGGTTTCAACAATTCGGCCTTGACTTTACCATGGAGACAAGAGTAGAAGGAGTGGAAACTCTTTTTTCGTTACACATAGTTCGATAATTTTATGGCTTTCTGGTCATTAACTCCCCTAGAATAGCATTGGATTTCCTATGTTTCTTCAAATTTGGCGGTTTTACCCCCCCCCCCCCCCTTTTATTGGCAGTTTGATAGTTGGCGGCATGTCTTTCATCCAATCAGTGTCTCGGGGAGGGAAAGGGGTTCCCTGGCCTCTCTTTGATTTCTGCTAGAACATGCCATGCATCAAAATATAAACAACAATACCTTTCACACAGGATTATTTTGGCGTTTTTCCCGTGAAAATATGATTAATCTGAGCTAAAATACACTGTTACTAATGCACACATTGGTAAATGTAATCAAACCTATGTGTGTATAGATATATCTCAAATTCAACATTATTAAATCCTGTAATTATCTTAAATGCAGTCATTGTCTTTAACTTTTGTTCATTCACATTAATCAATACAAAATGTATTGTATTGCTGCTATTCAACAATCAGCTGTTCTGTGTGTTCCTCAGTTCCTCTGTTGTTCACAATTATACACATGTAAACATGTACAATCAACTCAAAGGAAGTGGGCATTTGAAGCCAGGATTCCTTTGAGTTGATATCATTATAATTCAATTTAAAATGTTAGACCTTCAATTGGGTAAGTTTTTTTTTATCCAATTATATTTTATATTAGAAAGTGTTAGTAGTTTAAAATATACCTATTTTTACATGTATTACAATCTTTCAAGTTTCACCTATGTTCATTTATTATCAATCATTTAGTTCTTACACATGTTATATAATACTTCAGGTGTTCAAATAGTCATGGTCATGATGGGCAACTGACAATTGTGGATGCAGGTTCCAGTTATGCCTAAAATTTGTGAGTTGTTATGTAAATCTTTATACCTGCTTATCGCATAATTATGTGGCTTGTTACTTCATGTTAGCCATTTTGATGATTATGAAATTGGTTTCAATGTATTAACTCATGGTGATTTGTTTACTGTGCTTGTAGATTCACTGATATTCGATATTCAATATTCCCGATAATAAACATCGTGTGCATAATTAAAGGTTGTTGGTCCTGTATTCAATATACACACTTATTTAGCTAAAACGTCGCATTTAAATGAGCAAAAACAGTTGTTGTTTACATTCTCATATCTTCTATGTGACGACTCTGGCGAAGCTGTCCTTTGGATAGTTAAAAAGATACAACATCAACAATCCAAACAACATATAACTCATAAGTGCCAATTGGTGAGAAATTTGTTATTTTTAAGGAAAACTGACACCCCTATCAGTGGTAATGACAGCAGAATTCACTGGATTTTTTTCATCTTTTTACATTGTATATAATTTGTAATATTTCCGAATTTTAAAGACCAAGATTTCAAATTATTAAAACTTTGCATTATCTCTGAATTTAGAAGAATGTATCATAACTTTTGAGAAATATATACTTCGAGGATTTTCAAAGCAAGGTCACTGCTCACATTGAGGTATGTGACGGTTATTTAGGGGGTGATTTATGGTAATAAAAGCAGTGATAAACAAGATAACGTGAAATTTCACAGATCTTTTAAACCTCATCTGAGACACTGACTAAACCTTTGAACGTGCCGGGTTTCAACTCCTTCTACTCTTGTCTCCATGACATTAAAGACAAATCATGGTCATTCCATAAGGAAATTAAACTTGGGACAAAGGACCTTTTATACACTTTTTTCCTCATGTGCGGAAGGTTAATATTAAGTTCATTTTGGCCTCTAGTACCATAATTGTGCACTAGTTTCATAATGCACTGATAGAGTTCGGATACTGAGGGCATGAATTGTTGAAAATCTGGTAAAACTTCGTCAATTTATGAAAACCCCTTCACTTGGAAAGTGTAGACCAGCCTAATGCATTATAAAGAGCCTCATGACAAATATATATCTCTAACAGTTGATAACCACTTTAAATCTGTTGTCCATGCAGCAGTTCTAAGACCCAGGAAAGGTACTGTGCAGGAATGTAGTTCTAAGAGCTTCTAAGCCAGCAAAGACTCAAACTGAGATATTGGAGAAAACACCATGACCATGGGGAAGCAGTAAGCAAACAAGACTTAATACTCAAGACGAATTTATTTGCCTTCATACAATAATATAATAATACGTTGAAACAATTAATATACTCTATTTACAGTATAAGGCAAGGAGGACAATCTAAGACACATTAATAGCATCACTATCAAGTGTACCCTCCTGGTTTTCTGAGAGATCCAAGCAAATCATTATTAGTGAATGACCATGGCATATGTTTTTTTACATGACATAAATGAAGATATTTGGAAGGATGTCCCTTGTTTATAGAAATCAAGCATGTTTGTGAGAAGGAGATCACTCAGCCCCCGTTATATTTTTGATGACATTTACATGCTATATCCAACTAAGCATTTTAATGTGGCCATATCATTTTGATGACATTCACATGCTGCACTATGACTGAGCATTTTTAAGTGGCCATTTATGGGTAGTAAGTAGTTTCCTTCCCACAAAAAAGTCAAAATTATATTGTATTGTCCAATACTTGAATTTGAAGCAAGGCCTGGTCAAGTAAATGAAATTTACATCTATTTAAGCTAAAAATTGTTGAGGCCATCTATGAATAGGAGTCATTACATTTTCAATAACGACTATTCAATCAGAGAAAGAGTAGAAGAACCCCAGAGGAACTGACAGCCACAAAAAGGCGCACCACAAGGAGGGGAAAGAAGAACCCAACCGGGAACACGACAGAAATCCGCAAAAGACAGGACAAGAAAAGGACAGCCCAGGCCACAGGGATCTACCCCAACCCGCACATTGACAAATGTAGCAATCCACAACCGAACAACCTGTGTTACATTTACCAATAAGGTCACCCCCAGCATATCCGGCAAACCCGGAGACACCACATGTGTGGACCCCAGTCCCGACATCCAATGGACAGCCAACACACACTGCAGGCAACCCATGTCTAATGCCACCTCCGACAAACGAATGCCCACCCTGGGGACCCTGCAGCCGAACAAACACCGAGCCTCGAAAGCAGGCCGGCAGGATCCCGTTTTCCAACCCGTACATCAGCCCCAGTTCCTGGCATCCCAGAACACCACCCACAGCCAGCAATTTGAACATGCCCCGTGTGAGCAAACGTACCGCCCTCTTCTGCAGTCTAATTAGTCTGTCCACACCCGCCCCCAGACAAAAATCCACAACCCAAGTATGGAAAAATCAAAGAATCATACATCGCAACCAGAATGGCTGATGGAAAAACCCGCCCCAATTCAGACACAACACCAATGGCACGAGAGGCAGTCTCTCGGGCTCAGAGACTTATTATATACCCTCCAAAAGAGGGCCATGGTGGTTCCTAAAGCAAATTTGGTCAGCTCGCCAACAAGATTGGCAGCTTAATGACACATGTTAAGAGGCTGACCCTGTCTGCTTATTCCTTCCCTATGAGAGTAGTGGTCAGCAGAAAAACAGCTTTTGATTTCAATGACCCTTCAAATGGGGGCCAAATTAAGTGAACTTCAGTATTTGTCACCTGGCAATCACATCGACTTCTTAAAAGAAATTGTACAGGCTGACAAGCCTGGGGGGTTACTTGGATAACATCTACTTTCACTTAGATGTGATGGTTCAGCAGATAAAACTGAAGTTGACAAAATTGATGTGATGGCACAAGTCATTCATTGATGAACATGGAGATGAAAATTTTGTCTTCCTGGGAACTGAGGAGCCCAGAACCAGCTGGGGGTGCTAGTGGTGTGTATGCTAGAGTTAAAAGAGCCTGCCAAAACACAAAAATGGCAATGATTAAGTAAAATCTATGATGACCATCAAAATATATACCATGGGTATACAATGTGTCTGGCCAGTCAAATTAAGTCTGTCTTTAGTCCTGAAAAATGGGTTTTGTTGATATCAAGATGAGTTTACGCGTACTGAAATTTAGACTTGGTTACCATGGTAAGCAATTGAGTTACCAAAAACTGCACCACTTTTGTCAACTGCATCCCCCAGATAAAAATCTACAGGATGTACTGATTCCAATGATTATCCATCCACATTTTGGGTTGACCTAAATCAAATTTTTTTGGCTCCTGGACTATGTAGAGTCTGTTACAGAATCCAAACATTCATCTTAAAATGTCAATAAAAACTGTCCATTAGCAAATGAGACATTTTGCGTCTTAATATAGAATGACTCAGATTGCAGCCAATATGACCTCTTTGACAACTCTTGATATCCTGGGCAGAAACCCATGAGTGCATTGGCTTGCATTTAACAAATAATGGCCACTCACTGTGGTGACCTTCGAAACTTACAGTTTAATCATGCGCGCATCCAGAGAAGGACGCCACCAGCGCCCCCCCCCCCCCTCCCGTTCGGCGCTAATTTGACATTGCCGATAATACCCATCAGTGACAGAGAGTCAATGGTAAATCAATGACGCCCCCCCCCCCCTCCAGTCTGACATTTCCTGGATCCGCCGCTGTTAATTGCTCACACAGGGAAGTCCATTTAAAACGCGCTTGTAAGGCAATTGAATTCCTTGCTGTTGAGCCATTAGTTCACTGTGTGGATTACTCTTGGCTAAAATGATACCTTGGACATAATGATGGACTAATTGAACTTCCAGTAATCATTGATAAATTAAAATCCTGTTATGTTTCTATTGGTAATGCTTAATGTTGCACAACCAGCTGTGTTCAGCTTACTTTATTTCACACTTTTGTCATAATATCTTTAATTGGTGGAAGTCTGTCGGCCAATAGGAATCCTGGATTCACATGACATTCTCTGGTGTTTAGTTTCCAAGTCTATGAAATTGACTGTAAATGTAATACTAGTATATTTATTTTGTGTTACACATACAATAGCCCATGTTATATCTCTTCATCATAATGAAGACAAAAAAAACAATATTATTTCAAGTAGCAATCCAGTTTTTGGATGCAATAGATATATACAATTTTACTGTTATCATTATAGACACATCAATGACAACAGATTTACTTTACATAAAGAATCACTGGAATTACAATCTTTTTATTTTTATTATTTTTTATCTTGACAGGATGTGCAATTGGATTTTCTCAGTACTTACGACTCATCTGTTAGCTCAGCTCAACATGCAGTGAATATGCCCATATCCCCCCCATACCCTGCACCTGTATCAGATTGGCATTGATCATCGCAGTATGACGTGACGTCATTTGGCGAACAAATCTGTAACACACAACCGTTTTTACATCTCAGATTACCCATGGTGTCTTTCCTGCTACATCATCAGCCTATGTGTGTGAAATATAAGTGATCCTGGCAAATGGCAATGGTAATTTGGCAAAATGTGAAACACTTGAATATACAGTGACTCCGTGAATATACGGAATGCGGATCGTCCAATGACCTTAAATTATATTTGTGAAGTTTCAAATAATTTAGCAAAGCCTTGAGGATCTGTAGTAGTAGTAGTAGTAGTAGTAGTAGTTGTAGTAGTAGTTGTAGTAGTAGTAGTTACATTTATTGGCATTAGATACACAGTATCATAATAGCACAGTTCCAAAGGAAATAGGAAAACTGGTAAATTACAATTCATGATAAGAAATCTAAAATTAATATTCACCTTGTGCTTTACAGTGGTAGTTCCTATAACTGTTTGTTCATGGTAAACTTGATTGTCTCTACATATGTGTTCCGTCAGTCGGCGTCGGCACAATACATGATATTCCAGTTCCACCTTTCCACATTGCACAGTCTTAATTTGTTCTCTGTGGATGCGCCGTCCTTCCTGTTTCAACTCTTGAGTCGGTGGTACCAAAGACCTTATATCTAATAAGACAGGACAGTCCAGTACATTCTTAATGTGGCTGTGGGCACAGTGCTGCCTCTAGTGGCCTACATGTACATGTGCTATGCTGGTCCTGCTCTGTTTACCCAAAACGGGCATCTAAAATTCTTGGATTGCTATAATAGCTGGACTGGAGGCTAATTATAATTGCCAATATCAATAGCAGACCACAATTGCCTTAAATCCTGGTCATAATGGCAATCAGAAGTTTGATCACATAATTAAGGTTCTCGCTGTGTATGTTGTAACCAATCAGCTATTTTATTGATATTCACACGTTAAAAGGAAATCAAACACTTAATTGTTTATCATACAACTTGCATATTTTTATTCACAAACAGTATTAAGAAAACATGCAATGGATAAAATTCCAATGAAAAACAATTAATCTGAACACGAGATATATATATATATATATATATATATATATACATATAAGACGAAATAAAAGTGCAGTTAAGTAATTTACATGTTACATAACACAATCCAGATATTTTGCATAACACATCATCATAAAATATATCATCGGTACAAAAATAGGGATTCTTCTCAAAGTATTTGGCACCCCTAATATAAATGCATTTGAAGTAAAAGCTCAAGCTACCTAGGCATCCTAAAGTGTGGACCAGGCAATGATATTGATTATAAATTAGCTAGTTTGAGATATTTCCTGTTGCGTTTGCCGCCTTTGCCTGTTAATTTCTTTTTATTCCATGTTTTTAAAGCATGAAACACACGGACTTTCAGGTACAAATGGGCAATTTTCCTGCTTCTAGCTTGGCACACATCTTGGTCACAGTCTGTCAGAAACTTGCATTGCTCTGCAACTAAATGGTCCAATCGTCTCAAAACACCATGCATATGGGCAATGGACTCAAATGAACTTTTAAAAGTTTTTTCCAGGGTTTCAACAAAATCAATCATTCTTTTGGATGGCTGTATTAGATGACAATTTTGTGAATAGGCTTTGTGTCCAAGGAATGTGTAACAAGTTGAATCAGTTTCACTAGGAGATCCAGTTAAAATCAAATGACTAGTGCAAATTTGGCAAGAATTTGGTGGATACTTGCGCAACAAGTATCCTCCCATGTAGGCAGACACATTCAAGTCTGTAGCACTGGAATTGCCCACAGATTCTTCAGGAACATGAACATTTAATGATGTTTCATAGCTATGGTCTGATTGCTCAGAAATTCTTTGCACCTGCAGCAGGATACTGTCGAAATCCACCTCACAGTTTGTGTTGTTAGATTTGGTTTCAAACAGCTCCTGTGCCACAATTTGTCTGAAAGCAATCCTAAACTCCATAGCACTGGGATTGTCCCTAAAACCACCTTTCCCTCTTATTCTTGCAAACAAATTTTCAATTGCATCTTGATTGAATCTACTTGTCAGGAGAAACTTTTGGTCATAGTTATGAAAAAGATCAAGCCACAGCTGTTTCATGGACTCTATAGTCAACAACCAGCCAGTAATGCAAGGCTGGATTTTGGACGATTTCCCAGCTGATTTAAGTTGTGAAAGGTACTGACTGCATTGCTTCACAAACTGTAGATGACCACTATTTGCATGCCAAGCGTGGCCAAATGGTTGACTGCTGTGGATTGTCCTACTGTTAAAAGTGTTGAAGAGTTTGTCGAACAAGTCCACAAAATCTGCAGTGTCATTAGCATTTACAGCAAGCTGGCCAAGATCTACAAGAGTTTTGATACATGCAGCAACTGAATGGCTCAACACTTGAGCAGCTAAATTGACTGTCATTGGTTTGAATGGTGGAAGATATATATGATTATCTAACAGCTTAGGAGCCAACTGCCTGTTGTTTTTCTGATCAATGAGATAAAAATTTTGAATATGGTCCCAACATATAACACTCTCATTTGCAAGAAACCCGTGCTTCCTCAAATTGTTTCTCACATTTTTCAATAGGTGAGGAGGATCATACAATACAAACACCTTTTGATCATTTATAGTAAGGTAAGGTTTCTCAAAAGTTGCACCTTCTAACTTTTTGATCAACTGCCTGTTGTTTGACCCTTGATCACAAATGAGAGATTTTACTATGAAGCCAGCTTGCTGCACCTTGCTAATACAAAAATGCAGAACTGTTTGCAAATCTTTGGCTTTTGCTGGTCCAGAGGTCAGAAAGAATCCCAGTGGTTGCTTCCATTTCTTGTTAATACCTCTAATCATAAAAGCCAAACCATGATTAGCAATATACTTGGTGCTGCCAATGACATTGCCAAAATCTTCAAAGCTCTCCACCAAGTCGGTATGTGTATTGTAAACTAAACTCTCCTTGATGGACATCTCATCAAACATCAATGAACAAAGCCGATCCCTCTCTGGCAGAGAGGTGGCTTTAATAGACAGAGCATCAAAAATTTGCTCAGAAAAACCCGCACGGACATTGGTTTTTTCAACTGCCCTCTGAAGGGTGCGTTCAGAGGGCAAAAAGAAGATACTACGCAATAGTGCATATGCCTGTCTACTGAGGAAAAATATTGATATGGCCAGCTTTTTTTCTGCTAGTGTCCATCGACAACCTTTCTTCTTCTTCTGTGGTGCTCGAACCTGGGCCCGAATAAAAATCATTGTGGATCCAGGAAGAATAGTGCCAAGAACAGCCAAAGCACTTTCCACTGTTACCAGTTTGTGGTCTTTTCACCTGGCCTCTTTAGAGCGTTTTACCTGGGCTTTGAGCCTCTTCACCTGGTTTTTAAGTTTTTTCTTCCTAGGTGTCTCAGGTGTTGCCTGGGCAGGTGACTCCAGGAGAGGTGGATCATCATGTTGCTGGTGCGCTGGATCCTCTGCAAAAGACACCATTAAGAAATGAATACTTAGGCACAGATTACCTCATATTCCCATCAAATTCACTTTTATACACTCCACACAAAAAATTCTAATGTATAAAAATCAGTAAAACTCACGTTTTAATTTCTTAAAACTTTCTTCATTTGTTGGATTTTTTCTCTTACGTGGTGGAGGTCTTGCATTTTCAACTTTAGCTGGAGGATTAGGGACATCAAATGCAGTAGGTACTGCATTATGAACAAGCTTGTTTTTTAGATCATTCATGAATTGTGATCTTTCAAAATGAAGTGCACACAGGTGATATCACTTGTTTAACTGGTCCGTTGTCTTATTTAGCAAGTCCTCCCTTCTGGTGTTGATCACCCATTTCTTGCACCTAATGAAATACAGATACTCTTAAAGACATTGCAAATAATTGATTGAACAACCAACTGTATAATATAACTCACAGTAGCATGCTAGATTGATATACATTATAGCGTGGAAAAATTTATTGCCTTTTAATGTCTAGCACATGTGGGGTCATCATGACCACCCCATCAAGCTCATGTACTGTGCTGTATATTTGCAAGATATTTGGCTTGTAATATTCTTGTCTACTCAACAAATACAAAAGAGATATATTTTAATAGATGCTAGTTTTACATTGGAGTAATTATTAAGAGGAATTAGCTAATAATATTGAAATGAGTGAACTCATCTACTATGTTTATTGATGTGATAAACATGCATCTGAATGAGATAAACTTTAACTTAAATTAAGTGTGAATTTACGAATAAATATTGACTCACCTTTCTGGATCTCTTGGAAAACGGAAAAAAGAAAGTGTTTGATCTTTATACCACCTATTAGAGCAATTAATTGCACTGCAGGCATCCCCACCTCTCTTAACTTGACCTGGGCAGGCCATTTCTGCAGTGTCTTCACCCCCCTGTACATGTATGCCACTTGGTGCGCTGCTGCAGCAGCTACCACACATTTTTGCTGAGTGTCCGGTCTTATTAGATATAAGGTCTTTGGTGGTACCCAAGTCTCAGTAATGCATAATATAGTGACAATAGTGCCCTTGCCTTGCATGACTTTATCTGCTAAGATTCATGTCACATGAACAAGATGAATGGCAGATAGTTAAAGATGTGTTCCTCAGGTAATGTTTTATTGAAAAAGCTGAGAAAAGGCTTTTTAAAGGTCGCCTATTATCTTTAACGTAGCACCAAACTAAGTACAATTAATATGAAATAAATCAAATTAAATCATTGTATAACTTTAGGTCTACAGCGCATTTTGATGAAGGAAAAAAAATCAGATGCACCTTACCAGAAATATAAGTATATGCATTAATATAAAAATACATAGGCCTATATAAGTTTAAAAGTTGTCGCATCGGTAAACTCAGCACAAATTCATTTGTGCAATGTATTCTTAGGGTTAATAAAAACTTACAATTTCAAACAGCCCACTATGTATGTACAGTGCTCATGCCGGCCAACTTGTTACAACTTGTACATTATAAAATTTTATTTGACCCTCGGGAGTGATAGTTGCCACCATTTCCCCCGGCTCACACCTCGGCAACTATCACTCCCTCGGGTCAAATAAAATTTACTAGTGCCCTCGCATCAGTCAATATTTGTATACTAGGGCCCGATTTGACGATTTAGCAAAAAAATATTATTTGCCATTCTTTACAAACGTATTTAAAGAGCAGTAATAAGCTTTTTTCTAACTTCAATGATTTCTCACTTTTGTAATCTTTAATAGGCTATCCACGTAGCCTACGTGAAACCACAACGTTGCGTCATCAATGAGCAAGTAAACAAGATGGAACGCTACCGATTCGCAACTTTAGCTGCATTTTCAGGTATGTTAGGATGTGTTAATGCTACAATTGACGTGCTTAACGCGTTAGAATGGTTAATTTATGGTTGTGTGACGCCACAACTTGTTAATTTATGAGGAATGTCGTTTGACGTCATCCCCGCCGATTCACTGCTCTGAACATTGAGGACGGCGTGACCATCACAACTTTTTTAGTGATATTTTGTTGCAAACTTTGTGGTATTTTATGGTAAGTAAATGAATTCAGTAGCCAGCAATTCACATGGGCATAGATAAATATATTGCCTACAGTTTTAACCTGACAGATTTGGTCCGAAAATTTGGATTATTCTTAAAATATTCAATTGATGAACATTGACAAAAGTGACTTTTTGAAATGCCTTATGCCATGGGCGGAAAAAACCTATGGTTTGGAATCACATGTAGGGACTGATGGATCGGTCTAGGGCCCGCAGTGACCAGTCAATAATTGTTTTATTATAGGCCTACCACTACAAGACTTATTTTCTAACTAATTAAAGCTTCCAAACAACAATTATTCTATATTTTACACCAGCTCCTTTCAGTCTTCAGATGTTTGCTTAAACCCAAGTTCAAGATAAATTTGCTTAAAATCAGGGCTAATTAGTCTACATCGTATGCCTGTAGGCCTAGCTTTCTTTTTTCTTCCACAATCCTTGAAATCATTCCTTCAACACTGGCGAGTGGTGACGTCAAAATCAATAAACAATGGTGATGACGTCAAAACTGGCAACAATAATGAGGAACCAGTCACTTTTCTTCAGGATTAGTGCCCCCAGGGCAATAGTTCTTTCAAAGCAATGTCATGTGACGTTGTTTCAGCCAATCACAGCTAATGAGACATTGCAGAGGTATAATAAATATTATATATAATACTCTATAGCCTATAGTTGCTCCCCCAAATTCTATCAGACCTTTGCCGTGCAGACTCGGATTGAGAATGACCAACTAGTTTTACTAACCCTAACCCTAACCCTGACTTGTAAACTTTCTGCAACTAGAGACACCATGCAAGCAGACAGAAATTTGACTTCTGTGATGTGTGTCACTCAGAACAAGCCCTGCAGCATGAACCATCTCTATAATTCAGATACTGATATTTTCTGACATTGTAAGATTAAAAATATCACAATGACCAATTTCTTATACCCCTAACTAAATGTGGCAAAACTTTAAAAGACTTCATAAGCATTTGAGTAACCTAGAGCTATCCCGAAAGAGGAGATGCTTGGTGCAAGTTTTTAGGCCGCACCCTGTACTTGTGTACAGCAGTCATCCTAGGTTAATTGACAGGTCTGGTTGTATTAATTGACAGATTTGGTCATGTAATAGTGGAGATTGGGGTAAGATGAGTCACCTTTTGTTAAATGGTGCCTGGGAGTCTCCGTATAAATAAACTGAGGATGTTTTCATATGCATGAAGAACAACATCTAAAGGGGTGTTCACACTGTCATGTACAAGACCTACGTATGACCACGTACGTCAAAAATTGGCAATACGTGCTCACTCGTGGCTCTGTTAATCATGTATAAATTCTTACACGATCAAACGTGTGGCAGTCGTATATTGGGGTCTGTCAAACGCTCGCCGGACTTCTGTCGCCAAGCATACGTGAGGCGCTTGTAGGCCCTCGTAGATCGCTCATAAATCTCTCGCACGGAAGACAATGGGCGGGCTACAGACGTCCGCCGAGCGTTTTACGAGCGTTCTACGAGTGGATGGCTACGTATGGCTAGGTACAGCCATGTACTTATGTAGAACATATGTAGAACGTACGTAGATCACTCGCTGACAGACTCCTGAGCAAGTTACGTAACTTATATAAACAATTCACTCCTAGAACATCCGCCAAAGTTTTAAACATGTTTAAAATATTTTTCCTCTCTTCACGTTTGTCAGTGAGTGGTCAAGCGCAACCAGGAGTGATCTAAGAATTAGCGCGAGTATACGTAAAACGCTCAGTGAGTGAATCACGTATGACCAAGGATGAGCGAGAGTAAAAAAGAATTTCATCTGTCATCATACGTAGGTCTTATCCGTGATAGTGTGAACGCCTCTTAAAGCAGATTTGACCAGTGTAAACTGCACTGAATACTTTATTTATGAAGCAATAGCCCATCATGGGGTAAGTTGAGCCAGTGAGAGGGGTAAGTTGAGCCATGCACTAAGATATGTCGGAAGCTTAAATATTGCTGTAAAATGTCATATCATTCACAAATTACATAATGTAGCTTATAGTACAGCCATTTGGCGTAGGCAGTGATAAATCAATCTTTGTGTAGGACCAGAACTGATTTTCACATTCAGCTGGAATAATGGATTAAATGATGCAAAATAACATGCAATTTGTGCATTGAGTTAAATATGCATGGTTATATATAAAACTTGGATGTTGATCCATGGCTCAGTTTACTCCATCTGCAGTGGCATCTTACCCAATTTGACTTATTTGCACATTTTACAGCCAAACTGACACATTTCTGTATTTGCCAAAATAACCTATTGGCATATAATAGTTGCTTTATCAGCTTCATTTTTTTTTTGCCAACTATTTAAGGAAAGACACTAGGCATTTTGAAAACGATGAATGCAATGAATGTGTTTTGTTGAATTTCACTTTTGGTAGTCAATTCTGTACTTTCTAACGTCACATCATCAGACATACTTGGAATCTTATTTCTTCTGCATCTGATAGGTGGCTCATTCTCCACAACAGGTGATATGGTCGTTTAAGATAGGCGGTACTCTAATGGAGGGGTAAATAATATTATACAATGCAAATTTAATTTCGAAGGAGTTGGAAGTGGTTGTTTACAGCACATAAATGTTTTAGGGCAATATCCTGAAATAAGCCCCTCAGGGGCCTATTCCAGGAGTAATAGTGAAGGGTATTCATTAATTGACGAGCCTATTTCAGGAGTAATATATACTGAACAATTTGTAAATCATATCAATAAACAAAGTTTTATAAATGTGTAAAAATAAAACAATATTGACCTAGAAATTAATTTCAGTAGTAATATATTGTCTGTTTATTATTAAAAAAATTAATTTAATAGCAATTACATCAACCCTAATATATTACTCCTGATATAGGCCCCAGGGGCCTATTTCAGGAGTAATATATATACTGAAAAATTCTTTAATTTTTTTTGGATAGTCTCTGTGTTTATTATGAATAAACAAACCTTCATAAATTTGTAAAAATAAAACAATATTGAATTAGGAATTAATTTCAGTAAAATAAATTTAATAGCAATTACATCAACCCTTATATATTACTCCTGATATAGGCCCCAGGGGCCTATTTCAGGAGTAATACATATACTGAAAAATTCTTTAATTTTTTTTGGATAGTCTCTGTGTTTATTATGAATAAAAGAACTTTTATAAATTTGTAAAAATAAAACAATATTGAATTAGGAATTAATTTCAGTTGTAATATATTGTCTGTTTATTATCAAAAAACTAAATTAAGTAGCAATAACGTTTTTTGATAATAAACAGACAATATATTACTACTGAAATTAATTCCTTGTTCATATATTGTTTTATTTTTACAAATTTATAAAACTTTGTTTATTTATAATAAACACAGAGAATACATAAGCATGATTTTCAAAATTTATGTCATACATATTTGTAACCTTAAACTCCTCCCCTGAGGGGCTTATTTCAGGATATTGCCATGTTTTAGTTCTATATATATACAGGTGGCCGTTCTTGTCATTTCACTAATAACGTACACAGGTCAAATTTCACTTCAGTTTAATCAGTGGGCGTGGTTGCCACCGAATTTAACTACCCGACGTACTCAAGTGGCCTCCACCAATTATATCAACGGCTTTGCCTTGGTATCAATCTGGATATGAGTGAAATTAGCAAAGAAAGCTCTGTGTACGATATGTGCAGTGGCAGTAAGCCAGGTTTGACTGTAAATGATACACTTCAGTCAATGAAACGATCAAATAAATAATGATACTTGCCATCACCACATTCTAAAGATTTTTGCAGTTTATTCCAGAGGTGAATTGCACTGACTGAGCAGGCATGAACAACAAATCAGTTCTAGTCTGTGGCTTTACGAGCAAATTGCTTTCATTGCTTCTGAGCATGGAATTACAGCCTATTTAATCACGGGACCTGGAAGCAATGAGTGACATTTCCACTTGATAGCAAACCACGCCTACTGCCTTAGATGCAGACGCAGATGCGAGCTTCGGCCACCAATGCACTTACAGACACATCAGGTGCACAAACTTGCTGCCCAGAATCCAACACAAGCAGTTAATTATCTCAGCCTTATTGAGGGGCACTAAATACAGGAATAACATGGCAACATCGCCAATTATGGATTATACAATGGACACAATGAGCTATGAAGTTGTAAGTGTTTTACTCGTGGAAAGGCCTGTGAACAATGGCATCAATCTAAATGCAGGGGCCATTGTCTACATTGTCATCGGTATTCTTGGAATAATGGACAATGGACTTGTTGTTGTGACCATTGCAAGCAGCAAAGCCATGAGAAGCAACGTATGTAACTTGTTGATCCTAAATCAGACCATCCTAGACCTGACTGCTTCAGTTTTCCTTGTCATCAACTGCCCTCCTTTGGCACCTCTGGAGTCACCCTCTGGGGTGCTAGGTGAGATTTACTGCAGAATATGGGTGTCCAACTATTTCCTGTGGATGGCATTGTGTGGCAGCACCTTCAACTTGGTGGCTATTACAATTGAGAGGTACTTTGAAGTGGTCCATCCGCTGACCTACAAGAATTACTTCAACCATAGGTCAGTTCGCATTATTATCGCAGTTGTTTGGGGATTATCGTTGTCCTACCTGCTGGTCTCTAATGTTTATCCCAGTACAGTCCGTGATGGAGTGTGTCTGAAGATCTCTGCATTTCCAAGCTATACGGTGGCCACCCTGATCAGCCTGATCACCTTCTTCTTGACCTTTGCCATTCCGGTAATCATCATGATAGTCTGCTACACTCGGATGATCATGGCCCTTCGTACTAAGGTAGACCCTGCGAATCAGAACTTGTCCCAAGCGGAGAAGCGACGCGAAGAGAAAATGGCCAGGATTCGTAGGAACCTTCTGAAGACCATGATCACTGTGGCTCTTGCTTTTCTTGCCTGCTGGATTCTCAACCAAATGCTCTTTCTCCTCTTCAATCTCGGTGTGCCGATCGACCTTCAAGGCCAGTTCTTCGGCGTCTCCATCTACATTGTGTTCATTAACTCCTGCATCAATCCGTTCATCTACACTTTCAACTACAGTGAGTTTCAAGTTGCCCTCAAGAAACTTCTGCACATCGACACGCAGTCAGCTGATATTGAACAGAATACTGGCATGTCCCTTGCTTGAATAAAACTGGACAATGTGACCAAAGATGATAACATTCCAAGAAAAGATGAATTTCTGACTTAGATCTATCTGTTTACGTCTGCAGAAGTTCAGATATGGTTTGGAGACTCCAGAGGGAAGAAAGACTTTGAACTATTTAAAAAAAAAGGAGACGAGGAGGAGCTTGCTCTTCGGTTAACAAAAATGACAGTGTTTTATGGGTGCCTTATATTTACCTGAAGTTGCCGTTTGAATAATGTTCTGCCATTATTTTTTCAGACAACCCAGCTGCACTCTAAAAACAAGTGTTTTAGAATCAACGCCTTTTTAAACACTTTTTGGTTACACTTTTTAAACATGTTGAAGTGTTTAAATCCATTAAGATAAACATGTTGAAGCATATATAAAAAATAAACACAAAAACACTTTAATGAGCTTGTTACACTTTATTAACACAGCAATATGTTTTTCATCTACAAGTGTTTTATTATAAACAGGTGTTTTATACAGATGACTGCAAGGAAGGTGTTAATCCACTCAACAGTGTTAATCAAAAAGTGTTTATGATTAAACACTATTGGTGATAACAATGAAACAATCAGAATGAACAGTCACATTACAAGGAATATTACAAAATATAGGATAATCCATTGCAACATTATTCTCTTTCAGATGAAATTCTTTTTAAAACACATAAGAGACTCAGTCTGTTAAACTGAATTCAGTTAAGTTCTTCAATACTTAATGAAAATAACAACATTTACATGATATCTTCTAAACTTTCAAGTTATTAAATTAATGATACCTATACCTAAGAGTTTATCCAAAAACTATATAATTGTATATTTAAGTTGAAGCAATCAGTTCTTACAAAACATCAATAACATGATAAGAATAGATATATCATTATGGACTACATAATTATTGTCACCCTAATCGTAGTGATAAAATATAGGCTGTAAAGCAGCAAACCTCAGCAAACCCACTGGCTTCAATAAGGCATAGCGTTTCATGAAATGTCCAGCCAATTTCATATGCATTTTATCATAACTATTTAAAAATCAGCACATAATATGCACCCCTCCCCAATTTATTCCTATTATAATTATTATTTTTCTGAAAATACATAACATACCCTCGCAAATAATTTGTTAAGTGATATTTAGAGACCAACTTGAAAACCTTTAAATATAGATAAGCAGTTCTATTATTTCATGTTGTTGATCTTGTTAGAGTAGCTTTGAAAATTTGATCCCTTAAAAATGTATATGGTTCCTTAGTTTCAGATTCAGATTCTTTTTATTTTGCCAAAAAAAAAAAAAAAATTATAATTCATTTTCATATTTTCATTTATAAACATTTTTTTCGCAAGATAAATATATTTTATCGCTAGCGTGAGGCCACTTGGAGAGATCCATTAATATTACATAGTGAATGATAAATCAAACACAGTACAGAAATTACACTCATCAGTAGTAGTCTCATCTACGTTACTCATCTCAAGTTAAAGAATATATTGTTGAAAAGTATTATGAAGAAGCAGTAGGATGAACATTTATACATATATAGCAATTTTCAATACTGCAGTCTGCGGAATAAGATGCTACAGTGCTATTTTTCACATATTTCTTTAATCCATCTAAACTATGTGTTTCTAGTTTTTCTCTGTAAGTTATGGACATATTATTAAGTGTTTTAATAAATCTATACTTAATACTCTGTTTTGCAAATTCATGTTTAATTACGGGAAGTTGTAGTTGACCAGCTATTCGAGTTTCATAGTAATGAGGATCATCTCTAAATAGCAGTAGTAAATCAAGAAAATACTGTGGCAAGGCATTGTTGAATCGTTTATGGCAGAATTTCAGGTCACACAGTGCACAGATATCATGGAATTTTAAAAGATTTAGTTTTTTTAATAAACCACTGGTATGACAATTATATTTACTGTTAGTATGAGCTCTGACGGTTTTTTTTTGTAAAATGAATATATTTTGACATTGCCAACCCCATAGTTTAAGTGTGATATCACAAGGGAATTGTATATATGTAACAAGGCACAGAGAGGCAACATATTTTTTAATCTGTGCATAATGCCTACTGTGTTTGACAATTTCTTTGTAATCATATCACGGTGAGCTTTCCAATTTTCATTAGATGTCTATCTAACATTATGCCAAGGAAGTTCAATTCATTGACAAATTCGATAATGTCTTCTATTTTAATGGTAGGAATTTGAACTCTGCTTTGGGGTGCATGGCTTTCGTTTTGCTTTTGTTAATAGATGGCTTATTTGCCTTCATCCAATTGCTCACGCTGAAGAATATGCTGTTGAAGAAACTCAAGCAGTTGCCCATAGATGGCTGGATAGTTCAGGTCAAATATGTAATATACAGCTAAAATTTCCACAAGAGCATCAAATACCTGAGTGGACTGGCATTTCAAGATAGCACCTTCTGCTACAATGTATATTGCTTTGATGTAATCTCCAATTTTGATAAATCTGAGAGAAGGTCGGTCTGTATCGGTAACTTGCAACACCTTGTAAAGTTCTGCCTCAGGAATGTCAATGTGATCAACCTGCAAATGAGATGGAACAACTGAACATCTATTTTTATCATTCAGAACAAGTGGAACACTGTTTAGAATAACTCAACGAAATTAAAACACACACTTTTCTAAATATAATTATCAGCACAGACTTGTGTAGCAGGGGAATTACGATGATAACGTGAAACATGATTTTTGAAACTAGGCCAGCTTTTTGTACTGAAAGCGCAGTTGCCAATGTCACAATACACTTTAAATCTAGGATCATTCCTACACACTTGTCTAACATGAACAAGATGCTCTTTGTATGAATCGGTGTTGAAAAGACACATTGAGCAGGCAATGGCATTGCCGGTGCCATGGTAAATGAGAACAAAACAAAAAAATACCAGTTGTCTATCAATGAAATGAGAGGCGCTGTGATGCAAGCAGTAGTAAATGGTCTGTGATGAACTGCAAATAACTGCAATAAAAACATACAAAAAAATTCAAGTGTAATTACCAAGGTCTGATTTTTTAAATAGTAATAACTGCATATTTTGTAACTAGGTTGAGGCCCTTGATAGCGGCAGTATTTTTGCCTTACAGTACCACTCCCAAAGACATATTTCCATATGTATTTACAATAAATTATTTCCAGTTCTGTTAAAATATACTATTGTGGAGATGTTTGCCAATTGAAAATCGTTGTGCTTTATTGATATGCGATATGCAACATTTTGCTGAGGGTTTGCTGGTGTGCAGCTTTTGTTTTTAGCATTAATCTACAGCAATTTGGCTAGGGTTTGCATGTGCTGCTGTAAATTTGAGGCTTGGTATCATCATTATTTCTGCTTACAAAGACAATAAAAATACATTTTGCATTACATCCCATTACTATATATATGGCTTGTATTGACATTGATTCATATCAGAAAAGATACATTTGTCACATATAACTACAGCTCTACTCACTAAATCTAACTAAAGCTACACCGGTCTACAGAAATATGCTATACAGGTTCTCATTATTTTATACATAAATCATAATATGCTAAATATAGCTAAAAATTCAAGGTAATAATATCCTTACAGTAGGATTTACATAAAACATAGAGTAAGATTTACATAAAACATAAATCGCATATCAACCAGTGAAGCATTTAACAAAAATACTGATCACAACATAAAATAAGATTAAAATTTTCATAATTAT
The DNA here is from genome assembly GCA_932294295.1 of Alitta virens. Taxonomy (NCBI): domain Eukaryota; kingdom Metazoa; phylum Annelida; class Polychaeta; order Phyllodocida; family Nereididae; genus Alitta; species Alitta virens. Next base: position 26,964,078 of record OW028575.1, read on the forward strand.
ATACAAAATACTGATAATAAAACTATGCAAACATACATATAATATATTACATAATTTACTGCTGTATATATTGCTATATATTGGCATTTATTCTACTCTGCTGATTCTCTATTAAGTGTCACTACTGCAATATGTATAAAATGTTTTAAGTTTTCTTACCTGTTCCTTGCTGACTCAAAGGCTGTCTTTTAAGGATAAGATTAACCCATTTAAGTGCCATTGCACAACAGTCATGGTTGGTCGGCTTCTTAAATCGGTAGTCTGGCATTAAAAACACTTAAGTGATTCTCATAGATGTTTATATTTTAGAAAATCAAAAAACACTGGTGTTTATTAGACTTAGATATTCCATCACTATGCAACATATCATAATGCATATTTATATAATGTACTGGAAAAAAACCATCATGCCATTTAGGACGTATATCAATGGAATTATTGATACTTTCAATATTTTTATGCTTTATAGAAATGAAGGGGTTAATTGGCTTTATTAAAAATTTTCTAAGTTCTATAAACACTTAAGTGGGTATCAACACATTCATGTTCATTAAACAACACAGCAACGTGTTTTTAACAGACACTTGTTTTTAGAGTGTGGTGTCCACTCTGCCTAATTCTTAAAACAAAAATATTATGCTAGGTAATGGCTTACGCTGGGAATCCTGATGGATTTGTAACTTGACACAGACAGTTCCCATCCAAAAGACAAATAAGATTAACTGTATCAAATTTGGGTGTTTAAATGTACCAAGTCTTTATCCCAAAATTGATTAAATTCATCATTGTAAATAAGAATTTGGATATCCTTGGAATTAATGAAACTCGGTTGGACACTTCATTAGTAATGAAGAGCTCTCACTCAATGACCTAATACAACATGACAGTGATATACATTGAAGAGGTGATTATCAAACAAACTCTCAATTACAAGGTGTTGCTTCCTGACAACAACAAATATTGAAAGGGTGTCGCTAGGCCACCTAGTTCTGATCAAAAGTATTTGAATGACATCTTCGATCAAGTACATTAAGACTGTGTCTGATTATCTAATTTTGATGGGTGATCGTAATTACAATTATAAGTTTGTTGAAATGTTGTCTACCTGTTCCGTCCATTACATTGAGAGATGCATCAACTGATCACTCATCACTGTTGGATGTAATCCCAACAGATGTCCCTGAAAAACATGACTGCACCAAAGTTCTTGTGTACCCAGTATTCAAGATTAATGCACGGATTAAAAATACTTAAGTTTAATGTAACTAGCTTTATTCAAGACTTATCGCTTAATCCAAAGACCATTCGAGGAACAACAACAGTGACTTTTGCAGCCAATTGGAATACTTTTAAAATTGCCTCATGCTCCAATGGTCACAAGGTGACTCAAACAAAAACGTAATCCATGGATTACCCCAGTCATTATAAAACTGATGTATCAACGAGATCATGCCAAACATAAACTTGACAGATTATATCGTAAACAAAGTAACAAAAACTGAACGTCAGGCTAAACGTGCCTTTTATGAAAATGAACTCTCCCAGGTTGCTGATAATTCGAAAAAGACCTGGCAATTGATCAACAAATTAAAACAGGCAGTGACTCTAAATCTGCACCTCCAAGTGAGCTTTCTGCTGATGACTTTAATGAACACTGCTACGTGAATTTAAAATTCCTATTTCCTCAGTTCACAAGCGTTTGCAAGGCCCGGGCCCCCAAATTTCAAATGATGTCGTTGGTATGGACTTTAATAAGCTGCTTTGTCTGGGTGCCGACATATTTGCACCTACATTGACATCGTTTTTCAATGTTTCACTAAGGACTAACTTCATTCCTGAAGACTGGAAATTAGCCAGAGTAACACCCATGTACAAAGCAAAAGTGATCGTTTAGACAAGATGAAGTATCGTCCAATTTCAGTGCTATTATGTTGCTAAGATTTTTGAACATGAAATCCAGTCACATCTTATGACCTATCTTATAGACAATGACTAAATCACTTGCAGACAGTTATAGATAACTGGCTTGATGTTATATGTGATGATATGTTTGTTGGTGTATGCCTCCTAAACCACGATATTCTTTGCAAATAACTTCAATATTATGGCATTTTGAACAATGAGTAATTTATTATTCAAGTCGTACTCATCTGACAGAACTCAAATTGCAACCTGTGTAAAACGCAATTCTTCAGTCACTGAACTTACACTGGGTGTACCCCAAGGTCTGTACTGGGGCCTATTTTGTTCTTGCTCTATGTCAATGATGTCAGCAAACATCTTTTTCTCGGTAAAGCCAACATATGTGCAGATGATACTCTGGTTTACTATGCTGGTTCTACTATGGAAGAGGTTGAAAATGTACTACAATGATGCTTAAATGATGCTGAAAATTGGTATAAAGGCAACACTGGTCATTAATTCCAGCAAATGTGTCTCTATGTTGATTTCTAGTAAAGCAAAACGTCTTCTGTAAATAGTATTAATGTTACACTCAATGATAATGTTGGTCATGCATTTACGGAGCTTGATGAAAGTGCACTGAGACATTAGGAAGAAATCAAACAGGTGTTTTGATTGTTCAGATGGAATAGTTAAAATGCAACATTTCTGGTGTTCTATTTATTCTATGACAGTTAAGCTATGGCCTGAATATTTATTGCAAACAACTTCAGCATAATCATATACATAAGTTTATGTGTTACATTTTGTATATGTTGCAAATTGTATAATTTTTGTCGTGATTTAATAAAAAAAAATAAAATAAAAACACAATACACACTTTTTTTTCCGTCATTGAAATTTTCTGGGTTCTTTATCGCTAAGGTTATATACATTTGAATTAATACTCTATAAATTGTGTTTTCTACGTAAATTAGTAATTGAGGTTTGCCATATATAATGAAAAACTCTAACTGTAGCATCACTAAAGTATTATGGCTCCTATGTACCCAGGAAACCATTGGCTGTAGCTCCTGTACTAATATGAACTATACATGCACTCCTTTTGCACTCATCCCAAAATAAAATGTTTTGTAATATTTCAGAACCTCTTTTCATACCAACATTTTGGTGAGTAGTTTAAGGTTCTACTATTGAAATTAGCCAGGTGTTAATAAAGTTACTTTTTAACGTTTACCCTTGACCTTTGACCTTAAAATACCCTTAAGGTCAAATGTCAACTACTTTGCTATAATAACATCAATATCAAGGATGACATCACTTTTTCTAAATCTGAAACAGTGGAATCAACTGTGATCTTGTACTTCGACCAACTGACTAAAGCTCATTCATATTGAAAAGATAAATTTACGGTCATGGACTGTATCAGATTCAGATATGGTCTTAAATGGTTAGTGACAAAAACAAAGGTATTCACCATGTAAATGGTGAAGCCCAACTTGGAACTAGGGCAACCAACCAACCAACCATACATACATACATACATACATACATACATCCTTACATACATACATCCTTACATACATACATACACACACACACACACACACACACACACACACACACACACACATAATTTGAAAACGGCAGCAAGGTCAACGGGGAAATAAATTACCTACATGCAGCAACAGTAGGTTATCTCTGTAAAATAATCAAAAAATCTTGTATCCATTGTTTGAAAAGATACAGTGGGGAAATAAATGCAGGCAGCCTATTGTTGCAAAGCTATTAACAGGTACATTCAAACTACCTGTACTTAGCATTTTTCCCCATGTTATTGTGTCTTACTGAACCATTGCACCTGCAATATAGTACAGGAAAAGAAGAAAAAATATGTTTATCCGTGAAAATGAGAAATTGGCATCAAAAGGAGGTCAACCAAAAAAATCATGCTTTGGGAAGATAGGAAATTCTGAATTACCGGTTACAGAGAGGTGGTTTTATCCACAGATGACCCTATAAGCCTATGCAACAAATGATTATTGTATTTAATTATTCTAATCAAGTATTTATGAATAATTATGACCGAAAAACACCATAGACTCCCATCAGTAATATTCATATCAGCCTCTTTTATCATTGATTACGATATATGGTAGGATATTTTAAAAGTCACTTGTGTTTCGGTCATATTTGATAATAAAAAGCATGGAACAGCACAAATGGACAGAACCCTGATAGTATTCCAAATCGGCCCAGCATCATTTCTATGTAGGCCACTGTTGGTACAACATCGAATCAACATCGCCGACATCGTGCCGACATTGAAACGATTTTGAATGCTATCTGGAAAATGCTACTAATAAGTCAAATGCCAACATTCTAACCCATAAAACTCCTGTCTGGACCATTTAACTTCAAGTTTCCTATCTTTCCTATGATAATTGTTTGCTTTCATGTCAGTATTATAGCCATTTGTTATGGTCACAGAGTAGCAGTCGAATTTACAATGGAGAATTTACCAAACTTCAAGTTTTTAGTTTCACAGAAGTGTTTTGTCAGCTAAACAATTGGGATTCGACTTGTTGTTAACATTTCTGTTTATATTGTGCTATTCCTAGCGATGTTTGGAAAAATATGACTGAAAGGCAGTTGGACATTTGTTTCGAATCCTATTAAATTCACAATGTAATGCTTTCTAGATACTTTTTTTTTTGTTTCCAACCAAGGTGCTTATCAGGTACAGTAATAAAAATTGTAAAAACACTTCGACTAAACTGTTAGACCTTTCAAGTTCCATTGTAGAGCAATGCAAATCCATCCCTGCATAACCGCAACGGCCCAAATGCATTTGCAGAACCATCAGTGAGGTGGATTTCTGCACCTGACATGACATGCAAATAGGTATTAGTCATGAGATTAATTCCAGAGGCAGGCACGTTTATATATTTACAGTGTACACGTACAACAAAATTACAAATGACATTTCTTGGAAGAAGCATGGAATTGTGCAAACTTGACAAGAATTGTGTGAGTTAAGTATGAGTACTTTTGGAAGTAATGGATGACTAAAACAGCCAGTCCTGGAGATGTTTATTGTAATATCATCATGGGTCGCCCAGATTAATATACATCTTGGCACAAAAATCACATTTTGTGTTCAAGAGGTGGCACTGGTCCACCATACTTATTAGTTAGTATGAGTAATTTTTATTGATTTTTGTTAATATCTATTAATCCTTACACGAGCTATATATTTTGTCATATTGCATGTACACAACTGCCATAGCTTGCATATACACGCACATTATTATCTGTAATTAGGGGCAATTACAAGCATATTTAATGCGCGTCAGTGTGACATAACCCACAACATTATAAAATCTGTGCAAAATAAAATTTAAAACATTATATATGTCTTAATTAATTTTCTTTAGCAGGACACAAACAAATACTGTCAAATTTAGATCTATTTAGAAGGCGTGTACTTGGTAGGCACTTTCCTGCACCTATTTGATACAATTTCCACTCTTTTTCCTCTGAGAAATATCAGTTTTATGATTTATCGTTCCATAAGTAAGCTATCCAACTGTACTGTTTGAACAAATAAAAAAAACAAATAGGTTAGAAAAATGGACAATACATTGTATTGTTTCTAAACAAAGGGGTGAAACATCAAATAATTTAGGCCAAATGGTTCGGTTTAGACAGCATGATTTGACTATTCGTGTGATTCAATACAAGCTCTCTGATGATGCAATGACCAACTTAAAACAAAAATGGGATTGAAAGGATTAGTGCCACATATATTAGCTCATGACACATGTGCTGATAACGCACATGCTGGCGCTATTCAAGTATATTATGTCATCACATCTTGCCTCACATGTGTTGTTGATAAAAATTTCATTAACTTATTTTATATCTTACTTCAATGTACATTTAAGAATACTGCACCCCATCCAAAAAACAATCACAATTAAATATTAGGCAAAGCTACATTTTTCTCGCATCTGTGAGAAACACTTTTTGCCTTTGCCTAGAACTTTGGCCTTGGCCTATAACATTTTTCTCGCCTCTGTGAGAAACACTTTTTGCATTTGCCTAGAACTTTGGCCTCGGCCTATATTCAGAAACTGCTAATTTTTTCCCTTAGCCTTCTCACCTGACTTTCTTTAACTTAAAGACGTTCGTCTTTAACTCACCTGAAGATGTCAAAGGAGTGCTAAAATTCAACTGGCAATTACTTGGCTTCTATACATGATAGAACAATGCGGTTTTTTTCTGATTAGTTCATTTGCAATATTCTTATCATCTATATTGATTAAAACAAAAAAAATACAGGAATACAATTAGATAATTTGCTTATGATGATTGAGTCTTTTTGCAATGAATTTAGTTATAATGCACACATGCAGGGCATCTTGAAAGAGTATTTGCTCTGCCCAATGCAGTGAATCATTATCCATATAGGGGGCCTACACGAATGCGTGGGTGTGCATAAACTGCCAGTAAATTATTTCAATGAATAAATTTACTCTCGTGAATGTGTCATATATTACATAGCTGTAAAAACGAGCATGCGTGTAAGTGTGCTTTGATGCACCGGCAAAAACTCGCAGATTCGTGTATGAGTGAAATCATACACCAGGCAAAAAAATTACATGTGGTATATCACTCACACTAACGAATGTGCGTACTTATAGGTACACGGGTGCCAGTTATGTTATATACACAAGTGTTAGGGAGTGCACGTACCCGAATGTTGTGCGAGTAAAAACATATCCACGAGCGAGAAATTGCATATACACGAACGTGCGTGGATTGCAAAAACGAGCAAAATATATATATGCCTTACACTGTTCATGTTTCGTATTACAAGAAACCGCTGCAGAGGGTGACGATTTATTTGCACTATATTTCAGAGATGAAATGAAAATGAGTAAGACATACATATATGGCTTGTATCACTTGTATACATTGTATAAATTATTAAATAAATAACTTGTATGACTTATTTGTATACAAGTGGCACAGGCTAGTATAGATATGAAAACATTGGGCCAAACCCGGAACAAATTGCAGCGAAAATGTATTCAGTGCCATTTGAAGCCCAAGGGTCTCTAGAAACACCAACTAAACATTATGCCTTTTATGTAAAATCCAAGTAGTGGAACACCCCCCAAATTAGCATAAATCCAAGATGGCGGTATAAAGCAAAATCATGGGCCAGCAATTAGCAATTCAGATCATTTTACAAGGTCAAAGTTGCAATTTCTATAATATCAGGCTTTCGCATAAAATTCAGAAAACAATGAAGGTGACATGTCTCAAGAACTACAACAGATTGAGACATGCTGTTGGAACATGCTGTTGGAACCAAAATGTCCCCAATACCCAAGTTTATATTCATCTTCCATACATATTAGGAGTCTCACTCCATTAGTTCCTTAGTTATTTGAGAAAAACTGGTTTTTAGGCTGCCATCTTGGATTTATGCTAATTTGGGGGTGTTCCACTATTTGGATTTTTCATGATTTTTAGAGGCCCTTTACTTAGGGTTCAAGTGGCACTGGAATAATTTCTGTTACAATTTGTTCCGGTTCAAATCTCTACTAGAATATCACCCAATTAAAATACAGTTTGCTTATTTTCGTCTACAGTTTTATCTCACAATGGCCTCACAGAATATTCAAAGAACTGACAATATAATCAGATTAAACCAGAACATCAGAATATGACTAACCATAATTTTCCCTCAGTAGTAGGTCTATAATTTCCACAAGTTAACAGGGCGTGGTAGGATGCTCTATAATTATGTTGGCTTCTCACAGCATATGCTGACAAGCTGCCAAATAATAAAAACTATTGTGTAAAAAACATTATACTAATTAAAACTTTTCTTCAAGAACCACTTTTTTTAATGATTGGCTCATAGGGTACCAGTCAGTCACACAACGTGACACAAGTCACAGCCATCACAAAACTCTCTTCTCTGGCTTGTAATCAATGGTCGGGGATCGATAACAGAAGCTGGCCCATTTAATCTGAAGGAAGTAGGCATCTTTTATTACTGTCTGCTTCTTCAATGACAAGCCTTTGGAAATGTCCGCTGGAATGTAAGTACCACTGAAATTGATGGTTCCTTTCTTTTAAGAGTCTGGTAATATTTCTCAGATTCTTTTCTTTTGATATATCTGACCACCACACGTGTTTTTCGTTATTTCTTTCAATAGCTATTGTATTCGCAGAATCTCAACCATTGTGACATTTAAAGAAACCTTTTTTAATCATAGTGTCATGTACTGTAAGACACCCCAGAAGATCCCAATGTGGGCAAATATAGTCCATGTTATGACATTTTGCACATGCAAGTATCCTTTTTGCAACCCCGAACTAGAGCTGCTTATTGTTGTCATTGGCAACCATACAAGCTTAATCTTGAGATGTGAACTGCTTGTAAATATTTGTCCAACCCAATATTAGTTCAATAGTATTGACCGGAAGGAAAATACCATCTTACTCCATTGATTAATATGGATTCCATTCTTGATAGGTTGAATTAGGCCTATAATAGATTAATACAATAAACAATTAATTAATTAGTACATGGGGTTATTCAGATGCAAATTTATTATATGAAATAATCAAATATGTAACAATATTTTGAATGAATAGTTTATTCAGCTTAAACTGATTTTATTAGTTACATTTCCTCTTTCCTGTAAACTGAATTATTATTATATCATTTATTCGTCTAAATGTGTACAATTATGCAAAATTCATGTGTAAAATATAGTACAGAGTCTGTGTACAAGTTATTAATTTAGGCATACAAAGTCAATGTATTGTGCAGTCAATTTTGTCAATGTCATCAATCCACATTTGATAACTCTGTTGTCCCGTCTGCAAGTGGCCTGCCGAAAAACCATCCGAGACATATGGCCTATTAGCTACAGTCTTAACTCGTAATAACAGTGCTCCATGGAAGGTATGCTGACCACCTGATGCAACAAATCCAAATTTGGACCTAGATATGTTGTATTGCCTGTAAAACGCAGAAAAAACTCCATCTATGCATCTTTAAGTCATTATAACCATACCACTTGTCAACAAAACGTATTTTGGCCCACTTGTAAGTCAATACGATATTAATACAGGTAAATGGCTATATGCTGGTCACTCATTTGTAGAAAAAGTCAAGATATATTTGAGGCTTGGAAAATATTCTGCAATTTGTCATAATAGTTGAATTTTCTTTTTCTTACTCACTATCTACAAAGAGATTTTCAACACGCATAAAAAAGATATTTCAAAGAATTTATTAAATGACCAAATGCGTGGGCTAACGTATTGAAAATTTGATTAGCCAGTAAAAAAAAGATAACCCAACAGTGACATACATTGTACTTTAATCTTTCAAAGTTATCATTAATGATAAATCTGGGCAATAGATGCATTCTTCAGTATGACTTCATTAGGCTACCGAAGATTGGCTGTAGGCCTACTCCATGTTATGCATTTCAGGCTTTCGTTGTGATATTTTTCAGAGGCAAGCATGTGAGGACCCGTCGTCCTGGGAGAGAGTTGAGTGACGAAGTGACAAAGATCAACAAGAAAGAAGACATGGTATTGCAGAAGAAACTCAAAATTATCAATCATCAGGAAAACGCATCCATGAGCATGATCAGCAAGGACATTAAGGAAGCAAAACGACTGAAGCATTTAATCAATGACAGTTCAACATTATCACAAGATTTAGACAGTTATGATAAACAGAAACAATATGCCAGAATGACTTACACAGAAACCACTGGTCTGAGTACTAAATTGCACCGTAAATGACCTTCTGTTGTTATATTTGTTAATATATATGTGCTCTCTATTGATATCTTATTATATACTATGATGTACTAACTCATGCTAAATGTAAATTACGTACAGTCATCAGTACAAAATATGTTATGATATACTTTTATTTCTTACCAGAGTTTTAAGCTGCCTTGCAAGTATAAATGCATTATCAGCAGCATTAATCAATGAAGATTGTAAAAATACACCTTATAAAAACTGTAGAATCGCAGCATTAATAATAATAGTAAAATATATCTACATCTTAATATTGGAATTGGTCATGCCTTGGCATTGTCACATCAGGCCTCAAATGATACTTGGTCAAGCCTGCTTCCACAGATCACATATTATGCTCTAAAAATAAAAAAAAATATTTTTTCATTTTATATAGCATTGCATTTGCATTTTCCCCAGTTAAATATTATTCTGTGACTTCTCTGTCTGTGGAATCTTGGCTACTCAAAGCAGGATCTAAAAGTACATATCCCACACTTGGCTGTGTTCCTCATAGAAAACCTATTAGGAACAACCCATGTGGTATTTTTTGTGATCCACCATCCCTAATTATAATAAATTGTGTTCCACCATCCCTGATTTACATATTGGACGGACTACTTTAGGTTGATTAGTTTCACTTTCATTTTCACTTTCACTTTCACACTAAAATCACAGCTTCGCCTATTATATAGACTACTATTCATGGACACAAACTAGGTTTGAAGTAAATTTGCTGTTTAAAAGTAATTTTGAAAACTAAAAATTGTCCGTAGCGGTCATTGGTCATGTCTGGACGAGACTTCACTTCAAAGCACTTTCACTTTCACTTTGCCCATTAAATCTGGAAAATGGTTACAACTTCGTCAATTCTTGACTGATTTTGACCAAATAAAAATTGGCTTGAAGCTTAGTTTCTCTTCTCTTCAAATCTGCTAAAAATTCATATGTAAATGGAATAATTGATTTGTACTGGCGACTCGTTTTTGCCGACGATACAATCTGTTGATCTCAACCAGTCAGACATCCACAACATTGAACATGCCATGGCCACAACTTCGCCAATTCTTGTCAGATTTTGACCAAATCAAACCTGGCATGAAGTTGAATCTCTCATCGTTTTAAATCTACTAACATTACATATATATATAATTTGTTGTTTATCCGTACCGGCGATTTGTTTTTACCGACGACACTGTCTGTTAAACTCAAACAGATAGGCATTCAGCCTTGTTGCCATGGAGACCAAATGCACAGTGCCGTCACTGAGGAATTTGGTTGCACTGAGGTGTGATTTCTGACTAAAATATTAGTTTTTTTCACACCAAATAACGCAAAACGTTTTTCTACATGCATAAAACCAATGTTTTTATGAAAAATACAATCTAGCAAAGGTTTGTTTTTCTGCTAAAAGCCTTCAAAGTTGTGAATGGGAGGACGTTGTGACGTCTGTCTGTTTGCTTGGTTCTCTTCTGTGATTGGCTGCTGAGTTCAGCATGAATATTAATGATATTTTTGATCCACACTGTTTGTGTAGGAATATCAATATGAGAAGTACAAGAATTTGGTCAAAACAATTCTTAATTTCTTAGTTTTCTCAACTAAAAATACAGAAAATATCTGTAAAAGTGTGGGATATAAATAAAACCCAACCACAGTGGTGGATCAGCTCATTGGAACCCATTCGTGAGCTGTCTGGCAGAGGAACTCACTCGTGGCTTCGCCACTCGTGAGTTCCTCCGCCAGACATCTCACTCATGGGTTTCATTGAGCTGATCCACCACTGTGGTTGGGTTTTTATTATAATATTCATGATATCTTAAATAAACTTCTTACATTTGCCAAGGTTTATATTTGTTACACCTGGGCCTAGGCCTTTATCAAGTATAGAACTATCATACTATGTTCTATAACAGACCAGGCATATTTACGAACGAACGGTCTGAGGCCTGAAAATATATGGGTCAACGCAGCAGCAGCGTAGCGCTGTTTCACATAATAGGTAAATCCTGTTTTTTCTTAGGCGTACGTCAATAATTTTCAATCCATTAGAACCGCAGAAAAAACGCGTAACTTACACACCAAATTTGATGAAGATCCGACCAGTAGAGGCTCAGTAAAGTCTGATGATAGTACAAATTCAGGCCTCTCAAAATCCTAGCTCCTCCCAGACCGAATCACTGAGTGTATTAATACACTAACTAGTCTATTAGTGTTTGTTTAGCAGAAATAACAAACTTTTACATGCTGAACTGCTGTTCTGAAACGTGATTAATATATTAAAATCGGCATCCACAGCTTGTTTGTTTACATGGTGTGCAGTCAAAATGGCCTATTACCAGAACGGCTCCCACCAAAACGGCCTCGCCTGTTTTTTAGCGTCAAGGAGGACAAGCGGTCCGCCATTAACACGTTTCACCGAAACGGCCTCCCCAGCCACGATGAAGGGAGTAACCTTCTGCATCATTAATCCAGCATAACTTGGTCATCTCTAGTCAGATTTTCAAAATTGAATGTTCATAGAAATTTCCGAAAAATCCTCTTTCTACACTAATGAAACGCATAGGTAAAACATGCTGTATAAACCTGAGATAATGAATTGTGTTATGTCATAAGAACAAATAATTCTGGTCACCATCACAAGCCTTGTCTCATTGAGCCTTAAATTTAAGGTGCCATCAGGTCAATGGCAGTACTGAGGTCATGTTACTGGTTTGACAATGTGATGTCATACTGCTTGATTGACAAACAATGAATTTGAAAGGCTATCAAAAGCTTCCTTAAGGTTAGCCTTATCAAGGCCCCAACACATTTTGTTTAAATAACTTCAGCAGGCGTATCTCAAGGCCGTGTTGCAAGGCACTTTCGTGTGTCCCAGCCAACCATTTCTCGTTTGTCTGAGCATCACAGGGTGACTGGAACCACAAGAGATCGACCTCGGCCAGGACAACCACGTGTCACAACGCAAGCGCAAGACCGCCATATTCGTTGCCAGCATCTCAGGGACAGGTTTCGACCTTGCACCCTCACTGCAAGTGATACACCTGGACGACATCGTCTCAGAATCAGCAGAAGAACTGTGAGCCGGCGGCTGGCAGACCAGGGCATCAGGGTCCACAGGGCATTTGTTGGAGTGGAACTGGAACATCGCAGAATCAGCATTCGTCTTCGCTGGGCTCAGCAACATTCAAACAGGCACACGCCTAACCGTTTCTGGAGGAGTGTCAATTTTAGTGACGAATCTCGTTTTCAGCTTCACCGCAGTGATGGGAGCGCAATGCAAGACCATGTGTTGCTCAGAATGACAGTTTTGGGCGATGCTCTGTCATGGTCTGGGGTGCTATTGGGTTAGGCTGGAGATCAGAACTTGTGGTCATCAATGGTTCCTTGAATGGTCAATGCTACAGAGACGCTCGAGATCCTGCAGACTCATGTGGTGCCGTACTTCAATGCTCATCCAGACTGGACGTTCATGCATGACAATGCCAGGCCTCATGTTGCCCGTATATGCCAACAGCTGTTGGCTGACAACAACATCAGAGTGTTGGACTGGCCTCCCTATAGCCCAGACATCGAACATGTCTGGGACATGCTCTCGAGACAGATGCAGAGAAGAGTTCCTGCCCCAACCACCAATGCTCAACTGCGCCAGGCCCTGGTGGAAGCGTGGAGGGCAATAACCAGACGACAACTGGACAACATTTTGTTGTCAATGCCCTGAAGACTGGCTGCACTGCTCCAGAGCCGTGGTGGTCACATCCGCTACTGATCCAGCCTTTGTTGTTGTGGACTCTTTGTTATGCATTTTTGCACTTGTTGACATCATTGACATGAATTGTTTTCCGTTACCAGTCCATGTTTTCTGCTCTTCCTATGATATGATTAATAAATCTGTTGAACAAAGCACAAATATGTTATTTTCCACTTAAAATGCAGTTATGCATTTTTAAAATCCATATATCCAGTTTATATAGGATACTGCAGTTAACAATTCTTAAGATGTAGTATTACGTATTTAGCGCGACACAACAATTAGGCCATATTTTGAGAACAAAATATTTAATGAATAAAAACGTGTTTGTTTTCTTTCCAACTAATGAATATTCATGAAATAATAGTTTTTCTCTGTAAGTTATGGACATAGTATTAAGGGTTTTGATAAATCTATACTTAATACTCTGTTTTGCAAATTCATGTTTAATTAAGGGAAGTCGTAGTTGACCAGCTATTCGAGTTTCATAGTAATGAGGATCATCTCAAAATAGCAGTAGTAAATCAAGAAAATACTGTGGCAAGGCATTGTTGAATCGTTTATGGCAGAATTTCAGGTCACACAGTACACAGATATCATGGAATTTTAAAAGATTTAGTTTTTATGTATTGTATAGGACCCAACTTCAAAACGCCTGAAAATTGTATGTATTGGACACTCTGTGACCTTAACCCTTTGACCTAAGGCCAGTCATGACCACCAAAAGAAGTGGACAAAAGGGTTTTTGCTGTTTTTCCCTCTTTTACCGACTTGGTTATATCCATCTAATTTCAAATTTACCCATATAAGGAAACAGGGGTCAGATACACATTTTCATGGCAACCAGAGACTGCAAAAAGTATATTTCTTTAATCAGTGAGGTTTTTACATTCAAATTATTAAATATCACCTTCCTATGTTCAATATATCTTATAAAATGTTTATTCCCATATTACTGAGGTTTTCTCTGAAAATGTGACAATTTTAAAAAGTGTTTCCATAGCAACACACAAAAATGAAGGAACTTCCAGTGATGCTTCTTTTCTGAGAGGGTTTCTCCTAAGGTGTCTTAAAATACCAAAAGTATATTATTTTACTGTGTTATAAAAGCTTGACAGTCAAAGATATCAAAGCAAATTAATAAAATTTATGAAAATATTTGTAAAACTGCTACAATAGCAACAGGAAATGGAGAAATACTAATGTTTACTGCAAAAATTTAATGAGGTCAGCCATGCAAATAATCATGGTACCAATAAATGTCAAGCACTGTAATTAACAGCATACCACCAAAGTTATTTTTGTTAATTTGTTCAATACAAAAACATACTTGTTGCCATGGATACCAGAAAAAAACATCTCCGGTCCAAGAAACTGACAAAATAAGTACAGATTACAAAAAGTACAGAAAATTTCCAATTTGATGTTACCAAATTTGAGGAGGTGTGGATCGGTGCAAACAGAAATCCCAATTTTGAGGGGCTGGCCCCCTGACTATGGTAGGCAGTTTGATCTCACTGTGGGGTCGTCAATGTGAACTTACATTGTAACATCACAGAAGCCTCATATTGTGAGGTCACAGCACAAAGTCATCATGAGCTCACTATATGAGCTTACTGTGATATCATTGTGATTCTGATTCCAATTAATTTATTTAGGCATATCTCAGTATTTTTATATTTCATGCAAAACGTTAAGCAAGGAGACCTCACTAAGACGACGTTTGTCATCGCTAATGTGGGTGGGGCCACCTGTGAGGTCACTGTGATCTCCGTGTGGGGTCACAAAGAGCTCACATAGTTAAATGCTTGTGAGGTCATTGTGATCTCATATTGTAAGATCGGTTGCCCCACTGTGTATTCCTAATTTGATAATGTTAGGAACCCATTTCGGGGTCCACATGGATGGATCACGGCAGCTATGTTGAGCAACTTACACAACACTTCCCAAATCTAGTGATCAGTTGCAAATACTGACTGAAGCATGTCTGTGATGCAAGATACATGATTTCTTTTATATAAATTCTGAATGACAATTTAACCACCAGTATTTGTGATAGTACAAATTTCTAAGTATGCCATAGTTTTCTGGCAATTTTGATGTCCTTGGTTATAGATGGCACCACGTGTACTGTGTTAGGTCACTAGCATGGGGCCTCTGTGACATCACTATGATCTCATCCAGGCGAGATATTCTTCTGTTGAGTTCACACTGATATCACAGTGACAGCATACTTGCGAGATCACAAATATGATGTTTGTGTGAGTTATCAGTAAGACTCCAACTTTCAAAAGCATAGTTCTGACGACATTATAGTGAGGTCATACTACCCTTATGTTTGTTAGTCAATGATCTCATTCATTTGACATATTTCTTTTTTAGTCACCCTGACATCACAGTGACATCATATACTACAGCTGTTTACATAGATACTCTGAGTAGCATGGACCATCGGCAAGACATATTCCTTCCACCTTGTTTTCTTTTCAGCTGGTAGTAGCCTGGTAGTGTCCCAAGCATAGAAAGAAGTGTTCTGTTCAAGCGCTTGCATTAGCTGTTTCCGGCAGGATGGTATGGAGCTATGTTGAGCAACTTACACAACACTTCACAAATCTAGTGATCAGTTAAGTCTGGCGGCTCTGAGGACGCAACCGATGCATAGTGTGATCAACAGATGGAATGCTGTAATTGTCCCGAAACATCATTTTCTTTGGTGCAGCTAGACAACTTATTCTGACTCTTTAAAACTCTTTTTTCAGTTCACACTGTCATTACAGGAACCTGGTACATGAGACTATGAAGTCTGTGTGAGTTTGATGTGAGACCACAAATGTGAAGTTACCTGCGAGACCAAAGTGACTCACTGTGACATCATGTGACCTTTGTTCACTGGGATTGAAGTCTCAGTAACCCTGACCTTTCGTGCAGGATTTGGCTAAGCATTTTTTTCTCTTCACGTTCAAGTATTTATAATTTATAATATAGACAGCTTGAGAAAAAAAGTAACAAATTGTCTCTTGCATTGCAAAGTATTGGGAAGACAAAAGCTGAAAAATGTTAATGTAGATATGGGTAGACCAAATATAATTACTAGAATCTAAACTGAGAGGTGTGAGACTTAGGACTAACCAGTGATGGAAGTGGGGGCTACAACCGTTTGGCTATTGGCACTGGAAATTCAGTGACTATCGAAAATCGTAGCTTATGGCACTGCATGCAGAAAGCTAACTCCCTCTGGGGAAGGGGCCATCATTTGGTGAAAGGAGAAGCCTCCCTCAACCTAGGCCTTTCTTCATGGGCCAATCTATCTGGCGAAGGAGCCCATCAGCCTTACTCGGGCCAGAGCCTCCTGATTCAGGGCAAGCCTACAAAACTGGGGAGAGTCTTTCTGTCTTGGGACCAAACTTTTCTGTGAAACCTTCCAGGGTTTGGGCTGTATACATGTATATGTCCAGGTGAATTGCCAGCCTCTGATGGGCCCTTTCACTGAATGATGACCCTAGATTGCCCTAATTATACGCAGTGTCTATGGCACTGCATCTTCAGTCCAAATTGTCTGTAGCTACTGTCAATGACCAAAACCATCTACAATTTTTAAGAATGCCCTATTCTGACAGACCTATAGGCTGTAAAGTTTATTATATATCACTGAATCAATATGGAGAAAAGTTCATTAAAAGAAAATATATATATACAAAATATATTCAAAATAACTTAATTTAATACCTGATTAAATATGTTATTTGAAACCTAATTATATTATGTATAATAATTCACACGCTAAGTCGAGCTTGTACGGCCAGACCGCAGTTCCCCCGACCAACATTTCCCACTTCCATCAATCTAAGAAAAAAAGTACAATCATAAAAAAAAAAGGAAGAAAAGTATTTATTTGGCCAAAAGTACAAGTACAAAATTGAAAATTTTAACATGAATAAAATCTCATTTTTAAGAATGTACATACAGCAACAAGAAGTGGTGTATAATTTCCTTCTGTACAGATTTTACTGCAAGGGATAGCAGCAGCTGCACAGCTGCACAGAATCATGCAGCTGCAACTTGCATGGGCTATTGCAGCTGCAGAAAATCTTGCAGCTGCAAGGAATTAGCAGCAGCTGTGTAGTCATTGTAGATACTGCAGATAAGCATAGACCTACTTGGCCAGTTTAAAAAGATGAAGGAATTCACCACCACACGAAGTCCCAGACTGACCCCTGGGGACTGACCCAGCGTTCCCAATTAAGTCATTACAGGTTCATTATCACGGACACCAAAGAATCATATTTGTCTTAATGTAGTTTAAACACTAGTCATATTATAATATATG
Organism: Alitta virens; assembly: GCA_932294295.1. Lineage (NCBI taxonomy): Eukaryota > Metazoa > Annelida > Polychaeta > Phyllodocida > Nereididae > Alitta > Alitta virens. Next base: position 26,981,906 of record OW028575.1, read on the forward strand.
CCTAATCCACCAGGGGCAATACAAATTTAATAACCTTACCACCCTATGGTTTACATTTGAAAATTTCGTAGGGTTTCAATCATCCCAGGGAGTCTTCATTGATATCAAAACATTGCTAAAGTTAGGACAAAGGGTGTTATCGGTCATATTACCAATGCCCTAACATCATTTGTAGCAATTGCATGATATGATTGCATGATAAATTGTATGATAAATTGTATGATAACTCAGTAATTAGGCAGCGGAAGCAGGGGTGCAGGGGGGGGGGGGGCATGTGTACCTATGCCTTCTCAAAATTTTCACTAGGGAGTCCTTACTTAGCCCCTCCAATGGTCAAGTTTACTAATTGCTGTGCAAAAGAGATTGATGCAGCTGCAAAGATTGCCCCCAGCTGCAAAATAATAATAATAATAATATTTGCAGCACTACCAGCTGCAAAAAAGTACAGCTGCTACATATGTAAATTGGTTGCAGCTGCAATGATCTGCTGCAGATTTTTGCATATTTGCTGCAGCTATTGAATTTGCAGCTGCGCATAATTCATTTATACATTATATAGAACCTATACTGGCCGAAGTGCATCAGATGCTGCTGATGTTGAACTGTCACAGCATTATGGATCACTCCACAGTAATGGTGAACTTTTGCATTTCAGTTTTCAAAAAATGAAATATTCAGGACTTACTTAAATCCTGCAACATGCATTTCAGTCTTTTGTTATATGACAATACACACTATTATATTTTTCTTTGATTCATTTTTGTTAATAAAAATCTGTTTTTTAATTGGCCAGTCTTGTGACCTGCTGTCTCTGCAATGTATGGTAAAAGGAAGGACAGTAACAGGGGGACATATATTATATAGAAATTGTTTTAATATCTAGGGGAAATTCAGGTAATATCACCAAAGTTTCAATGCCTTTGTAATAATGGAGTACTTTAATTGCTTCAAGAAGCTATTTTCTGGGGAATATAGTCTCATTTGTAAACTTGGTAACAGGAAGCCTTGAAGGCACAGCAAAATGTCACCCTATGCTAAGCAATTTCAGTGGTTTTCACTGCATTTCAGCAGAGATGGGTATAGTGTCTGATTTCAGTTTTTAACACTGCTTAATAAACACTGGCCAACTCTGAATTTTTCCGAGGGCTGGCAACGACATTCATCATATTATTTGCAAAAGAGGGCGCAAGCGTCTAATAAGAAGTGGTGCGTTCTCTATGCGCCACGTGGCGCTGACTGTCGTGTTTTGGCAAAATCTTTTTGACTGTTGGTCGATATTTTTCAGGCATGAGGTGATGCACTTTGCCCTTCTGAGACTTTAATCCCTGAGCATTAAATCTAGAAATCTAGAAATGGCGTCCACATTAGATTCGCTCTTCCAAGAATGGGAAGCTGCTCAGAAATCCTTCACGGCCCTTGAGGTAAGGTCATATCCAGTTTGACAGATCCGCAACCTTTCAATACACCGAGTCCTGTCATGTGTGACCTTTTCACTTGCTTGTCAGGTGTAAAATTCTGACTGGAATTGGTCGATAATCTGTTGTACATATTTGCAATGTTGTATAGCGTTTTTGTTTTTATGTTGCAGCCACCAAGGTATCATATGAGCTTTTGTGCCTTTAGGGTTTATGATTGCACCAATTATCGCTCGAGATGAAAATTTTAATGAATATTATATTGGCCTCAATTGTTTGACAAATAGCTTGCCAGTAATGGCAGTGTCTGTGACATGGCATAATCTTCAGGTTTTTTTTTTGTGCAGTAATTTGCACATATCAAAGGTTCTTCAGTGAACAACGATTTGAGCACAAAATGAACAAACTGACCTTGCATATGTCACATGATATTTATCAGCATAAACAAGCATATCCCTGTCCATGGTGTGATGATGCAATAGCCTTAAGTACTGTTAGGTACACTTATCTACTAGTTCTGTCATATGTATACTTCCTGCCCTTACTGAAGTCATTTGAGTGACTGCAGTGGAAACCTTTGGATGTTGATATTTATATGCAAGAATACTCTTCTTATTTCAATCATAAAATCCTGATGAGGATTTGGCTGCACAATTTGCCACAAATACAAAAAAAAATGTATAAACAATCAAAAGAAAGCAAAAGGTATACCCAATTATCCTGAATTCTTTTTGGGAAGTACATTTTGGGGGAAGATTACTTCAGTCCTTCCAGATTAGTTCAAATAACTCTGTGTTTATGTACATTTAAATTTCTATACCTAATTGCAATTTTTTCTATTATTACCAGGAGCAGCACAAAACTTATAGTCGGAAAGTTGAAGAGGTGAAAGCAATTCAGGCAGAATGTGTGACCAACATCAGTAAGCAAAGAAAGAATTTGGCAAAACTTGCAGATTCTTTGAAAAAGTAAGTTATTTTCTGTTGTTAAAGAAAATATGATGAATCTATTTTTTGTGTTTATGTATTATACACAAGCATTTTGCTATTTCATCACTTGATGTTAATTTACTATGTTAATTTATGCAGAGCATCATCAGAAGGCACAGATGAAGATAAACAGAAAGCGTCAGAGATTGTTGCGAAAATACAAGAACACAAGTCCATATTTCGTGATATGGAAGAAGTTCTGCCTCATGAAAATGGGTAAGCATCTGTATCAGACTGCTGATATTACATTTTTGTTTTGAGTTTGAAGCAGGCGGCATTATAATAAGACCCAAGTGGATATGGCGTATATTTTTATATATTCCCTTACTCGTGGGGAATATAAAAATATACCACATATCTGAACTCTTTAATGGTACTTATTGTTTGATTCCGACTATTGATTTGAAGTCATGGCGGTAGTCCAAAAGCGAAGCTGCAAACAGTGGTGTTTTCATTGGCCTGCCATACATACATTTCCCATCCAGGGCCATCATTGTAAGGTAAACCCTGTGGTATAGTCATGTATACCACATGGGCTATACCACATGGCTTTTTACGAGGGATATATGCCAATAACTGATCAGTTGAATGTATTAAATATATCTTGTTTTGTTTGCAGAATATACTTGAAGGTCATTCTTGGTTCGGTGAATGTGTCACTGCTGAGCAAAAAAGACAAGTATGTATCATAAGGATAGTGTTATAAAGCATACCTTCTTTGAAAAAAAATTTGAAAATACTTTCATATATTTTTATATATGTATTTTCCTTTCAGATATAAATACAAAGAAAACTATGAACAATTCAAGTTCTATGTTACACTCATTAGTTTGGTCTTAGCCGTCATTCTTTGGTTTATTCCACCTTTCAGGTATGTTTTCCGTTACTATGGATTAGTCACACTTTTAAAGATAATTGATCAGAATTAGTATTAAATTTCAGTGCCTTGCTTTTGCTGCAAATGTTAAGCCAACTGGTCTGAAAGTCCTTGCACTGCCATGAAATTATTGTAACTGCTGCTAAGAAATATATGCATTATGTAATGTGGTTTAATCTGCTAATATTGGCACAAGATACTCCTTACCTATGGCCCAGCTTTGTTTGCAGCTTCGGCTCTAATGAAGCACTCATCAGATTGAATGAAAATTAATACTGATTAAATGCTTTGCAGATTTGTACACATGTCAGAGAGGTAATTGACCTGATCCATATCTATCATGCATTAAACTTTGTGTTTTAGCCTTTTTAGATTCCTCATTGACATATATTGTTGCTATTCCCTTTAAAGCTGGATTGTCAAACGGTTTTTGTACCACAAAAAAGCTATTCAAATGAAAGAACATGACGTTCATTTGTGCCTCGTTTTCATCTTATTCGCCATGTCTTATTCGCCATGTATGTACAATGCAATGTAATTAAATCAGCAATATTTGATGGCATGAAAAATTAAATGCTAGTGGAAGTTTATTAATTTTATGAGATATAGTGAACCTTGTAAAATCCTGATGGGATTCAATTCATTTTTTTTAGAAGACAATGAAATGAATGCAACAGATTTTTGGCCACTATTGAGTGACAATCCAGCTTTATAAGCTTTATTTCCAGGCTCTGTATGTTACTGCATGGCTTCTGCAAATAGATACTTGTTGATCTTTTAGTTTGCTGATATTAAAACTTGCCTACATATTTTATTTTCGGCCTCTGCATTAATTTAGTTAATTATAGATATAATCTTATGAATGGAAGCAAATTTGCAAAGTGGCCATCTATGCAAATGCAACTATGAAAGGGTACATAGACTAATTGGCAAACCCACTGTTTTTGTCTTCTTTTTTTTTAGTTTTATGCCATTTTATCGTTGACTGGTGTCTGCTCACTTGTGTGTGTAATTAGAAGGGATTTTCACTTCACACATTTTACTTTTATTTATTATTTTATTGAGTTTTATGTATTATTGTGGTGCATGGTGTGAATATTTTATTCTAGAATAAAGTTTTGAACAAAAATGTTGTGGGAGGAAAATTATAAACGTGAATTGCTTGTTTTGCAGAGTCTTCGATGCCGCTTTCCAATTTCTCCTAGTGTGGTATTACTGCACCCTGACCATTCGTGAGCATATTCTTAAGGTCAATGGGTCAAGGTTAGTTTTATGATGAATGGATTTATTCATGGCATTAATTATCCTTTTTATAAAATTTCTATCTAAGTTATAAAAAAATTTCTTTTCTAGAATAAAAGGATGGTGGATTACTCATCACTTCATATCGACGCTGTGTGCTGGAATCCTATTGATCTGGTGCGTTATTTATTGCTCCTCATTATACATATTAATATATAAATATACTTTTATAGGGCTGGTCAGTTCATGTGTGGCCAACTAGAAGTAAAAGCAAAATGCATAACGTCTCCAATACCCAATTCCAGATGACGTTATCAATAATTAGCTCTGCCCCACGGAGTGGGGAGAGCTTTTGTTAGTACATCGATCTCGCGAGATGACGTCGCCTTCATGCAAAAACATTCGGCCTGTGATAACACAACATACATGGCGTCTTCCCGTGGTTTAACGCTACATATTCCTCTTGTACAGGCTGCTTTTGCTGTTCAGCGTGTTTCGTGGCTCCATTATCCTACAAAACATGCGTTTTCTGCTGGCCTGTGGCCTTTCCACTGCTGCGTAGTCTCGCCATAGCACGAGAGCGGTGTATGACGGTCATGGCAGGAATCCCCCAGTGGGGTAGCCCACAGTCCTCACTTGTATGAGCAGAGCTCCGCACATCCCATGTGCATTCTAGTTATATAATTCAACTGTGTGATGTCATGCATAGTGTTATTAATGCAGGGTTCTAGATCACACATGAAGTGACCATCCCTTTTGACAAACTGAATATCAGAATTGATACATGTATACAAATGGAACGACAAAATGAACAAGATACATTTTTATACTTTGTGTAAATGCTGTGTGTTATTTTTTCAGGCCTGATGGATTCACATATAACCAGTTTAGAAATCAGTTCTTTGGTTTTAGCATGTATACATGTAAGTATCCCACTTTTCCTAAAACCGTCTTAGTAGTGATTATTAGTTTATTACTGACGTTGCTGTCATGATCATGTACAACAGATATTTGCGCCTTTCGGTTGACAGGTCTAGTTCAGATAGCCCAGTATTACTACCAAAAAGGATGCTTATACAGACTGCGGGCTTTAGGAGAAAGACATAACATGGACATAACAGTTGGTGAGTTTTAATGATGAGTTTGATGTGGATTTTTGTGCTGAGAAATAAATTTGTAACTCAGTTGATTAATAATAACTTTTTCATTTTCCCAGAGGGTTTTGTGTCTTATATGTGGCAGGGCATGGGCTTCGTCCTTCCCTTTCTGATTGTAGGATATGTAAGTGCCTTGATTTTCTCTGTCCTCAATTTGATGCTCGATGGTATCTTACTCAAATTGAAATGCTTAATTTAATGATACTATGTTCTAGATTTTGGTAGATTTTGAAGTACTGTAGTGGTTGACAATTTCACAAATTTTTTGCTTCAGATTTTCCAGCTGTACAATGCTTGGGTGCTTTATCAACTGTCCCAACATCCAAAGTGTATGGAATGGCAGGTAAGACTACCTTAAACACCTGTTGATTATATAGTTTCTGTTTTTACTTCTATTGTTGCGCAGCTGATCGAATATTATAGATCATGTAGTAGCTACATAATTGATGTAATATATCACAGCTTAGTGACATGCAAATGTAAAGTTTTGAGTGAAAACTGACCTTTTTTTGTTTTAAATGGCTTTTCAATTTGATGTATTGTATGAGTAGTAGTTATATCCCTCATAGACGGAGTTAAATAACTTTTTGTTGGAAAATTGCGATGAAACTCTAGACTTTGAGGGACATAACTAACTTATACTCCATTAATCGTATTTACTAATTTGTTGATTGATTTGTTTTACTGCCTTTATTAGGCAAAACAAGTTCAGTTTGCACTCAAGAGGGAGTAAACGTTTTTGTTGGTTACATCCCGCTCAGAAAAATACGAAAACAGTCTAAGTGGAGTATAATGTGTTGGTTGTTGTCTTGCAGGTCAAAGTTTCAGCCCTAATTTTCTTCATCCTTTTTACGGGCAACACTGCCACTGTTGCCAACGTCATACGACAAAAAATGAAGCGAGATGGTTGGATGAGCAATCTGGACTACGTCTTACGAAACAAGTACCGCTTTATGCAGCAGAATATGAAAGGTCACATTGATGAAATGAGGAACTCCAATAAGGCACATTCGTCATAAACTGATCTCAGATTTAGCCACATCTTAATATGTGTATTTTTTTGTGTTTCATTAATTATTATCATTACATGATTGGATAAAAACGGTGTAAAATGCTATAAATAAGCATTGCATGTGACACTTGATTGGAAGGGTGAGGGCGAGATACTGGTCTGGATATTTGTGATGGAATTGCTGCAGTTTAATTGGGATATATTAGATTGTGATATAGTGTGATAGAGTACTCACAGAGGGCATAGTTAGCTCTTTAGAGATTTAAAAATAAATTTAATTGAGAGTTAATTTTTTTTATTGATTGTAAATGAGGATAGAATCAGAGGTGAGACTCCAAAGATTATACAGTATTTAAATCATTTACAACTTGTCCTGATTATCATCTTTTTGATGTGCTCGTCCATTCTTCCCCCTTTTTTTGTTTTGGCTGCAAAATTGTGATAATTGTTTGGTTTCCAAAATAGTATTTTTTTCATAAAATTTTATGCACAGAAACCGTGCCTCCTATTTTAGCTAACATTATTGTTCCACAGCACTGGCGGATCCAGCCCTGACTTTACGTGGGGGGCCCAGGGATTAAAATTTGACGTGAGCTCATGCACAGCTCACGCAAATGTGATTTTGCGTGAGCATTTACTTGCTCAGAACTACTTTTGACTGTCTTGCAATCTAACTTCAAAAGGAAAACCCATCTTATATAAGCTATACTTTAGATTGCAATTGAATTCTTCCTTATTCAAAGCTTGGTATAACTGTTTATATGAATCATTGATCAAATTCTGCGAGCAGGAGCTCACGCGAAGTTACCAAAGATGATTTTGCATGAGCGGCTAGTCACTCGCGTGGCCTATTTCAAATTGCAATCCGTGGAGCCAAATGACAAAATTCATGACCGTAAGATGTCATTCAATAGGCCACGATTAGAAATTAAGATTGGTGCAGGGGAGCCATTACTCCGAATGCCCTGGATCCGCCAGTGTTCCACGGGGACTATGAAAATTCATGCTTTAGTAAAAGTGTGTACAGGTGATTAATGAATATTCAATTAATTCCTATTTCAATATGCTGTAGAATGATTGCAGAAAATGACTTGTTGAACGGTTGAGCATTTGAGTCACAGGTTTCAAGATGGCAGCACTCGAAGATGATATTGGTAGTTTTTTTTTGTGTGTGTGTGTGTATGTATAAATGCTGAAACGTAACATAATATAAATTTGTGCTTATTATATTTGATATGTTTTTCAGGAATTGTAGATTACAAATTTAGATTTATACTTATGTAACTGGAAGTGAAAATGGTAAAATTATGTAGATGTTTTTGACTGTGATGACTTGAAAATTATTTATGATGAGATAGTTAATTTAAATAGGTGGAAAATTATAGTTATATAAATTAAAATACAATCTGTTAATCAGATGGCGAAGCTCCCCCTCATACAGTCGGACTTGCTTATAACGACAATGTTTTTAGGACTGCCACATAATGGGGTTTTGTTATAGTCAAAATCCATTCCTAAGCAATGACCTCGGTATTACCAAATTTCGTAAAAAGCATGCTTGTTATTATAGGCTGGACCAATTGTACTCCTACCAAACTTGCATTGATTTCTCACTGACCCCAATGCCTTCAGAGTAATATATTGTTAGGCTCAGCAATTTCAGTCATAGTGGCTAATCTATTATTTTTCTTTTTTCCTAATTAAATTTTGTGTTACCATGTGAAAAGTTTGCTTGAGATATTTCAAATCGATTTATTTGTTATGCCGTTTTTTTTCTATCTTAATTTATATTTTGGATATCTAGATGGTAGTAGGTAACTAGGCATGTAGGTCTTCTTTCAATGAACTCTGGAGTGTAAGACTGATATGTACTTTTTAGTGCCCCCTGTCATGTTCAATATATTGTGAAAAAAATTGTTATTTTTACTATTTATATTTAAGTAATTATGAAAGTTAATGGGGTGCCATGATTTCAAGGGATCTAACAACGTCATAAATTGAGATATAATTGTTTTTTTTTTTTCAAAGATTTGGAATTTCAAGTCTAGGTCACTGGCTCTACTTCGTTATCAAATGTTTTCTTTGCAACGCATAGAAAATTGGATGGCACCGATTTCTATTTTTAAATTGATGTAATTTGGTTGTTTTTGTTTTCTTTACATAGTAACTTTAATTTATGAAAACAGATGAAACAAAAATACCACGCCATTTGGGTCAAATGCTTGTAATTCCCGCGGGTTATTACAAAGTCTGATGGTGAAGTCTTACTTTATTTTTGTAAAAAATAATGCCCGTATAAAGTCTTAATTTTGTCCACTAAGCTTACATTGTCTTATTTTGATTCAAATGTACTTGGAAAACAAACACAGGCTATTCTGGTCTGCGGTGGCCAAGAAAAGCAAAAATCAAGAACTGTGTTTTTTTTATTGTTTAATAGCCAATATCCTTATTTTTTGGTCGATGAAATTAAAAATATTGGTGTAAATTACAATATTAGTGGTCTTATTTTTCATGTGCGCATGGTATTATGTCTTGTAACGGTCTTAATTCTTATGAAGGTAAATCTGTCATGTTAATTTTTGGACTGACCTGTTATTTTCAGCTTTATCATTCCCAGTGTTTGATGATCATATGCATGACGTTTTGCACATTTTTTTGAAAGCTCAAGAAATGTGATTTTACATTTAGCTATACAGTGTAATAATTACATCTAATTTGCTGTTGGCGCAGTTTCTAGTTGTTGGTGTGATGATATGATACATCATGTTACTGACGACATATGAGTTATAGATATGAAGAAAGGCTTAAGTATTGTTTGGTTCATAATAATCATAAATGATGTAATATTGTGATGTTCTAAAATAAAGGGTCAGGATATACAACGTGATTGTTGATCATTGTTCTTCATTGAATTGATGCTTGGTCTTTCAACTGAAAATGGTTAAACATGTGAATTTCATCGAACTTTGATTAAATTTATTGCTTGCATGTTTTTGTATGTTTGGCCAGCACCTACCTGCTTTGGATGGTTATAGTCATCATCTTCGGCAGAAGACTAATTTGTTTAGTCAAAGTCAAAGATACCTTTATTTAAACGGTAATTTTATTCAGTTGTACACTGTTTTTCAATGAAGCCCTAACAATAAAAAAGGAATGATAGAAATAAATGTATATGTTAAAAGTACGTACATATGAAGTTTTAGAAGTTAAAATTAGAGATTACGACCAATAACAAAAAAATGAGATAAAAAGTTAAAATCATCAAAACAGATCTGGCTTATAAAGTTTGTTGTACAATTTTTTGTTGAAAAAAAAAAACAGACTGGATCTACTTCGTATGACAAGGAATTTCATTCCATGGGTTGGCTCCTTTATACATAAAAGATGACCGACCTCTGTGCTTTACAATTTTGGGATCTTTAAATTATTAGAGTTTCTGGTATTATAGCTGTAGTCAGTACATTCAAATTTTTTTGACTTATAATAAGTTAATACATTTGTACATCATCACACTTGTGTGTAATTTGAGTCTTTCACGTACAGTCAACCATTTGAGCTTTTGTAGAACATCCTTTGAGGGTGTGTCATGTCAAACATTAGGAACAATTTCTTCCACCTTTGAATAGTAGTTATTGAATTTTGTTAAGGCTTGTGACAGGGGCTGTTAATTTAGACAGTGTCACAGTAATCGATTGGGGGGCATGATGAGAGAAATGTATAGTAAGAGCGCAGTGTCTTGGTGAGTGAAAGAGCAGATTCGTTTCAGCATACCTAGCCTCTGTCTGATCTTTTTGAGGAGGCAGTCAGTATGTGTTTTCAAGCTCAGATGTGCATCTGAGTGTAGTCCAAGGTATTTATATGTGAACACATGCTCTATTTGTTTACTGTTTATGATTAGTTCGGGAAGAGATGTGTTCTGAAGTCGGTTTTGACTTCCAAATAGGGTCCACTTGCACTTTGACACATTTAAGTGCAATTTATTTTCATAGAACCACTTGGAAGTGTTATCAAGGTTATTATTTAGTTTATTCTTGACTTCATCGATAATGCTGGATGCAGTTAGTAGAATAGTGTCATTATATAGGACTATTTTCGTTGATTTGATGACATTTGGTAAGTCATATACAAACAGTGTAAAAAGCACAGGGCCCAAGATGGATCCCTGTGGCACTCCGTATAAGATTTGCAGATGTTGTTGAGATATGCTGTACACATTGCTTCCTCTCTGGGTAGCTTTCGAACCATGTGTATGCATTGTCTCTGACCCCTAGACTGTGCAGCTTAAACAGCAGTGTGGGAATATTGACAGAGTCAAATGCTTTCTTCAGGTCGAGGTATACTGCTCCAGTCAGCAGACCATTTGTCCATGTTTTGTAGTATATAGTGCGTAACATCAGTGATAGCCATATGTGTTTTCATCTGAACCCTGATTGCAACAAAGCACACCATGATCAGTCAAAAATGATATTCGTTTTTTCTGAACAGGGGGGGGGGGGGGGTTCTCACTTAGCCAGTTTCCTCGGTGAAGCCGTATTGTTCTCGTAGAATTATGAAATACCCCATTCTGACAACTTCACCTCGGTTGTTGGAGGCAAAAAGGGGCGGGGCTTAAGGCGACAGGTGAGTTGGCGACAGCGAGGTGTGAATTACGGTCACCCGGTAGATCACACTTAGGATACGTACCAAACCCGATGGATGATGCCCGGTCTGATGCCAGGTGAGCCACGAGTAAATCACGTTTACGACGGGAGACTCCTTCGTCTCATTGCCATGGTCTCTGCCTGTCCTAATTAGCCCAACTGGTGCAGAAATACAGGACGTAAAGCCCTAATCACCCACCCACCCACCCGCGGCATCTACATACCACCCGCAGGCCTATAGTGTGAAGGGGGGGGGGAATCAAGCACGTGTCAATCACGACTGTGAAGGTTACAAGGAACGACCCGGCGAGTTAACTACATGAAATACGTGTACTACGTTTGAAGGCCGGCTGTCACGGTGGAGGGTCAGATGTGAATATATAAGTGGCTGCTTGTCTGTAGCCTTCATTCTGCTCCTTATTACCACAGAGAAAGGACCATGGCACATGCAGTAGACTAACCAACAGCCATTGTAAAATTGGCTCAGGCCAGCTTGGAATTAAATGAGCAACTAGCAACTATTGCACAGCCTATTATGCACGATGAAGAACAGTCCAGAAAGAAGGCCAGCAGTCATTAAGAGAAGGAGAAGGAAGAGATTTTGGGTGAGGCCATGGCTATTGCGAAAACCTCAGATGAGCCAATCTGAATGCTTGATGAATGAATTATTGATGGAGGATGGAACCCACTTCAAGAACTTTGTGAGAATGCAGCCAGCCATGTTCCAAGAGCTGCTTGCCAAAGTTGGGCCTAGAATTACCAAGCAAGACACCTTCTTGAGGAAAGCTTTGGAGCCAGGACTCAGGATTGCCATCGCCCTGAGGTATTTGGCAACTGGCAACAGCTACAAGTCATTGATGTATGGCTTCAGAGTGGACCACAACACCATCAGCAACATCATTCCTGAAGTTTGTGAAGCATCATAGCTGAGTATGCAGAAGATGTCATCTCCTGTCCAACAACATCAGAAGAGTGGAGAGAAGTTGCACAGCTGTTTGAGGCAAGATGGAACTTTCCCCCATTGTATTGGTGCCATAGATGGGAAGCATGTGGCCATCAGATGTCCTCCCAAAGGAGGTTCACTCTACTATAACTACAAGGATATGTGGATTGTGGAGCAAATGGTTCTGGATCTGATGGAGGAGTTTTTGCTGCTACAGCCCTGAGGGAAGCTCTAGAAGATGGGACCTTGTAATCCAAAAAGGTCATCACCCCACTCTGGACTATATTCTCAGGAAGTGATGCAAAGATAAGGTCAATTGCAGTTGAAGAGTTTGCAGTTTCTCTTGTGGGGTCGACATATTATGTGACTCAGGTCATGGTTGCTTGTGACATCAAGGAGGTTCAGTGCACGTGCGTTTTAGGTCAGTATGTTGCTGTTGAAATTTCCTAGGAGCTAAACCTCCCTGTTTTCATTGGATACTTTGAGAAGATTGGAGTTGAGGCTGTAATTGAAGTTCACATGAAGAGGTCTGTAGAGACAGCCAACCAGAAATGAGCTTGTATTGGGAATGCATATTTCACACCAAAGAGTTCCATGTTGGCACAACCACCACCACATTGTTTGTCATTGTTCATTACCAAACAACGATCAAGTCTGAGAACATTATCGCCTTCCATGATGATCTGAGGCTTCATTGTTTTCACAGTTGCTGTGAATTGGTGGAGTTCATTGAATTAATGTCATTTAATATATCTCCAAATACTTGTGATCAAACTGGGGCAAAATTAAGTCCCCTTCCTTCATACCATTGCATTTGACATGATAGGCATTTTCACATACTGACAGATTAGTAGACGGGAATTGTTTCCTAAATTTCAGTCTACATTTATTGCAGTTGATTGCAGTGATTTTTTTTTGGTGAGCCACTGCAAGGTCCAGGATTAGGTTCAACATCTCCACATAATAATAATAAAGAGGTGGCCCAGGTAGTTAACTTCCAATCTGTTGGCCTTTTGTAACTCTTTATGTGGTTCCTGCGTCTAGATACTTTGTGATTTCTTGAATTACTTTATGGGCATGTAATCCATCTGGATCCTTTGTTGCTACCTCTTGAACTAAGAAACCCCATTTAACGTAAAGAAAAGTCCTGATCTGCCCATACATAATATGTACATTTGTGAATTTTTTTAAAATAATTGATCAATATGTTTGTTGAATAATATTAATTGTTTATGTAATATGTATTGTGCAGAAATAAAGTGTCTTGAGTCTTGCATAGAGGCCTGTGCGAAGGTCTTGCGACAAGACTGAGAATAGAACTTAATCGTCAGACCACCCATTACATTTACATAAATTTTATCTGGTGTGTTCAGTATCATCCGATCCATATGTGCCAGAAAACAGAAACAAGACACAATGTAATATTTCACAATATTTAATGCATCGTCAGTACACCTCAAACTTCAGTTAGAAAACTTGGGTTTAGGTTTAGTCACAATTACATTGTGATACAAAAATGTCACTCTTGTATTATTTACAACTGATAAAACAAACAAATTCTGCGCAAAAGCATATTTGTAGGACCCTGTTTAAACAATAATTTGTTCAAAGCTAATGTTTTACAAAAATAGCACAAATCGTTCGAGAACATGAAAAATTTAGGGCAAAAAGATACAAATTATTGATTTATTGAAGAAATATCATTTGATAGATTAAATCTTTGCGTGCTGTGGGTGGTTACTAACCCATGGACATTTGAAATTGAGATAATGGCAAAATGTAGTTCTTGTATCTTTTTAATTGGTAAATGTTGCCAGTCATGTAAAAGTTACATGCCTGTTTTGTGGATTGTAGCAGAATAATTTGACTATACTTGTAGGTGAAGTGATATTATCTTTTGATATAGCAGATACCATGGCATCTCAATTTCAAAAATGGCATATTGATGTGAAAATTTATACAATGGTATAATATGTGACAAGGAGTTTTCAGCAACTTTCTAATAAAAAAAATACCAGATGGTAATGCATAAGAAGATATAGGGCATGGATTAGTCCTGATAACCTTGTCAGCTGATCATTATGTTTGATAATTAGTTTTATAGTAGTGAAAATCTGTAAAAAAATATATGATTGCCGGAGTGTTTCACAATTCCTCTTTTTTTTCAGTGCTGTTGAATTTTTAGAAAAAAAAACCCATCCTGCCTGGTAAAATGAAGTAATTTTCTCTTAATAATAATTTAGTTTTCACTTTTCAGGAAACATTGTGATGGTATTTTCAAAACGATCAAGTTAAATCAACTGTCTATTACATTATACCATGAAAAGCATTTATAACACAGTATACATACAAATTACACACTACACAATGGTATGATTCGATAATGTACATAGCACCAGCCTCTAGCTTATTCATAAGCTTCAAGAATCAATGAATACAACGGTTTACATCCCACATGTGTAGTGACCATTTCAAATCACTGTTTACCCTTTTGTCAAAAGAGATCAAATCACCGGTAGTGATCACAAAGCTCCAGCTTTTGATTGATTGCTTATCATTCCATCATTTAATTTTATAATTCGTGATTCAAAATCAATCATTTTTAAAAGCGAAAACAGAGCCCAGCTTTTTTGCTGCGTCAAGGCACTCACAGAAAATAGTCCGAAGCACTGACCTTTTTGATAAATGAAGTCAATAATGATGCTTTCACAATTCTTTTTATAGTATTTTGATGATTTTTCTTCATCTTTGTTATAAATCTAGTCAAAGGGCACATGTCTGAGACATGTGTTTCAGACATAACAGTCTGCTTAAAAAACATGTTTATGAGTCTTCAATCAGTCTGATTTCAGTGCAAACTAATTCATCACAATCAATACTTTTCCAAAAAGAAATTGTTGCTTCAGATATCTTTTGAAATGTGGGACACCAGTGTTGCAGAATATTCGTTTGAGATGCTAGCTGCTCCAGTGATCAAACAATGTCATGGTGTCAAGGTCAGAGTTTCAGTTCTGTCAGTGGTTTCTTCATACAAGCACAACCTTCAGCTGTCTTGCAACTCTTGTTCTTTCTGAACGCGTTCCTTGTGACGTTCTGGAAGGACGTCTGAGTCGTCCATATCGGAGTCTTGTGGATCACTACTTAAAGAGCCCGTGTCACAGCGGTGCCGTGGCGCAGTTCGTTTTTTGGTCATCCTGGGCTCTGAAGAGCTCACAGGAATTTTTCTCCTATGCTTTTTGCGAATGTCTTCTGAAGACTTGCACTTGGGTCTGTGCAACTTTGGCAAGTCATCACTGGTATCGCTGTCATACCGGTGTAGCGGGGGAGGACGGATGTCATCCTCGGAATCGAAGGAATCCATGTGGACGCCTCCTTCTATGGGGATGCCAGATACCTCCTCCAAAGAGTCAGAATGGTATCGATGGATTGGAATGTCATTGAAGGAATCGTTATCATCCTGATTTTGTGCTTCGATGTCATAATGCTGATGTGTTGGGAACTCTGTCTTGTAATGACTCGGGAGGTGGTCCTCCACGTAACGATTTGGCTGGGGAGTCCGCGGAGGGGAGGTCAGTTCCCTGCTGGCTGTGTGTGCTCTGCTCAACTTGGGTCTTGCAAGACTAGTTTGGTCAGTCTTGCAGACCTTGGACATACAGTAGCACCAGAGAATGCCAACGATTATAGCACAAGGGATGGTCACTCCGAGGGTTATTGCCACTGCCGAAGAGGACTGCGAAGACATCAAATGCACCTACAAAGAAATTTAAATACCGCTTTATTTCAAGAATTATTACTATGAAATGCTGGAGAATGTTGTGGGTTTGTCAAGATATAATATCAATCCAGGACCAAATACCAAAAATGGAAAGCAGCCACAACATTGGAAGGTCTATTGTCAGGACCTGGGATCTGAGATTGTATATAACCTTTAAGAATGACCCTGAATAACTGCTCGATTTATTTCGAGGGAATAGTACAGAATACAGATTGTTTTTTTTTATTGATTAGTTTTAAAGTTTGAAGGGGAGAAACACAAGACCGAAGTTTCATTCCTGACCATAATTTTATCATAAATCACTTTATCTTATCTGACCTAATATTAAAACTTATGAATAAGACAACAAGAACATATTATACTGAAACTACATTAATCAACATCATATTGAGTAAATATCGATGTAAGATAGTAGTTTCTGGTTCTGACTCTTCTGAGACCAAAATGATAAATGCAGATATGATATCAGGTACATTTGTTAAGAGGCAATCCATAACGTTCGGTCAGACTTTATATAAAAAGATTAAAAGGAAATGTTCGGTTATATTTATACTACAGTTCTTGTTATCAATATTTGTTTTATGTCTTAGCTATCTAAAGTAAAATAAACCTTGACTGACCTCTAAAGCTCTTAATGACTCATTAAAGTGGTTCGATTACAGCCAATTTCATAGACTTGGAAACTAACTCATTGACGTTCAAACTAAATGCCTGAGGATATGGAACCAGGACTTTTATTGGTGAAGGACTGCCTTAACCAATAGGAGTCATGTAATCACATCCTCTGAAGATTAGCTTCCAAGTCTGTGAGATTGGTTTCCAAGTCTATGACATTAGCTGTAATACTGAAAGGTTTCGTAAGGATTTACAAGCATACACAGCTCCAGATTACAAAGAACCAAAACCTAAGTTTCTTGACATGGAACCCATCCGCGGTCAACGTGGTCTTGTTCTTAATTAGAGGTTCTGTATTGAAGTCCACTGGATTAGCATTTGTGCTAAAATCAGCAGATGTTGGACAAACTATAGGTATTATACTGCCTATTTTATTTTTATTTTTTTTATTTGTACACAGTATGTAGTACTACAATAAAAGACATAAGCATACTGTGGGGGATGTGCACTAGCTTAATAAAAAGCTGTGAAATTGTGCACACCCCTTACATTATAAATATATAAAAAAGAGGCTATTTAAATATAATTAAAATTAAATTCATAAAGTGACAAATAATAATAAAAAAATATATATATATATATAAAACTGCATCTAGTACAACATGTTGTTGAAAATTTTAAAAGTTTTCACTGGGCAATTTTGAGTGTACATCTGCATGTATGCTTTGATCATAACTGGGCTATAAATAAATGATGTTAATAATATTTGTGCTCGTTTGTGCCCGATCTTCATGTCATAATTTGATTGATTGGATGAAGCCTCTCGACTTCCATGTGGTATTATCTGAGTGTCAGTATTTATAACTCCGCGAATCCCATAAGCATTGATCTGTTTAGCTGAATAAGGATTCTTTTAACCCTGTCGGAAGCAAACATAATGATGACATGTCAAAGACTGGAGCTATAGTACTGCTCCATTTTAATTTAAACTTTCAACGTTCAGTAGTAGTTTTTACGACCATTGTGAATTTTCCTGGTTTAATTAGCAGGAAACAAGAAAACAGACAACACACAGTCACTTATCAACCATGCATTTATCTCATTGCGGCATAATTGCCTACTTGACTTGAAGTCTCCCTAGTTAATTGGGACATCTTTTTCAGGACTCAGAGATTGAGTTGGCTGCAAATATAATTTGATTATTCTAGGTTTTGGTGTGGTTTCATTCAGTGATAGATAGATGATGTAGATACATTTAAATATCTAAATGTACATGGGGCCTTTACAGCCAATTTCATAGACTTGGAAATTAATCTCATAGACTTGGAAGCTAAACTCCAGTTGAGGTCATGTTGACCCAGGACTCCCATTGGTTTAGGCAATCACTCAGCCAATACCAGGTCTATGACATTAGTTTCCAAGTCCATGAAAATTGGCTGTATCATGACTTAAGAACAAATCTGCCGAGATTTAGCTAGATTGTCAGTTGATGGGATCTGATCAATTGTCTAAAACCACCAGTTGGTGTTAGTCATGACAACAAGAATGGATATTTTTTTTTTGGCTAACTCATGCACTTTGATCAAAGATCAACTGCAACGGCCCTGCACGCCAGATGTTGAATAGAACCATCCATCACTCTGGTAACATTTAGAACCATGAAGATAACACTCATCACTCACGTCTTAGTCACACAAAATATTTTATGGGACAAAGTATCATGGTCGTCTATAGATGGATGTAGAAACTAGAAATATTGTAGGGAGATAGGCTCGGATAGGCTCAGATAGGAATAGGTGGACATAGTGTCGTATAGTATAAACAAGAACCCGGGCAGCAGCAATAACCCCATCTCCTAGCCCTTGGCCAGGAGGGATATCCTTTGTGGCTGAATGGTTAGAGGTGTGGGCAAAGCTGCTCTTGAAATGGTGCGTCGGCCGGGAGCCTCTGTGAGCTGCATGTGGGGTTAGAGGTAGGCAGTTATAACCATTTGATCGCTGGTGGCTTAGTTGGTAAAGTTGCTGGTTGGCACAGCCCTGTAAAGTCCTGGGCAGGCATCCTCATGGCAAGGATGGTAACACTGTGGGTGAAGACCTATCACAGACATGAACCAAGATAGCATTCCAAATCGGCCCAGCATCGTTTCCATGTAGGCCACTGTCGTTACAACATCGTATTAACATCGCCGATATTGCGCAGACATTGAAACGATTTGGAAAGCTAACCTGGGAATGACCTATTTCTGAACTGTCAGAACCGAC
The DNA here is from genome assembly GCA_932294295.1 of Alitta virens. Lineage (NCBI taxonomy): Eukaryota > Metazoa > Annelida > Polychaeta > Phyllodocida > Nereididae > Alitta > Alitta virens. The sequence continues at coordinate 27,000,832 of OW028575.1, forward strand.
TGCTGGTCACCTCATCCGAATGTCTATTGGTAGTAACTCGTACTCTGTGACAGACTACATATAATGGGGTAAATCATAGCCAAGCAAGCATGGCCCACATATGCGCAGTCTTATATGTGCACATGGCTTAACAGGATTTCTACCTATCTGAATCTATTTTATACCGGAAAATATTGAGTGCACACACTAATACTAATCTTGACATGCTGTTATTTTTCCAAAATAATCATTTTTATGCCATGAATGCATCATGGGCTTCTGCAATTTCAACTTCTGCTTTTTAAAAATTGTTAATGACTAAATGGTGATAGTAGGCACTGATGCGTGTATACTGTCCAGACAATATTTATTCAAACTGCTGCCAGGCTAGGTAAATCATGACTGTGTAATATCCAAGGTCATTACTGTATCTGTCAAATGTTTGTGATTTCAAACAAACACAATATTAATTTACTGAATTGTCTTGACTCGATGCTGTACTGGTCTGAAGCTTATTAACTTATATGACCAGCTGCCAAAGGCAAAGGCAATGCTGAGATGGTAAGGCTGGAATTCTACAGTGTTACACCATGGATGTATAAGACATACATGGCTGGACCTTTTGCTACCAGCCTTTAGTCTGCCTAGTAAATAGCTCATGAATTACAGCCAATTTCACCGACTTGGAAACTAATCTCATAGACTTGAAAGATATGCCCCTGAGGACGTCATGTGAGGCCAGCACTCTGATAGGTTGAGGGAATATGCCTTAACCAATGGGAATCCTGGGTTCACATGACGTCCTCTGGAGTTTAGCTTCCAAGTCTATCAGATTGGTTTCCTGGTCTATGAAATAAGCTGTAAAACACCTCATACTATGGTCTAGAGAAGGAGATGGTTAAGTTTTTGAACAAATTTGAAACGTAAATTATTCTCTCAGTTATGGTTTGTTATCATACAATTTGGTGGACAGACCCCACATCTTATATAATCACCCTTGTACTGGACCTTTAACCAACATACCACCCAGCTGCTAAATGGGATTATTGGAGCTGTGGTGGTGCAGTGGGACTTATGATTCATTCTTTACAAATATCAGCAAATTATATTGATCTCTAGCGGCAGACAGTCTGCCTTCTTGTAATCCTAATCAAATATTTTACTCACCGTCTTCTGATCAGCTTCATCATCTGAACCAAACGCTGGATCTGTGAATAGATTAAAAAGTTTGTTGCAGTCATAAATTATAGCAATGTAATTTCACTTCCAATGGACCGATTTTTACAGCTCTTATTAGCCTTAAGGATTATTTTACTACAATCCCACTAATGACATCCATACTGACAATTCACCTTGTAAAATCAGAACAAGACTGTAGGAATATACCAAGGAAAGTATATCTCAGGATGAAATAATTTAGATCTGAGAAATACGTGATGTCAAATAATGTATAAATGGAGATCCTATTACAGATGCATGATTGAAATTTAAAAATTATTGTTTTTTACCAGTGTCAGGTTAATAATTTATTTTGTTATGTATATATTAATTTGAAGTTGCACTGTATTCAACTAATTTTGCCATGTATTGATTTGTAATGATTTGTAATAGGTGTTGCCTTATTTTTAATCATGGCATGTATCATTTAACTGCAACCCAATATTTATGGTGTAATGCAGGGTAAGAATTTAACTGATGTTGCCTTACATTTATGTCATAATGTATGTAACATGTCTCATCATATAATCAACATTTCGTCAAATATACGTTTTGTATTCGTATTTGTAACAACGTAGAACTGCTTGGCATGCAATCAGGGATGTAACTGATCTTGCCATTATATATTTCATTTGTCATAATGTAGGTATTTGAATTCATGTTGCCCTATATATATTTAATTATGTTGTAATATTGGTATTTAACTGAGGTTATGTTTAAATTATGCTCTATATAATGTATGTATGTAATTGATTTGCCATATATGTTGAATTTATGTCATAATGTAGGTATTGAATTTATGTTTTCCTATTTTTCATTTATGATTTTATATCGATATTTAACTGATGTTGGACTAGGTTTAATTTATGCTCTATAAAGTATGCATGTAATTTATTTGCCAAATATTTATTTTACTGTTTAACTTTTGTATTTAATTGATGTTGCCATATATTTCATCTATGTCACCATGTATTTACCTATAAAGAAAAGGAGCAGACAGGCGCCTATGTGGGCAATGTTGGTGAAGCTGAAGATGAAGACATTGTGATGTAGGTTCCTGCTGCGGATGCAGGTGGCTGGGATGAACGAGCCTGCTTGGTAAGAGACGTGGCCACGCAATAGCATCCTTACATGGTGGGGTCCACCTGAAACAACCAAATCACAATCATAAGTGAAGATTTAGGCTTTAATGGGGCTTATATTACAAAACATAAATCAATAGACCTAATGGATCTAATAGACAATACACTGAATCACTTACTGTGAGGACCAGCAACAAATCACAGTGAAAATGTTAAAAGAGGTCAATCCAAATGAGACCCCAACATAAATAAATGTACATGAACTAAAGGTGTTATTCCATCTATATGATTTCACAAAATGTTGATTTGATGAAGTCTGATAACTGATAAGAGGTGACCCAAATGATAAAAAGAAATCAATCGGGTCTTATCTTCATCTGTAGCCAAGCGCATTGAGTTGATAATATTCAATACAAGGTCAGAATGTAACACTTCAACTTGACAAATTGCTATTATTCAGTTAAAGGGGAACTAACCCCTTTTGCACTTTACCTCTCAGATTTTAGCTTGGGTCCATAGAAACAATTCCATGCTATTCATAACTTGTATATGTGCCCTGGTAATGAAATATCCTGCATTTATTAGCTCCGTGTTGTGAACTACGGAGGCCGCCATTTTTTAAATTCCTGGTGTTTTGCACTGACCGGAAATACGTCACTGTTGTACTATTCAACTGGTGAGAAACTGTCAGCAACAGTTTAGATACAGTTAATTGCACTTTCAGAGCAGTTCTTACTGAGTGTCAAGTAATTGCCATTGAACTTGAGACAAAGCAATTAGACAGAGAAAGAAAGAATTTATTAGATCAATGTTAAATAAAACAAACAAAAGCAGCAAGAAACAACTATTAGCAGAAAAATAAATTAAATAAAAGTCAAAATACATATGATCTAATTACCTTTGGTCAGGAGACATCCAATAAGTTCTTATTTTTAAAAAAAGGCTCACGTGGATGTCCCCTAAAAACTCATATTTAAAAAAATACATATTATTTAATGAAAAAAAAATAATAATACATTTATATATAAATAACAAGATCTAAATCTAAGAAATAATGATGGGATGAAAATTAAAGTATGGCAGACAAAATGCAAATTTAATAAAAAGTTTACAACAGGGATCAGTTCTTAATTGTGATTGTTTTGTTGAAAATGAGTTTTTGATATTATATTTTATTTTAAACTAGTAGGCCTATATTAAATGTTTCTGGCAATGCAACATACATTTGAAATAAGCTCATTGCAATCAATGCAATAATTATGCTGTATTCCCAAAAAATTGCAATTAACACCCTTCATGTTGTTGTGCTGTATGTTCTTGTTATAATTGCAATGAACAATGAAACGGCTTGTAATCAACAGGATTATGAATTGATTCATATGGCTGAATGCATATATATGGCCTAGCAGTGTACATAAGTGACGTCACTGTCTCGTGTGCCGTGTGCAATAATGGTGGCCCCCATCATGTCGGCGGTTGGTGCAAATTGCACTTTTAATTGGCTTGAAACGATGTCAAACCAGCCATTAAGACATTTCCTTTCACACCAATATATTATTTAACATCTAATTGAACTTTTGAAATTAACATACAAACTTCCATTAGTTCCCCTTTAACACGCTTATAAAAATGTCTATTTATATAGAACCCATAATTATATGATATCGATTTAGAAGTCCTAATTTTAACCGCAATGCCCCTGCTCCACTGCATGAGACATACAGTTAGTTTCATAAAATATGGTTGTATCTAGACAGCTGTAGCGGCCTATTCCTGGCTGTAGCTACTAGCTATAACTGGCTAGGGCAAGCTGCTTCTGTCTACTCCTAGGTTATAGTTGGCTTACACCCACCATCACTGAAAAATATTAACCTTGGTAAATGTAAGAAATTTGTCTAATATATAAATATGTATGTACAAAAGACACGCATCTTTTCAACAAAAATGACAAATATACATAACTCGCAAGTTTTAGATCCGGCTTTAAGTAGCCAGCTATAGCCAGACAGTCCATTTAGTTTGCAGGTATCATTGTATAGAAGAAGTTGTCTAGTTTTGACTAGGTTCAATTTGACAGGCTGTTTTTAATGAAACTAACTCTCATCACAATCTTCACTCAGACATTTTTACCATATTTTGCAAGATGTCCTATATGGTCAAAGTCATTAGCGTAAGTATTTTACATGCTAGCTTGTGTTGTTAGCATTTTTGACATGAGTAGTCATGACAATTATGATTGTGACTTCCGTTGTTATACGTGAGAAAAATAAAGTGGACTAGATGTGTAGGAAAAACTGGAAAATAAAAAATAAAAGAGAATGAGTCAGCTAGCCACTCTTTAAATAAATCTATATGAGTGCATTGTAAGTCACTATTTTTTCCAGCCTTATCAATTAGTCAATGTCATGAGTAATAAGTCATAATGACTAATTTGTTGATTAACATGTAAGTCAATTGGCTTTGGGAGTAGACACAGTAAAAATGTCTAAGTTCATGAACTGTTAATCATTCAGTGTAGTGCAGCGGTTATAAGATAACTACGGGAGTTAGCAGAGTTGCCAGGAACTGTGGGAGTTGGCGGGATTTATTGGGAACTGTGGGAGTAAGCAGGAGTTATTGGGAACTGTGGGAGTTGGCGGAATTTATTGGGAACTGTGGGAGTAAGCAGGAGTTATTGGGAACTGTGGGAGTTTGCAAGTAACTACAGGAGCAGGAGTTATTTGGAACTACAGGAGTTAGCAGGAGTTGCCAGTAACTACAGGAGTTAGCAGGAGTTATTGGGAACTATGGGAGTTGGCTTAATTTATTGGGAACTGTGGGAGTAAGCAGGAGTTATTGGGAACTGTGGGAGTTTGCAAGTAACTACAGGAGTTAGCAGGAGTTATTGGGAACTGTGGGAGTTTGCAAGTAACTACAGGAGCAGGAGTTATTTGGAACTACGGGAGTTAGCAGGAGTTGCCAGTAACTACAGGAGTTAGCAGGAGTTATTGGGAACTATGGGAGTTAGCAAGAGTTATCGAGAACTGTGGGAATTAAGCCCAGTTCACATCATCATGAGTAAGAGAGATGAGAGACAACGGACATCAAAGACGGACTATACGTGCTCACTCATGCTCACTCGCGCTTATGTTTAATCATAAATTATTTCACCAAGCATCCATGAGGCATCCATGAGGCATCCATGAGGCACCCGTAGATTGCTCGAGCGAGTGGTTCAGGAGTGAATGAAGAGAGACCTACGGATGGGCAAGGATGGGCTACAGATGGGCTACAGATGGGTTACGGATGGTTACGGTGCCAGGGCGGACGTCCGCCAAGCGTCTCCCGAGTGTTCCACGAGCTGTACAAGAGTTAACAAGAGTGGATGGTGAGTATACATAGATGGACAGCCTCCCCTGCATACCCCTGAGTTAACATGAATGGCCGTGAATGGCCACGGACATACGCAGAACGCTGCCCGACTGACTCCTGACTGACTCCCGAGTAATTCCCGAATGATTCCCGTAATAATGTATAAAATTTTCTTGTTGAACATTTTTGGCCTCTCCACAGATGGTCACGGATGATTTGGAGGGACTACGACCATGTTACGGATTAGCAGGAGTATCCTCAAACGCTCAGCGAGTGAATTACGTATGAACAAGGATAAGCCAGAGAAAAATTTTTGGTCATCCGCGCTCTCTCGCCATGCCCATCCGTGAAAGTGAGAACGCTCCTTTAGAGGGAGTTATGGGGGTATACGGGGAGTTAGTTGACTTCAAGGAGTTCTGGAATTTATGCAGTTAAATGGGACTTGTTATAGTAGAAAAACTATTTACTTTGTGATGAAAGTATGAAAATTGAAATATAAGTTATAACCATTTAAGAATTGAATATTGTAAAATCCACACGTTATAAAGTTGGCCCTTTTTAAATACTGGAGATACAGTGCTCCACCATAGAAATGAAATTCAGGTCGTTGACCCACGTTCAGGGCAACTCTGTGCAAGCTGTGTAACAAAATTTATTTCTTGATAGGCCAAGATAATTATTACGATAATATTTATCAAACAGCAATGCTTATGTTAAAAAGGCTCCAAGACTACAATAAAATGATAAGGCTTTACCCTGTCTAGCTTGAATTATTCAGCAAACATTCAGAGACATGCCAACTACCCTCTAAATTAATATGTTAGGCTCTTCAGTGTACAGCTAGCCCTGGGGCAGTTTCATTGTTGCGGATATCAGACACTCTGTACATGCAATCAATCACAAACAAGAAGTCAAAAAGGTTTTTCTCAAATCTCAAATCCTAAACAGAAATAACACAAAGGGTGTCAACTACAGACGAGTCTCAAATGCATATCATAATATAACATCAGTGTACAGTGACATCACTACCTGCTGAGATCTGTCAGAAATCGATGAAAAACTTAACCAACAAAAACTGACTTGTGAAACATGGCTCCAGTCGTACATTGTATATAAATCAGATGGAATTCAGTGAAAAATATCGTACAAGAGCAGAGTTTATTTATTTTTGTTAATATTTTGTATAGTTTTTAACAAAATAAAGAAATGGTGCAACTTTAATTTATTAACTTTACAAACAAAAAGTTTCCCCCCCCCCCAAAAAAAAAGGTGAATTCACTGCATCTTTATCTGGATATAAATTTGCATGTTTGTGTCTTGTGTATAAATGTTATTAATTGCAATCTTTATTATTTAAGGTTGGGGGCAGTGGTTATAGTTTCTATGGCAGAGACTCTGAGATGTGGGTTAGAACCATGTCCCAGCATTAGTATAGCCACATATCTGGCCCTGCGCCATTGCATATGCTGTGCAATCAATGTATGAAATAATGTCATCCTTGATCCTCATGCAGATGCAACAATTTAAATCATTTTGTGGTTTTCTTTGGTATAAGCTGTCACAATTATGTTAGTAAATAAACAACTACCAGTGATATTATAATTAATACATCCCAGCCCCATACGGCCATAACCCCTAGCATTGGATGATATTTGAATATATAGTGCAAGATGCAAATAGTTTTCGTGACGTGGTTCTTCATAAGTTGTGAAACATGCAAACATGGCAAAATAGCATGTGGCTGTTTCTTGCACTGTGATGGCCAGCCAGGCTAGGACGAGTGAAGCACGTTCTCACAGGATTCATAAACAGAAAAGAAAAAATATCCGCTGTTGAACATACTAAGTTCCTGTACAGGAAGCTATAGGAAGTCCAACATTTTGTCAAAAGAAAATTACGAGCAAGGTGGATAAAACTTGTTCTTATAAACAAACAGTAGATAAAACAGCTGATAGCCTTCGCTTGGACCATGTACTAGGTACTGGTTTGTTTGGAAATAATGTGCTGTTACAGAAACACTAGCTAAAAACAGAAAAGATGGACCAATGCCATTGCACAACTCTGACTATATAAGCTGTTAGTCAAACACCTATCTTGTTAGACATTTTAAACATTTAACATTTTGACGTCCTCAATTTGTGTATGTGACAACATTAAAAGATACAAAAAATAATATGAAGAACAAGTGGAGATTCATTTGAATCCTACTGTAACTGTAGACATTTGATTGTGTCTGTAATGACTATCCCCAAAAGGCCATTGTGACTAACAAGCTAGTCAGCATTATCAAACAATTTAGTCAGCATTAGTCAATTTCCTGTATGTCATTTGTCATATTGACTAACTTCTTGAAACTCAACATGTCACTGACTCTACTTGTTAGCAAAAAGATGACTAACTTTATTTTTAAGGTCAAAATGGTTATGAGGTCAGTCAATGTCAAATAGCTATATGGGTTAGTCGAAATGATTTTTCAGGGATAAAAAAACTGAAGTACATGGATATGGTAGTTTATATTAACCTGGCGATCCTTGAGTACTTTGCAGTGGAATCTCCACTGAAAAAAGAGGGACAGAAATTGAGGACGGTCACAATTGCTTAGTGTCTTTGCGGGTGTAACCGTCAGCTCAGCTTGTTGGCCAAGAGCAAATATTTTGCAGCATTTCATGTTACCTTGTGCTGCTGGAAGACTTCAATGCACAATCACACGGCAACAAGAGTGCATCCGTGGCAGGATAAGGAAGTCAGTCCAGAAACTAGTGCATCCAATCGGCTTGACACATCACATGATAGCATGTAGACTTTCGCTCCAATGGGATTCCCCATGCAAAGGCTAAATGAGTTTATAACGTTCAATTAAAAATATCCTTTGGTTATTCGGCCTGAGATATGTATTTTAGTAGAGCCCGTCAGTCATTGTTCACATCGTCAATACCAGATGAAGGGTCAAGATCCAATCCATTAGAAATTAATTTAATTTAATAGATGTTAGAGTAGTTTATTCCATTCCTTTGTTTTTAAATTAGTTCGGTTTTAGAATATTGGAAGAAGAATGCTTAAAATCCATCCAATGCTTGATAATTTCACAGGATTGGGTTGTACTGATACATCCAATACTTAGTTATTTTTTGATCCTATTCTTGTCCTAGATATAGCTTACATAAGATATATTAATTTCTCAAAATAATCCAATTTCTTAATGACATGGTGTTGTTTTCCTAAAAGAGTTCCCCAACCACTCCCAAACTGTCCTGCATAGTGACTTGAATAAAAGATCTAGTGGGGTTGAATGTACAATTGAATGTACAATTGATCAAAATGAATTAAGTCAATCCAGTTCAATAGCACTACTGTACAAGTGCGCAGCTGAAACAGCAAAGGGGAGAGTGTAGCCAGGGGGTTGTGATCAGCCTTTTAACTTATGCCATTGTGCTATAAACACCTAAAAGAGACCCGCCCAACAAGCACACTAAAGGGGCCAAGTCAAGCGTGTTCTTTGCACAATCCAAAAATTCACGTAAAAATCTCCTGCCCATTGTGACTGTGGGGCCAGTTAAAAAGATCCTTAAAGACTCTTTCCATGACTACGGAAAGCTGCGATCAGGACCAGAGTAATTTTTCGGAAAGGTGACCATTCCCACAAGGAATGTTTGTTGACCCTCCCCCCCCCCCATCTACAGGTAGTAAAGTAATTAAACCCTCAAAGGGTGCTGATCATTATACAACCAATGGGAATTAGAGATATTGAGCGAGAGTAGCCTATATTTGCTGCTTTCTTAAACCAAATGTTTCTTTCTGTGACGCTGTCCTGCATTGCTCATGTTTGCTCAACATTGTCACCTTTTTTATGTTTTCCCCCCTTTACACGACTCTTCGTGTTTAGTTCATTGCTGAGCCCTGGCAAAGACTTACAAGACAGACCAGGTAGAGCAAAACATGTCCCATATCCAAATGGTTGGAATTTCTGACCTTTCAGCACAACGAGAGTGGCGCCCCCACTAGTATTGCACAAACAGGGCAATTGTTTGGCATCGTTTCAATCATGAATCGCCCTAGATTAGGCAGAAATTCAAAACCAGTGCATTCTTAGTGCTTCATACCACCTTCATATGCATTTTGCGCATGCATTGCACTTTATGCCATGTCACCTGAAACTTAAATTATCCCCAAAATGCTCTTAAAACTAAATTTCGCGAACAGGTTGCGAAGTACACTGCTGAGCTTTTTGCACGGAGTAAACTAATCCTTCAATTTCAGGAAAAAAGGAGCCAAGGGGAACAGATCGAATTTCGCTTGTTTATGTTTTTAATTGGTACATTTAAAATTCTTCAAAAGAGAACTTTGTCATAAAATTGCATCATTTTCATTGAGCAACAACAACCGGATGTTCAAATCAATTCATTTCAATTTAAAATGAGACAAAGCCGTGTAGATTACTAAAAATATAAACATATCTATCTACAGTTAGTTTCATTAAAAATTGTCTGTCAAATTTAACCTAGACAAGGCTAGACAACTTCTGCAATACGATGCTACCTTCCACTGTCTGGCTATAGCTGGCTACTAAAAGTCAGATCTAAAAGTACAAGCGCACCAAAAATAAAATAAAAATAAAAATATTTTAGTGTGCTTGTTGGGCGGGTCTCTTATATATATATATATATATATATATAAGAGGTAATGAAATTTTTGGTTGAAACGCTCATGATATATTAAATACATTTTTTACATCTTCCTAGATTTATATTACTTCAGAGGTGGTAGGTGTATGCGACTATAAGCTAGGAGTAGACAGACCATATTTTATGAAACTAACTGTATCAATCTATCTATCTATCTGCCTACCTGTCTATATATCCATCTATCTATCTATCTGTTGGGCTCTATATGCAGTTAATTACCAGGTGATTAGTTTGACGAGTGTAATTTGACATGGAATGTGTCCACAACAAAATAAAAAAATTCTCAGTTTCAGTTGAACTGTCGACATTTGCACATTATATTTAAGCAAAATATTCAAGGACGCAATAACCATTGTGTTCTGATGACATTTTTCTTGACATTGTCCTTTGCACAGAGCAACGATGGGCCTCGATTCCTTAACATGGCAATTGTTCACAGTGACAAGTCCCCGCCCCCTCAGACCTTCAGTATTTTAATGCGCTGAATTATTTGGAGAAAACTGAAGTCCTTTTGTTGTCAGTGCAAAAACCTGAGAGCATTTCAATTAAAAGACGAACATTTAATACCTGAGACGTGCTCCAGAATAAATAAACAAAATTTGATCTTTTAAGAGAAACACCCCACGTGGAGGGCTGAACAGGGCGGATTCTCACTTGGCATCAATGCAGCAACATTTTACAGCCACCTTTTACAGCAGCATTTTAAAGCAACATACGTTACAGTTAAACTGTTAAAGAAATCGGTGTAGCGTGTCTCTGGGACTGTTTTAATAAGTTCCACTCTGTCACCATTTATGAATGTCACGAAAATATTAGTTTGTCAAAGGTCCACGGACCGTCCCGAAAATCATTATGGAGAAATTCGAAACTAAATTGCCCCAGAGCATCCGGTGCATGCGGCATGAAAATATACATGAGATGAACCTACATGGAGGACCTTCTTAGATTAACAATGCAGGAATCTCGAAAATTTTCGTTTGGTTGTAATGAGCATTTTCTGCACAGTCAGTTCCCACACGTATACAAGACAGAAACTTCAAAAAAGATGTGAGCTTCCATATTAATCTCATCAGAAAGGCAGCCTTATTACCAATGTTGTCTATTACTTAATTATGTAGATCAGGCAGGCTACAATTGAGAAGTGGCCTTGTAAGAAAGGCGGACATGAGCAGTCTGTCTCAATTGTGTACCAGGTTTAGTATTACATCTAGCCTGTAATTGAAAACAGACTGAATATTGGACAGTTGTATCTAGGAGCCTCTTTAGGTTTGAGTTTGCGGACTGGAACAGAATAGCGATTGTCCTGATTGTCATGTGGTGGTGTTGTTTGAGATTGAAGTCGCTCACGGAAATGAGCCAAGCAGAGTTAGGTGGCCAGACAATGCACTGACATAACACTAAGGCCCAAAGAATGCATTGTGCTGTGATAGTGCATTGGCTGGCAAAGGCCCATGTCTCAGGCCGTCTTTTTGTAACCCATGGTGATTTCAAAGGAGCAGTATGAGTGCAACTGGCACAATGACAGAAAACTTAAAAAAAAACCATGACAATTTTCAAGTTTAAAGCCATAAAACAAGTAGAATGGTGTCTAAACATTTACATGTACCTCATCTTCCAAACAATGGGTCCTTAGGGGGGGTCAAAAGAGCCGTGCTCAAACAAAAATTGTAGCGTTTGCCTGTGGATGACAAGGAAGTATTAGGGGGGGGGGGGGCATATTAATTGTATAGTTCATGCTATAATATGGTAAGAACTACGTCTCAAATGAACATGTTTATAATGTAGAGTATTGTTTCTCATTGTTTTAAGTTTTCGGAACGGACTTCCCACTGCTCAGGGCAACTTGAAGCTTTTGCATTGTCTTGTAATCAGACTAATCATACAGTCTTGGTCATATTAACTATAATTATAAATTAACCTTCCATAGAGTGCACAATGGACCACATATCTGCTTGACCAACGCTGTTCTAAATTTAGTGACATGGAATTCGTCTTGACATATTCCATGAAGTCAAAAATATTCCTTCGAATATATTAGAGTCGTTTAATAATTTGCCTTGAGTATATTATTTTTATCATATCCATTCTGCTTTCATTGTAAGTTTTGTAAGTTTGTGGGAGGACCGTACACAGATAATTTACACATTACATTTTTACCTCCATAAAATACGTAGAACATTATAGAAAAGAATTGTGTTTGTAGAAGGCAAATTACCTGCAGAAATTTTCACAGTTTTTATACCAGGATTACATGTATTCGAACTTCAAAAGATTGTATCTAAATTGTGTGAGAAAGAAACAAAACAAAGGATGTATTATATGACTTTGCATGCAGAAATACCATGGCCTTGGTCGCCTGAATGTGAACCTGCTATAAAAAGCAAATTTAGAGAACAACCTTGTTTGATGTGAGCATGACTGCAATTTTATGCAATCATATTTCATGCGCTGTATATGAGGTAATGGGTTGTATTTTTTCCTTCTTTCTTTTTTGTCAGGCCTGAGATCAAGATTTCTGAGTGTATGTTATAGTCAAGTAATTTCCTGAATGGCCAAGTAAAATTTTGGGGACACGCAAATCAGCTCCCATGATTGTCCTAACAAGCTGTAATTGTGTGAGCTGCAACAAAAGACCTTTCTCTGGGGCCCTTGTATGGCCATTTATGTCACCCAGCTAGGTCAGTCTGTTTCTCTGCAAGCCCACTAGGTGCTACAAGGGGATAGATTGCGTCTTGCCTGCGTGACGCAGCGTTAAACGCGACATGCTCCAATCCCCCCTAGACCCCTACGCCTATTTTGACCAACTTAAAAAATCTTTTTTGAACAGCATTCAAGTTATATATTGAAGTTTTCAAATGAAATGTCCAAGTTGGTCTATCACAACAACACTGACAATTGCTGTCGTCGGCATACCCGAATTACTTGAACAGTGATCCATGCACTGTTACCGTTGGTAACCAAGACAATCTGCCAAACCATGCATAACAATTAAACATGTGGCCATCACAACCACAGGAAGACAAGTTCTACTCACCTGAGTTTGGTGGCGTTCATACAACAACTGTAATCGCATGGTCCCAACTTGATGCACCCAACACAAGCCTTTGAGTGTGACTGAAGTGATTTAATTAGATCCAAGTGAAGTTTTGCGGAGACAATAGGTTGTAGATGACGGCCGTGCAGTGCCTTACAGCCCTTTGCGCCTGTCACAGATTCAGCCGACCGTGAAAAACCCTGACTGCTTGTTCAGCCAACCAGTGATCGACTACAGGCCACCTGGTCAACCAGCACTTGCCATTGTGCAAAATTATTTATGTCAAGAAAATACTCCTTACTAGCATGCAACAGTTTCATTTTCATGGCTATTGGTAGTCCTAACCTTCGATTAAAATTGGGATGGTAAAACCTAACCGATTCTTGTCATTTATTTCTGGTGATTAATTTACAATTTAACGTTTTTCCAGAATTATTCAACGATGACGACATGATTTCCTGGCAGACTTTTTTTCTTTTTCTTTCTTTTTTAAAAAAAGAAGGGCAAAGTAAGTTTCTCTTTGAGGTTCGATTACTGTCTATATGATCCGGGAATCAATTGCATGTTAAGTTTATTTCATCGCTCAAATTAAGTTTGGTATGGATTTAAAATTATGTCTTTTTTGTCAGTAAAACTTTGCTCTAGTTGCATTTTATCAGGCAAGATCTTTAAAATTACTACAGATGTTGATACCTTCAATAGTAAAGAATGCTGCAGAATACATCACATTTATTCCAATTTTATGGCTGCTACATACAACCAAAGTTACATCAAACAAGTCACAAATATATCAGATACTTCCTTCCAATACTGAATGTTAAGTGCACGTGCACTATGTGAAATTAGTCAAAAAGACTGAGTCCAAAATCTTCGTCACTGCTATCTTCTTCCACCGGTGGTGGCGCCTCCTTCTTTTCTTCCTTAGCTGCTTCTTTTGGTTGTTCAGTAGCTCCCCCTGCCGGACCAGCTGCTACGCCCCCAAGTTCCATTGCTGCAGTTCCCCCTGCACCTGTGATCAGCTCCCTCACGTTCACTCCCTGCAAGTAATTTAATCAGTCGATAAAAAATTATATAGTTGGGTAATATGGGCATACTTTTGTTTCGCTAATGCTGTGATGAATGTTATTATGGAAAATGAATAATTCCTTTTGCTCCATTTTCTTTAGGGTAGCTATAAATCCAGAACATATAATATTCATATCTATAATAGTTTTGAAATAGCATGGATTAGAAAATATAAAATACCCATATTAAACCACAGTGGGATTTTATGGGCACCTCGAGCTCATTCTGAAAATATAAGCACTACAATGCCCATATTTAACTTCTTAATAATTTCAACTATAATACATGTACCAAAGTTTAATATGGGCAAGATAAATGTTTAATATGAGCAGTGCTTTATAATTACTATGCATGACAAACGTGGTTTCGTAGTTTGTTTTGTAGGTCCATGTAACTCATGATCCCATTTCACCACACCGAGAATCTAAGCTCTTTGACCGTGTCTGGAATGGCTGCCCCCTCATACCATGCATGCACTAACAAATTGCCCCCTCATACCATGCATGCACTAACAAATCAAACATAAAAATTACCTTAATTTTTTTTATTAAAAACTAATTTCATGCATATATGATATATGGCATGGATTAAATAACAATTCTCAGTTAAAAATGGCAGTGGTGGGATCTGTCATTCTAGACAGTCAAAATGTTTACATGTCTTGTCAAAATATCCAAAAAGTTAGCCACTTTGAGTTACAGTCTGCTGAAATAGATGTTCGTTGTAGAAATTTAGTGTGATTACTTTACTTACCCTTTAGTTAATTTTCTAACATTAGGGCGTGTATCAACAACCCCCTGTGAGATTCTCGCACGCACCTGACTGAATATATATATATATATTTTTTTTTAATGTACCATTTTTAATATTGTAAGGATGTTGTTTTTGCTGTTGGTTTGTGCATTGGTTTGTGTGTCAATGTTGTTCATATTATGTTATATTCAGTGAATAAACTTATCTTTGCCTGCTGACCAAGTATTGATCTTGGCAATTTGGCAACATTATTGAACGCTCGATTTATTTGAGCAATTGTAAGATTATTAACCTTTCTTTAAATTGCATGTTGAAATGGTTGTTCGGTTAATTTGCAATATTAATTCAACCAACCCAAGGTATATTGGCTGTACAAACTGATTGGTAAACTAGCGTACAGAAATGGATAATGTAACCAAATAAAGTTGTTAGGTCAGCAATACCTTGGTTGATTTAAAATATATTCTTCGTTTGTCACCACTGTCTTGGTCAAAGCAACCATTGGATTGGTCAAAGCAACCATTGGATTGCTAAACTACATTTAGACATTTGAGAGGGGATAAGCTAACAGGGTGTTTAAGATGCCCTCAAGCGTGCTGTAGTCACATGGGTTGTAATTAACAGAGGCCTAAGACATGTGTGCAACAGTACATAGTATTACATACACACTTGGATGTAGGGGGGAAAAGTCATGTGCTACAACACTACTCGATCTTACCTGGAGAGCTTTAGCGAAGAGACTGGGCCAGATTGGCTCCACCTCCACATTAGCAGCATTTAGAATAGTTTTGATCTTATCCTCCGTGATAGGAAGGTCATCATCCACCAATATCAAGGCACTGTAGACGCAGGCAATTTCATCGAGGCTCAACTTTTGCGCCATGATTAGAAAACAGCAACGCACAAAAGAAAGAGCAAACTGTTTCCCTCTTCAGTCTGGAAATTTGCCAGATCCGTTTGCTATATATACTTCAGTAACCTTCATGGCGGATTCCAGGGGCTGCAGAGGCAGGGAGGGTTGCCTCTGCAGGTTAGGCTGGTGCCCAACCATAAAATAGATGCTGGTTGTTGAAGCTAGGTGTCGCTATGATGAGCAACGATATAGGACGCCCTCTTTTGGATGACCTGGAAAATGTGTTGGATTTTGTAGCCTTGGCAAATTAAGAGAGAGACACGTAGACATATCGAAGTTATGTACATGACCTGGAAGTTCATTTAAGTAAGCGATACCGTATTACCATTATTAAATCGTTTTTCAAAAACAACAGTGGTTGCAAGTGGACATTTCATCAGTTATATTAGGTTAAATTACAACTGTATGTGGAGGTTCCAGATACACTCCAAACCATTTGGAGGTCAGAATACCCCCTACCCCTTTGGCCCAAAATTTTAAATGGTACACTCTTAGAAAAGATTGTCTGTTTCATTCAGTTGTTTTACTGGTGTCCATCCAGAATTTTAAAATAGCCAAGAAATTGTTTGTCATTAGACAATGCTTGTAAATATCAAACGCTGATGTTGGTTAGCTTACACCTTGGCTGAGTTCAAACAAAATTTGGGATAGACACCAGTATAACAATGGATTGTCTGAAACAGACGATCTTTTCTAAGAGTGCAAAATACAAGATGCAACGATAACCCCGTTTTGTGGCCTGAAACTCTTTGCATGAGTTTCAACACCTTTTTGTTTCGTTTGGCTTATATTTGCCAATTAACTCCCCTCCCCCCCCCCCCTTACACTTTTTCCTGCATTACGGCTGGCAAAAATACAGTACACATGGACCAACCACCAAACCACCATCGCTATTGAAAAGTGAATGACTTCCACTTCATGCTAGGCCTGGTCCTGATGCTGCAGGAGCATCTTTCTCAATCTCTGATAGCAGTTCCTGTTGGTTCCATTCTAGAGAGACACAGATCCAATCTTAGTGATCCACAACTCCCATTTGCACTTGCTCAGTGAGGGACTTGCTTTGCATTTGTGAATGCTTGGTGGAGAAAGAAGGAAGGTTGGATTGGCATGGATGTCAGATTGATTTTGCTGGACTTGCGATTACAATTACATGTCCAGTTCTTTGTATGTCATTCTCCATCAATTGCAGGGCAAGACTTACATGTTTGGAGGCATTTGTGCTGTCATATATATGTAGGAAAGCAGAAAAATGGTTGGGGAGTTCAGTTTTATGACACTTTTATCAAAAATGTTGGGCCAATGGAGGAAGTTGGTTCAGGTTTCAGGCCCCACTGTGGCCTGTGGCACTTATCGATTATCACGTGCAAAATTGCTGGACCCCCCCCCCCCCCCCCAAAAAAAAAAAGGCAATCAGTGAGTAGTGATGTCTTGTTTTCCTTTTGCATTAACTCACTGCATGTACAATGCCATATCGAGCAATTGCATGGAAGATTCTGAAATGGAAGCAATGTGGGTAACTAACGGTTTTAACTTCAGAAGTATTCTCGTTGAATTTTGATCACTCCATTCTCCCAGACATTGGAAGCATAAACTTCATTGATTGGAGACCAGTCCCTTCCACCCAGAGGTAGACAAAAAATTCCAACTTTTGAAACAATTCATGGGAGATGGCTGGCACCAAGCCACTCAGAAATTGATATCTTGCAATTCTACGGTTGACTTCCAATTGTTTAATGAAATTATGGGGGCTTTCATTGTTTTCCAGCTAGGTCCATAAATAGATCCCAATTTGCTTGTTCATTGTGGCTGCTGGATTGCCATGACAGTCAATCTGCGTGCCTGGGTAGGGCTAGGTTCGAATCATACAATTCTGTACACAGTTTGTGTCTAGTTCATCCAAGGTTTGTGTCTAGTTCATCCAAGGTTTGTGTCTAGTTCATCCAAGGTTTGTGTCTAGTTCATTCAAGGTTTATGTCTAGTTCATCCAAGGTTTATGTCTAGTTCATCCAAGGTTTATGTCTAGTTCATTCAAGGTTTATGTCTAGTTCATCCAAGGTTTATGTCTAGTTCATTCAAGGTTTGTGTCTAGTTCATCCAAGGTTTATGTGTCACACTTTAGTCTTGCCCAGCCATGCTCTTCTACATGTTGGTATTTGTGGCAGTGGGCAATTGTTCATTGTGGCTGCTGGATTGCCATGACAGTCAGTCTGCGTGCCTGGGTAAGGCTTGGTTTGAATCATACTATTAGTGGATTTTCACGGAAGGTCCTCTGTATTTCCACTATAGGTGGCTACGACAGAATACTGTAATTATATTGGCTGAAAAAGTTCCCGCCCTTGACTCTGATTGGCTGAAGCAGAGTGCATCCTTGCAGCAGTATTTCTAGTGCATTTTAATGTATATTTGACATCTTATCATTTTGTTGATTTTTGTTATTTTCCTGAGAAAATTAGATTTATGGAATCAGTTAATTATGAACTACGATGTCTGAAAAGCAAAATGAGTAATAAGAGGAGAGGAGACTTATGTCTTGCTGATTTCAGGGCTGCTCAATGAAAAGACTCTAAGGTGTGACACATAAACTGTGTACAGAATAGTCTTTGCCCATTGTACGTGACGCACTCGTCATATTTAGTGATCAGCTTCTGAAACTCATTCAAATAGCGGTTTCCTGTGGTAAAAGCTCACTGGTTTTTTTTTTAGTCGTATCAGATATCCTTTCTCAGACTAAATGACCATATAGCAAGTGTATTTACGTCCATAAACAGAGCATTACACGTGTTCGCAATCCTTAACAGCACCTCCATCCCGCCATGTACGCATCATTTCGAAGCGAGTTTCACTATCATCCCACTGTATTTCCGCTTCCTGCCCGACCCGTTATGTCTCTATAGCCCTCTTAGTCGCCGGGACAACAAGGCAAAGGACAGTTAAGCCGTCATCAGGCCCTGGCGCCAAATGAACGTCGGCGTTTTATGTTATTACGTCCCTCGTACATGGCCCTGGGCCCGGGACGCCGACGTTTAGGGCAAATCGGGTTAACGTCATTTTGTAATGAGCGGCTACGTCCTCTGCGTCACACGAATGGCCCTCGATCATCAGGGTGACTTTTTATACTGGAAAAACGTACTACTAGTATACAATATCTACATGAAATATGTAAAGTTGTAAATATTATGAATGAATTTTATCATGTTCGGATTTCGCTGACATTATTTAAGGCTTCTTGTTGATGACAAAGCTTGCAATATGCAGAACAGAACAAAACATAAAATATCAGTTCATCTTATCTTATCTTATCTTATCTTGTCTTATCTTATCTTATCTTATCTTATCTTATCTTGTCTTGTCTTGTCTTGTCTTGTCTTGCATTTTACTTTTATAATGTTGAAAAGTTCCCTTTATCAACTTAGGTAATAGCTGTGACCAAACTTAGTACACAACATACATCATTAATGGCCTTACTTGACGTTACTTCAATTACATGAAAGCAGCCTACAACATCATTCCTCATCAATCATACATCCCAGAGTGCAGTTCAAATGAGACCAAGTGAGGAGTTGATTAAGAAGCCTCGTTTCCATCCCAGACCGGAAGTGAGACAGCGCACTCTGGCGGAAGGCGGCAGAGGTGTGCGGCGTGTTGTTGACAAGTGGAGAGACTCGGTGACTGCTGTAATGAGTGACCTTTGTGCTTGGTATTTGTATATCCGCCCAACGATATATGTGGAACTGCGAATTTCTGGTAGATGTGTTTATTTTATTCCATTGAAAATGAATGGAATAAAATATCAATAACTTTATATGTAAGCGTGGTTTTACTGTAATTGGCCTACGCAAAGGCCTAAGTCAGATTATTGAATACTGTAGACTGAACAATTATTTTGTTTTGCAATGTTGTATACATATATAAATTGTTTATTCTAAATATGAAAGCTCTATGGTGTTACTATTGTTGCTAACACACCGAACAGATGGAGAACCGCCTTGTATTTTTCTGTGGTAATCCACATGAAATATATAAAGTTTAAGTACAAAAATACAAAAACAAAAATACAATTAGGCCATTCCTATAGATATTCGGTCATAAAACATAAATATATATGCAAAGCATGCGCCATCCATCGGTCAAGATCAATGTGTGTCTTGGATTAGCACGTTTTTCTGTTGATTTAACCAAGATTCATGAGGGACCATCAATCAAATACGTTTTTTCATTTAATGTAAATTTTACAACTAGTTGAAATTTCAATATGCGGCCTATCTGTAAATACACACAAGATGACAAATGTGTTGTCAGAGTTTAATGACGTCTAGTTTGCATAAGTAAATAATAGTGAAATACTGGAGAAATATATCAAATGCAGCCATTACATTGACATCGGTTGTACGTGGTGTATAGATAGCTTTTAAGTGTCCCCCCCCCCCCTCCCCCACCTGTAAATTCATCCGAGATTATTGTATGTATCGATGAAACAGCCTTTATGACCCACTGCCACACGCAGACGTAATGCAATGGTTTAAAAAAATACCACATGTCCACTCTACCATTCAGACTATGTGAGATTACTACCATGCTTTATCAAATCTCTACCCAAGGCACTAATGAAACATGCATATGGCTTAACTGATGTGCACTGTTCTAAGAAACACTAGTTTCGAAAGCAAGTACAATTTAAAGGTGCACTGTCTGTCAAAATGACAGTGGCCAAAATCTATTGCATTCAATTAATTTTCTTCTTAATACTGATTACCTACCATCTGAGTTTTGCTGCGTTCACAGTTTCTCAATGAAATAAATAAACTTCACCTGGCATTTAATTTTTCATGCCATCAAAAATTGCCGGTTTGTTTACATCGCATGGTCTTTTATGGCCAATGACACGAAAACGAGGCACAAATGAACGTCATTATAGCGTCCTCGCTTCGTGATACATTTTATTAAACAGCTCCTTCAATTTTAGATTTTCAAAATTCCAAGTTCCTTATTATGGTGTGAATTGAAACAACTCAGATCTAATTTTTTTTATAAAATGACTCTGAAGATGCGAATCGGCGACGCTCTCCAGTACGTTCCTATAGATGCATAATTAGCTAAAATGTAGATTCCTGTGATATTTCATAATTTAGTTCATCTAGACAATTTTAGTTGTTTAATTCATCATTTAGAAGCATTTTATTTGATTTGGATAGCTTTTTAGGTGGTTCAAAAACCAGCTGACAATGCAGCTTTAAGGCCAGCCTTTGATTTCTTAATTTGTTTATCATCCAAATATGGCTGGCGTCCCAATGTACTCCATGTCCCAAAGGGCTTCGTTTCCCCTGAATAAATGTTTAATAGAGTATAAGTTATATCCCTTATGGCTGGGAGTTAACTCTTTTGTGCTTGTATCCCAAGGCTGAATAACCAACAAAAATGTTATCAACTCCCTCCCATTCGGGATATAACTCTTACTTATTCTTTAACGGCGTTTGTTTATTTTGCATAAAATAATAAAGCATTTTAGGAGCAGGGCAGCGATGCATATGCAATGTAGACGTCTACACATTCCTTTGAAGTGCATGGAAGACAATTTTCTAGGCATTTGATCCTAATCTGCAACATGTATATTCCCGTCAAATATTCCATAAATATTCTGCAAGCTAATAAGCCCATTTGATTTTGATCTGATCTGAGGATATATATTTCTGTATCTATTTTATAGCGGATTGACGGAGTCCAGGCTGAAGCTATATCCTTCATTTCGTGTGATTTATTTCTGTACATTTTTCCTGGCATGGAATCCTTTGCAATCTGGACTTGGGTGACTTTCGCGATCACTCTCAATTTTCCTCTTGGTGCGCAGTAATTTGAAATTACGAAATATGAGCTCTTTCTTCTTGTGATTTGACTTTGCCGCAGAGATAAATACCTCAGCTACATGTACGTTATTTCTTTGTAGGTATACAATTGGTCCATGATATATGTTAGATTAGGGTCCTTTTATATGCATGTAGATGTATAATATTGTATATCAGACTGTCTACGTAAGTAAAATGTAAGTCTTTTGTTGTCATTATTTTGTATTGCTGCAGACATTTGATATCAAGATTCTATTGCATGAATATTTTATCTTCTTGCCAACAAGTATGTATCACATTTTTTCAATTTAATAATATAGAGAGATAGAATAAGTCTTTACACAGCGTGCTGGGCGAAAATACAGTTGTGTCCAGAAGTTTACACGCACCCTCTGAATCAGTATTTTTTATGTAGTATGATGTCAGGGACTTGTATAGAGTTTGCATACCCTACACAATGCTATTCCAATGAGAGATGGGGTATATCAACTTTTAATACATTTATAAATCCTATATAAATTGAACTGCAGCTGGATAAATTGGCTGTCCCCATGGCATCAGACATACTACAGTAAGTTCAATTAATAAAGGCCTGTCAAAATGAAAGTAGACAAAGCTGTACATCTTGCTATATAATGCTATATGCCACTAATCAGAACTGTCTGGTTATACTCAAAGCCAGATCTAAAAGTACATGCAGCACCATTTGGTGCTTAAGTTGAGACTTACGCATATATTTGTCATTTTTTGTTGAAAACATGCATTTCTGTTGTACATACATATTTATGATACATTAGATAATTTTATTTATTTACCATGGTTCATATTATTTCAATGGCTGGCCACTTTTGGTTAATAAAATTACTACTACTACATAGTCTAGAGTCGACCATATATATTTTTTTAACTGTAAATTACGTAAAATATGCCCTAGTAGCCTGTTTTAATTGATTTTAATTCTACCAAGTATTCTAGAGACAGATAAATGCTGAATGCAGTGGGAAAAGTACTGAGGGGATATGTAAACTTTTGTCTGTATATTTGGTCGGCATAATCTATTATGTGACCACATTCAAGGGTGGCTGTACTGAGAAGGCAATTTTGAGATATCATTATTGCACATTAGTTCCAGTTCATCAGTCGGCAGCAGCAGCAACAGCAGCCTGTCCTCATCGCGTCCTGAGCATCACTATTCATTAGGGCTAACCCTGCCTTTGTTTATTCTATCGGCTTGTCTCAATTATATCAGCGCTCACGTTGCGAATTAATGGCAGAGCAGAGATCACGTGGATGCAGAATGAAAACAAAACAATCGGAGAACAGTATGCATGCCATGGCTTTGTGATTGTTCTGGTCTCGAGTACAATTGATGTTGTGGTAATATGTACGAACTGCATGCAATCATAGTTCTTCCACATAACAACCAACGCCATAATATGATGCATTCATTGAAAGAAGCTTTAAAGAATGTTGCACGAGCTCTTACAAAGTTTTGAAGAGCTAATGCCGTATCTGGGATTCCTGGTGTGCTTCCAATAAGGAACGTTCTTACAAGATGAGTTTTGCATCTGCCCAGATATGGTCTCCCACAGCCTTTCTCTGAGTGTTTTAATCCCAGATGCCTGGTTTCTGTCCTTCTGGCCAACTTCAAATGTTGGCGTTTGATTGGCGCCATGACATCAACTGCTCACTCTGTCATTCTTCTACAAATCGTCTGCTTTTCCTGGAAGGCTACTTGGCGCCAAATATTTCATTGAAATCGAAGCACGTTCGAATCGAATGAAAGAATGATTAGATTTGAGCTCTAGTCATTGCTGGGAAATCTTTGGCTGCAGGAACTGCCAGGGAAGATATTACCTCAAATTTTTGAAATGCTACTTCTGGAGCTCGTCTCCAAATTCGTTTTAAAACTGCAACCTCAGATTTTATATTATCTCAGTTTCTGCTGAATTTGAATTCATTACTTATTAAAAACCAATTGGAAAAATACCTAAAAACTGCAGGGTACTTCTGTAGAAGGTTGTTTTATAATTTGTTTAAAATAAGATAAGATAAGATAAGATAAGATAAGGTAAGATAAGATAAGATAAGATAAGATAAGATAAGATAAGATAAGATAAGATAAGATAAGATACGATGAGATGAGATGAGATGAGACGAGATGAATTAAGCTGAGGCTGAAGCCGATATTTTATGGTTTGTTCTGTCCTGCATATTGCGAGCTTTGTCATCACCAAGAAGCCTTAAATATTGTTTGAAAAACAGACTCAGAAGTGTAATGATTGCTAGGCTGAGAGTTGCCTCCAAATACACTGGGTGGTGGATGGCAGCTGGGGCGTCAGAGTAGGGGAGCCTACTGCTATACTTCACTTAGCTAATCACTTGAGGACACATCTAATTTAGGCTCCATTTGCTCAGGGATCTTACGGTGTCTGTGAGCTGCCACGAAATCTGCCAGCCACCTCTACTCTAATAAAATTCAATTTACAAAGACATGGGGCCTGCTGCCTTGCCTCTCTAGACCTGGTGTCGAGTGTTTTCTTAGATTGAGTAGCTGAGCCACTGTGAGCCACAGCAAGCCAAATTGAGCCAAAGAGAGCCAGGGCATCAAGAATCATCAGGAGGTTGAGGGTATTTAGGAAAGTACAAGTAAGGATCCCACGCAGTAAACATAGCAAGTAAGGATCCCATGCAGTAAACATAGCATAATGCCTTTCATGCCCGCCTTAAATATCATACTAAGGTCAATAACATGAGGACATTTTCGGTGGACATAAAACAGCACCAACCATCACATGACCCTAGATCATCTTCCTTGCTTATTTTGATGTCGTAAAGATGTGATATTAACGTTAAAATGATGACATATTTGTCACTTTGTCAATTTCTTACCTCAATAAACAGGAAGCATAATATATTATGAAGATATTTGTTTACTTTTGTCTTGTATTATTGTCTCCGCATTTCGATTATTTCCTTCACTCGTCTTCTAGTGCTATTTCTTTATATAATTTTAACATGGCACATGGAACGTATTTTTATGAAGTTCTAATGCATGTGTCATGAATTTCTTTCATTTTCTCTTGTCATGCCATTTGTCACTTCCTCTTCCTTTCATTGCCATGTCCTGTTGTTTCTGTAATGTACTTTGCACACTTCTGCTGTTTTACAAAAGTTTTTCCCATGGTATTCTGTTGTCAAGTTCTTATTTCTTGGTTTTACTTTACCTGAAATGAACAGCCCCATTTGCATATTAATTTTCTTGCAGATTATTTCAACCTAATTTCTGCAAGTTTTTTTTTTGTTTTTCTTTTTCTTTAAGTGAAGTAATTTTCAATATTTTGTCAAACACAAATTGAACCGAGATGATTTATACTAAATATGTGGTTTAGGCCAGTAAAGCAAGCGAATGTTAGCCTCAGCAATTTGAAGTTGTATCATGCATGTACTGAGATAAGATAAGATAAGATAAGATAAGATAAGATAAGATAAGATAAGATAAGATAAGATAAGATAAGATAAGATAAGATAAGATAAGATAAGATAAGATAAGATAAGATGAGATGAGATCAAATAAGATGAGATGAGATAAGATAAAATACGATAAAATAAGATACAAAATAAGAAAAATATCAGAGAAAAAAGAACCACGAGGAATATTAGTGGTCACAATACCCAACCATTCCCCAGATCAATGAGAATGCTGGGAGCTCTTCCTCCTCCTCTTCCTGCTCTTCCTGCTCTTGGTGAGCCCTCTTGAGGATGAGCAGATGATGCCAGGTAATGTCAGGTTGTGAGGGCTTGGCCTCAAGGACCAGTGTCAGGGAGGGTGTGGCCCTGGGTCAGGATTCTCACTAAACAAGAGTTGAGCCTAATCCCATGACAAGCCCCCACCTCCCCCTTGCCTACCCTCTGCCTCCCATGCCAGAAGATGTGTCATGTAAGTAAATGGCACGCCCCAGGCCCTGTCAAGGGATTGCCCTCCATCACCGCAAAGACACCAACCGCATCCCTCTGCATCCCTGGACACACTGGGCAGCAACCACTACATGATTTGCCTCTGGTTCCAATACCATATGGACATAACCACGTATAGTTACATGCTCTTTGGCTGTTGTGTAATAAAGTAGCGTTGGAAGTAACCAATGGACGACAGGTCAAACAATATATTGGATTGATTATAGTCTAAGAAAGAAAGTGAGAAGGAAAGAGGGAAATAAATAAATAACGTAAGAGAAGAAAAATAGAAAGGAACAACGAGAGAAAGAAAGAAATAAGATCTCGCAGGAAACAAATTCTCCCACAACCTTATTACACACTATACACAAAGCTAAATAACAGAAAAGTGTGATAAATTGTCTCGGTAAGTAAAGTTTACCACACTCGTTTCTTACATTAGTGTTACAATGTGATGCATCGCTGTTTGCAACCACTAGGAACAAACAGGTAACTGGAAGCACAGGCTTCATTTAAACTCTTTTTATATTAGTATTTTAGCAATGCTGTGTAATTAGTATGTTTATTATCTGTTATCGTTTCATGATGTATAGACACCGACCCCAAGGCAAAACATGAAAATGACACACATCTGTATATTTTCCATATTTCTGCGTGGAATAGGGTAGGCCTACTTTTGATATAATGCAGTATTTTTCTCTCCTCCACAATTACTGGTGCCGCTCAGCAGTAGAGGATTTAGGGGGATTAGCCGTTTAGTACATTTTAATAAAAAATTCATTGGTCCCCCCAATGCATTTTATTTGTCCATCCCCACCCCCGTGAAATTGTTTCTGGATCCGCCCCTGCTCAGTGTCTAGTCTCTGTGACTCCTCACCAATGAGTGAACCATGAAACAGTTCTTTCATTTCCAGGTTATCGGCGTAGAAGAGACACTAACAAACTGTCAATCATGAGAGAACGGTGCTTAAGCAATTTGCATTGCTTCAATATTTACCCCTTTTTTTTTGTTTACTTGTTTTTACACAAAAACATTGCAGGTCTTATCAGATTTCTACATGTGCTAAGTTATCTCAGTGTGCCAAGACGAATCAAGCTTTTAGAATGGTTACATATATTGCAGTTTGAAACTGTAGAGCCACCTTGAGGTTGTTAAGTTTACAAAATGCCACATACAGAGGGAGCTCCATAAGGTCACGTGACATCAATAAAAGACTGGAAGGTTTTCAAGATAAACACCAGGCAAAAGGAAGATGCTTGTGTGACCTTTGCCCACTGGAAATAGATGATGTACTTAATCCTATAGAAACACTTTTTTGTCCTTCTGATGTGTACTTCTAAGCAACATTATAACTGCTTATCAAGAGTGTAGGTATTTTAAACTACATAAATGTGCGTCACATTGTGTATTGGGGACATATTGATTTGTTATTAATTTCGTTTAAAATAGAGAGGAGATGTGACACATTTACTCCATACACAATACCGATGGTGCCACATGAGCTAACAATAAGAAAACAAGTAATTCTCCTAAAGGGGAGGATTGGTCTAGTAAATAAAAGCAGTGATAGTACTGCCACATGAATGTACCAACAGCAGGTGCAAAATTGAAGTATGTATATTTTGTTCATTTGCAAAACTGATTGACATACGAACATAGCTTCGCATTTACTGCCATCACAGGCTCTGACCGCTGCACAACAGCGATCGGACGCCAGTGCCGCCATCTATAATAAGCCATGCACTTATACGCTATAAGCAGGAGCCAGGCCAATTTCTGCCGAAAGACGGCGCTTGTCCGGTGCATAGCACCGGTCTTTCTGTGAACTGATGCAAAGCTCAAGGGATACGGTAAAAAATCGATCGTTGAAAAGGCTTCGCAACCCCGTTACAACAAATAGTACCTTCTGCAGTTGGTGGAATTCCACAGTAAAGTTGTTCAATTTCATGACGTTAAATTATAAGTCAAAAGAAATCGTCTGAACCAGTTTCACAGCGATTGGCTTCTCGGAAGAAAGAAATAAGGTGTAGTAATTACACTACTTTGTGTGCAGACGACGTGCAGAAACATTTCCCTCCCCGTTTTCAATGGAGTGGCAAATCGGTTATGAGAAAGGCCGGTGTTTGCACCGGACCGTAGCGCCGCCTTTCGGAAGAAAACAGGAGCCAGCCAAATGAAAGGGCTTACAGGTGCTGCCCTCTCGTGAAAAACACTAGGTTGTAGGCCAATCAGACATCGGCTGTAAGAATCATGTTGTTGTAGTAGAATTCAAAGGAGGTTAACTAAAAAAAAAATTCCCAAATTCACCCACAGTTCCTTATTCAAAATGGCTCTGGGACGTATCTGAGCATGCCTTATCAAACAAATAGGATTGGCTGAAGTCAATCCAAAACATAGGCTGCACTGCAGCTAAACCTTCAGCGAATCCCACATAGCACACAGGCATCATTAAAATTGTTAAGTGTTCGTCCGACAGGCAGGAGGGCGGGCGTTACACTTTAACTTCCAGACCAAAACTGTAACACACACTTTTGTTTCTAGAGCTGAACTCTAAACTCTAACACTAATTCACCCACCCTAATGAAATGTTATACAGTAACACTCTATATGGCCTGGTGGTGGCCACACTGACATATCTTGGCTATGTTTTATTATTTCATGATTGTTTATATAATGTGTGGGATGAACCAAAACAATTGCCACTTAGCCTACATAGCCTGTTATGCAATGCTAATTAGAGTCCAAGATGTCCTATATTTTGAACTCTTGAATTTTTTCATAGTTCATTATATTATGTTAAATGTGAAATAATACAGTGTTCCCGGCCATGGGTTATAATGTCTTACAAATATCTTACTTATTAACAGCAATCCATTCTGTTCAGAGCAAAGCCAAGTGAGCATAAAAAGTATTGTCTATCCTTTTCCTGCCATTTAATTGTTCTGTTTCAAAGATTTTTTGCACAATAAGGAGTATTCAGTTTGCTAGAATTATCACACAATAGCATGTTCCCTTAACTAATCTACAACTAAGATTATCATTTATATGTCTGAAATAGTCATATATGGGCTATGGCAATGATCCTAAGGAATATATATGAAATTCAGCAACAATGTTATGCCACATAAAGATGTTTGGTATAATTTCACACAAAATGAACCTTTAGGTTTGTATTTCCTTGTATTTAAATAAGTAAAGTCTAAATACATACAAATCTTAAAGGTTTATTTTGTATGGAATGATACACAACACATTTTAATGCCTTTATAAGTCTGAATATTTTTTGCTCGCTGTTTGCATTTAGCTGGCAACTGAAGGAACTATATATTAATCAATTGCCATATTCCCTCTGAATTGTTGGGTTGCTGCATTAAATCTATGGCATTTTAATTAGGATTTATAACCGAACACTTTACAGGTGTATATGAAGAAAACAATAATAAGTATTGGAGTGAAGTGAAAGTAATATAGATCATTATGCAACTAATAATTATGAAATTGGTAATTATAAACAAAAACTGTTGAATGGGTTGAGCATGGTCATACTATGATCAAATATTTAATAATTGTATGCACATGAATTGTAAAACATTCATGGTAAGTATGGGATGCTCAGGAATATGAAGGTAGCAACACAATTTTCAGCTTTTTTCTCTCTCCAGATTTTCCATTTTTATGAAAAAAAAAAAGAAAAGAAGGATGAAACAAAAATGTCAAAATGAAGCTTAAAAAGTTAAAGTACTATAATCTAGATATATCATTGGCAAAATGTTACTTATGTAATAATCATAGAGTCATTGATATGAGGGTTTGAAAGAGTACCAAATTTTCATATTTTCCTTATTATATAAAATTATCTGTCATTAATGGTCATGAAACCCCAAAAATGTATCACTACAATATTTTAGACATATTCTTATTAAGTTTTATATGCATGTAGGTGCAATAGTGAGTCCTTCTCTGGAAACAGAAATTTAATGTTTTTTTTTCTGGTTTTTTCTTTAAATATTTAAAAAAGCAGCTGAGATTTGTCTATAAGACTATCAAAATGCACAACTAAGCCATATAGAGTAATAAAATATACGATTTTGTTAGGTTAATGTCAATGTGACTATCAAAAGGCACCACTAGGCCATATAGAGTATTACTGTACAAAATTTCGTTAGGATAAGTGCATTAGTGTTAGAGTTCTGCTCCGGAAACGAAAGTGTTATGCCCGCCCGTCCGTCCGCCCACCTGCCTGTCCACCCATCGGACGGACATTGATGATAACAAAAACCCTTTTCGAACTGTTCGCTGAGGGTTAAAAAGAAGTTTACTATAGATACAGATAGTCACACACATTTTTTTTTTAGTTTTGTACGATAAATATTTATTCTTCAGAATATACAATTATACATCACATATAATCTCGAGATTTCTTAAATGTACAACCTGTATTAAATTAAATCTATGATCGATGTCACAACATAATTTTTACATTGCAATACGTCCCTTGAATTAGTATACAACATCTATGCACTGAAGCAGTTGAAAAAAAAAAATCCAATACAACATTTAAAAGGCATTCTTATTACTTTAAAATGCATTTATACAGCAGTATAAAATCGTAAATTCACTAATTTCACCAGTTGAGATTTATAAACTTATTTACAAATGCTAAAAGAGAGGCAAGGAAATGTATAATATCATTATTACATATACAATATGTATTAATGTCATGACACTGGTATCTGTACAAATACAATATGTATAAAACACTTGGTATTTACTCAGGATACCAATTTATGTTTACTAGAAATTGTCAATACAACAAGCAAATGTTTATTAATATTATTAATTTCTCTTATAATTTGACGATTATGAGTAAAGCCCATCTAAAAGCCTCCGTTTTTTTACCATGTATCTTAATAAATAAAAGGTTTTCAGTTACCATTTCATTTTATCACCATGAATACTGTTTTCAGATACACCTACACAGACAACCATGTTTCACATGAAATTTAAAGTAGTCTTCGTAGAAATACATGTATAATTTATTAAGGCATTCATAATGGTTGCTTATTAGTGTAAAATTCGGTATGGTTTAAATATGTGAATATCCTTCACCAAAGTTTATAATTGTTTTTTTTTACATACTCACATTTTGTATGCTTCAAATTACCAAGAAATATTTTTTCATCAGTTACAATAGTTGTATCATTTATTCACAACCAGAATGAGGCATTGGTACTAATAAATTACATTGTCAGTCACAGTGAGTCATGAAAAATGAGTCATGCCAAGAGTCTGCATAACTTAAAACAGAGCACAAGAGTTT
Source organism: Alitta virens (assembly GCA_932294295.1). Lineage (NCBI taxonomy): Eukaryota > Metazoa > Annelida > Polychaeta > Phyllodocida > Nereididae > Alitta > Alitta virens. Next base: position 27,032,027 of record OW028575.1, read on the forward strand.
GAAAAACAATGAGTCATTCACACACAGAGTCACACCTACACACGTATGTCACAGCATGTGTCAACAGTCATTGGAAGAGAGTGAAGGACATTAACGAGTGCTGACCACTGTCCATTTAGACCATTAAGACCACTTAGACCCAGGAGGCATCTGGAGTCCGGTCTCTGTCCAGCCATTGGCTTAATCTCAGCATTTGGGACAAAGTAGCACTGGGCGAGTCGGAAGAGTCAGACTTACCATTTGGCAACGTGCTGAGCTGCAGTGCCATCAGTGAATCTATCTCTTTATCGATACTCATGCCTGGAAATCCGTTGGATTCTCTTGCACTCGAATGGTAGAGCTGAGCAAGAGGGACTGGGGACACCACTCTGTGCTTCTGAGTGTATCTGTCCATAGAATGGTAGTTGTACTGAGGACTGGGTGATAGACGGTCTCTTCTACTTGATCTGGACATGGAGTGATGCCTCCTAGGCAGTGAGGTCCGTGTTCCCATTTGAACAGTGAGGGAGATGGGCGATTTGCGGATATTGACAAGGCCTTCGATGCGGTTGTCCAAAGAGTTGCTTGTGCTGGATTTGTCAGAAGTGTCGGGGACGCTGTCATACTGCCGGTCACTGTCTGTGCCAAGAGTGGCGTAAAGGCTTTGGTGAACGGACTGTTTTTCGGAGCTTGAACTTCTCATTGTGTTGCTTTGGGTCTGAATTGAATGGGGGTCAACAATCGAGAGAAGTGCACCAGGACTGGGATCCTGGAGATTAAATGGTTTGGTTATGATTGGACTTCTGTCATTGATGACCACAGCGTGCTCCAGGCCAGTGTGGCTATCGATGAGGGGCGATGGAGAGGGTTTCCAGGGGGGTTCTGTCTCTGCTACAGAAGTGGTCACGGTGCTGTAAGGGGGCTGAGCATTCGAAGGAAGCAAAATGTCATTCAGGTTGCCCTGGTTACAGACGCCAGGGGGCATTGTCCATGGCAACTGCGGCTGGTTGCCAGGCGGGGCCCTATGCTATACATACGTTGAATCTTGCACTTTCAAGTCGGTGTATTGAGATAGAAAGGGACAGAACATTGCGAGAGATGTGCCCATTATGGCAAGCATGTAGCCCCACCCCAGTTGACAATGGCCTGCGTTAAAGGGTCCTGAAGATGAGCAGTAATGTTGGACGAAGCGAGACTCCAGGCCAAGGGGAAACACCATCAAACCAGCCACCATGATCAACACTGCAAAGACAAAAACAAACACCTTTTAGAATTACAACATTTACAGCTTATGGGTTAGCAAGTTGTACTTCAGAAGTAGCGCTTTCATTAAGTAAATCAACATTGCTTAGTTGCAATAAGAACAAGAATTTAAGACTTAATTTTCAAATGCTTCATATCATTGTTGATTTATTCTAGTAGTCACTGAAAGAATTCCAGGCAAACCCCTTTTGATATGATCTCACGTGTTAAGTATTTTGACAGGACTGACAAGACCATACAACCCAAGGCTGATGGAGTTAGCTCCTGAATTGGTCTCTGCATATATTTGTTTACTTTTGATAGAGGCTGACTGAAATGGCAGTCAGAAAAAAAACTGAAGGATCACTCTGATGCCATAATCAAGTGCATTGAGGCAACAGGCTTGGGTGTCAGAAAAGCACGACTGAGTGATTGGTTTGTTCAACTGTCAACAAAGTGGCACCAGTCGTGGAGAGTGGGCCAGGGGAGACCACTTCTATTTTGGGCTGGCCTGATGGAAGTCCTCAGCCTGCTTTTATAGTGAAGGGCATGCACCTGAAGAGAGTCTGCTTAAAACAACTATTCTGTTTGACTAGATGCACTGCACAGTCCTTTTAAGGGCACACAACCTCCTAGAGTACCAGCCTTATGCACCAACAACCTAGAGTGATGAATACACACGTTTATTTTAAATGGATATTTCAGTACACAAGAAGTATGTGCAGTGCTGCAAGGAACCTATAAATATTATGGCACAGAACAAGTGATATATATCCCAGTGCATTGCGTTCACTTAAGACAATGCCGTCCAGTTCTAGTTTCGATGAACATTGAGTACATGTATAATTCGAGACAGGACATTTAAATTCAGAATATTGAAGTGAAGCCACATAGCATTTTTCAATACCAGAGAATGTGAATTTTTGGTGTATGAATTATTTGTATCATAGGTCACACGATTCTACAGTTTTGTGATGCCATTGCATGGGATTCAAGTGTGAGGAAATACAGAAAAAGTTTACGAAAGCCATTGTGTGAGAATGCATGAACGTTCTGGTTGGAAAAATCGATATTCAATCTGCCATAATTTCACAGCTCCAGACATGAGACAATGCAGGCTATACTTCTCAGAATCCCTGAAAGGCATATCATTTATTTCCAAGGATTTTGGCGTATTCATTCCTTTTCTCCTTCACTTGAAAAGTCTCGAGAACCACCGCGTCATCCGAGAGATGCAAAATGTCACAAGCGACACGAAGACACAAGAAGAAGGAACATTAGGAGAAGAGAGCGGATCGAAACTTTTGCATTTTGCGAGACTGCAGATTGGAAATGCAAAGGAAGACGAGAAGAAAGGACTCACGACGGGTAAGGATGTTGGTGCAAACGACAGGAAGAGCTATATCCATCAGACATTCATTCGGGTCCCAGGAAAGAGAATATTCAAACAGGAGACAGATGATGAGAAATCAAACACAAAACTGGTTTTTTTTTGGTCCCCAACATCAACACAGGGGCCACATATACAGAGACCAATTGCATCGTTATTAGAATGCTGACTGCATGATAGAACGTTTTTGTGTCTGGAAAGAGAACACTGGGTCTGAAATGTTTCCCTGTTGTTTACTTAGTTATTAGCTAACAAATTGTTTGGTTTTTATAAAATAAAATAAAATTTGTACACAGCCAATTTAGGATTCTCATCTTTACAGGGTATTGCCATTTTTCGATATATTTCTGGGTAAAATTTAATACAGTTGCATATGAGGCATTATCTCTCTGTGGCAAATTGGTTGTTACATTAGCATATTAAAATCATTAATATTAAGGCACGAGAAACTTAACAATTCACCTGTAGCTAAAAATTGCTTGACTTACAGGTTCGTATGATAGTTAAATGAAAATATATCACCATGGTGTTCATGAATACAATAGTATCATGTTCTTCAAATTAGATTCTGTCCAATTCTGAAGGCAATAGCTGGCTGGAATGACAAATTTGTGGCTATGCTTTCTTATGTTTACTGCGAAATTTGATTTAAAGATATCCATGATTGAGCCAAAGCTTTCCTTCAACAACATACTGTTGTTACAAAGATCAGAACACACATTTTGCCTGAGCACATTTTAAGCCATCATGAGATGTTGCTGCAGCTGCAAATGACATTTATTTAACGTGGTGTGTACTTTCGCCAATCGCACTCAAGGAAACCCCCTCAAGAAGCCTGTGTTACAATGTTAACCGTTCCAATCTTGCTAGTTTTTTTAAGATTTCAAATTTTCAGTTTGGCCAAGTAATCTCGTACAGAGCTCTTGATCAAAGCAATGCCCTGGAAAATCAAATTGCAGTTTTGCTTTCTACCTGCAGATGAGTCTGCTTAAATACATGATCGTCATTAACTTCAGAGAGAACTCAACCAGCCTAACACTGAGTGAGTGACTGTCAAGATGGTTAATCAGCTTCTGAAAGGATTAAGAATTGGGAATCCTATTTTGTTTAGGATCTGAGTAACTTTTGCTAATGGTATGTCTCTCAGACGTCAATTGAGAAGTAGAAAATGATGCTGGATTTTGAGATGGAGGCGAATCCAACCTTCTTGTCATTCCAGCCACTTTCATAATTATGTAGCATAGTCAAAAGGAATAACAAATGTGATTTATTGATCAAATCTCATCTCATACACAAACATAATCGTTACTTTAAATTCAACAATCCATAATGACCCACTTTAAAGAAACCAGACAAACTCCAAGCAATCAACGAAACAGAATGCATTCACATCACCACCTTCATCTCCAGCAGCAGCAGCTGGTTATCGTGACCAGGTCCTTCATCATCATCAGCTTTAATCTTTAACACAGGTTGACCAGCTGACCACTGCACAACGTGTGCAAGGTTAAAATGTGCTCACCATCAACAGCATGTACTGGATACATTGTGGAGCCTTGTGGTACTCTACGCTACAGATAGATAGATAGTTAGATAGATAGATAGTTAGATAGATAGATAGATAGATAGATAGATAGATAGATAGATAGATGGATGGATAGATAAATGGATAGATAGAAAGATGACGACTTTCGGTTTTATGAAAGTTACTCAATGTCTATTCACTTAAATCAGATATCATAATTCTTGTTATCGTTTTGAAAAAGAAAAAACCAAGCAGGTGCATTACGAGGCCATAAAGCCATAGAATTCGTAGAGTGGCCATGAAATTGTTATTGCTGTCTTGTTGCATAACATGTGGCAAGCGATAGAATTAGAGTCAAGTGTTTGTTGGTTCAGCTCCATATCTGCCCCTTTGATCTTTAATGCCATGTGATCGTGTTGTTAAGAGGTGCATAAATGTCAGCTTTTTATCCTAAACAACCGAGGACCAGCAGCTCGAGTGATCATGGGTGTATTTGGTGCATACCAGATGAGTCTGCTGTTATAAGCAATACATTAAGCATCCATGGATATGAGCAACCTCTCCATGAGCATGCACCCTAAGCAATAGGCAACTGATTGAATCCTCAACTGGGTCTCCATTTCACATCAGGAGGAGTATAAAGTGGGCCAGGCAGCTGAATGAGTGTTATTTGTTAATTACTTTGTTGTTATGACAGAAAGAGATTGAGCAAATACGAGGGGCAGGGGCTTTGGTGACACACCGGGTGACTCAGCTCAACAAACACCAGCAAACTTCATTGCCCTGCCTTCCCCTAGTTCTGCAATCAGCACGGGGAAGACTTGCTGCAGTATCACCCATGACACGATGCTTCTCCAGTTTAAGCACCAAAATAATATTTACAACTTAAATATATAACTCACCACATCACTGCCTAGGGTCATATACAGCCAATTGTCAGAGTTTTCAGATTCAACATTGAAACATTTGCTCGTTATTATTCTAAAATTAAGGATCAGCATTTCTATACACCACAGAAACGAACAAATGGTATAATACCCTTTTATTCTAAGCAGGCCTATACAGGAAACTGGGTGCTCCAGTTGGAAAGGTACAACTGTAACAGCTTCTATGGGGATACTTCCGGTTCAATTCCCAACCCAGACATTACGGTATTTAAAAGTTAACTGGCGTCTGTGCTAGCTCCTATGAGTAAATGTATAACATCTCGGGTATTCTGTCATACCATCTTGGCATTAGCATGATTAGCAAACCTCTGACAGCAGGTAAGGGGCGTAACCAGCAATGGTATGAGGGGGAAGGGGTTTGACAGAAGTAATTTTTGGAAAGCAAAAAAGGTTGAGCAATTTCAAAAAATTGCAGCGTGCCTTGAAACAACAATATCACCACCATTTTGCATTATTTGGATTTAGTATCATGACAAAACACCATAAGGAGACAGCAAAGTATGCAACTCCATCAGTGGCTTTCATTTTCATCATTTCTGGGATGCATGGGGAATGGCAAAGGCAGACAGACAGACAGATCGGCCTATGCTGGGGGGCAAAGATTCACGTCATGCAGTTGCCTGCAGCAGAAGCTGCGTCCTGCAGTGAGTGATAACCGCTATCTGCCATGTGTCTGTCCCAACTATCACTGGCTCAGCTATCTGGCCCATATCCTTGCTCATCGTCCCAAATATCGCTCATATCGTTTCCCGCGCCTACCAGAATTTTATCGCGAGATCACGTCGAGATCGCGTGCTGAGCGTGATCATATCCAACTCATTAAGCGATTGGCTAATCAGAGGATTGGGGGGGGGGGGCGCCACTGCTGTTGCTGCTGGAAAAACCCCCTCCATCGAGTGACAACAAATATTTGAGCCACAGGCAAGTATACTGGCTCAAAAGTCACTTTGATTTCATGAGTTAATGTGACTGAAAGAGAATATGCAATTCACATGTTTTGTGCGGAACAGGTAGTACAACTGGTTTACAACGTAAATAACAATAAATAGGATAGCAGTTAATAAATTAGGTTGTGGGCTAGATGATTACCAATATATTTGACAGACAACTAATGATCACAAATGGGGGACAAGCGAAGATTTGTCTTCATATAGCTATAGCCTATATTCATGTATGCGAGTGATGCTTCATCTGTCTGTAATCCTGGGCTGTAGCTACTGGCGTGGATGAAATCCAATCTGAAGGGATTAAAAAACTGAAGGCTACCATGCATGTACCTTATTTTGTCACATTTCATGCTTTTTGATAATGTAATCATGGCAGAAAATAAACATTGCAGACTTGAGAAAGAAGTGCCTGATACGGTCCGTTTTATTACATGACAAAGCAAACAGGAGGCAAATTGAATCTGGGAATACAGACAAGTTCCATCAGAGCAAGAGAGATAAGCTGTCACCAAGGAAACCACATATCACTGGATAAATGTATCAAAGGGGAATTAGGTGTTATTCCAAGTAAGTGCTACCTGGGGTGTTTACCTGAGCGACCCTCTAAGTGATCAAAGTAAACAGAGATGATACAAGGATCACAAGAACGGTTGCCATGGAATCTGAGATGGCAAGCAGCATCCCTTTAGAAACATTCTTGATACAGTGTTATCTGCAGGAAATGATGAATGCACACAAACAACACTTGAAATGGGATAGCTGGGGGAAACTGGGGCCAGTAGGGCACCAGAAGAGAAGCATCAGGAGCATTGAAGGGTGGGCCATGTCACCGTCACAGTTATAAGTCTCCCAGCATGGCCTGTACCAACAAACATCAAATGAACTTTAGAATACCTCCACCGGTTATAGTGTTTTATTCATTGTTTTTGTGAATGTAGAATACAATGTATACATATCTATTATCACTCTACACAAAATAAGATTACTTTACTGGTGAACACGTTATATATCCATGTTTTTTCTCTATTGATTTAATCGATAATGGTTGATAATTTCCCTAAAAAGTTGCTAGAAACTATAAGTGATAAGGCTAAAACAGAATGTCTACAAACCATGAAAGTGTAACAATAAATGAGACAAGGATAAGGTTTGGGCATTCTGTCAAGCCGACGTCAACTGGAGAGAAATCTAAGGAATAGACAAAAGCTGCTCTCATCATCCTAACTACGAGTTGTTGTGAGGAGATGAAGTAATGGCCGTGTCAGATCGTAATGTTGCTAATTGTTGTATTTGCGCCTGAGGCAGAGAATCTGAAGGGAATTTGAAGGGAAGGGACGACAGCAGCAGCTCGGTGACTCACTGCACCTGCAAATAAGGCCACATGAGACAAGTTCAATATTGAGATGGGGATGCAGAATGGATGCGGAGAAGCTGTAGAGGTCCCTTGCAGCAGCAGCAGCAGCAGCAGCAGTAGCCCTCCACCTGCAGCGGAATGTGACCTGCCCCAGTGACTTCATCACCCCTCCCCTCACTAGGGTGCACCCCTGCCCTATTGACATGACTCTAACCAAAGCAATTTGCCCCCCGAAAGATGACACAAGGATGACACAACTTCCTCTCTTTGACCTTTAATCGCTTCTGCAAACTATTTGCATCTTCTAATCGCAGCTTTGATGATGGTCAAGCAAACAAAGCTGCTGAAACAATTCCCAGACGATGCAGCACGATCCCTGGCCTGTCTCCAGTCATTAACACGATCGACATGGTGAAGCACAAAGCCAATTGCATTAAAGCAACTTGCATGTTTACCTTGAGGCAATGATAGCAACGATCAAGATCCATGGCTGTCCTTTCTTTCCTAGTTCACTGGCCCTGCAAATGATGGGCGAAAGGCACCCTGGAAGGGTCTGGATAAATATGCATCACCTAATCTCCATCCATGGCGATTGCTAAGCACTTCTGTGTCTGCATGTGATTGTCAACAATAAGATTATGTAGTTAAATACAGCAGTGAATCATTGTGGCCAAAATATTTAGCACAGCATGTAGTAGTTAAATTACAGGCCTGCCACAGCCAGATATAATGAGGAGATGATAAGGTCTTGAATTCATACTTCTTGTCATGTTGAAGCTTATGTTGGGTGGGGTCAATTATGTACATCCTAGACCAAGTATCGAACCAAATATCGCACCAGATATCGTACCAGGTATCGAACCAGGTATCGAGCCATGTATCGAACCAGGTATCTATCCCAGTACCTTTCGAGGAGCTCAAGAATCACATAGTCATCTATTGACCTACAGAAATACCTGCACAATACATATCTATACCCACGCATTAATTTCTAGCGAGATTATACCATAAACCCGTGGCAAGTAATGAAGGTCTTCTCTGGTATCGCCCTACCCCAATGAATCACACCAATGTCCATCCGTAAAATTACTTAACAACAAGCCAGCAATAACATAACATGGATTGTGACAGGGTAGATAAGCCAGTTTCTCAAGTGCTGATAAGATATTGTTTAGTTAGCAGCAGAAATAACTCGGATATCCCAGGGATTTTCCACGTGCATAGTCAACGAGTCCTTCATATTTTCCATCATTTCTGACAAGTTTTCTGAGTCATGTTAATCAGAATACTCGTCTCATAGTTAGCCTTTTTGCCAACTAGCATCTGCTGCAGACAGAGGCCAGGCATCAATCACTGGGCCTCCCCCTGCCTCACCAACTTCCCTGCTCTGATGACTTTTCCAGCCCTCCGCCAACTTCCCCTGCCCTCCTCCTAGCTCCTTCTGGAGTTCCGAAGTTACAGTAATGCGAACCCCAGCTTGTGCAAAAACATAAAAACATAAAACAGTTATTCTTGGCACCCTGACCCAAACGACTTATCACATTCACATTATGCATAACACGGGTGCATGTCAATATCATTAGCGCATGAAAAGATTGGTGAAATGCTGACAGGATTCACATCCATGTTTCTTAGCCAGCTTACATGACCACCTGTCAGGGGCAGACGTACTGATGAGATCATAAGGCTCACGCCTTTACCCCACGGATGGGGGATATTTCACTTGCCTCAGCGTAAACAACGAATACAAGGCACCATCAATTTAGAATATAATAGAATAGAATATAATAGAATATTTGCAATGTATAATTGATTTAAGGGTCTATAGTGGAGTCAAGAGATGTGGTGAATATTAGAGAGTAGGAAGTAGGGTTCGGGAGTTGGAAGCAATGGAGCTGAAGAGCCTTGATGACTCTTTGGTGGACCCTCAATTACGAATTACAGCAAGGGCATGATTTGCACCACTCGTGGCGCCCTCTGTAGACAACAATGAGCCACTAGAGGGCTTATCGCAGCGACATCTAGTCATGGTCATGAGAACTGGCGCCATCCAAGGTCACTGCCCATCTGTCGCCCGGACAACCGCCATTCATCTTGCAGGTTCCTTTTTAAAAGACTGTAACAAGTCTAATAGGACAGTAGAATGCTGAAGATGGTGATTATAAATCAACTTAAAATGACCAAAACAAAGAAAGTAAAAAAAAATAAGAAGAAAAAGAAAGATCCCTGCCATGAGACCATCATTCCATATCGACCACCTCACAATAATTATTGAGATCTACAATTTTAAACTCCTAATATCACTATATTTCTGATCTAAATTGTCTTAATGTCGATGTTCAACTTCAACTGCAATTCTGTGTATTCTGTGTTTGTATATCATATGGCTTCATGAGTCATGACAGAAGCTTGCTAACCTACATTTTGATTTGGATCCTAGTTTTCTTTTCTGTATCTAAATAAAATAAAACGTGACAATATCCATGCAGAAGAGAAGTCAATCTTATTGAAAGGTAAACAGCTTGTTAGCTACAAGGTTTGAGGCTGAGGAAGGACATCCCTCCACATGCCAGCCTGTGATTATTTTTCAGACAAAAAAAAAAAGGAGTTTGTGTGACTATAAAATCTAAACAAAGGCTAGGAAGGGTGTTGAGCAATATCAACAAATTGCGGCATGCCTTGAGGAAGCCCTGGACTACAATGGCATGCATCTGTCCACCACTTGTTTTGAAATTCCCACAATACAAGTGTCATTGCAGTTCTTTTTCTGCCATCACGCCTCTTGGCAGTTTACAAATTGATCAATTTCTATGCAAATTCAAAAATCTGTTTCTAATATGGATCGCATTTTCTGGCTGGAGGGAGGTGAACAATGCAGAGGGGTGCGGGGTGGTCCCCCCGGTGACACGAACTCCCCCTGGGGTGCGGAGGGGGTAGCAGTGACTGGGCCGGACGGATCAAGCGCACACAATGCAAGGATTGAGGGGTGACTAGAGACAAAGGGCCATTGCGCATGCTCAAGCCATTGATCATGGCTGATTATGATCTGTCGTTGGCGCCGCCAAGTGACGAATCTGGCGGAATTTTCATGGCGATTTGTGGTCAGCAGCAGATCGGCTTGCAAGTAGTCCATCATTGATCAGCCCGATTCTAGGGCGATTCTAGGGTGATTCCTGGCTGCCCTTTTTACAATCCCACCCTAATGCCTTTGTTTCGCAAGCACAGCCATGGCATCAATTGCCTTTTGGGGTTGCATTGATCCTGAATACTAAAACAGCCTGCAAAAAAAACAGCCTCTGCAAAAAAAAAACACAGTAGGTTGTTTGAAGGAGTTTGTGATTGACACACACAGATGATACCAGGCCCTGCAAGTTGCTCCAGTTTTCTTTCAGTTGCTCTTTTTTCTGACAATCATAATTGATGCAACTTGAAATCTGAACGATGTCATCTGAAACCTGACATGTCACAGACCTGCACCATTTTCCTCTTAATTTCGTTTGGACTGTAAGGTGTCTGTCAAATTAGTGGATTCTGCTATTAATCAGAGAGGACGGAACAGCTTGGCACGTTTAATACAATGATCCTTCTAGCAGTGGACTGTGTCGCCCTCCCCCGGGACCTAGGTTAACTAATGACCCTTGCGCCTAATGACGTCTTGGCTAGACAATAGGGGGCGATGACGTAGCGGGGTGCAGAGGACACCCCTTCGTCACCCTGACAGCTCTGCAACCCCCCTTACTGCTTCAGTTTCACCCCAACTGAGCAAAAACACACATTCTGGGCTTAATTTCAGAGAGCAGAGGAGCAGAGACTGTCTCAAATGTCTCTCCACTTCCTTCAGGGTCATCTCTCCTGTGTCATTCGAAATATTCGCAAACGCCATTGCAAATTGCTCCTCAGTATATCGCCGTCTTTTCAATTATCACCAGGGTCCTCTGTCAATCACAGAAGTTGTGACAGTTGAGTGCTTGTCAATCATGACAGCGGAGAAATTAAGGCAAATTAAACAGGGCGATTACTTTATTAAGCTTCGTCTTTTTTCTTTTTTTTTTTCTTTCTTTCTTTTTTTTCAGTTGCGTGTGGCAAGCTGCAACTAGAATAAATTATATCAACTCTTGACGTGGGATGGAGAAATGCAATATCAAAAATTCCAGTCAATTAATTTGGAAAATGATGCAGCATTTTATTCTTTACTGCTAAATTATAGCTAGAAAGAAAATCATCAGTCAGTTTCAAGCAGCAGCATCGAGTGACTATTAATGACATCACCGCCATCCTCCATCGATAATGATGACGAAACATCAGTTTTTGTGGTCTGCATGGGGACCTGCATCCATCCCCAATAAGCAGTGTCCCTCCCTGTGGAGAAATTTGCCTGGCGAGAGTGTTGCTTCATCATTGCATTGTGCTGTGATTAAAAAACACAAAAGGGTAGAGGGGACTTGGAGTGTTGAGAAATGCAGCGACAGAAGGGGTGCATATGTAATGTGATATTAATCACACTTTTAATCACCCCCATGATATCAAGAAGGGTAGAGAGGGTGCCCTTGTGAGACCCTGTAATTGCCCCTCCCCTTACCCCTTTACGACTGTACTGCCTATTAGACAAGACAATGGTTGATCACGTGTTCCATTGTTGACTGAAGCGCCACTGAGTCATAGCGGTGGGCCCAGCCATACCCCTTTCCCTACAGGAAGTTTTCCCCATTGCTTATTCCTCCCCTTGTTTAGCCTGTTCTTAACCAAATTGCTCCTTTTTCAGAAGCCCATTTCCAGCCCCTTTCTCTCGAGCACTGCCGGTCAAACAGACTCATTGTATCAAAGCTGACCAGCAGTGACCAGCAGTGACCAGCAGTGAGTAGCCAGTGGTCAGTGTTTGCAGTCCTCATCAAAATAATTTCCTTAATGAGCAATCATAACATCCTGACTCCATCGTCGTATTCATCAACACATGATTAAGTGCATTCTCCCAATTCTTTCACACTTTCTGACTCATCGGATGACACGCAGGCCAATATTAAAAGGCAAAGATGGAAAGGCAGTTCAAGGCACATGCTGCAAAGACTATTGGAAATAAATGACACTTCCATGCCATTAACTCAATAATAAACCAGTCAATCATAACAGTGATCTTTATTATAATAAATAGGCTAATAGTAGATCTATACATGCATGGTACAATGGATTCCATAATGGCATATATATTCGCACATTTAGCTGTAGTCATATGTGACTCTCATGCATAATGAGTCTGTTGGCAATATATAACTAAGTATCATATGTGACTATCTTTCGTCACCCTGGCATATGTTTTGTTTGGAGTGCAATTCTTCACCAAGTCAAAGGAAACCCAACGTGGCTAAGACCCATATCATAGGGTTTTGTTGGAGCAGTTTATTTGTATATGAAGACATCTCCCGCAACTAGCTTTTTGGCTCAGAATCTCAATGTAGTCTGAGCTGTGTATAGAGGCATTGTGTTCAGAGGGAATATTGCAACAACAATGATGATGCAGCAGCAGCAGCAGCAGCAACAGCATCAGTAGCCACAAACAGCATCAGGAGCAGTTAACAGAAGTCAACCAGCATAGCTGTATGCCAGCTAATGACGCGAGAAGTACTGCAGATTAACAGATAAAAACAAGAATAAGGCCGTGTGGTGCAGGCTGTTGTAGATAAATCTGACATTTGCAGATATGCCAACATAATACATTAACTAGGGCGATGGCAAGCTAATGTTTCTACCACCTGCTCCAGGTAAACATAGTAATGAGGACCTCACAGTGCCCAGGGCCCTTGGGCTGCTGTAAAAATACTGCTAAGTATGCAGACTCTTCTTCTCTGATGATCTCAGTATGTAGCCAGCTGCTATACTAGGGCTTGTGGTGTCAATTTAGTGCATGGAGTAATAATATCCTGCAGCCAATAACAGTGCTGTCTTTACCTTCATCATATCTTGTAATTTTGTGAAACTGATTACAAACATTCTTGAAACAGTTGAAAATAGACCGAAACATTGCTGTCATTTGCGAGCTCTTTTCTCCATGAAACGATAACTTCTCTAGCTATTCACCCTTACAAAATACAAAGATTTCTTGGAAGTCCACAATATTGAAGTAATAAAGTCTGCTTCAATTTCTGCATAAACTGAGAAGCATTTGTACTCTTTATCTCACACTATCTGTGGATATAAGTTGTTATGTAATAAGACTTCCGCAGCAGTAGCAGCACGGCTGGCAAACTCAGGAATCATCCAGAGAAACTGGCACACGTGTCAAGAGACAATTTGGCCCCTGAACCCATTTCTGTCAGAGTCAAGGAAGTACACTTGTCAAGAAAAACCAGACGAGAGACACACGCTTATGTCACAAAATACAGACTACAGGAATCAGCGGGAATCGAGTGCAAGTCAAGCTTCAAGTCTATTGGATAACACTGGATAAAGCGCGAATTTAATTTGTTCAGCAAAACGGATCATTATTGAGGTTGGTGGGTCATGACCCTGCACCTAAAACGATTCCACAGCGGATCCAGTTATCCAAAAAAACAAATAACAAGGCCACAATGAAACAGCCAGGCCAGATGGCGCCACCAGTTTGTTGACAGGGCAAAGCAGAACCCCCCACAAGCTCCCAGTAGCCCAGTCTCCCTGAGCAGAATTCAGAATGCCGTTGCAATTGAGCGTTTTAATTGCAGGGCCCATTGGGTGCCCCCTTGTCATCCCTCATTGGTTAATTGGACTCAGCATTTAAGGGAATGGCCCAGCTATTCAGTGACACTGCAGCTTGGGATGCCCAAGACTGTCTTTTTTCATTTCAAGACCCATCTACAATTAGAATACCAAGGCTTCCCGTGTATAAATGATACATACCGTAGTTATGTAAATTGTGCATTTTGACAAGTAAGACCCTACTTACGTTGACAGGACGTCACCTTTCTAATTTGACCAAAACGTAAAGTAGTAGTAAGCAGTGTATCATAAATAACAGGTTTACCACATGAACGACTATACGTGTGAAGGAACACTTCAAAATCTACAATGTCACATAGGATTGTGCACAATTATGTCACCTCAAGGTGCACTTCAAAACTTTACTGGAACTTCATAAGTTAAAGTGTGGCTAAGAATTACGTCCAAATGTAAGCAAGGTCATGGTCACCCATACATGCAACTGCAATTGCAACCACCCGAAGCAAATTGCAAATTTGAAGTCTCAATGTCAGACTAAGAAATATTTGCATTGCAAAGTGGAAAGGCAAATGGATGGAACATATGGAATTTAAGTGTACAACGTGAATACAACAATGTCAAAAACATTTGTTACCCACAACCAGAAAGACAAATGTAAGGAATACTCTGCAAGAACGCTGTAACAGATCTCACGAGAACTGCAATATAACTCCCATAAGTGTTTAGATTGATTGTAAACCCTGCAAATATATTGGATGTATTGGGACCAGTCTCTGGTAGGGCTGTGTCGGTTGGCAGTCCCTGGGTAATAAGCTTTCATCTGGCAGTGCATCAAAGTGGACAGAAAAAGACAAGCTCTATCTCAATAGTGACATGCAGTCCCATTCCTTGCTTTTGTGAACGCCAATCACAGTTTGCATCCATCAAGCACAGTCTCCCGCTACTAACTGTGTCTTAATATTCTCCCATCTGCTTGGCAATCCCCACTCCGTGTCCAATCCATGTTTTCTTTCCCTCAGAGACTCAGGCTTATTGTAGCAGATGTGAGGATGCCATCCAACTGCAGCATCTAGCCTTAATAGAGAAGACCCTGCTCATCAACCAACTAAACAGAATTAACTCAAGTTATGAGTTCTAGGATGTGTCTAATTGGTTCCAATGGACTTAGCTGTGCATGGAAGGACACATATGCATGCCTTGCGTTTGGACAAGACTTGGTGTTCAGCAAACAGTCTTTCATGTACGTAAGTTACAAATCATTAAAAAGTCTCCCCAGGATGACTGTCAGGATCATCCTGAATGACACGGTGACGTCTGAGTGGCCTCAACTTTAAATAAAACAGTGACACCAGCACTATCACTAATTGTTCATATTGTGCTGGTTAAAAACCAAACACAGTGATATATCGAATCAGACAGTCTGTTGTTTGCAAAGAAAGGATAAATAAATAGCATAGTGTTGTTGACCACCAAAAGGTGCTGTTGTGTAAACTGTGTGATAACTGAAGAAAACCTTTTGTATGTATGATATTTGCCTGCATACAATATCTTTAAAGCAATCGCATGATGACATTTTTATTACTAGCTAATCCCTTCTATGAAATATACATGGAATATGTGCATAGTACAATGTGTATATTATTCCCAGGGCAAGGACCACCAGTAGTGTCCAGTGTATGCAGGACCAGCTTAGCTCTGTCGTTCAGTGCATCCCCAGCATATGCCAGAGTAATGGACATTGATCCAGGAGGGTATCTCCACTCCCATCCGTTTGTCCTCCTGGCTCCTCATTCTGCACTTTGTGTTTGCTCATTTTGCATTTACACTTGAACCGAACCTCTCTATTAAGGCCATGCTAGGCTCTAGTTCAATATGGTCTTACTAGTTAGGTGCCCTTTATCGAGTGAGGTAAGAAAACCTTGCCAAATTCAATACTGAAAATCTTTTGACCAAGACCTTAACACATTTGACAGTGTCTATAGAATGACTGACCATCACAGTCTTTTTATATATTTTTTAAAAGTTTGTCCCTTTTATGGTCCTTATTCAGAGGTGACCTCATCAGTGAGGTTCTAGTAGACTTCTTTGTGGTTTTACAAATTTGTTGCAACCTAAACTAGAGGTTTCATCAATTGAGTGTTTCATCATATGAGTGAAAAAGCAAAACATTTCAATTACCAAATGATCAATAATTACTGACATTCATTTTTCTGCAAGTATTTGTATTGCATAAACCCAGATATGGAGCAGAGCCAAGACTGGTGGTAAGTTATCAATCCACATAGAACTGGATAGGTCTCTTCACAATCTTAGAAAGAATCTTGGATCAGACAAAACAGCAAGAATTTACATCCAATTTGAAAACAAATCAACCAATAAACAGTCAAATAGATGAATATTATTCCAGCGACTGATAACTTTATCAATTACCACACTTCTAGTGTTCTATTACACGAAGTAGGGCAGCCTAAAATGCTCCATAGCAGCACATCCGTCGGAAGTAACTAGCTTCTTGCTGGCAGATAAAAACCTTTAAAAGCTTCTGGTGGCTTCCAGTAACTAAAAGATTCATTGGTTTGTGGGCACTTGAGCAGAGTGATATAAACCCGGATGAGTCATGTCCAACTTGAATAATCTAAGAGGCAATGGGATTAAGACCAATGAACTTGAGAAATGTCTGTGTGAACCTTTAAGTAGTGGGTCAGAGGTCACGGATTCCTTTTGTATACATGACCAAATGTGCCTTGTGCGTTTTCCATGAGATGGATAAACGCATGGAAAAAGCATGGTTTTTAGCTAATTATAATGAGGCAAAAACCATGCGTTTATCCAAACGCATGGAAAACGTAATTGGTACAATTGGCCATGTACCCTTTGCTTTAAGTTGCTGAGTAACTAACAGGGTAATTGGGGCCACCCCTGAACACTTTTCTTATCGGGGGTGTTAATTCTTGTAGTGCTTTTGATTTACTGGGATATACAACCTATCAGATCGAGCATTGGATGAGTTGACCAATACCCATGGAGCATTTGAGACCCTAGCAGCCCTTTTGCTATTGATTTGGTCGGCAGAAATCCTCACTGATTACACTTGTGCAGTCTCATGTATAGTAATGACTCCATTTCTTCATCCTGCAAGCTCATTGCTACAAATTCTCCATGCATTACTCTGTCAAACATTCACAAGGCCATTACTCAACCTGCTGCTGCTGCTGCTGCATCAGATGCATCCAACTCAATGGACAGCCATTGAGTGCAAGACAAGCTATAAGACAAGGCAGGGCAAGGTCACTTGTTTATTCATTTGTTTGCTCATACCACATCCATCGACCGAATACACTCACAGACGCCCCCGCAGCCCACATGCATAAAATACATAGTTGTGAATGTTTTTTGTAAGTTGATCAATGAAACTTGATGGACAGTGTATCAAAGTCAAATCGGTCTAATTTCCGTTGAATCAAATCGAAACGTAATATCATAAGTTCATTCAAAGAGTATCAAACAGAAAAGGTGGCTGCTGCAGAGTGAAATTTCAGAGGTGATGAATATATCATAATATTGTTATAAAGAGATGATGAATTTCATTGCATTTCCAATAATCACATCAGTCATAGTTGCATAGAAACGAATGAGTTTCGCATGGTCGCTAAATGGAACCAATTTATGACAGAAAACAAACCTAGGAGCCGTTAACGACCAAATTTTCAGCTGAATTACAACACATTTTGCAAATAAATATTAATTTCAGACGGAGCCAAATGTGTTTTCTGGCAGCATATTGGATTTCTGCCTGTCGTCATAATAAAATGAATGTAACAAGAAAATCCATCAGACCAAAGAACGAGCACATGCAGGCCTGATTTCCTTCATAGCATAACTGAGCTGCTATTATTTACACAAGGTGCAGGCAACTGTTTAGAGACGACGTTTATTGCATCATCAAAACACCCCAAGCAGCCTCTTAATGTCATCAAATCTCAAGTGTTGTCACTTGAAAACTGACAGGCATAAGTGCTATAATGTTGCAATATAGGAAATATCAGCAAAAGCCATCCCATCAACATATATATTAGCCACACAAGATGATTACATTAGCCAGCATGCCGTTCCATCGACTTAATGGTGTGATTCATGCATCTGGTTTTACAAGCTTTCGAGTAATTTAACAACACGGAGGTTGCTTTATTTCATTCAACACCGCCTACGACTCTAACAGAAGGTTGATGACGTGATATATCCTGTCTATGACGTCATAAAATTGTTGTAAATGGACAGCTTTTCTGTTGCAAAATGATGTTCTACACCAACAGGTTAATAAAGTGACAAACAAACAAAAACCCATTACAATTTTATTCAACTCTACCAGCTTGTCTGTACTTAAGAAATTACCAGACTCGGCAGGCAGCGTATAACCATATGGAAGCAAAACGGCTCATCGTCATTCAGTTCAGACTCCAGGAGAGGATTTTTTATTTGCTGGCTGGATGGGATCTGAAGCCAAATGATATGAGCTCAGTTCCAACTCGTTCGTTCACCAGATCATGCAGAGGGGACCAGGAGAGGACCCTGGGGACTC
Source organism: Alitta virens (assembly GCA_932294295.1). NCBI lineage: Eukaryota > Metazoa > Annelida > Polychaeta > Phyllodocida > Nereididae > Alitta > Alitta virens. The sequence continues at coordinate 27,050,680 of OW028575.1, forward strand.
ATGTTTTGGTAGGAGACCTAACTCTAAACCCTGCCTCTTGTTGTCGTTATTAAAAGTTCAACATTGTTGAAATTGCATTTGTGATTAAATGCTTGTAATATCTATGGCAATTGTCCATCAGAAAACGCTGCAATCATTTGAGTGAACTCTGCTGGTTTGTGGTACTGCATTTTTAGATCTAAATGTCAATACGTTAATTACAGCATTCGTTTTGTCAGCATGGGAAAACATCAACAAACTACTTATACTACAGAACAGAAGGTTTCGCAAATCCATTTAAACTTTTCGCAAGTTTTGTAGAAGCTTTTTTCTTCCCCAGCTTTTGGTAGTGTAGTTGTAGAATAGACTCTCTAGAAGATGAAATCTCTATGAAAAGTAAATCCTACTCGTAAATCTGGAGTTTTGGAATATTGGCAGTCATGCTATTTCACTTCTACTGCAAAAGAACAGTTTTGGGAAGGAATGCTATTACAAACGTTTGCATCAGCAGCAGTAGCAGCAGCAGCAGCAGCAGCAGCAGCATCGAAAGCATCAACTAGCAGCTGGGTGACATCAGAGGATGAGAGGAGAGCACACAGATGTGGATGGATGCATGGCTCTGCATCAGCAACCCTGACCTACCATATGCCCCTCTTTGCCCAAGGTCCCCATCTATCCAGTGTCCGAAGCATGTCCACTCCACTGGACCCTCTGATCATATAAGAGAGCAATGTTCAGGCCAAGTGTGTACACAAACACTCTCCTTCCTTTCGACATGTGTGATGTGTAAAATGTTTGTGTGCAAAAGCATTTGCCTGTTATGTATAATCCCGTATATATGAGTACATACATACATACATAAGAGCAAAGCGTACATAACTGTCTGACTGGGAAGAAAATATGTTTTTAATGCAGCCTTTAGGTCATATGTGTTCACTCTGTATAACTACAGGGCCAACAGCACCACCCTGTGTGATTTGTCTTTCCTTATTGCACACAGAGCATGACTTCAAGCAGGCAAAGTTGATGGCATCATTGTTGGTAGGACACCAAACTCCCGGCATATGAGCAAGTGAGCATGCTTTACAATGATTGCCTTTCATTCCGTAGATTTTCAAACCAGAGTTCTCTCCTCATGCCCCTAGCTCTCAAGCCCTGATTGTGAACACAACTCCAAACATCTCTCCACCACAACGAACCTTTTGATGAAATATTTAGAACTGTTTGAAAACTTGTCAAACACCTCTACAAACTTTCAATAGAATCGATATCACATCTAAAGAATCCTTTGATGAAATAGCGTGGGTTCTTTGGTGCATAATGGGTCATCCTTACGCAAGGACAAACAGATGTTGATTTGCAGCTTGTTCTAATAAGACCTAGCTATTTGGCATCCAGAATGACCGACTCTTTCAGTCGTTTTCTAACACATTAACCAAAATAGCCAGCTTTATCCAATAAAATTAGTCAGCTTTAGTCACTAACACCTAAAGTGACATGTCTTTCACTAAGAACTCAGTCATTTTGACCAATACCATGCATGGCATTGACGACAGGGATGACTAACTTGTCAGAAAAAACTGATAAACCTCTTTAAAACCTGTCAATGAATGATGGCTATGCATAGAGTCGGTCATTCTTGACAGTCAAAAAGCAAAATATCATAATGTCTAAAAATTGAGTCATAATGTCTAAATATTTGGCCTACCTGACTAACAGACTACTCATTAACACACAGATTTTCAGCGAAACAGCTTCTCAGTAACAGTTTGGATATATGGATGTTATATGCTTGATTGGTGTTATGGCTAGGAATATCTCCTTATTGGCTGGGTACTGGGAGTTTGTTTGCTCTGTGTACAGATGATTCGTAGAGTGAAGAATCTCAATTATGCTTGGTATATAGGTCTGATTCACTATTAGACACAAAGCAAGTGTAGTTATCCGAAGGTGTTCAGGCCTACAGTGTTCATTCCGATATATTATTATCTTTGACAAATACATCTTTTGTCTTTTGTATGCAGCCAATTAAACAAAATCTAGAACATTTAAGGATGGCAAACCTTTGTATTTGTATGCCAAAAACACTTAACCGTTTCTTCATTGTGATCAGCCACAGATATACATGCGCTGTTGTGCATTGTATGGATCCTTACACTTACTTTGGTGTGTAATTTGTACACAATGAGGACATCTTCATCATGACTCCATGTTCTTGTACATGAAAGCAATTATGAGAGTAGTGCCCTGCCACAAAGATGAATGAGTGAGCGGAGAAATTGTGCAAGGTCCTTGTACGGCCTGTTTTGGAGGATCAAAGGGCACGGCATTAGTTCGCTTATTAGGCCGCATGGAGAAGTAATACGGGCTAAAAGGGGTGGCCACAAGAGTGAAAAGTGAAGAAGTGCTGAAGCAAATTGTCTGACATACTCTCGAGGGAGGCCAAGGGCTGTATCAGGCCTCATAGGCCAGCAAGGTTAATGGCCCATCATCCCCCTACATCACACACATAAACAGCCACTGTGGGATGCCTTGCTTATTCAGACATAAACAAGTAATGCATATAAAGACAATCCACAGCATCAGAATCAAAAGCATAAAATATGATGCATATTATCCGGATATTATGTTTCAAAAATGCCCTTGGCTGGGCAGTTTCATGGGTAAAATGAATAATTCAAAAGATAGAAATGGATGATAACATGTATCATACATTACACTGGTAAATTTATCTCTCTGGCTAAATGTCTGTGACAATAGTTCTGTCTGTCTGGTGCTACAGATAACGTAGTACCCCTATACTAGCACAGAGCACAGAGCATTTGTTCTTCCAGTATATACAGCATACACCCTGTACTTTGTTTTTCAATGAAAATATGACCAACCACATCTTGTTACAACAAACGGGCAGATCATTTTATAATAGGGTGGGCTGTACTGTTAGTTCCATTAAAACGGCCCGTCAAATTGAAACTAGACAAAACTGTCATAGCTGGCTACTCAAAACGGGATCTAAAAGTACATATTTATGTTATATTAGATTAATTTCTTACATTTACCAAGGTTTATATTTATCTGGTGATATATGTAAGCTGATTATAAGCTATAGAAATGGACAGAAACAGCTGGCTTTAGCATGTTTGAACCACAGCCAGGTACAGGTCGCCACAGACAGCTAGAGTTGACCGTATTTTATGAAACTAACTGTATATTAAGTTCTGTTCAATGACATTTATATAACCGCTTCAATGTGAATAACTGCTCATGCATAGGCAGCATTGTGATCCTTTCAATCATAAGTCATTTTTCTTGGCAAATATTGCAAGTCTGACGACAAACTTGAGTCTATTGTTCAACGTTTATGGTGATCTCATATTTCATGTAATTTATTTCATGCCATTTTGTCCTCAGCATTCCAGCGGTTAATTTTCACAGCAAGAGGTGGACTGCCAGTCTACTTTACTGCATGACGTCCAGACCATTAATGCAATTCTGAAGATTAAATGGCAAATGTTATGCTTCGTGTCTTAAAGTCAATAGTATATCTGAAGTTATTTTGGATCTCTAAAACTACTCATAAGAACATACATTACAAGGAAATCACTTAAAGCGGGGAAATAATACCATGCAGTGAAGTGTAATCTTTCTATGTTTTCCTCACAAATATCTTTCAGTAAGGTAATATTTTCTTTCCCTCTCCATCTTTATGATTAAAAATGGCTAACATTTTGTAATGGTGTTTCTTTTTTCACAACATATTCTTCTCCCCAAATTGTTTCCTGGTAACACTCTATATAAGAGGATGAATGCATTTCAATTTCCCACAACATTATAACTTTAGATGAAGCCTTCTTGTAATTGAAGCCAGGAAATTGCCTGTGTTTTCATTTGGTAAGACAAAAATCTTTTCTTTTTTTTTTGTATATAAGAAGAAAGTGTTTTGAATGAAACTGAAGAGAGCCTGAAGTACATTTCCTTTTTTTCAGATGTGTTATAATGATCCTACATTTTATTTATTTAATATGCAGTCATACATGGCTAATTGTGCCACATGCGTTTTCCATGCGTTTGGATAAACGCATGGAAAACGCATGTTTTACTTACTCCTGAATATAATAAGGCGAAAATGTGGTTTCCATGCATTTATCCTTCGCATGGAAAACACACGTGGCACATTTGGCCATGTATAGATACACAAGAAACTTCTTTGCCTCTTCTTAATCTAACCCTAGACGGATCTACAATGCACTCATCAAGAGGTTGATTCAATTTCAGTCAAGACATATCATACTTCAAAGTTAACTTTTGAAAATGTTGCTGACTGCAGACATCCTGAGTTTGTTCAAAACTTTTGACTTTAAATCCTTCAACGATTCAAGATCCTTCAGCGATTTCAGATCTTATATAGTGACTTCAAGGAGTCGTTTTAGATCTTTGGGAGATTGTAAACAATTCAAGCCCAGCAGTTTACTCAACTTTTTTTTTTCAAGTTGTACTTACAAAACTGATATACTTATTGGTTCAATCATGGTGTCCCCCCAAGAGACAGGTTTCAAATTTTCATCATCTCATGCAACATCCGCCATCTGCCTGGATTCCACTTGAGAGAGGATGCAACTCACTTCAAAGGACTTGATATGTGCTACCTCTTTAGATACTCCTCATGTTTGCTCTGCTCAGATAAATTTTCACTTAAAAGTAATGAATTGAAAGGACAAGCACTTATCACAACATCCAGCATACCAAACTATACCTATAATGTCTGAATGCAAATCACTTGGGCAAATAAGAAAGCCATTAAAAGGAAAAAAGCTGCCTCTCATTTCTGTGTACACCAGACTTTTGATATACATATTGTGTTAAATAAACCTCAGCTGTTTCTTCAAAGTCCCACTTACACAGAAAAGAGTCCATATCAATTTCAACTGTCAAATTTTTACAATGAGTTGTATCAGCCATTGGAAATCCCTATGTTGTTACTTTAAACATATTTCCATTCCTAAAGTTTACAATCAACCATATAGAAACACAAAAAAAAGAGCACAATATACAAGTTATGGAAGTAGCTGCCCACTTGGTAACATTATGCATACTACACCCCATTAGCCACATTGTGTCTTTATGCTAAGCACCATCTTTTGATGTTAACATCAGAGCTCAAGTCATATTGTATTCTTATTGATCTTCCGGTAAAACCAAACATGTGACATCAAAGGTAACCAAAGAAATGGAAAATCTATCTACTGCATATCTAGGAAATATGAAATATATGCAATATTGTAATAATATAAGGTACATGCTACAACACATTAGCAATATACATACCAACCACGCCTCTCGTATATAAACCCATGCTTCTGAAAACTCAGTCTGTGCATACTTTGTTGTTATAAGAAAGAGCATTCTTTCAAAAAGTTTTACTGTAATACACGTATCAGCATAATTATAAGCAATAGTTATGTCCCGAATAAGACTCCAAAATTTTTTTTAGTTAACTCCCGATTTTTTTTTTTGCGAAATATAACTATTACTTATAATTATAAAATCATATATAGATATATTTACTAATTTGTTTGATTTGTTTAACTGCTGTTATTAAGCAATTAAAGTACAGTTTGCACTCAGGAGGGAGTTAACTAACATTTTTCGTTGGTTAAATCGTCCTGAGAAAACTAGAAAGGTCACGTGGTGGAGTATAACTACACTTGAATTTTTTTTTATAATAACTGGGTGGCCTTAACAGAGAAGTTATTTCTCCCCTCAGCTAATGTACAAAGATCTGATATATCACATGAGGTTTGGAAGTTTCTTTCCTATTCAAATACATCTGTCGTTTCTCAGTGTTAGAGTGACCGTGGAGTTGCTGCCTAGATGGCACCAGAACCATGCAGCCAAAGCCATCAAGATGCAGCAGGACCAAGCTGAGTCGTAAAAAGCGTGTAAAGTCATCTTTGGTCTGTGATGGCTTAGTAAACAGAATTGAGGCAGCCAATGGACGTCAGAAAAAGCCCATGTTAAGACGGTGTTGGTAATTCAGTCTTAAAGGGTGTAGGCTGTCACAGCCTGTCAGACCCCAGCAAGCTATTCTGGTCTATAAGTCTAATGTTGCTGGCTTAGCTGACCCAATCAGCTATGTTCGTGTAGTCTTGCATTCTGTGAGCAAAAGCACACTGTAGATAATGGCTGTAGGATTCTGTAATATGCCAGGATATAGAGACTATGTGACTCAGGATCAGCGGAGTCAAAATATCCTCACTCCATGCCAGGTGAAAATAAAGATTCAAAGTACACTATCAGAGCAGTCTGGGTCCAGGCCCTGAGGCCGCCTAGTAGACGAAGGTCTAGTGGATATGAAATCACAGCTAGATAGGCGACGAAAGCAGGTCAATTACTTAGCCCGTTAATTTTAACTTATAGTGGCGAAAAAAAAAAAAGGTCTTCAATTCGTCCGGTACAATGTTGCATCATCATAATTAACAAGTACAGGGGACAGTGGATTTGTATCTTTATGATCAAGATAAACTTTTCTACGTAGACAAATTCCTTACTCCTCCGTCAGGATTCTTGATCCCCCGAATTCCCTAAGACTCTCTCCTACGGAAAGGCCTGATCGTGGGTCTTGCGTCAAGACTGCTATCAGAGTTCAGTGAACTAGAAACCAATGTGACTTTGCTGCTGTGGCAGGCATACTTTGTGTAAGGTAACAGTGTAATGGCATTATTACAACCAGTTCATAAAACTTAGAAATTAATCTCCAGAGGACGTCATGTGAATACAGTACTTTCAGTTGGCTGAAAGATTGTCCTAGGCAATGGGAATCCTGGATTTACATGACGTCCTCTGTTTCAGGTCTATAAAAATGGCTGCAAGTTATAACACTATTCACATTTGTAATGAATAATTAACAGTGTCTATGCTAATGTGGGTCTTTTTAGCTTGGTTTAGCTTGATGTAGCTTCAGTCCAGACAATATGCCATGTATATTGAGAGTTAATTGTTTCCAGCTATAGTTGACATAACATTGTAAATCGAATAGGCCTATACGTGTTCATAATGCAAGAATATAAATTACAAAATTAATCACAGAATACAAGATAACAAGTGAAACATATAGTGCGAAACACCCCAACCCACACCCCATCAAAGTTATAGTGGAAACACTTCCTGACAGCCAGGTAAATTCAGTAAATAAATGAGTAAACGATGGCAGCTGAACAGTGTCAAGGCCTGGCCACCCAGGTTTCCAGGAACAACAATCAGGCTGCATGAGTCTCGCTGAGACAGGAGAATGAATGGAGCAGTACAGGTAAATGAGAACAGGACATTCTTGCTCTGGCAATAACATTTGCAGAGAACTGTTGCCATGGACCTGACATCGTAACGACCTCCATATCTCCATATATGACAACCATCATAAAGGGCCATGACAGTCTATTGGGCAGCAAATGCTGATATCTTGGTCAAATCGGCCATTAGAAAGACCAGCCTTGAGCGACTGGCTCAGAGCATTGGTAACAGGCGATGGTTCCTCTCACAATGACAAGGGTTGGAGGCAGCTGATATGGCTTGTCTCCAGAAATAACTGCTTTGATAAAACGTGCTTGATTAAGCGAGATAATCCACAGGCAGTATAGAAAACAGGCGATAATGTCAGTTGGAATCAGTCATTTCTGGATCCAGGGAGCCAGACACAGACAGCCAACAACAATGCAGGGACCCACATCACATCCCTCTGCATCAGCAACTGTGGCTCTATAAAACCCCCCGAGGATAGCGATAAAGTTTCCCCTCAAACAGGGTGTTTACCCTGGGAGTTATAGTATCAGCAGGTGTAGACCTTGGCACGTGGAGGTCAAGCCCTTTACCCTAAACAACAACCCCCTCATCTCCCACAGCCTAATCGCTAAGAACATCTTAAAATTCCCCATAAATGCAATGGATGAAGGTTTTATATCCATCCTCTCTTGTGTATGAGCCAACAGTGAGCTGCAATGAGTGATGCACCACATGCAAGCCATGCCAGCATAACATAGGAGTACATGCACAACTCTGCTCATATTTCTCGCATCAGACTTTTTCACAGAGGAGTTTTATGGGAACAGCCTGACAAATTGAGCATCAACAGACGTGCTGTGAAAAAGCAGTGGGAAGAGACGTGAAAGAAGAAAGGTTGTTGCTGATGGTTAAGAGTTCAGAAATTGCCCCCCTCCTCTTTCAAACTGCCTCTTAGGGACTTCTGACCTCTGCAAGTGGATCCCACCTTTTTTTCTCACTCTACAAGAACCTAGAGGCGTCATCCAATATACGTTTATTCTCTATGAAATAGTAATCTACAAACAGCCAAGTTGCTCTGAGCATACTAAGCACCAATGCCTTTGGACGGCTCACAGACTTCCAGATAGTCATGAAACGCATTCGTGCTGTATGGTCGAGATGGAGTGTTTGTCTTTGTTTTTGTATGCGTTGCACATCAAACTGCATTGCATATCGGCTCCTATAACACCTTTTGTAGTGGTCCTTCGCCTAATAAACAAGAGAGAGGTGGATTTAACAGGCTGGCGTGTCATGAACAGACATGCTTGTGTGCTGTCTGCATTATGTTGAGCGCAGGAGACCCGTGCCTTTTCAAAACATTCCTCGGGGAGCGTCCCTACATCAGGAGGTTATCAGCGCCAAGAATGGCGTCATGGCTGGCGTCATCAAAGAGACGGTGCCGCGGTTCTTAGCACGATAAAGGTGAGGATTGGCAGAGCAAATCCCCCTTTCATATCCCTCTGCTTAATATTTACCCTTCATACAGCAATAGGCAGCAGAGACCTCTCTGCAAATATTGAGTGAGTACATTAAGCACTAACAACAATACCCTTTGCCTATGATCGCCTTTCATACTCTTGTGTGGCCAAGCCATCCATGGTCACTATATGGTCAACATTCGTATACAGTGGTCAGTGGCTTAAGTGTCCACTTCTGTCGAGAAGGGTCTCTAACTTCTACTGACCCCATGCCAACTACTTACTCATGCTGGTGCAATTCATATTCTGATATTTTTCTCATAACACTCAGCATGGTACGAGAGTATGTCACAGCATGTTGTTATCAACTGCAATTCAACGAGGTATGTTCCCCTCTCAGTTTACAACAATAAATGCCTAGTATGTTATACAGCTATACACAATATGTAACATTTTGGCTGTGCAAACAGTGTAAAACAGCTAAAGTGCATATCCACATGAAAATACAAGACAAAGGAGATACCCCTAATAATGCTAAGATAAGACAAGATAAAGAGTTATTTTACATCGACTATTAGAATAACAATAGACATTAGCCATGAGCTATTTGTCGATCAAACAAATCAATAGATGTCAACAATAAAATATGTAGAGCAAAAATAAAACATGTAAAAATAATTGCAACGACATTTAGGACCATCCAAGGTTTGTAACATTAATTTGCACGATAAAACCTGTAGCATGTTTTACAATTGCTTACTCATAGTGAGTTATAGAGAATGGGGATCAATATAAAGCGGATATATATGGATATAAAGCGGATATGAAATGGCATAATAGTCTAGCACTAGATAGTATGTATATGTATACCATACAACATTATAGTGGCGGAAACATGCACGTGACAGCACGAGTTGTGGAAGTAACCATTTTACACTGTGTTGGGAAATGGCAGTGTTCAAAGTGCAGTTCAGCCGCCTCTGTATATATTTGGGCAAGTAGGAGCCTTGTGATATTTCAGAAGTGTTCGTCCTGGAACATTTAGTGTAAGATCAAGGATGGAACTCTGCATCCCTGCTACTGCTGCTGCGCAAACAGGGGCCTTGGCTGCACTTGCAAAGCAACCTCTGTAGATAAAAGGTCCATATTAAAGGCTTGCCTCTGCTGCAATTGTTTGCGGTCCTGTGATCTAGCCACATGGATCATTAAAACTGCTCGAAGCATAGTCCCTGCACACTTTGCCTTCCTTGACTCCAAGAACATGTTCAGAATACCAACAAAATTTGAGCAAATATTCTTGTCTAAACGACTCTCCAAGAGTTTGTTCACATTACAAATGTGTGCCACTTTTTTCTCCCATTTCTTTCCTCAATATCTGCATTGGCAAGATATCGCCTGCTATAAATTACTCTTTATCTCTAAATTCGTTCTTGGCGATAAAAAGGACATTTTACAGGATGTTGGATCAAGCAGTAAAACATGCTGAAGTGGCATTTTGAGGTTGGTGTTCCGTATCTGCAGATTCCAAGGTTGCATCTAAAATTCATAATTAAACACCAATTTCACATGTAAGTATAGCATAAAATTAGACTGACTTGGATTGGAAGACAGTAGAAGTGAACAATTTATTGTGTAATTACCAAAATATTAACCCCTATAGTGGACGGTTTGGTAAACAAGTAAATATATGTAACAATGTGTCAAGAAAAAAAAAAAACTTCAAACTAATTGGAAGAATAACCATGACACATATATTGCCTTCATATTTTGTACAGAACTTGGAGAAATTACACCAAATTTCTCCAAGCACAGAATGAACAGAACACAAACCAAGTCATCCCTGAGGTCTGAATGTGTTAGCAGCCTTTCTGATTGAGGGTGGGGTGGGGGTAATGAGTCATATTGTGCTGTATCCATTGAGAGGGTGGAGAGGGCTCTTATGTCATTAGCAAACAGGGTAATCTAGCCCCATGCCCAGTTGTCACGACCACCTACAGTAAAGGACGTCTCCCAAACACAGCTTGAATGGCCCTCGAGCCAGATCAATAAATTAAATGAAACAGCCAAAGGCCAGCCACACACACCAATTAGGCCTAAGTGAAAATGACAGCAGATTGTTGACTGTGTCTAAAGAGCATACAAGCACCTGAGGATGCCAGGAAATCCACTAAATTCTGAGGGAAATGAATCCACAAAAATCCCAAACCAATAAGCACGAAGGTAAATATGATCCACCACAAAGTAAATTAGTCAGGTGTTGCAGTTGGCTGGTTGCAAGAGTCTGTTTTATGCCCTCGTGCACCTGAGAAAGAAAGAGGTTCAGAGAAAGAGAGAGATACAAATTTTGTTAGAAATAGTAATAGAAGTGAAAACAGCGAGATGGAAATTGTAAGACAGTGGGGTGTCAAAAGAGGCAGGCAGGCAGGGTCACAAAACTACAAAAAAGAATACGAAAAACAACATTGAGAAAGAAACAAAAGTAGGGTGAGAGAAACAAGGATTGTCACTAGCCCCTAACAATTTCTCGTTGCAGACTGGTTGGCATGATTTTCCATGACATACTATGCACCTTTTATGCGCCAGATTGCCAGATGTAATAAGATAATTTATACTATGGCATTAAGCATCAACCCAGATCAGCATTGCCTCTGCATTGCGAGTTTATATACTTTTTTATGACCCTTTGGTATTGTCCATTCTGCATATATTGGCCATTGCATATCCCCATGGCTCAGCTACCAGGGGAGCTGCAGCAGCAACTTGCCTTATACATGGACGTATGCCTTATATAATGCATGCATATATACTGCCAATGTCTCCCATACACCCTGCTGTGTGCTATTATTTTCATGGGTCAGCAAAATCATGTGGTGTGATATAAATGCCCTGCACACAGTTTCATGGCAGCGGCTGAAGCCACTGGATACAGGATGACTGCAGCTACCAGCCTGCAACAGTCAATCTTGCAGCAGAAGCAATTTTCACTGATGGACACTACTATACAGTGTTGTATGAGGTGCACAGTGTTGCTGGCATGAACATAGTGCACTAGTTGATGGGAAAGGGTAGAGATGTCAGGGTGGCTAATCGCCCCGCACATCCTATCCATTGCTTCATTCGCATACACTGCAGTGGATACACCACAATATTGAGACTTCTTTGCCTGCTCTACCATATTGTCCTTAGACTACACTTTAAATTGGATTCATTAAGAGGCTTCTCTTTGCGTTTGTATTGCCTTAAGGTAGTTTTTTTTTCTTTTTGTTTGTTGCTGTCTGCATTCCACTTGTGTCCTGTCTCTTACAGCCAATCTCATCGACTTGGAAACTAAACTCCAGATGACGTCATGTGACTCTTATTGGATTACTGCCTTAACCAGTGGGAGGCATGGATTCACATGACGTCCTCTGGAGTTTAGCTTCAAAGTCTATGAGATTGGCTGTAAGAAACTTGTCATGGCCTTTGTAAAGCTACTCCCTACATACTTGGGCTCTTTCATCTGTCTCTGCTCTTCCCATCACACTCTGTCTGTCTATCTCTCTCTCTGTAACTCCCTTACTCTCTGTGCCTGCTTTCCTCTGTCTGCATACCCCCTTAATGCTCAGTGCCCCTAGAAAGAGTATAAACTCTACATTCAGTATACCTGCCCAGCCCACAGACATTTGTGGCTTGATGTATAGGTGTGATATGTTCCGCTATGGCTTAAGTCTTGTGGGGCTAAAGCATGGAAGCCATCGAGATCATGGGGGATGATTGATTGAGGTGGGGTGTGGAGGTTCACTGACCTTGTGAATATAACATGGCCAGATTGTTTCATCACGACTGTGCAGGTTTGACATTCAAGAAGACAAGTTGAACTCACAGCCCCGAGACATAAATCGCAAATAGCTTGAGAGCAGCTGGAGGCAAGAGTGCCCAGCAGGTCAAACAGTTTCTTCAAAGGGCCCTGCAGTTGCCAGGTGCAAGGAAGCTGCAGCAGCAATTAGGGTCAGACCTGGCCAGGAACTCTGATGTGGTCATTCAAAGAAGGCTGGGAGGATCAAGCAATGGCAAAATAACAACAAAATAACTTTACTGCTGTAAATAGTGTAAAATGTAAACAACTTTGATAAGTACTTTTCTGAAATGTGCTTTCTAGAAACGTTTGTTGCTCTTCCAGACTCAGCAGTCTTTACTTCTCAGTAGACCTTGGCCAAACTGTCCTAACAAACCAAACAGAAGGAAATCCACTGGGAGTTTATAGAACTTTTTCTATTGGGAGCAACAAGAAGAGACACTTGGAAGGCACTTCTGGCTCGGCTAGACTGGGCTGGATTAGGAGTTATCCACACATTGAGAATTGACGCAGACAGTCTGCTGCCAGGGCCCAGGGACTGCTCGAGTCGTGCACTCCAGTTGAAAAATATTTGAGGGTGCTTGGTACAGGCTCTTGGAGTGGACTCACTGGACAGTGCTGCAAACGTTGGTCAGTATTTAGTGGCACGTGGCCCTCGGACGTTTGTTTGGGCAACGAGCTGAGGGGGCCACCTGATCGCTTGCATGGGTCCCGCACGTGCCCTGGTCACAACCAGACCGCTTGGCACATCGCAAATAACCCCCTTGCAAATTGAACCATAGTCCAAGGGTCAAGCATTTTGCAAATTTCCTTCAGACTTTCCTGGGCTTCCCACTCACAACAAACAGCTGCCCTAGGTCTTATTAAAGCGACTGAGGTGCAATTATCCTAGATCTACTCCAGAAGGGGGCATGTGCTACACCCGCAGCAAGGCCAAAGTAACCTCATAGCTCTGCCGTAATATATATACCCTGATGACTGGCAGCCCATCACGTTTGTGTGAGAAGGGCAGCTTTTGCAGTAAGATTATATCAAACGTTTTTAGGGTATTAACATGTATCTCTATGCATACTAATCAGCTTGAGGGGTAACCCAGGGAGGCTTCTCAAGAGGGTCAGTTCGCACCAGATGACCAGCGCTGAAAGGTAACACATACGTGTATCAGATGGGCATCCACAATTCGGTAGCTAATTAGCACTATGACAGACAACAAATCATCCCTCATACATTGTATCCAATCCAGAGAAACGTCAATATCTGTATCACATACTAACAGCTTCAGTCAGTCTGCCTCATCACCTAATTCTGCTTTTTCCATCTCTTCTCTCTTCCCAATGCCCATCCATCCTGTCTTCCACAGGCCCAGGCAGAGTGCAAACGACCTCCTATTTGCCCTGCTAATGATGAAGATGTATGTGATGCTGCTGCTGCTGAGAAAAGATGCAGCAAAGGCACGTGCAGCAAATTATCTAATTGGGGTCAACCCTCCCTCCCAAATGGGCCACCCAGGCACAAAATACAGTTCATGGGCTGTTGTTTCAACTAGAAATTCAATACCACAGTTAGCATCGCATTTAATGAGCAAAAACTGTCGCACAACCCACCTTGAAGGTTGCAATTAACACTTTTGCCAATCTAATTAATTACCTGTCCGAACTATTGGGAATAAGTACTACCATTGCCATGAATCATTAATGACATCGTACTTATTATCAATGTAATACTGGAGTCAAGGTCAGTGTATCCACTGTCCATGCAATAGGTGAGTGAATGGTCATTCGTGTCTATTATAAGGCAAACCAGTTGGCTATCGGCCAGTGTCCATCCATTCTATTAGTGGGGACACCCCCGGTCTCCTTGAAGCAATGATGACTCAGGTTTTATTAGTTCTGAATCAATTGAAAATTGTCTGCAAAAGAGTATTGAAAATTAAATTGCAGCAGAACTGATTCACAACACAGAGCTGTGTTATAATTAGGTATGAGCAAATAAATGTATTGTTCGTAAAATAAACGACTGATGCTGTATTTCTAAATTCCAGAAGGATCCATTCCATGTAATACAGACAAGACAGTTTGTCACTACAAGTCTACAACAAACAATTGAACATGAAAAAAAGACGAAAACCTCACCCCTTGTGTTACCCACTCAAAGGAAAGAAACAGTAGAATTCGACCAAATAACAAATGCAAGAAAAGTCAACGTGATCCAAGAACAATAAGCAATCCTTTGGCATATTTTGGGAAGAATGATTGGCATGTTTTGTTCAGCAATTGCCCTCAAGTAAAGTACCCTGGTATACGAATTCTAGAAAATGATGGTAAATACACAAAGATAATTTTGGTGTACATATTTGGCAGTTTTTGCATGCATGTCCGAGCGTGTGAGAAAAATAATGCACATTTATCATTCACAGCATGAAAATGACCATTAAGCGGAATGGAATTACTAGAATAACAGAAAACAATGCGGTTGTTTATGCAGGCAAGAAATTGATAGGCGAACATTCCTTCAGAAACACATGTCCCACACATGCAGCCACATTTGGCACATGCCAAAAGCAAGAATTACACTAATAGGAGAGAGAACCATTTCCTTTCACAATCTTTGAAGCAAGCTGGTTAAAAATATTAGATTATCGTAATGACATTAAAGGAAGGAGATTTGGAAAGCTTTTGTCGCTCAGGCAAAGTGTGGTATCTGCTTCGAGGCAATAGATGCTCGGCGCCATATTGAGTTAAGGCGTTGAATGTTAAAAAGGAGAAGAAAAAATCAAAAAGAAAAAAAGAAAAGTAAAAAAAGAAGGACTCCATGTGTGACTTTCTTCTCGTCTACACAAGAGGTGTGCTTTACAACATATTGTTTATTCAGGGAAATTACAATTTTTCAGTCTCAAAATTGAAAATACAAACTAGGTGACAGGATACTATGGGAGGCATCTTGACAAAAAAGGATTAGAAAAAAAATGATATTTTGTACACATATAGCTATTGTGCGACTGTTAAATAAATTTGCACTGCACATCAATAGATCTCTTGCAATACAACACCTCAGTAAGATCTAAAGGTATACACGTAGGATACTTTCAAGATGTCAGCCAAATTCTGACCCACCTCATCATGCAGTTCATGTATTAGGAAATTTAATACTGGTTGATAATAAGGAAATATACACTAATATTGTGGACTTAATCAGAATCACCAAATTCAAGAAGTCAAATCGTCCTTCAGGATGTCCTCTGGAACAACCTGTGGCCATATAGTTGGGTCACATAGGTTTCATTCTAGCTCATGGAAAGAAAGTGCTCTTTGTATGCAGCTCTTTTTACTGCAGCTTATATATGCAAAAGCCGTGAACTAACATGTTTTACATTCGGACTCAGGTGCAGCATTTGTATATGCCACCATAATAAGATCAGATGCCATCCGCACATTCAGATCAGATGCCATCAGCACATTCGTAAGACAGTGTGTAAATGTGTATTTCCTGTTTATCAACAGTGGGATCCCACCATCAAGACCACCACATGGAATCCATGAATTATCTTCAAATCGAGGTGATCGTCATTCAGTGACTTTTTGACCTTGTAACAACAATTGTTTAGACAGATAAAAGTAGTCTCAAAATCAAGGTAACTTATAACAGTAGAGGATGGTCTTAAGTAACGAGTCACACTGTAGATACTATAATATTATACCATAGCGGAAACGCACTACCGGAAGTGTGATACCTGGGAGGATAGAGTTCAAGGTCTGCTGTACTTCCGGACAATGGATAAGAATGGGAATATGCAAAGAATGTGGTGACTTTTTTGTAGTGAGTGCTATGATTGCTACTATATATTGCATTTCATGACGGTTGTCCTTGAAACTTCTTCCCCACAACTTGGCAAGAAGTCAAGACAAGTGTCTGTATGGTCTATCTATACGTCCAACACAAATTAGGCTGCCATCCAACTTTGTAAATCATAGTTTAGCGTCAATATTTTATACGGCATGCTCACTTTGAAGTCTCGGAATACAGAATAAAATTCATGTAGATAAAGCAACATCGGAGTTCATTGAAGGACGCCTAATAATTGAAATCAAACAAGATATTTCTCACCAACCTAACATCAGGAAAAAAGCAACCTTTTTTCCCATATCACATGAGAGTTTCGTCAGCAAAAATAACACGACCTCTAGCCTCGTACAGATTGAGGAGTGGATGTTTTCAAGATTGAGAAAGTAAAAAATAGCATTTTGCACCTGTTCCGGGCTAAATAAAACGTTGGGATCTTGTGTTGAATGGCTGATGGGATCCTCACTTCGATTCATTTCTTGTAAGATAAGATGACATTTAGTTCCCCCAGTTCCCTGCAGGGGGCGCAAAGGTCATCTAAACACTAGAGGGCTAATATTATTATTTAGCACAACACTCTTCCCCCTGATTGTCAGTTTCTTGCATCACTGCATCTGGCATCATCAGAATTTCTTTCATCACAGCATTCATAGTTTCGTAACAGAGCTTCACACATTGTATGATATTACAGCTTCCCATATACCACATATGTGAATGAATTCTTTAAAGCTGCCTATTGCACCCAGTAAAACACTTCGTGTGTATTAAAATTTTAAAAGCAACCAAATGTAGGCTAAAAGATTTTGAATTCAACAGCAAGTACGTATTTTATGTAATTTGCAAATGCAGAAGTTGCTAAAATAACCAACCATTTACGAAAACAATGTACAGGGAAATTTTACATCGAGAACTTGCATTCCCAAACTTAACTAAAAGTCCAAAATATATTGGGTAATATCATAATTGCAAAGATACATGCCGGGTAATTCATATTAATACAGCCGTAGGCCCTGCCTTGTCTCGTAAATACAATGTCTATTGGAGACTTTAGCCTGAACTGGGCAAAGATGATTGTCAGGATCTCCTGTAAATGACACATGGATTTTGTTATATCTAATATGGAGAGCCAAGCACAAATAGAAAGCATTTGGAGTGACCTATGAAAACCTCGTGTGTAGCAGACTGCCATGTCAATCATGAGACCAAAACATGACATCCAAGCTCACACCATGCTCACACAACCCTTGCACTCCATTATTCAGGCCTCTGCATGTGGTTTTGCTATTCTTACAACCACTGCCCTCGTCTCAACAAACTTATACTTTATATTAACATACATTTCTTCTGTTCAGTAGACCTAAGTCTAAGATGTGTACATACAATACTGTTACAAAGTTACAAAGTACGAAATTAGCAAAACATATAATGATAATACATGATATAGAATGTCCATATCAGTCAAGACTGGAAAATCTGAAATCAGTGAAATATGGATTGGTAGCAGATGTCAAAGAAGAAATTGCTGAAATAAGAGGACTACTATTGGCATGCCTGATCCGGAGTAATGGAAATTCACCATGGCATTGCAAGAGGTCAGGCTGACTGGGAACTTCATTAGGGATTACGCAACAACACATTCCTGCACGTGGAAGGACTATGCATTGTGACGTCATAATGAGTCTCACAAGACGACAGGGACTCATTAGTTGAATATTGAGCGAAGTAAAGCTCAGTGAAGCTCAGTCAGGCACATTCCTGTAGTCCACGGCAATTAGGCCAGTGTGAGAGTTGACAGAATCTTAGTCAAGGGCCTTGGGTGCCTGTCACTTTGCTGAGAGCAGATTGCTTCAGTCTGTCTCCTAAACACTGGCCACATTAGAACGAGAGCCCTTGATGCCATTAGTAAGGGGCCACAGTCTAGCTCCTTGCAATGATCCAATCAAAATTAATGACAGCCACCCAGCCGGGTCACTTAAAACAAATACGCTCACAATAACAGAATAAAAACAGAGGTGCAATCTGCAGCAGCAGCAGCAGCCACAATACAAGCATGATTACTCTCTCCATGGTTCGGCAAAATGAGGGGATTGATCCGCCATTACAAGAAAGGACAGCAATTGGAAGAACTTGCTTCAGAAAAGATTAAAGTAGCACAAACTTCTTGCGCCTCTAAAACAACAGACAAACCAAAGGATAATTTCCTCCAGCAATTGTTTTGTAGTTCTGTGCAGTAATGAACTGTGGTTTCAATCCAAAATATCGCTAATTATGATCTCACACAACACAGCACCAGATGAAAACAAAGTCTATCTCTTCGGCTAGATGGCTATATATTGGTTGTGCTAATATAGGAATGAGAACACATACTCTTTAGGCCAAGAAAAACTGATCCAGCATATTTGTCACGTTGAGCACATTCTGATAACTTCATAACTTTGTGTTTGTTCGCTTGTAGTACATCTGTCTATTTGCCAGTAAGATATTACTCTATAGTTTACACAGTGTATACTGCAGTTACAACATGCATAAATACATAGGCTACCATGTACTCTTGTCCTTATATATCTATGTATGATATTGCTCAATGTATATATTCAGTGGGTACACTCTATCTTCCTACACAGCTCCGCATATACAAGCACAAGTGATCAGTCTTTGGTGGGGCTTATTCAAAGACAAGGGAAACATCTGTTTGGGGTAATCTTTCGGCGGATGACACTGCAATAGGACGGTTCTCCCAGAGGACGGTCTGACCATGACTGGTGCGTCATAATGTCCCCCAAGACCGTTTGACTCCGATCCAATCTCGGCGGCAAAAACGTATTCGTCATTTGCCTATACACCCCTGTAGACAAAGACAGACGAACACATTTCTCTATCTGAGCCTCAAAACAATAACAGAATGAGTCTCCCAACTCGATCAAAGTTGTTCGAATTGAAACTGCCACAGCATTGATCAGTAAACATTCCTTATGGACTCCACTGGTCTTTTTATGTGCACAAGATGTAACGGTGTATCCTACACAGTCTAAAAGTATTACAGCCAATTTTACAGACTCGGAAACTAAACTGCAGAGGACGTCATGTGAATGCAAGTCTCTCATTGGCTGAGGTAGGGCAACGAGTCATGAATTCGCATGACATCCTCTGGAGTTTAGTTCACAGAGGGTGAGTTCACAAGGCTATGAAACTGCAGGTAATGTAAAGGCATGGCAATCTGCTTTTGGTATCTTTTGTGACTCCTTAGTATGACAAAATGGCTATTCTTTGGTCTGTTGCCATGACAAAGAACCCAGGTGTTCAGGCAATTAACCATTTGCATGTGTCAAGTACTTCTTCGGTAATGATAAGAACAAGGGGTAAATATTACACAGCACACTATAGCAACTATACATAACAGGCATAAAATGTTCAACTTGTATATATACATGGGGGGGGGGGGGGGGGCTTACCCAGTCTGCTATTGAAATTTAACCTTGGGCAAACTCTTCTCACAACATAAAACTGCCCAAACAAAGTGAAAAGTGGACAGTCAGTCTGAGTGAGTCAGTCCAATATCAGTGTGCAGAGTCTCTTGGTAAATCTGTGAGAGCGCAGATGATAACCAGTGGTCAGGGATGAACACAGCAGCCATAGTGACCCCTGTCCAGACGAGCCAGCGTTTTATCAGAATCCAGAGGACCTAGCCAGCAACGCACTGAGTGCCCCAGGGCACAGCCCTCCCCTCAATAGGGTCCTAATGCCCCAGCAGACAACAATAGTGCCCTCGCAATTCAATAACTCACCAACACAACCCACCAGTCAGGTCAGATTAAAAAATATAGCCCAATGCGATGAGATATCTGGCATAGCTTTTGGTGTTGAAGGTACATCATACACAGTTAGGTTACTCATGATTTCAATGGTGCTTGGATGGAAAATATTAAGATTTCACCACTAAAGACGAAAAACTGTGAGGAAAAATATTCATGACAAAGAAGCCTATCCGTTGATCTACCCCTTATACTTTACATGATGAACGCACTTGGCTTTATACATTGACATGTTCACCCTGGGTGGTAAAATTGGCAATGAAATTTATATCATCCTGTTAATGCACGAAGCAATTTATGAAAGGGTCAAATACCACACATAACGGTACATATTGTACACAGGAAATTGATGGGAACAATATAAGTACACTTTGTATGTACATTAAGAGGCAATAATAAAGTGAGATACATGGCCCTTTGCAATAACACTGACATTGAGTATACAGGATGACTGGGGCATTTATATGTAAGTAAGCTTTATCAGTTTACCTACACTGAGGTCAAGGGGTGGGCAACCACCAATTTATACATAATAATGTATAGTTTTCTTGACACAACTCAACTGATATTAGCATTTGTCTGTCACTCTGCTTGTCATTATGATGTATTGCAAGTAATTCCACACACATTTTTTTATTTGTATTGTGTTAGTCCGACAAACTGCCTCACGGTGAGAGCCTATTGGCGTGCTTGCAAATGACAGCAATGTTTCGGTCTAATATTGTGTATGACCAGTTGCATTTACCCTCATTTTCGTTTTTATTTTCGTTTCTATTTGTCTTGCGTCGTCTAAAAACGGATTTTTAGCCCAGAACCCAGCCCGTTTGTAAGGTACTCCTTTTGACATGACTCAAATGGTTCCTCATGAGCAGGTCCGATTGCACTGATAATATATCAGTTTGATAAACTGGCGACTATGAACTTTCAGAATGACACTTCTGACATTGCTAAAAAGCATAATATCTATTTCTCATGCAACCTGCATTGCAATTTACACCTGCATATAATCTCTTCTTAAACGCAAATCAGGGGAAAGTGGACCACCTTGCTGCATGCAACCCTGAGATTGTTCCATCACTTCTGACATCGGACCTTTCAGTCCCTGCAGCTATTTTTAGAGACTATAGGGGACAGAGGATCAGACACAACCCCCTGCAGAGAGACAGGCCACCCCAGTCTTCTGATCCCTTTACCTGGCATCATTTTCGAGGACAAAGTAAGTCTACCCAAGGATTATGTTGCCAGATTGCAGCACCTTTGTGCTAGGCTAATAGAGACGTGGCCAGGCTCTTCAGTCTCATATGCAGGAGTTCTTTTTGCCGTTTTGCCAGGTAAATCATCTGCAATGGAGGTAATTATAGCATGTAACCTGATGGACAATTTTCTCTGATCGTAACACACAGCAAATATAGTGAATAAAATTCACCTCTGCTGGGGTGTGTACTGTGTACACTAGCTTAATATGTGTACACCCTTACAATATATCTATTATATAAACGTCAGTTGTACCTGGTGAGTTTTTTGTGTAAGTCAAATTAAATTCTAATTGATTTATTGTATACACTGATGTAAGGGGGGGGGGGGGGAGGGCTTTGTCAGCGACAGCATGGCTGTCTTAGAAGGGCCCTCCTGATCTTGTATATTTTATATCCTTTGTCAAATAAATTTGTTCTGATTTCTAAAAGACAAGTACCCTGACAGTGTAAACTGAAAGGTGTCTGGATGATGCATGTCCGCGAGTTCAGAGTATTACAACAAAAGGTGGCTGGATGCCAAGTATGGCTGATGCGCATAGGTCAGGCAGCAATTTGTCTTTTAACTCAAGGCATGGTGGTCTCATTAGAAAACCCCTCCCCGTGTAAACTGCAGTCGTTATTCATTCAATGCTTAGTTATACATATGAGGAAGGCGACTGGCCGTGATTATGGTAGTGATGAACATGTGACTGGAGCAGGGGATTCAGGTGTGGTCCTGATACCTGAGCTCTCCCAACCCTGTTGTCCATTATATCCACCCTAGAAGCTGTTAGAGGGATTAGCAGCTGATGCCGTATTATCGCTCACCAGCATATTTCGTCTCATCCGGGCATCCCTCTTTTCCCGCCCAACCTCTCGTGACATACGAGACTTGTTCGCCATGTTGATGGCAGTTGCTGCTTTTTTTTGCCCCACCAACGGGTTGCCAAATATCAATTGGAAAAGAAAGGGCAGAAAAAAGGAAAGAAAGAGAAATTATGATGCCAAAAAACCCCATGCGTAAATAATATTTCCACAGCCCTCCTCTCTGCGCAACTTGCAACACGTAATAAAACTTTTTGATGATCTTCATCTTTCATCTATGCATGAATTGTAACATTATATTATATCTAAAATAGAAATGGCAAATCATCTATCTACCCTTTTTCAGTCAAAATAATACAGCAGCTATACAGTGTAAGTATATATCATTATTGTACATTTAATATTAAGAAACCAGAGAATAGTTGTTTATCAAGAATGTGGACAAAATGCACCACTAAAAGTCCTGTCATTCACTTACTTTATTCACTATACTACATGTTTCCATTTGAATAAGTGCATCCAGTCAATCGAGCATCCTATTAGCAGATATTGATCATGTGACCATTGGAGTATGAAAACCACGTGATTGGTTAAAGATTACTTCCACCTTTTCTTATATCGTGCAGTCAAAGCAAGTCAAGCACCCAAGAAGTAATCAATCAGAAGGTCAGCTGAATGAGAATAACAGTAGAATTCAAGTCAGGAGACATTGTTTATGGTTTTTGGTGTAAAAACTTGAGATATATTGTCTGTTGTTACTGCCATTTCATTAACTACGTACACAAACCTTTTTATGCTAATTGCACTCAAAACCAGCTTGATAGGTGAACAGCACTAACATACATCAGGAAGGCCATATAATGGAGTAATAACTCCATGGTCATATTGCATGCATATGTGGATTGACCTGTTTGATAGGCTGATCATCAACATTCAGAAGCCCACTCAAGTGGAACCAGACATCTTACTCAGCCACAACTACGTCCAGTTAAGTAAGGGCATGACGAATTTTCTGCTGTTAGCCAATAGAATTAAGTTAAAACATGACGTACCAGGTCAGTTAGACTGAAGTTAAATTAACATTTGTGTACGTGGTTAGTGAAATAGGAGAAAGACAGTGTTAATAAAATATATTACATCTCTCTCCTATTGTTTGATTTAAATTAATACACATTAAATAACACAATCACATATCGTATTGAAAAGACAACCTACCACAAAAATATATAACAGTCATGAATATATACAGAGTGAACTGGAAGGAAAGTTTGACAGCGGGATTTTTATAGTTGTTCATAAAAACTTCATTAGTCACACAGGAGGACCTTGTCTTACATAACTTATCTTGAAAGAAACCTAACGTCTCGGTACATTTCTCATTGTGGTATACAGTTGGAGAATGCAACTTTGAAAACAGCTGTGTACAACACGAGTAGTTTCACAACATATTGTGTGCAACATACTCTATAACACATTGTTTGCGTTTGAAAGAAGTTCTACATAACTCCATTTATTCTAACCCTTACACCTTACAGACACATTAGTTAAGCGTAACCACATAAGAAAAAACCAATTAGCATTGAAGCTGTCAAAATATATTTGCAAAATGTACAAAGAAAAGCCTGGAACCCTTCACACGTGGTTCCTTTAGAAGTTGCCACAAGAATTTCCCATTGTGTAGGAAGGGTCATTTGTAAAGCAAGTTTTCATTCAACAGAAGGGGTTAAATACCTCAAAGGGTTTCAATATGTTCTGATCAAAAGTGAGCGACCCCTTTAGAAATGCTTGGATTCCGTTATAACAAGTTTTAGCAGTTAGTGGGCTTCACTGCTCATTGAATGGGGCTTTACTTGGAACAGAGCAAGATAAAGAGTCCCAAATTAAGACACTTCAGTCGTGTGAAAAAACATGTGCCGGAGTGGGATGTGAATTTCTTGATCATTATATATCAATTTCTTCAAGTGTATACATATTCGATATCAAACTGCATATATACACCAAAAAGGAATTTATTTCAAAACAACAGTGTCCAGGATGACTACCACCTATGCAACATTTGACAAACAAGTTATAATAAATATAGTCAGCCTAAGACAATGACAATGAAGTCACATGTCTTGACTAATATGACTAATGACATACCAGACATTCACTTATAAGGCTGACTTAACTTTTCATGCTGAGTAACCAGTTATTAAAACCTTAGAGAAATTAGACCAGGAGAGGACACTGAGGCACATCAAAGTAATGACCAGAGCACCCGTCTCTGATTGAGGGGCAATTGTGCAACAATATGCATGAAATTTACAATTTTATCAGTTTTCAAGCACATTTATTTGCATTGCATGATATACTTAATTTGGTTATTCCAAGAACCAAAGCTCAAAAAACACATACTGAGTATGGTATTTAGCGGACAACAACCTTATGGATAAATACATGCTAATTTCTCCAAGTTAAAACAATGGCTATGGGTAGAAGAATACTCAAAATGTCTAAAAAGTTGGTCAAAATTTCCAAAAATTATTTGCTATTTTGACGAACATCCGGGTGTCAAATATGGATGGACACCCCCAGAGCAAGCCTTTAACTCACTTCACTCACAAATATCCCGTCTCGATTGTTGGGAGCCACAGAAGCGAGATTTTTCTGCATAAAAGATCCACTCTAGCTCAAGCACAATGTAGTTGGATTCATTTGCTATAATGGAGGGTGCCCACTTGAGTCTTTACATCTGAAAGCCATTGAGGGAAGTCGAAGGAGGTTTAAGGTAATATTTTAGGTATACAAGAGCCCAGCATTTGGCCAACCCCGAAGGTGGATGACACATTGGCCATTGTGAGGCAGTGTTGAAAAGACAGGTGAAACAAATAACTTCCTGAAGCAGCTAAGACCTCTCGAAACCCTTCAACGGAGGAACACACACAAGAATGAAGATGTAAGAACTTATCCAAATATTTAAACCCAGTAATAAAACCTGACACCTCCGGTGGCCCTAATCCCTACTTTGTATCGGTGAGTTAAATTGTGTCCCAGAATTAAGCTGTGGACCATCTAATTCAACTGATTAAATACTCACAAAACGTGACAATTCTGAGTTTGGAAAGCGATATACGAGCAAAGCGAATAATTCAAAGAAATGATTGACATGTTATTCTTTCAGATTTGTCGAATATCTGAAATAGGCCTCTTTGTTTGTTGCTGTATGTAAAAAAATTGGACCATTGTGACAATAGTGATTTATCTCCACATGATGTGAAAGCTATCTTATGCATGCACCTTCAAATTTAGCACCAATTGTATAATTAAATCCATATGCTTTCTTTTCCAGTCTTTGAAGTCCTCTATCAATAAGAAAGGACTGGTAACTGCACCTCGGGAAAAAAAGAATTTATGAAGCGAGACTGCAGTCATTCTGCACTTCTTTCAGCAATTGCGAAAATTGGATCAGCAGCCAACAGCATCACCTAGAGGTTTTTTAGGTTCTTTGTTTCTTTGTTTTTGTTCACTAAGTTGCTGAGAGAAAAGCCTATGACGTCTAAAAATGTCAGAACATCAATCACAGGCCATTAAAAAAACCTTCTCGCTTTTGTTTTTATGACAAGTGTTGCTTTATTTGTTCCCAATGATTCATTCAACATTGCTTTAATGTCCCTATAACTTTGCTATACCTGCAGTGTAAACTCTTTTTGGTCTGTCATTGACTTAGAACCGGTCTGAGGCTGGCAGCAGTAAATTGTTATTATTACTTTACCAGTAAATGTACAAGATGAATATTTTATTTTTTATTTATAACATATTTTTGCCGGGAGGCTCATTCAGGGAATCTGTTTTTCAATGAGGCCCTGGTACAAAGATATAAAATCAATAACATATATACGATTTAAAAACATTCACAGAACTAAAAGCACCATTAACATGAAAATGAACTGACTAGATTGTTATAAAATACTCTTTGGCTCTAATCTTATTAATATCTGTGCACTCCTTCACTCTGTTAGGCAGACTATTCCAAACATACGCTCCTTGATAACTAAACTTGAAGAATGAATAGTATACAGGCGCTTATCACAGATCTATTATATAGCACCCAGAATTATAAAAACGATGACCATTCGTAAAAATGACACGGCGAAACAACTTTGGCATTGCTTCAAGAAAATATTGAATTTGTGCCTTATTTTTATGGACATTTTGAATTTCCTCTTTTGTACACAAAACATACAGAAGCCCATGCAATGAGCACAAAGGCTCCTAGAGATTAGGACATAGGGGTTGATAGTGAGATGCTCAATTGTTGCTCTAATGCCTCACCCAAGCCTCACCACAAGGATCAACACAAGGGCAAGTGGGGCACACAACAAGCAAAGCATGGCAAGCAAGGCATGCAGGACAGCCAAGGGCAAGGGACCTTTCTCGGAAGCAGACTAAGCCCTGCTAAGCGCCAGGATAGACCTTGGGGACAAATAATTGCCGGTGGCAGGGTGAAGTGAGGGGTCAAACTGACACGATACTACTATCTTGTCCTCAGAGGTCCACTATGTCCAAACATAGTCACAGAGGTCAAGCAATGAGGACACGGCTCTGCTGCCAATTGTCAGATCAATAGCAAGCCAGGCCAGACTCATTGCATGGGCTTTCCAATACACTCCACTAGCAAGTCCAGTAGGATCAGGACTGCAGATCTTTTTGCAATTAGATTTACAGAAGAACACCAACAGAAAGATAAGGAATGATGGCCACCCAAAATATATAGCAGGATATAATGGTGAAGCTAGTGACCCAGGCCTGCAGGCGCCACTCAGACATTGTCCTTCCTCGATGCCTGCCGCCTTCAAGGCCCTCACAAGGACCTGGCAGGCCCTCACAGCACCTCCTAGGGCCTAGCAGCACCTCCTAGGGCATCTATGGATTTTATGGGACTCAGCCCACTCGCGCACACTCGCCCTGTTCGCAGCCCTGGTCAGTGCCCCCGCCGACAAGCCATAACGCTTCTGGCTTTGCTCAAAAGCAGTCAGGGCTGTCGGCTGTTACTTCTACAAAGACGCTGCCAAATCCAATAGTGTTTAGGCAATCTTATAGAACTGGCTTTTAGCTCTAAACTGCTCTACTTGGAAGCGCCTGGCTTTTCATATTGCGCTCACTCATTTTACACTTCATTAGCACTTTATTTGCAGGAGTTGCCCCTGGTAGCTTGGCAATGAAAATGTTATTTTATCCTTGGATGAGCGCGTTAGGCACCTTCGAAAAGGGGCTTGCAGAGAGTGGCTGGGGGCAGTGCAGGAATCAAGCGGAGCTGGGCATGGGGGTCATTTTGTACTTATGGCCACCTACATAGACTGTGATCGTTGCAGCAGTCGTAGTTGGGGGCGTTTTGTAAAGCAGAGATTTTCAAATTAAGGGAAGAGGAGTAAAGTTAGCCTAGAGGCAAAATGGCCCGTGCAGGAAAAAGGACAAAGGGAGGACATCGTTTGATGCATTGTGCAATGTATGGCCATCGATTGGCTGCGAGTTGAGGAGGCAAATTACACGGCCTCATCAGGAGCTGTTTGCTGAGACGTGAAAGCATCCAAGTGGGCGGATTCCTGGTCTTGATTGCTGCTGCTGCTGCTGCTGGTGCTGCTGATGGTGCTGCTGCAGTGGGATCTCTAACTGCACCCTCCGTCCCTGTCCTTCATCTACCAGAAATCCGAGTAACCACCATTACTCGTGCACCCAAGCATGGTCCTGCCCAGACTACAAAAGACTGATCATCCTCTTCTGATAAGCACAACATTTGCCAACTCCCCAATACATCTGCATCATTGCCTCTTTGTGCACCCAGGTCACTGCATCAGTATCTTTATATACAACAAGTGATGCATTGCAGCGATTTAGTACGAATATTTGAGAGAATGTCCAGCAGTATGTCATTTTTATGATTCTTAGTATCTCACGAGAATATAAAATTACACCAATTATTCAGGCAAAAAACTCAGGTGATTGTTAATATCTTCCAAATTAGTGTACCTTGTTCATCATGACGGGAAACTTGAACATGAACATACTCTGTCAGTGCTACATATCTTACAGGGAAAAGCCTGATAGCTTCTCAAAGGCTGTGGACAACATTTGGTAAATTTCTGCATCTTTGAGGCCCATGTATTGATCCAACGGAGTCCTCCACTAAATTACACGCATTCTCACACAAGGAATGGACACGGGAGGTGCAATGAAACCAACTGCTGTCAGACGCCATGTTGCAGTATCATCCACACTTGCTCATCTCAACTTTCAGGCAGGACTTGTGTCATGCCTCTGTCAGTCTTCGTGGCGTGTTAACAGAGCCCAAGGGGACCAAGTGCAAACTTCTCACTGCCGAAGCCTTGAATGAAGTTGACACCAGGCCTGTGAGAAATGACACAAGACTTGAGTAGTCAAGAGAATTCGGGATCTTTTTGTGACCTGCCAAGTTCTTCCCAACCAGTGGGCCGCCCTGCACGGTGTCATCTCAGGATGATTATACAGCAAAT
This sequence comes from Alitta virens, assembly GCA_932294295.1. Classification (NCBI taxonomy): domain Eukaryota; kingdom Metazoa; phylum Annelida; class Polychaeta; order Phyllodocida; family Nereididae; genus Alitta; species Alitta virens. The sequence continues at coordinate 27,079,450 of OW028575.1, forward strand.
TAGCCCCCCGGTGCCCCTTGCAAAAGTCATGTCACTGCTGTGAGTTCATCTAATATGCATGTGTGTGGGGCTGGCACTCGGGCTGGCCAATCAAGGCCAATGGATATAGGGCAAAAGTCCAGAAGGTGTCGCACGAAATGTTCCTCCCAATTATTCCTGTAATAACACAAGGGTGAGTGGCTCCTGTTTGCCTATGGAAATTCTGTTTGGCAGCCCAATGGTAATACTCTTGATGTGTGCCCCATGTGCACCCCTCAAGGGTCAAGGTTGATCTTCGTGTCATCGGGTCACTTCATGCCCTCCTCGTTTCTACCTAAAGCCTTTTAGACCTATCAATGACTTTTGTATCATCCCTATTATTCACTGAACTCATTTGTCCACATCAGTGTGCTTCGTATGAAGCCTTTATTGGACATTTCGGTTAAAGAAGTTACAAATCATGTCCCTTTTAGACTGTATATTGGAAGTTTCAACAACTTCAGTATTTCACCAAATTTGCAAATGAGGATTCATGGTCAAATACAAAAGAACAAACACTGCACGTGTTCCACAGAATTCTAAACCATAAATATACATGTATGACATGAGCAATGTTGAGTTGAGGTACTAAGAATGAGCCCCTACATAGGCAGTGACTACTCAATGACACAGGCGTTGACTACTCAATGACTGCATATTATTTGACATGACATATGGAGCTGCTCCACATCATCCGCATGTCATTGGTTGTGTGCATGGGAAACCTACAATACTTCATCCAGCATATCACTACAAAAGCCCCACATATGCCATGTATGAGAAGCATGGATATGTCATCTGCAGCTCAGTTTATTTACTCTAGTAGGACCATTTTCAGCTGAGCCTCCTTTCTCACAAGAAAATGTGCACAAGCCACACTCCATGTGATCTGAAGTCTTTGTGTGTATTGGGAGTAAAGCTAACACTAAAACAACTGGATATCATATACAGTTAGTTTCTTTAAAAATGGCCTGTCAAATTAAACCTAGACAAAGCTAGATAACTTTTGCTATATAACCAGAACTGTCTGGCTATAGCTGGCTATTCAAAGCTGGATCTAAAAGTACATGCTATACCATATATAATAAATTTCATATATTTACCAAGGTTTACATTTTTTGGTGTAAGCCAAACATAAGCTAGGAGTAGACAGAAGCAGCTGGCTTTAGCCAGTTACAGCTAGTCAGGAATAGGTTGCTACAGCTGTCTAGAGTCGACAATATTTTATGAAACAAACTGTAAATATAGCAGATGACAAATGTACTGTACAGTTTATATACAAGCCATGCATTACTTAAGATCTAATAAGGAAACAAAAGTATTCTGGTCCCTTGCAAAATACGTTAATACCTACTTGTTCTTAATATCAATGATTCAAGGGTCATTGAGATTCCACAGGTAGTTATACACAAAAAGCAATTCCTGATTACAGGCAGAATGACTCATGTGTGAGTTAAAAGGAGATGTTTGCTTTTCACATCCATGTAGAGTGCTCTATTCTTGGGTGGTGCTCGCCCCTACTTGTCCCTGTAAGATACAAAGTAGCGAGACAGTACACTTGGTTGAACCAAACCTCAAGGTCATACCAACATAGTATAGGCCCCTAAGGGCAGGAGTGTTTTCAAAACTCTCAAACACCAGTACAGGCCAGAATCTTTACAAACCAATAGACAGAAGTTCACAAAACCACCACAACCACACTAAACAATCCCTGTACAATTCTTCAGGATCTTAAACACTTGAGACTTGCCAATCAGAAACAGCTACACTGTGCTGAAGCAAGTTATCAACAAAGAACCATATCCACTTAGATTTTCCACAGCGCAAAGAACTTCGACATTTGCTCTTTCATATCTTGAAATTACGATAAGTTAAGTCTAACCAGAAATGGCAGAACCTTGTGGCATCTTGGAGTACAAATGTAGTTGGAGCAACCAGGTTAACGATATAATTGCCCTCAGTAGGATGCCTGGCATTTACTTTGACACGTGTTCCTCAGACTAGTGAATAAGATATATCCAGAATATTATAAACTAGAACAAAACATTCACTAATATCGTAGATGGTGTATCTACTTTTATGTCATTTATAAAAAACATGTTCATATTTACTTGAAATTTCCATGAAATACCTGTGTTTTTAGAAATCTTCAACAGAGTGGATTACAGCTTTACGTCCTGAATTTCTGCACCTGATGGGCTAATTAGTTAGGGCAAGGACCATGGCAGTGAGATGAAGGATGAAACAGCCAACATAGGCTCAGGAATTGAACCCGGGACCTAGCGGTTGGAAGCCCAGCACGCTACCACTGAGCACCTGTACCCTAGGAGTAGTTGAATAATATGACCTAAGGTCCATATATTATATGGAACTGGCAAATGTGGGATGAAGTTGCAACCTGCACATACAAACAGGAAGCAAATGCCACCCAGAGGTCAGGGGACATGCAGCAGAAGGAAGGCTCACAACAATGCCTCACATGTTGCATTTGCAAGGGTCGAGTGGGAATGATTGCAATAAGAGAAGTGCAGATCCTCTCAGTATGAAAGATGCTGAAGTGGGTACTTAGCACGCCCGTGCCTCTGACATTGATCTGGATCTTGCCAACTGTTGCTTGTGTCCCAGGACCCTGCTGCTGATCTTTGTGACTCAGAGGTAGGAGAGCTTCTGCAATGTTTACTCTCTGCCTCATACTATTGCTTGCCTGCTTCTGTCTGCAGGCCCTATCACTCTGTCACACCCAGTCAAATACTACTCCCCCCAAAGGTCCACAAACATGCAGTCCTAGGGGGACACTATGGGACCCTATACTAACTCCCTGTCCCCACAGTCTCGCTGTGACCTCCTGATCCATTTTATATCTGGTTAACGTCAACGTTGATTACGACTGCAGACTTAACAGATGAGTCATCGCCCTGAAGTCACCTTCATCGACCTGTCTGCTGGGCATTATCTCATCTGCTAAGCCAGCCAAACCTATATACGAGATGGAAAGCTTTGTGATTATTTTCATAAGTTCTTTTTTTTGGGGGGAGGGGGGTGGGGAGTATTGAAAAGTCAGAAATATAAAATAAATTAGATTTAATACAAAAAGGAGGGGAAATCACTTCTAAGCACTTTCTCAATAGATTATAAAATCATTTTCCAAATTCATAGGCATCCTAATCAAAGAACTTATATCTGGATATAAGGTCTTTGTCCTAAAATCAAAATAATTTAAAAAAATTACGTTGCGATATTTGAACTCATTACCACCACACAGTTTTTTCTTTCCTATTTCAAATAATGTGTCACTCACGTATGCCTACCAAACCAGGTCTTTGGCAGAGCTCTTTCTATTCAGGCCAACTGTGAATTATCAACAAGCCAAGCTTTAAATGGACCTGTCGCCAGGGAGCATAATGAATTCATGGGATTGATCCATAATTAAAGGCAAAGTTCCAAAGTGAAGTTTAACCTCTTCATCATCTTTGTTGGCTCGACTCATGTCAAAGTGAAACTCACACTTTACTTTGCGAAAGAAACTTCTTATGAACTTCTATTTCATTTAACAATGTGGGAGGGCAGTTTTTGCTCAATTCCCATTCAAGACATGCTACCATGTCAAGCATAGGCACTTTGATCGATCTGCCTCAAGATAGATTTCCATCATCTATCAATGGGCCCAGCGTCCTGCCTCAAGATGCCACGGGTGGCAAATGGTGGGTCAACAGTGTGCCATTTTCTTTCTGCTATTCTTTCTCTCCTCCCTGTTTCTTTCAGTTTGTGATTGATTGCAATTTGGTGACGTTCACACGATTCCAGGTGTGTGGCAAATGGTTCAAGCTGAGTGTGATTGTCATGATTGCATCTCCTCATCCCTTGTCATGTCCCCTGCATCCCTCTAACAGCTTTTCCCTCATCCCATCTTCCCCATCTTGAGATTTCCCTACTCCTGATGGGCACCCTGCCTCCCCCAATGCACGGCCTTGTGCCATGTATTATGCATGAGGCCATCCCAACTGCATTCAGGCAACCTTTTCTTGTATACCCCTTTTGCTTAATGAATTAGCAGGCAGTCCAGTAGCATTGATCAACATTGTGTCCATGTAATGATGTGGATTCATGGAGTGAAAGCCCCTTGCAACTCTTGGCACAGCCCACGGCAGCCAATGGCACTGGCTTACAGATAAAACTCACATTACAGCCAGCCATTCACCACCATGCACCAGACCAACAGAGCCAATGCAAATCCTTGGTCCTCTTCTTTCTATGTGTGCAATATCCCACATCCTATGTTTGGCATCTGCACAGCCAATTGCTGCTTAAATACAACAGATAAAAAGCACAGATACACGGCTTACTGTACTGTGTATAGCGGAGGACATCTATCAACTGCAGCTAAAGCAAATAGCCATTTTAGCTCTTGGTGTATATTTTTCACAAACATACCACATACTCGGTATATACAGAAGTATGCAAACATTTGGCTATGCTGAGATTGATCAAGTGTACCATACCACCAATGACCAAAATTATACTAAACACATAAAGTGCGAAAATTACTTTAAAAGCTGTCCAATTGGCCATCCACTGCCTCTCTATCTACTAACACAATTAAACGACTAGGACAAAAAGCCTGCTAACCTTCATAATGAAGTTTACAGTTACTGCAGACATTGAGAGTGCTAGTCACAATTCATGTTGCAACCAAATAAGCGGCGAGAGTGGATTGCCTTGGAGTCCTCCCTTTTGCAATTCTGTGCTGGTAACGATCCCTCCCTTTGCCCAATGAACTTCCATTCAGCCAGCCACATCATGTCCCTGCATAACTGGAGGACATTAAGGGTGTCACTTAGCATGTTAAATGCAGCGCCCTTCAATGAAAAGACTTCATCAACACATCATGTTATTAAATAACCCTCCATCAAAACATTTGCTTCTCTCACCATTCAGTTTGTGTTCAGATTGTGACATTCCGTGCCAGACAAACTCTGCCTCCAAAATCGTTAACTTGATTTAGGGGCAATCAAAAGACAAACGTGCATAAGCCTCTGGTAACTAAAGCACAAGCATTGCGATTTGATTAGGTCATGGCGCCATTAATTGGCATATTGCAGAGCACATCGAAGTTTGACGTGTATAGTTGATATATAATGGCTGTATTGTATGCTAAACTGCTTTATGAACAATGTGACAAACAAATGACAATAGATTAACATGAAGCAATTAACCTAAATAAAGAGTTAAAGACCAATGCAATTGTATCGTGAAATGCAACTTTGGATGAAAGTCTGACAATAACTGCTTCAACCCACTGATGAGGGTATCCAAGGCACAACCTACTTGAACCTAGAAACTCCCAGGTTTACAGCATGCTGCAGTTTTCTGCTGACATATTGTTTACTATTAGGATTGTTCTCAAACCAGAGACAAAATACCTTGCTCTAACGAGACGCAGCACTTTGGCATGTCTACGTCAATTGCAATACATCGTGACATCATGCAATCTGGAATCTAATCGTGTTATTTGTTAGTGACGTCTTATTTATCTCAGCAATTCTGCTGATGTCTGCACATTGAGCTTCACATTTGTCTGCAATTCTTGGATTCGTCTACATCGCAGGACTGACTGACTGGTAGTGGGCGCGTAATTGCATCAAAGTCTTGAGGTAGAGCATGGTTTATGTCACATTGTTGTAACTGCACTGCAGTCACTATAGCTCTCACAGATCAGGCAATCAGTGAATTGATTCCAGCCAAGGAGAAGCAGAGAGATTAGGGAGCCGAACAAGAAATGCTCCATGGACCTATATAACAATGTCACATCCCTCATGACTCATGCAATTACCCCAGGGATGTAAATACTGTACATTTCTAGTGGTCCTCCAGGATATAAACTTGTCCTGAGCCAATTGGTCTTGCTCTATGAGGCCAAGATCAGCCCTGGTCGACATGAATATCTGAGCTAATAGACTCCCTTACGAACCCATACCCACGAGGGTGCATGATATGCCCGCAATGCCTACAATGTGTCTGTTTCTTGTAGTTTACAGGAATGCACAACAAGCCAAGCTACTGTGTCTCTTCATGTCTCATTCTGCTGCCAGAGGCCTGCTCCTTGCATCTGGAGGAGAATGGGAAAATCGAGATTGTGTACGTGTTTTTGATGGAAGAAAAATCAGCCAGAATCCATCAGGCAGTAAGCTATTAGCCAGGGCCGCCTTACATTAGTAATAATAGATGCTCCACAGACTCCCCAAATTACATTTTTGCAGACAGGAAATGGCAAATTCGCTCAGACACGTTGGGGGGTTTTTCTGTGGGGTGTTTATCTGTTATTGTTGAGGGCTACATAGTGTATTATGACATATTACGACATGCATGTGGAATAAACAAACACACGTTGGATAGGTTTGGCGTCTGGTAGGACCTGGTGGAGCTCTGACCTCAGAAACTTTTTCGGCAGCTGACTGGGGCCAATCAAAAGTCTTTCTCATCTGGATTCCGTGGAGTCATCTGAAATCGATCGGGGACACCCCAGAAATCACCCCCTTCTCTTGATCAACCCCATGTGCCCCCTGCATTTGCCCCTTGGTCCGCCAGTCTGGCCCAGCCTGGAAATTAGATGAAGCCGACCAGATCTGACATTTGTGAGCTAACTCTCTTTGATCACATTATAGAATATAAGAGATTCAGTGTTTCATGTGTATACAATAACCTGATGCAGGTGCTAATGCATCTACACAGCACAGGTAATGCATCTGCACAAACCGTTTGTGAAACAGTTAAGCAACTTGCAACCTCTCTATCTTCATTATACAAAGACAACAAAAACACTGCAAAAGTACACAAAAAATTACAGGTGAAAACAAATTCCAATCCAAGCTGACGATAGCTAGTTTTGGCAGCGGGTAAGTGGCTCCATGCTATGAGAGGTTCAGTCGTCTCCAACTTAAATATTTGCAGAACACATGAACAGCAAGTGCCCGTCCAAGAAAAGCTTGTTAGTGTGAATAAATACCTCATCAACTGACGGGTGATATGATACTTGAAAGTTGAAAGCATCAAACAACATGGCAACTGACATGTTGATTACAGCAGAACTCATAGACAGACTTTGAAACTTAAAAACTGAAGAGGACATCAGTTCACATGATATCCTCCGGAGTTCAGTTAAGAAGTCTATGGGATACTAAATTCCAAGATGCCGCAGTTTATACATGCTTTTCACCATGTCATCAGCTAATAGCATAAAGGATCACAATCAAGACGTTTAGTTTTAGTTGTGATGTGATCTTAATTACAGATTATGTTTAAAAGTAATTTGTCTTTGTGGTGACATGCTGTAATAGAAAGGTGGTCTGTAGGCTGGGTTTATTATATTATCCAACTTTTGCAATACATTTTAACAATATGTAATTGAATCATCAAAGTGTATGCATCTGTCTATAGTTGTTACAACCATGCATCTTCTGTATCAATCCTAACTTCTGCACATATGAAGTGTCTAATTCCATTAAAACCGTTCATAATTTTCGTAGGCACCACTGAATCAGTGTGAGGCAGCTTTCCTGGGTGGCACTCAGCTATGCAGCTCACACTCGTGGACAATGTGATACAAACGATGGGATCAGAAAGGTCCATTGACAGTCATTAAGCAGGCAAGGGAGCCGTGGCCTGATCACAGGAGCTTTGAGGAAGACATCAGCTGATTGACCTGATAGCCAGGGGCAAGGGGGTAAACTATTGCCTTTGCTCTTTCTTATATTGTGCTGCAGCATTTAGGATTCTAAATGCCATGATGAGCTTACATTTAACAAATGAAGGGTATCGCATCATGAAAGAGGTCTGCTTAATGGGTGAGCAATCATATATGGTAATGTTATGGCATTACACCATTACACGAGTATTAAAGGGAATGTTGCTGAGGAACTGCCTTAACCAATGGAAGTCCTGGATCAATAGAACATCCTCTGGAGTTTAGTTTCCAAGTCTATGATATTGGCAGTAAATTAATCTATAGAGTGTGTACACAATGGAGTCTAGTAATATTTGGATTTTTTTAAAATGTTGAAACCAATTGGTCATCTTCCCAGAAACATGCATTGTGTAAATCACCATGGAGGGACAAATGAATGGCTTCCTGTGCACTGCAGTCGATGCAAGATGAGCCATATATAGAACAGGCATTGTGAAGGCTGCACTGTAACAGTGGTTGTATATGGTGGGCCCTTGATTGCATACAAAATAAACATCATTTGCAAGTCAGGAGGGAGGCGTTTGAGAGGAGAGCATATTGGGCCATTATTGGCACGATCAGCCATTAAGCAGGTTGTCTCAAAGCACTTGGCAGACTCGTGATGGAATTATCATTTGATGCTGAGGCAAGTTGACACAGCCCTGTGTTTCAAGTCATTTCAAGAATCAAGATGCCGGGCACTAAGACTTTGAAGTGGCCATATTTCACTGCCAGGCATTGATCAGGACATTGGACACCCCTTTGAATTATTCAAGAGGGTCAGTCACGCATCATTGATAGGGATCAGGGTGCAGCCTCGTTTTCAAACAACCCCTATTCCACGTCAATCCCGAAACGAGATAACCTATCAGGGCCCCACAAGGCCGGAAGTGCCTCCCCACCTGGGACCTCTTCCGTCCTTTGTAATGAATGAGGTCACCAACTCACCGGATATGGACAAATTGCTCACCTTACTACACAAGATGGGGCTAGCCATGCAGCTTTGCACTATAGGAAATTACCTATGTGTGCAGCTTCACTGTAATGTGATGCTCATTCACTGATAACGTTGACCATATAATTTACCAGGGGACCGTTCAATATAAGCTTTGTAGAACTACAATATAGATGCTGATTTCTGTCCCAAAATAAGGAATAATTCTAAAATCAATGACTTTCCTGACAGACACACAAATTATTTCACTAACATTCCAACACTGTGAGACTTCCAGTCTTTATAAACTGCCTCTTAGCAAGTAATTGTATAATTTATTTAATTATTACTATTTACTACTATTGTATTTAAATTTAAAGTCATATGAATACCTCTGTCTGTAATTAGGCCAAACAACTATTACTATATCAATTTGTCAACTTCAGTAGCAAATTCAACACATAAGAATGATTTAAATAAAGAAAAAGATCTGAAATTCTGATGATTTTGAAACCATCACAAGGTATCAATGCTGCAGTTATTTAAAAAAAAGGCCTGTCTAATTTAGCCTAGACAAAGCTTGACAACTTCTGCTGTACGATGCTACATGCCACTAAACGGAACTGTCTGGCTATAGCGGGCTACTCAAAGCTAGATCTAAAAGTACGAAGTGATGCATATTTGTCATTTTTGTTGAAAAGATGCATGCCTCTTGCACATAAATATTTAATAATTATGTATGATATATTAGATACATTTCTTTCATATATCAAGGTTTATATTTTTCAGTGGTGGTTGGTGCAAACCGACTATAAGCTAGAAGTAGACAAGTGGCTGGCTTTAGCCAGTTATAGTACAGCCTGGAATAGGTTACTAGAGTCAATACTTTATGAAACCAGCTGTATATACATGGCATTCTGTACATGCAATACAAGGCTAATTTGACCACTAATTTGCACAAATTTAAGAGTATACCTTCAAAACGCATTCCACTTCTATCATTACGTCACTAACAACCACATTAAGTCTTCACTTAGTGAACGATATAAAGAGAGGCTCAGCCAGCTGTGCAGAAAGAAAAGTCCTTAACTTAAAAGCTTCGGCAACAAAACTTGTAAAGCAGGACAGCCCACTAACTCAGTAACTGGCCATTATCAGGGAATGTGTCAAAGATCTTTTCTGAAGGCGACAAATAGGCGATTCTTATAGTTTGCATTCACCTGTGAATTCTGGACTTTGCCTGCTTGCTCAACTCAAAACCTTGGACAAAGAGAGCATTATAAGCATGAAACGGGCGTAAAGGTCTCTCTCCATTTAGCAGTTATGCTGACAGACAGGCTGAAAGACCTCAAGAGCACATAATGACCACTTGTGCTTTTTGCCGTCAGGGCCATTTCAGCCTCACTCAGAATAGAAGTTGAATGGTTTAATAACATTGTGCATTTGAAAAGTGAAATATGTGAATGTTACTTTTGTGTGTATTCTGCATTGATAATTGGGTGTAAAATTTTCAAACAAGCAGCGGAATTGCAATGTAACAGGAATATAATATTTGATAAAAATGACCCGAAGGTACATTTTTAAAGTTCACAATTAAGACCAATATATGACTTTGGTAAAATGTATTCTAAGACTTGCCATTGTATTTAACATCACTATTGAAACTACCTCACCATAAGGACCACTAAATTCCGGGTTTAAAGAAAGAGCTTAGTCCTGTAGCAGTGACCTATATCACTATAAAACAACTTGTTAATTGTAAGCTGTTTTTGCTGTAAAATATGAAAACGACATGGAAAAAACTGGCAGCAACTAATTGCAGTCTAGTCAGTTGAGTGTCAGCCTGCTGCTTCTGCTGCTGCTGCTGACTACAGACATGGAGTCACTATACATGTATAGTGACTCCATGCTACAGATGAGTGATGGGGAGTTAATGACGTCCAGGTGAGAACGCTGCAACGTCATAACACACGTCGAACGTCTTGGCTAATTACACATTTGGGCAAAGTGACCTCTCTACTGACCGACACGTCCAGCCATGCTCTCAGCTGGACTGCGGTCAGCCAGAAGGATGGCCGTCATTTGGAAGCTCAGATATGCCAAAGATATGCCAACTGATTGACTGGGCAAATGCACGAACACTCTCTTGTTTGTTTGGACACATGCGTGTTTATTGTTTTGAAAATGTCTAAATATCCGTGTAATTGGCTCAGGCACACATCATGTTTATTGGAAAATGCCATAATTGTAAGCATCAGAACATGGAAAAATATACCAAGTAATTCAAAAGTATGCCATACGTTAAATAGCTTTAAAATACTGCTAAAAAATTATATCAAGAATGCAGCCCATGAGTGAACGATACAGTGTTGGTGCTATAACTTGGTTATTGTGTATTCTATTGTTGTGTATTTTATTGTTTGTGTATTTTATTGTTAGTGTATTTATTGTTAATGGTTTTTAATTGTTCTCAATGTCTATGGATTTTATTATCTTATTGTTTTTTACTGATGTAAAGGGCCCGGATGTAAAACAGCTTTAGCTGATCTGGCTACCCTTTTAAAATATATTTGAAAAAAATAAAATAAAAATCTTGCCATCACCATGAATTTGCCTTTGATACAGTGTATATGCTTGGAGAAATCAGAATTCTAATTTCTCCAAGGTATATGACAGATGTATATTGGTATTCATCAAAATCTTTTAGAAAAACTACATTGTTAAATACGGAAGTTTCTTTCTTGCTCTTATTTTATTAATTTTTTTATATTTTTCCCATAGATATACACTTTGATGGAGGTGTTCCATCCAGACACACCAAAAAGTTGACGGTACAGAAAGGCTTCAAAAAATTGTTCCAAGTGAAATGGAAATGTCTGAATCCATTGCTGGGTCAAAGGCTTCCGACGCAAAGTGAGGGACAGAAAGAAGTCCTTTATTCTTACTGACAGGATCTGACGTCACAAAAGACGTTATTGAACGACGTAACCTCCCTTTGAAGTCGCGTCCTCACCTGCGTCGACGCCCGCCATAAACGTCTTGCGCGCTTCAAAAACGTCTTCGGGCCTAAATATACCGTACATCGCTAAAAGGTCTTGATGTTCAATAGTCAATACTTTTAGTCTCACACAAACTTTTTTCGAGACACACGTAGAAAATGGTAGTCATAATCTTATACCATTAGCTAAATAGCCAGAGAAGTTCAAAACATCTTGCAGACTCCATTTCCAACCTATCTTAGCTGTGTCTATGCGCATGCGCCGTGGGCTATGTCACTTCCTGTCTGACAGAAGTTCGTGCATCGTCTGCTTGGCATAACATTGCGCAATTGTATTTGTAGGGTTCGCGTCAATCCAATTCAATTTATTCCAATGCTTGGCGAGTTCCTCATCTTGTCTGTCAGAGGCGCCAACTAAGCGCAAAGCCCTGGGGCTTGTTTATGAAGTTTCAATTAGGGTACACTCGGTCAGCCAGCCATGCTGTCACATTCCTGTGCATGGGGGGAATTCTGTGTGCAAGAAGTTATTGCTGAACGCGGAGATAGGAACCTCTTAAAATCACCAAGTGCAGGGAAAATTTAATGGTAAATACAAAACTTCGGCTTAATCTCACCATTAAGAATACTCGAAGTCAGAAATTCAGTGATCAAAATGGTCAGGTGGTCTGCAAAATGGGGTAAATTAAACGGGCAAAATTGTCCCTCAATTGAGTTTATTAATTGGCAATTTGATGCATGTCCTCCGGCCGGGTTAAACAAGTTAAAAGCTGGTCAACTTTTCTTCTAAAACAGATGACGTGATATGGCGCCCCACACCTGTTCTAAAATTTATATTTGTTAAGACACTTTATGCTTGTCCTATCTGTAGATTGTATATATAAACTCATTAAAAACATTCCACTGAGGGTGAGACTGAAGCTACTGCAGTTTTAAGAACTCAATTATCACATATGTCCCTTGAAAATACAACCACAACTTTCCAATCAAAACTTCTGCAATTTTCCAAAAAGAGAAACAATAAAACTTGGTAAGGAGATACTTTTATGAAGGATGCACATGTATTGTGGACACTACGAGGCCCATCAATCATTGTCAGTCTAAGCACAATGCAAAAATGACGATATATTTCAATGTTTGGCTGTTTTTCTGCCATTTGGATACTTTCAGATCTACATTTAGCTTTCCACCGACAAATTGCTTGTATTCCCTGGAGAAAACAACATGGAAACCAGAAAAATGGGCAAGATTTGGAAATGGCAGAACAACTTGAATTCCACGCCTTCACTCAGCTCATAGTTGAAAGTTAATTAAGGGGGATCCACTTTATTTTAATTAAGGGAGCTTAACAAAGCTAATTACCTGCAAGAAGCATGCAACATTATCACCCTAATCTAGACACGCAGAAAAAGAATAATCTTGCAGCACTAAAAGTTGGGAAGATTGGAATTCCTTCCTAAGTCATACAGTATTACATCTATAGGTCTATAAACCTTACAGTCAGTTTAACTATGACCGGCTAGCTGCCAGAGGCAGACGTAATGATTAGATGATAGGGCTTGGAGTCCAGACTCCACACCATGTTACACATTTACCCATCTGATTGATTGATTGATTAATTGATTGATCTTGTCCTATCTTATGTTATCTTAGACAACAGAGTGGTAATTTAAGTTTCATAAAGCAATGGAAGACTACCTTGTCTGGAGTTCTTTGAAGCTGAGACACTGTTTAGCAACTTAAAGGCTTAAAGAGTAGTCACGAGTCGACCAGCCAACCAGACGGTTGTCATGTCTCAGCAGCAGCAGCACCAGCAGCAGCAGCATCCTCTGGCTTCCTGCAGATTTATAGTCTCTCATCTCAGGTTGTGGCCTGTACAGTTTTGTGCGTGTCTAAATTGTTATTGTGTGGCACATCCACCCAGAAGTATACATTAAATTATTGTTGTGTAGATCTAAATAATACATTTAAAAGAATTGTATTATTCAGGTTCGTTCAATTCCATACTAAGCCTAGATGCAGCATTATTGCTGCACTAAGCATTGACTTTTTTTTCATTTTCTTTTCTTTCGGCTGCCAATTCGCATTCCTATATCATAAGTAAGATGTAGCCTAAAACTTTCCATGAACTCAACCGCACTGCATAACCTCGAGATAAAGCAGAAAATAAACGGCGAATTGATGCAGTCGCCGGCCGGAAAAGGTCTCATCCAACGAAAGTGGTGCCCTCCCTCGGGACCTCCCGCTCCCTTGCCATCGATCCATTTTCCAGAAGCACTCATCCGGAAATTCTCTAATCGGCTCCAATCGGCTAAGCTCGGCTTCTTCCGCCTGACGTCACTACAAGCAACTACAACTGACCCAGTGGTCACTTAACGAGTAGCCCTATCATTTTCCATGCGTTCAAATGGAGTTGCAAGGCATTAACACGAATTGCTGGATTTCCTGGATTTCCAAAAGGCCTCGCATTGATACAGCCTCATCTTCGCTGTCAATGCTTTGGAAAGAGATTTAGAGAGCAATGAGACTGTAAATACACGATCAGTTACAAGCATTTAGAAGTGCTTGCTTTCAAGTAGTTGCAGATGATAATAGGCCAACAGTTCCTTTTTTTGCCGTCCATTATTTCTTTGCCACATCAATAAATTCAAAATCAGCCCTCCTTTGAGTTGAACACAATTTTTGACAAGTTCTTAACGTTTTATTGTTTTTAATGTTCCAACATTCCATCCTAGCACCACATCAAGACATCTGTGTGCCTTAGCAGAAACAGTTCTGGTAATATAAAGGGCAAATTGGAAAGACAACAGCAAGCTTGGATAAACTGGCACCAAGGTAGTTGGTTTGATAAAGAGACGCCCTGGGCTAGTTGTCAAGGAATAACGGCAGATGACGCCACTGTCGCTGTAGGCAGGAAGCGGAAAAGGCGGGCAGCATGAACAGCCCTGAGGCAGCCCAACCAATAAAATGGCTTCATAAAAAGAAATTGAAGAAGCTCCTCCCGAGGCTGGTGGTGTTGGCCTTGTTTCAATGTTGTGCCGTGGGAGTAATGAAGATTCCTTGCTTGCCAGGTATAATAGTGTATGGGGTCTTATACTTGACATTGTCTGCTTTATGTCTCATATGCTTGCATATGTGTGGGCCAAAAATCGTACACGAAACCTTCCTTCGAAGTAATTGCATGACCAGAACAGCTCAGAACCATTACCACGTGACCACCCTACTGAACTTCCGGTCTAGGTTAAACTGGTTCTCTTTCTCACTAAACGCACACACATCGAGCTCTTGGTACTAAACTTAGAGCATTTCCAGACTTTCATGACCATGTAATCCTCAGAGGTTAACCATTGGCATTAACTTAGTTATTTCCATTAAAAACGGCCTGTCAAATTAAACCTAGGCAAAGCTCAACAACTTCAGCTGTACGATGCTACCTGCTACCAAATGGAACTGTCTGGCCATAGCTGGCTACTCGAAGCCGGATCTAAAAGTGCATGCGGCACCATTTGGTGCATAGGTTGAGAGTCTCTTGCACAACATATTTATGATATATTCGATAAATGTCTTAAATTTACCAATATTTATATTTTTCAGTGGTGGTAGGTGTAAGCCGACTATTAGCTAGAAGTAGACAGAAGCAGCTGGTTTTAGCCAGTCATAGCTACAGCCAGGAATAGGTGGCTACAGCGGTCTAGAGTCGACCATATTTTATTAAAACTAACTGTAGTTTAGCAATGCATCAATGGCCCACTGTCGCCGTCCTTTTCCCTTCAATATGGGAAGTATATCAGATTCACTCCATTCCTCAGAACTAACTGCTGGGAGCCCGAGAGTTGACAGGTTGAAGTGGGATGCCATCAAGGCGGAGAGGTTTAAAGCCAATCCCCAGGTTCATGATAGTACTATGTCTTACAGACCCTCCCTGCTGTCTCAGTGACTCCTGAAGCACATCAAGAACATTGCATCAGCTTTAAGTCTGTCGCCATCACGATGGTCCTTTATTGCCATAACTATTAACGACTTCGATGCTGAGAATAAATTAAATTAATTCATTAATGTATTGAATTGGAATTTTACACTAAATGGTTGAATACTTGGCAATTTCTTGTTAATATTTTCATGAATACAAAAGTTCATCAAGAAAAAAAAAAACATAGTTCATCAGCTCTTTTCTTCAGTTTTTTTTTTATTATATATCTATTTTTTCATATTCATCTGTGTGGTGTCTAGTTATTTACCATTGTTGTGAATGTTGACTATGAACAATAGATGGAACTGCAATGTGAATACAAATAAACCACTGAAGTTTTTACTTTTCTTGAAATCTCCATAGAAAAAGAACAACCGAAATTCTACCATTGCTTTTTTTTTTCTAGCAATCCATCTTCACAACTCATCAACATTTTTTTCTCTCATTTCCTTTTTTTCTTTCTCTTTTTTTACATCCTCCACCTGCCTGGTCCTATATAAACCTGGGCACCTGTCTTTCTCTTTCCTTTACCACTAATTGTCTTACAATGTAGAGTGCGTTTCTTTCATGTATGGCATAAGAGTAAATCCTTCAGTAAGAATAATAAATATCCTGGCAAGAACACACACGGTACATGAGTCTGTGGTAGCCAGTTTTGATAAGAACACATAATGCTAAAATTTGGCTTCTTCTACAATGATGCTCTTCAAAGTCTATGTCATCCACTTCATTGTATTTAAACTTATGTTATGTAATTTTGAGAGTCTTTCTAAAGGCTACACTGGTTGGTCTGTATTCTAAACAAAACCGGCCACTATTAAACACCCGGCTTGTAATAGAGAAAACACGACAACTACTGCAGGATGCATTCTCAGCAGCATCATCAATCTACAAAGGTGTGACCAACTTATCTTCCAGCATCCCGGAAGATGCAGCAGACGTGTTACCTGGAGACAGGTGAGGTTTGTCATGTCCATGGGGACACCTGTCACCAGAACCATCTTGGGTATGTAATATTCATCTACGGCAAGGTCTAGTCCGACAAACTACCTATCGGAGTGCTTGCAAATGACAGCAATATTTCGGTCTAGGCAAGGTCATGTCATATACTGCACGTGCACTCATTGCTTGCTATTGTAAGCAGAGACATGCAGGCATGCATTTGACATAAACAGAACAATGCAATAAAGCCATCGAGTTTAATGATGACTAGTTGGTGTGATAAACTTGTATCTATTCATAGATAAATGACTTTGCACCAGGTGAATGTATCATTGAGCTTCGTCAATGATCTCTCAAAAACATGTTGCTGTTGTTGTAAATGAATGCTCACAACGACTACATCAAAGATATCGTGTAGTATTTAATCCAATCGATTAATTAGAGTTCATTTCACAGGAAAAATAAATTTCTACACATCGATTTGGGGAAACAAGACTGCTCATTGCCACAGATCACATACACTGCAATATGGATGAAATTTAAACGATTTGTAAAGGACACGCCGTAAACACCAAGAAAGCTCCCCATTACAAAGGTTTTGGTTGCTATGGCAGCTGTCAAAGCACACTGAGCAAAGATTATTGCTTTCCCAAAAAATATGGGATGCTAGCTGAGAGTTAAGTATAGCAAATCCAGCCCTGCATTTTTCTATGCAATTTTACAACGTTCTGACTTGTATGATTGATTAGTTATACATTAAACAGACACACTATGACTGCCTCAAAAACTAACTATAAATGCAATTTAATTATTCTGATACCTAATTTATTAGTCTGAATATGAACAGAAAACATCATTTAACGAAATAGACCAAGTTTAATTTAACCACACGAAGATAAGCAGGGCTCCATGTTAAATTCACACAGTCCAGGAGCTTTATTAAATGCCATAACTGTTGTTGCCCGAAGTCATCAATTGAGATGTCCTTGAGGCCGTTATCATTGATCTGACCTCAGCAGTCACATCTGCCCGATCAGCTGATAAACTCCTTTAATACGTCCACGGGCAGTAAGTCGACCAGACGTTTAGGGCGACTTTTTATTAACCAAAGTCCCTTGGCAAACACTGACCGTATTTACAAGGTCCAA
Organism: Alitta virens; assembly: GCA_932294295.1. Taxonomy (NCBI): domain Eukaryota; kingdom Metazoa; phylum Annelida; class Polychaeta; order Phyllodocida; family Nereididae; genus Alitta; species Alitta virens. Next base: position 27,097,177 of record OW028575.1, read on the forward strand.
CAGCATTACTGCAGCTTATGGCAAAAACTGCGAGCCCCAGGGCCAATAATTTCGAGAGGATGATTGTAAAATCGCCATGAATGTTTATCCGGAGCAGAAGTGATCGGACAGCAAACACTAGAACTAGGCCCAACTGGGTGCGAAAATAATCATGCATGCAGAGCCAGCATTTGTGACGCTGCTTCGAAAATAATTGTCATGCAGAACTGTCATAAGAGTTGTTTCCACAGCAAATTGCACATTGTCGACATATAGACCTCACACTTTTGTTATCCTGGCCCATATTCCACTCCTAATGTGCCACTAAGTAAATTGCCTCATCATACAGCACACTTATATATGGTATTCCCAATACAAAACCTGTTTGAAATTATAAAAAAGAAGGATATTCGGGGACTTTTAGCACAGTGAACTTCAGTTGAATTTGTGCAGTACATAGTATCTTAGAACATCCATACCCCCAGATCAATACAGCAGCTCAGCTGAAGTGTGGAGTTTGTGCAATCCATTTTAGTTTGTGTGGCCCTCTACCAAACAGTTCTGTGGAGAATTTACCCATCTATCATTGGAAGGAATTAATTTGTGAAGTGTAGATCAATAAAGTTGTTTTAAGTGAATCATTCAGGGGGCAAACTTGACAAAAGAATCAAAAGAAAGAGAAAAAAAGGTCTTTTGGGCCTCTTATGTTATTCATGAGGGTCATCTGATCACGAGACACGTCTTCAAAGGCATTCGTTTGTTTGTTTTTCAAGTTGTTGATACTCGACCTGGTGTAGTTTACAGCCATGAGCACCTCCTAGTGGTGATTGATAGCATTAAGAGAATAGCGAGCGAGAGGAGTTTTCACAACTCTGACAGACAGGAAAAATATACCAGGGCTCGTTCGGATGCTCCAGTCGAGACATCCAGCTCTGATACTGCATGACAAAAATCTGAGTTATGGCTTCAAACGCCGCGTATAAATACACACAAGTGGGGTAGAGGGTGGCTGCCTCAAAGCCTGCAGGTGAAAGACAGCCCAGAAATTACTCTGACGATGGCTAGATAAGCAAATGTTGTACAGACCGACACGACTGGCATGCCTTCTCCTTTGGCATCTCAAGAACCACACTATCATGTCATAATGCTTTCTCCCACAAGACAGAAGCCCCTTCACGCCCCATGCTTACATCAAGTTGCACGCCCAATGTAGATGATTAAAAAACATAGACCACGCAGGTGGCAGCCCCTCAGCTCAAGCAATCAGCTTGTTGTAATTCGCCACTATATATAATGAGATAACCAAAGTTGTGTGATAGCTAAATAAACTTATATCGAAGTTCAATTCACTTGATTTGTGACCAATTATTGGTTTTATAATCTCAGCACAGTCAGTGTAGTTCAAGTACCTTTAGAATGATAGCTGGAAAGGCTGGATATAGTAAAGTGGAATGAAGCACTAGAGCTATGCAAACATTGGCTGATTAAGATCCATTATGCTATTCATCATGAGTTTCTGTGAGATTTCAACCCATTTTCAACACTCACCTGAAACTCGCCCAGGTACCACCAAAGATGTGCTCATCCAAGCCTGAAACCTTTTAACACCTTGACTGGCGTTTCAACATGGCCATTGCCTCAACCTGTCATTGCTCATCAACATTCAGTTTAACCAGCACTGACATGAGAGACATCACATTAATCAAATTATGTTTGCCTTATGGTCATTTTCATGTGAATGACATTCGAAATTAATGGACATTTAATAAGCAAACACTTGGTGGAATCATAAGGATCCTAAGTGATTTACTGCATAGCTAGCTAGCCAACTAGATAGATAGATCGATCGATAGCCCATCCAGATAAATAGATAGATAGGCACAACTAACCCATCTAGATAGATAAATAGATAGATAGATAGATAGATAGATAGCCCATCTAGATAGATAGATAGATAGCACAACTAGCCCATCTAGATAGATAGATAGATAGATAGGCACAACTAGCCCATCTAGTTAGATAGATAGATAGATAGATAGACAGATAGATATAGAAAGATAGATAGTCACATTAGCCCAACTGGTATACGAGTATAACAGCATAGTTTATAGACAGGATGTGCAATTATTTATAACCTCCAATTAAGATATTAAATGGCCAAGGCAAATCCTCCATCACTCTCTTGCCAGAGAGCCAAGCACATAGGGAAAGCTGTCTGCCAGCATTTGATGCCATATTATCTGGTTTAGTGGGAAGGAATCATCAGGCTAGAGTTTCTGCTGTCTTATCATCTTGGAGCATTTGCTTGGCATCATGGCTTAATATTATCCTCTGAGATTATCCACAGAAACTCCACAACAAACATGCAGCCACCCTCAGAAGCTGCTCATTTCCACCAGCCGTGTATTCCTTTCCACATACAGCTGTACATTTGGCAGTTCAACGTGTAATCTATATTTACAGATAAGACATGAGGTGCTCTATATCCTCGTTTCATAATTAGACAACTGGAACCACTGTTTGGAGATCAAGGAAAAGCATCATATGAGAATATTTGTTACTTTAATGTTCATGAAATGTATTCAAGACATGAGATCAAGTAACATGCCTGAAGAATTTTTCAGCAGCCTCTGTTGGAACTCTGAATAGGACATGTATTCACAGCAGGGTATCAAGATATCAAGGAAGTCAATCCCAGTCAATCAATGTCTATCTCTCAGTGCTACTGATCTGAAGCTTATAGTCAGCCTATATGACTAGCTGCCAGATGCAGATGTAAAGATGAGATGATAGGCTTAGTGTCAACACCATGTTGTATGGTGTTTTGTTTTACTTGCCTCAGCATAGGCAACAGACACAAGGTCCACACAACATTATAATGCCAACAGGAAGGCTTTAACAGGAAGCCAGATTTGGTCTTGCAGCTATATTTATATTCATACATATTAAGATGCATATTTTTATCTGTAATAATACGTTTTAGCGTCATTTGAGCCCTGGCTAATAGAATGCATATATACATGCATGTTGCACTAAAGTACACCGACCTGAAAAAAATATCATTGTTACAACAGAATTGTACTTCCACGGTTCTTTCAGTATACCCTGTGGGCATCAAAATCAGGATTTGACTTTATTTGTGGGCCTGCAGCACTGCACGGGGACAAGGGCAAACGCTTTTAATTGATATCAATTGAATTGTACTTACCGGCCATTATCTGAATGTAGCCAGTGAAGATGGCCAGGCGTTTGTCAGAGAAGTGAGGAAGGCAAAGACTGAGCATGGCGCATAGGGCTGAGAGGCAGAGGAAGGCACAGCCCCCTCCGTAGAGCACACAGGCCGCTTGCCAGGCATTCGAGGGCAGGTTGGAGAAGTGGAAATAGCCACCGTAGATGCCACACACCTGCGTCACGGTGTGCTTGTGGCGGACGTCCCGGACGCAATAACTGTACATGCCAAAAGAGTTCATGTTCTCAGGGTGGATGAACCAGAAGGGCTGCAGGAAGCTGAAGCTGCAAGTCCCTGCCACCATGATGGATAATAGTGTCCACAAGATGCCAATGGGGGTGGACAGTTTGCCCCCGGCCCCTCCGTTGGCACCCCCCTGGCTGCTGGAGCCCCCGGACCCTGAGGAGGCAGTCCCCATGGTCTCTGCGCATTTCGCACAGGCAGGGCAGTCCGGAGAGATGTCTATACGACTGCCACAGCCACACACCGGGGTAATACCTGAAGGGGGGCCATACAGGTCCCGGGGTTTCTCAGCCAGCCTCGCCAGCTTGTCCAAGCCTAGGGTGACCACGACTCCCGCCACGGTGATGGATTTACGTAATCTCCACTAGTAAGATCCTTGTGTGTGATCCCAGGTTTCTTTTTAATCCCAGTGCCACAAATGACATAGCCTGAAAAGCATGCAGAATGGTTAGTTATCCTTTCAATATCACAATAGCAGTCAATGTGGTGGTTGAAACACCATTTTCAATACTAATTATATCCCCAAATTATGCGTTTGGTACATTATTTTGTAGAAACTATTCATACACAGTAAAGTTGATAACTTGTCCATGCAACAGTAGTAAGTCCAGTTGAAATCAATCAGGTATTCCTTTGAAGTTCACTCCATTCCCTTTTAGAAATGACACACTGTTTGTTCCTGCTCAGTGAAGTGCACACATGAGCTCCCACCAAGTGCCAGTTGCTCTTTCCCACTGTCAGATGACTCTGCAGCCCATAGCTATGCATGCAGCCAGCCAGTCCCAGTCAGCCAGCAAGCAAGTGGGCCTCCGCTAGACGGCGCATGGGTGCACACCCCCTCTGGCGGCAGCCAGCCCCTCAATCATCTCCCTGTTTTGACAGCTCAGTTATCATTAATTGCAGTATTGGTAATTACGGCCAATGCAGAGCGGATTAACTGGATCAGGACTCGTCATTGATGGCCGGGGCATGTTTTGCAGACCGCCGAGCCCCCTTATTGCATTATTTGTCGCCTATTGATAAGTTGTGAAAACCTGTGAACATGATTCACCGTCGCTTCTGATCCTATTATTAAAGGAGTTTCTTTGTTGGACGATTTGTCTGTTGGAATTAAAGGTGATGGCTCAAGTAGCTGTTGCGTAACAATTGATGGAGTGGAGAGATCTCAGGGAAAGTTACGCAAATAGTATTGTAAAGGTTTAATAACATCAAGGGATGTTGCAAACAAATAAAGTGAGAAAATACAGCTTTTGTTGCTCACACCCGGCCAAATGCATTTCTCCTGATTGGGGGGAAATTCTAATTAACTGTTCCATGCAAATGAGGAGCGTGGGACCTTTGATTCCTTTTGATTAGATGTTTAATAAAATTTTCTTGTTTGCTCAGAGACCTTTTCAATGGGACTTGAACAAGAGGCCCACTGCTATCACTGGGAATGATAAAGATGAAGAAATGAGTTTTTCTCCAAGAACTGATGATGTTTTTCTTGGAGGTCTCTCAAATAGGAGCTGGGGAAGGGGAGTTGTATTATTGTGGCAAACTTGCATTCCGAGGCATTGAAATGCCCATCAATATGATAATGGTGATCGGAGCAATTCCACCTGCGTCCGCGCTACGTCATATCTGGCCACGTGACTCAGTGCCCATTGTTTGCAGAATGACAATGACACGTGCCCCCCACAAAGGAACAGCATTGGAATTCCCTGCCCTGGGACGTCAGCCGCCTTCTATGGGGACGTGGCGGGAAACGTGGGGAACAAACAGCTGCGTTGCACAAGAATTGACTGATGGAAAAAAGTCGGTTTACTCTGTAAATAACGACAAAAAGTCACAGGAATTACATTCTGTGTAAGATTTGCCATTCATATTGCCATCAAATAGCCTACTGTGCGAGCTGTTATCATCAGATCTACGGGCCTACAGACGGGCCCTACAACGAATAAAAACGGGCCTAACTTTCCCGCCATGCAGACATTTTTTCGAGCAGACGACTCATTCGAATGTTTACGTAGCATAACTTCACTGCTAAAGCTGTTATTCGGCTTTCGGGCAGGCAAAATAGGCTATTTGTGTTCATGTTTTGGGGGCACTGATTGCGTTTTAATGAGTTGTCGGGGTGGATCAGTGGCCTCGTATCACGGCCGTCATTACGGATTCGATGACGGTGAGCTCAGCGTCCCAAGCGTCATGGAGCACGTGCCGGGGGCAAGACGCGCCATCTGTCGCCCTAAAACACCGTCGGAATGAAACTTCTAAGGATGCACTCGATCATGTGACAAATTGCAAGGTGACATGAATTCCAACACATCTCGTTTGTGCTATTAATGCATCCTTTAAAAATGTTTTGTGTGTTATAATTTAACTTTTTTTATTAGGCCTAAGTATTCTCCTTTTCAATATAGGCCTATTTATATTTACTGACTGCAGATAGCAACTGCATGCAAAATCACAGTCATTAAATAACAAACCTTTAGTAGGCCTATAGACCTTTAATGCCATTGTTGCGGCAATGAAGTTATGGAATTACGATAACTAATGCTATGTATGTTGTTTACCCCAAATAATTTTAGTTTTCAGGGAGGGTCTTGTAGTAAGCTACAAAATAAAATAAATATTATGGAGTAGCAGAAAATGGACAGAAATATTAGCAGTGAGTGAAACCTCAACTTTCTATATATCAATACCTGACCAAAAATTTAAATCTCAGCAACAAACTATATTCAGTGTCCTATCTTTCTACTTGTCACCATTATGGATACAGCAAACATTAAATTAATTATTGATATCATTATTACAAAGAAGAGTCAATACCACAGTTTACCACTTTAAAAGATTGGGTTTGACTTATCGCTCAAACTTCTGTTCATTTCATGCTGTTCCATGCATTTTATGAAAAAATATGACATTAAAAAAAAATAGGATATTCATTTTAAATCCTTCTACACTGAACTTTAAAATAGTAAACACGATTCTGTGATTTACAGTAATTTCCCAGTTAATAAACAGAGTGGTGCTCTTTCAGTCATTTCCCTTCTAAACCCCCTTTCTCTGTTTTTGATTCACAAGCTCAATAACTTCATACGTCACCAGGAGATGCTATGGCCGATTGCAGTTGCCCCAACAACACAAAACTATTCTCCAATCAGCTGATCTCCGGGCGATTAGAGATTAATGTGGATAACTAAAGGATTATTGGCAGGCTGGATGACTGTGCTGCTCAGGCAGGCAATGGCTCATTTTGATGGCCAGTCATCTCATCAGCCAATTGATTGAGTCATCATGCTGCTGCCTGCCTGCACCCCCAGCTGAAAGACGTGAGGGGAAGGGGGAGGGGGAGGGGGGAGGGGAGGTGAAAAGGCGCGGAGGGTTGTGAATCAAGTGTCCTGTCCTTTTGCCTGGGGGTATTTTGGAGATCAAAATACAGGATAATAATTGCTGTTTCCCTCCAGTGTAAATCAGCAATATTCAAAATCAGAAAAATAATACTAATATCAAGCTCGAAAGCAACTTCACAGTACAGTTAGAAATACACACCAAGTAATGCAGTGGCTGCACGTGGAACCTCTGGATCCATAAATGACGCCATTTAAAAATATACAGTTGTGTTCGTAAGTATGTGAATTTCCTTGGGAATTGAGATTTTTTTTTTTGGTTTTACATAAACCATTGGAATTTAAGATAAAGTTTGACAGTCAGTTTCGAATCTTCTTTGATTAGAATACTGTTTTTAAATGGTTTCAGCTTTGTTTAATAATCATGTAACAGACAAGTAAATAAACTGCACAAGGAGCTAAAGCGGATCTGCTGCTTTTGAAGGCTCACATTCTGCTTAGAAAGAGGTATGCTGTTGTTAGATGTCTAGTCAGAGAAACACAATGATTATCTGAATATTTCTGCAATTATTTTTCACAACTTTGTAATATTCATAGTGTATAATATAAAAATGTAGTATTTGTTAAATAATTACAATGCCAAGATCAAAAGAGCTGTCAGATTCGCCACAAAAAGTAATCAATGCCCATAAATTGTTACAAGGCCACAAAATAATCTCCCATTGTTTCCATTTTCATGGTTCCACAATATGTCAAGTACTTTACAATGTGAGAGACTTATGATCTCTAATGTCACTACTAAGAAGTGGTCGACCTTGCAAAATACCCAAGAAAGCAGCCAGAAGATATTCGCATGATGTGTCTGCTATAACCCTAACATTTCATTAAAAGAACTTTACAAGCATCTTGAAGCAAGTGTGACATCCATGTCCATCACTCAACAATTTTCAGGACACTCAACTCCAGAGGACTTTATTTTATGTGGTGTGATGGAACAAAAAATGAAATTACGGATCAGCACTCTTTATGGAGGAAGCCATGCACATGCTGCTTTCCAAGACAAGCTCCCAACTCTCAAGTGTGTGTGTGTGATTGGGGCTTTACGTCCTGTATTTCTGCACCAGTTGGGCTAATTAGGACAGGCAGAGACCATGGCAATGAGATGAAGGATGAAACAGCCATCCAACTTAGGCTAGACCGGGAATCGAACCCGGGACCCAGCAGTTGGAAGCCCAGAGCGCTACCTCTGAGCTGGGGCCCCGCCCTCTCCCAACTCTAAAACATGGGGGCAGTGGCATCATGTTGTGACAACATGAAATCCTCAATTTATCAACAGATACCTGATTCACATGTATCTACATCAGTTCATGACCTGAAGCTCAACTGACACTGGTTCTTTCAACAGGACAGTGGTACAAAATCATACAAGCAAATCTGCACAGGAATTGTTTGGGAAAAGTTTTGTGTTCTAGAAATGACCCAGCCAGAGCTCTAAACTCAATTCAATCCAACTGAGATTACATGCCAAGAAGTCTTCAAATCTAGGTAAACCATACACTAATTTCTTAAGGAATGGGTAAAGATTTGTTTCGTACAGTGTATCATAGTAAATCGCGTGTATAGGGGGTTACTGGAAATGATTAGGGGCAGTTGTTAAATAGCATTGATCAACTTGTGCAGTAACTTATTTCTGAAATTATTGTATAAATTTGGACTTTTGTCAACAAACTGCTTTCGATGTAGGGGGTTCACATACTTTTGAGCATAACTGAACATATGCCAATATATATTATAGTAAGATAACATTTTCACTTTTTCTATGCGTGGAACATGGAACTTTAGAAGGTTTGAGCACATTCAAATTGGCGATGAAATAGTACACTAAATATATCTGGACCATCCATTAATCTACCCATCATTACATCTGTGCAGTGTGTAGTATATTTTCCTTACAAGCACTGTATTTCCTTAGCAGATCTATATGAGATGATTAGGCTTGGACTCCTTTGAGTCCACACAAAGTTGAACTTTTATCTCTTGGGGTCTTGTACCACTGGTTGGCAACAAGGACATGGCAGGTTTAGTTATCAACTTATTATATTTAAGCATATCGTTCCTGAAGAGAACGTCATTATTGTTTTCTCGCCAGGAGGCGGAAGTGAGTGGGTGTCCATGGCGCCCCTTGTGGAAGTCCTGTTGGCTTAGCTGATAGACTCAGGTGAATGTTTTTGGAATACCACCTAAAACACCACTTTATACCCAACTCATTCATTGACTGGGTTTGGCAAGAATGTCTTACTTGTCCCAGACTTTGACTTCGAGTAGTTACATGAACGCCTGGCTGTCTGCCTTGCTTCTTGCCAGAAAAATTAATCGATCAGGAGATGTGAGACTGAAAGTCCAAACATGTCCAAAATAACAGTATACAAAATAGGCCTAGAAATATTACAGCAAATGTTATTGACATGGAAACTAGTCTGATATACTTGGAAACTAAACGTCAGAGGACGTCATGTGAGTCAAGAACTCTATTGGTTGAGGGACTGCCTTAACCAATGGTAGTTCTGGATTCATGGCGTTCTCTGGAGTCTTCCAACTAAGTTCCAAATTGGCTGTTAAGTACATGTGTGCTTAGAAAGACCTAACACATGATGTAGTGCTTGCTTACTTTCAAGCAGCCAGAGTCAGATAGAGACAGTGGTATTTTAAAGATTATTCCTGGATCATACGTATAGGATTTATTTATATACTGTAGTAAAATCTTCTCTCAAGAAACCAATATGATGTGGGTTATATCACCACGAAAGCAGCATAAATTGCTTTAGTGATAATGCATTAACCTAATGCTAAGGTCTACCTAGAATTATTAGAACTATTTCGAAATATTTATTAGACCATATACGTCCAGAAATTAATAAATACAAATGGCAAAAGAAAAACAACCAATGTTGTGTGGTAGGTGACATAGTTTGTCCCTTTATCAAATAAATGCCAAAGTACAAAGTGGGGTTTGAATTTGCATGCGGCACACATTTATTATAATAAGACCCAATGGTTACCTATGTGGTATATTTTTATATTCCCCATGAGTGGACCGATTGGCCAGGATTCACAAGTGGCGTTAGCCACGAGTGAATTCTGAAGCCAATCTGTCCACGAGTGAGGGAATATACAAGAATATTCTTTAAAAAAAAAAGCATAGATACCTGGTGTTGTGTGTAGAATGCCAGCAGCACTAGGCCTACAATGTAAACACTTTAATACAGTATGATGGCTACTGCCTCATTAAGAGCAGTGTTTGGGCCTTGTATACTCCATTCTTTACTCAAAATTTTACAAATTTATTTATCTATCAGACTAGCACTACAATATCCTTGGATTGCCCATCAGACCACGAAATGCATTGTTATATGCCACCCAGGTACACTATATAATATACTTACTAATTTGTTCTGTTTTCACGAACCATTTTGAAGATGAAAAAGTACCGTCGTCTAGCGTTTGAACTAAGATATAAATTCTACACATTTCCTTGAACAATTCAGTCTTTATTTGACGAAAATCGGATGAATATTAGGGGAGCAGCAGCCTTTTAAAGTATATATAATAGCATAGGCAACCCCTTCCATGATTACGCTGGCTACGCTGCTGCTAAAGGCGTTTTAGGCGATCCTGTTGACGATTTGTACGAAGTAAAAAAATCAGGGATTTTGACAGGCTTGAATTTTTACTATAACCAAACTTTTCTAACTAGTTATTGGAGCATTTTATATTATGTGAAACGCGCTATCCCCCTCCCTGCCTACGCTGCCTAAGCTGCTGCTGCGTTGACCCATATATTTTCAAGCCGCAGACCATTCGTTCGTAAATATACCTGGTCTATCATAGAACATAGTATGATAGTTCTAAACTTGTTAAAGGCCTAGGCCCAGGTATAAAAAATATAACACATATCCACTTGGGTCTTATTTGTGTCCGACAATTTTCACTTTTAGTTCAGCTGCCTGGCTATGCATTCATGTAGTATAAAAATATTCAAGAATATTAATTTTTGCCATTAACCAATCAGAGCATTGCAACACTGTCAGCAACGTCATCACCTCAAAACTTTCTGGGAAATTTTCAGATTAATGAAGAAATTTACGAATGATATTTACAAACCAGTTGTTAAATATTTCTTGTCAGAATTTGTTTTTATAGTAGATTTTGAAAGAAAATGGTTTATTGTTCAGTATTATTCGATTGTATTACCGAAGCGATGACGCTCCTATGACGTTGCCCATAGCAGCACGGATACACAATAGCTTGTATCCTGTGGTCTGAACAGACCATTGACTTTCTGTTAAGTTTTTGGCTCTAGAATCGGTAATTCTAGTCTGATTCAAAAATTCAAACTTTCTTAGCTGACAATTTTATCAAATATTTGTTTAAAGCGGCAGCGCTAGTTTAAACGGCAAAGTGCTTAGCTGCAAAAAGTAATTTTTTTGTCATTGGCCTGCCATACATATAAGTATGTGGTATACATTTCCCATCCTTGTAAGGTAAACCATGTAGTATAGATATGTATACCACATAGGCTATACCACATGGTTTTTCTATGTGGTATACAGGTTATTGTGGGATATACGTGTAAACTCGATTGGTAATTAAATTCATACATGCCAAGTATACGAGTGAGTGGGTTAACATGGTGGACACTAGAATACACAGCATGGGGCATGACCCTGTTTTGTGTTGTTAAATATTACGGATGTGACAGGCTGTCAGCGATTTTCAACTACACGAGGGTTCATGAGTTTGACAAGCAGTATCTGCAAGGATCTAAGGTGGTATTAGTCCAGGCCCGTCACTGGAGGAAACTCGGAAAAAAAATCAACATGAAAGTCCTGGCACTACTACTGTTGGCAGGTGAAGTAAAACAAGTCGTTTATAATTTTCTTTGGCGCAGATATGATGTGATATGATAGCAGAAATGTGCTGATCAGCTTAAAGTACATTGAATACAGCAGCAATCTGTATGCCGCCTTGTTAGCGATATATATAAAGTGATTAATATTAACTGGTAAGGTTCTACAAGTAACTAGTTATAGGTTGTATCATTCTCCTATCACCCCAATAAAACTTGCTGCGAATCGAAATGTTGTGGTCATGTTGAAGTCCAATTGCTATTTGTTGTATCTCATTGTCTTGTCTCAAACTTACTCAAAGGTCTTGGTCTGAAGTTTACTGACTTAAGTCCAAACCATATCCCATTGTTAGGCTTGTCTCAAGAGCATAAATAGTAAAAGTCACACCTTTGCACCTTGCAGCCACCCTTGGTCATTCGAGAAAACCTGTGCAAGGTCCACAGGGGAGTCCAGGACTTCCAGGATTAGATGGAATACCAGGTCGACCAGGACCCCAGGGCCCAAGAGGAGACCCAGGTTTGACTCCCTTGGGAATGGCTGCCCCTGTCAAGGGAGAACCTGGGGATCCCGGAGTTAGTGGAATGACAGGGGTACGAGGAGACCTTGGAAACACCGGTATCAGAGGAATCAATGGAGTCGATGGGTTACCTGGAGTGCCAGGTAAGATAGATAGATAGGTAGATAGATCTGCCATTAATTGTTCAAACTTATATAGACTAATATTGGGTTTGTATGGTAAATAAATAACTTCTCTGTCCTCAGGACCTGATGGCGCAACTGGTCTTGAGGGCCCTCCAGGTTTTGATGGTCGCACAGGAAAACCTGGCCCCCCTGGGGAAGCTGGAGCACCAGGTGAGTCATATTGATGCGTACTTACGAAGAATTTGCACAAAACTGCATTAGCCTCCAGTTAGTGGCTCAGATATATTTTCCAATTCACTAACAGGGCCTCTATGAAAAATAAATTTAAACCTGTGCACTCAGTAACCTTGATATTTGTTCAAATATATAATTGTCATCATAATTGGTATCAATGGTGTTTCAGGGGATGACTGCGGCTGTGCCTCTGATCAACTCATCGCCTTTTCCGGCATGTACTTGGACGTCGATGAGCCTGAGAAGAATCACCGATCCTTGGAAGTGGACACAATCCTGGCAGATTACGGTTCATTCTACGTCGAAGCAACATCAAGCTTCAACATTCAAAAGAGTGGCAGCTACTTCTTCAGTATTGTCGCAGTTGCCAATGGCAACTCGGCTGTTCCCATTGTCCTTGTGTACAATGGCATCGAGGTGCTCTCCACCATCGGAGAAAGAGACAGTAAGAAGGTCGTGTTCCCCGTTGGAGTCAATCGTGTGGCCTTGTCCTTAAACCAAGGTGACCGCGTTGACCTCAGGGTCAAGTCTAGTGAGAGTGGTTTCTTTGGATCACTTTTCAACAAGGCCTATTCTAAAACTGATGTAACTGTCTCTGCATACTACATTAACTAATTTCATACCCTGTAAGGTGACATTAATAAAATATTGTGAAAATCTAAATACTTCATTTGTTGTGTTCTTCTTTTGATATATTTACCAATCACATAGAATAAAACAGCAGTTAGGTGGAAGTAATGATTCATAAGAATTTTTTCACCTTTAATTTGCTTTTAAACATTAATAGTTAACGCGGTCTATAAAGAAGATTAGCAAATTGACTATCCAACTTTTGTTTTTAAAGTTTATGTCGAGCATTGCACTTTTTGATCCTCACTTATACATAAATGCATACCACAAGCTATTTAAACTTATGCTGACTATTGGTTTTTTAGGGTCGCTGTTAGACCAATTTACATACTTTTGATGGCAAATAAGGCCTGAAGTTTACACTACTACTTTTGTTATAACTTCAGGAAGAGAAGTGCATTGAAACCGTGTTGCAACAACTAGCAAAAACATTTATACATATATATGTATTTGCAACAAATATTGAAAATGTGACATAATCTGACATGGCACAAAACTATGGCACATTATGTTTGATTAAACTTTGACATGTTTCTGGTGAAATACAGAGTAATCATTTGACCCGGTTCTCTCTGGGGTTAACCCATTCTATTCATATCAGCATATCAAGACCATGCCCCCAAATGTACCAGAAAAAAGACACGGTCATCAAATTTTCTTCATGTTTCATGCCAACAGCAGCATTTTGGTACATCCACTTCAACCATGAGACTGCATGTACTGGTTTTTCTGCCGTTTGCTTCACTCATTAGTGTTTCTTGTAAGTATTTTGGCTAAAATGATCTTTGCATGAAAAGTTATATATCATCATCAAAATATGTTAATTGCTAGAAAATCGAAGAAGAGGCTCATTGCTGACCTTTCATTCGCTTTTTTTTTAAGTTACCCAGCAACAAGAAGTATTAAACAGGGACATAGACAATGCTGAAGACTTAGAAAGAGACACAAATCGAGCCAAAAGAGCTCCTGCCAATTGGAATGGCTTCAGATGTCGAAGTTGTCGAGGTGCCAGGACACACCAGCAATGTGACACCAGATTCGAATACTGCACGGGCTACGCAGTGGTAAGAAGATTTTTTGTTACCCCCAAAACCTTGCAGATATTTTGTCAAACTGCTGAAACTCAGCCTCCTGAAGTAATGGCATAATTAGGGCGTATTAATATTTTTTTGCTAATTACTTTGCCAATTAATTGGTTTCCAAATGGGCTGAAGCTTGAGTGGTTGTGATTTGTCCAAGAGATGTCTTATGAGGGCTTCCAGTACCTCGTCCACTGATCCATCACTGCAGTATGGTAAAAATTGGATTAAAATATATACACAAGACAGTTTCTGGTGCATATTTCAATATTTTTCACCATTACCTGCATGCATTCATTGTTGTACTAAAAATCGCTCATAGATATTTTGAAAGTTCATTCTACGTATAGATATCCTCCCACTGACCACCATGTGATACACTAATCTTCATCTAATTTAGGCTGGTGGAGGCCTGTAGGGGTTGTATCTGCAACCAGTTTTCGTATACAATAAACCCTTTTCTAAACCATACATTTCAGGTATGCGAAACCTTAATCAACACGAATTCCTTTGGCCAGCAGTTCATCACCAAGAGATGTGCACATCCAAACCACTGCCGAGCAGTCAGTGATACCTACTGTGCAGATGGCCATTGCACCGGTTGCTGCTCTGGCGACCTCTGCAACACTGGCGGTAAATTTGAATTCAAAATTAAATACTTATAACAATAAATTGGCCATACAAATTTTTAATAATCCGTGGATTTGTATTGCATGACCTCTCCCAGGTCCCAGTGGAGGAAATAGCAATGGTGGCAATACCTGTGATGACAGCGATTGCCCGGGACCCAGAGGACCAGCCGGTGTCCCCGGAGTGCCAGGTTCACCAGGTATGCCAGGTCAGCCAGGAGTAAAGGGAGAACCAGGGGCACCCGGCGCTGAAGTATCTTGTCCACCTGGACCAAAAGGAGAACCTGGAATTCCAGGTCTGCCTGGTCATCAAGGAGAAATGGGCCTGCCAGGTCTAGATGGTCTAAAGGGTCTTAATGGTCAAACTGGTCCTCCTGGCCTTCCAGGTAATGCAGGTTTTGTGATGTAAAATGTTTCCATATGCTATAATGTAAAATTCAGCCCTGATACAGATTTCTCCTTCAAACATATTTCTGTCAAACAGCATAGAATGATAGAAAATGTGAGATGACTGCTCACTTGACCTGTAGTACAATGTAATTATTTATCATGCAGGCATGAAAGGCAGCAAAGGCGATACTGGTGAGACAGGTCTTCGTGGGTTTGATGGTTTCGACGGTTCCAAGGGCGACAAGGGGAACCCAGGTAAGCAGCTACTGAAAGGCTACTTTTTCTTGTCCGGATTAATCAGGTATGACAGGAGTTACCCATCCCTATCTTATATATTATTTTTCTGCTGTCAGGTCAATGTTCAAAATGTCCTGGACGTCAAATGGTGGCATTTGCAGCCCGTGCTGATGATGTCACTCAGAGCAGCTCCAACTATGCAAATATTTCTTTCAACGCAGTTAGAGTCAACTTTGGCGACGGTTATGACTCAGAGACATCTTGCTTCAAAACACCAGTATCAGGCTTGTACCACTTCACAGTCACAGTAAGTGCAAGAATCAACACAAAAGCACACCTTTGAACCTGTGCAGTTCAAGCAATTCAACTCTTTTGTAATAACATTATGGCATACTGATGCACTTCGATCCTTAATGATAATAACATTTTTTAAATTTAGGTCATATCGGAAGGAAGTGGAGCAACTCCGGTCAGTCTTTTCGTTGATGGTAAAGAAATGGCACACACTGCTCGTCTGGACAAGTCCGCAGTGGGACCCTACCCACTGGGAACCAACACAGTTTTGCTGCCCTTGGTCAATGGCAATGAAGTGTGCCTGAAGGTCCAGCCACGCCCTGCCAACCTTTGGGGTGACATTGTCAACCTCTTCAGGTCCCCATCACAGGTCACCATAGAAGGTCATCTGGTGGCCAGTGCACCAGTCAGCACAGAAGACCGCAAGAGACATTATGGATCTTAATTAAATGATATTATGATTTTAATAAACAACAACCATGTCACAAAAAATAATAAATAAATAAATAGTTTTAATTATCATATTTAATTTCTATGCTATGACTCCGCAACATAAGGCGCATATTGCCTGAGCCTGTGAATGACTTTCCTCCTAGACACAGTCCACAAGCGGATCTGGGGGGGGGGGGAGGATTGGGGCCCCCCGAATCATGCAGCCTTAATGTCTATCAGGCCTAAATGGCTAACAGGACATCTAACAGTCATGATTTGCCCCCCCCCCCCCCCCCCCCCCCAAGGTAGAGGCAGGCTGGATCCGCCAGTAACGTAGTAAGCTGAATGAATAATGGTTGGTCCCCCTCTAGCGGCCATATGGTCATCGGGGGATCTCCCGGCATATATATATTTTTTTTTTGGAAACGTCTTTACTGGTCTTAATACCATGCATAAGTGTTTTGCGGAATAAATGCAAGTCTGAGTCCGGAGTCTATGGCCATGATCTTTGTACTTTTTTAAGATTCCCATATGAATGATTTGGGATGACCACATTTTGATTCAATTGAAACTATATCTAATATCCCAAGTAAATGGAAAAGAGGAAATTAAAACCCGTCTAGACCTATTCAAAAATTATTTTTGAAACAGGCGCTATGATAGACTAAATTATCTTTTACTTTGTATTAAAAAATGAAAAATGCTAAATCAATGTATTGTGTAACCGTGAGCAGAATGGAAAATGATCATCTAATTTAAGACAGTGTTTATCCACATTTATTACTATAAATATCATATGTACATTTAAATGCCTTACAAGCTTAGCTTCATGAGATACTTATTTATCTCAAATTGATACTGCCAAAGCAGGGACACATTGTCCTGGATGGTAGTAGCCTACTTGTAAACTTGTGTATATATAGGCCTACATCCATGTCCGAGGCAAATGCCTCTCACCAGCAATACAGGATTACATTGAAATAGGGTGATAACCAGATTCGTGGTTTTGCCCACAGAGACAACTAGGATGTGACATCAGGACACCAACCCCAACAAACAGTTGCAAGTTTAAACCCAGCATCACTTTGATGCACACTGGCATCATCCCCTGATCCCAATCATGAGGCTCCTCGTCTTCTTCATCATTGCCCTAATTGTGCTGGCTTCTTGTAAGTATTCATGTTTGTTAATTTTCATACTTAGATATGGCTCTAGGTCTTAGGGTGTCCACGACTTAATATTTGTAAAAAATACTTTTGGAAACATAAGATCTTAGTGTGATTCTCATAATAGCTGCACCAAATATAGGACTGGCAGAAATGTGACAAGATGTCGAAACAATTCTATCGCATATGAAAGACCTCTTATATCTTGCATATGAGACATATCGTTGGGAAATTAGTCACAATCCATCACTTTGTGACATTGGTTCAGTGTATGTGTGATCTGTAAGAGTCTCCTCTTGTGTATAATAAAACATTGCCTAAAGACCTCAAGACACTGCAATATTAAAATATTATGAAATTGGTCCTCTGGGTCACAGTGCCCACAAACAGTGAGTGTCCTTGTAAGTCCAGGGCCTCCTCATGGCTCTGCACATTCTGCAACACTCATAACAGATGTGAATAACCTCACTCGAATAACATGTCCTCATAGCTCACACTGCCAGCAATTGATGAGTATATCATGTGGTCACTGTACTGTGAGATTGTTGTTAGATCAAATTGTTGATGTGGATACTCATAGAAATCAGCAATGTCACTCATTTTTGAAAGTATGATGATATGAAGACCAACACAGAGCTATAAAGCCTTGAAAGTCCTGGGCCTCCCCTTAGCTATTAATAGGATCCAGTGTTTGTACATATATTGTTTTCCGTCATCGTAGTGCTGCTTTCCCCATTCGAAACTTCACAAAAACTCCTCCCTGGATAGTTCTTCTCTATCCTTCTCATTTGGCCTCAACCTTTAATATATGTTTCTTAAGGGAGCCAGAGCATCCTTCCTCATCAACCTAAATATATTAAAATTACTAAATTACTAATGCGTTATGCCTGCTGGCAATTTTAGCCGGTCTTGCTACAACCTGACGCAAGGCATGGTGGGATACTTTGGGTAAAAGACTGTTGAAAAGGCGTCGTAGCTGTTACAATGCTTGTCCAGTGGCATTCACCCAAAATAATACCTTGTCCAGTTAATGGAATTCTTGTGCCAAGTTGTGTAAATTTGTCGTGTTAAAAGAAAACATCTGCAGAAGTTTAGGCATGAGTAGCTTCTATAAGAAAATAATTAAGGCATAGTAATCGCACTACTTTGCTTGCAGACGACGCGCAGAAGCATTTCCCTCCCCGATTTCAGGGGGAGATGGACAGTACCTACAGTTAGGTTCATAAAATATGGTCAACTCTAGCTGTCTGTAGCGACCTGTGCCAGGCTGTGGTCTAAACATGCTAAAGCCAGCTGCTTCTGTCCACTTCTATAGCTAATAATCGGCTTACATCTATCACCGGATAAATATAAACCTTGGTAAATTTAATTAATCTAATATATATTTCAAAAGTATGTATTTTTAGATCCGGTTTTGAGTAGCCAGCTATAAAGGCTTTGTCTCGTTTCAATTTGATGGGCTGTTTTTAATGAAACTAACTGTACCTGCCTATCGGCTTACCAAAGAGTGTTAAACCTGCAGGCCAGTTGGCTACTGCCTGGGTTTCTTGAGTGAAGAAACACACAGGTTGGGTCTGGCGAATTCTGTGATCTGATTGGTCGATATGTAGCATACACAGATTGTGACGTCACCATCTGATTCACAGACCCGACCGCGGTCTCCTTACTTGAGTTTTTTTTTAATGGTCACGATCATGCCTAAATGTAGTTTATATAATGCCTGAATATTATGTTTCTACAACTATTTGTTTTGGAAGGGAACATGGTCATTGCATCTAGAGATGCATGGTCCATGGTGGGAAACACTGTCATTTGTAAAAGCCCATCAGGTGTAGAAATACAGGACGTAAAGCCCTAATCCACCACTACTGTCATTTGTAAAGAATATTATTGTGGAAATGTTTTTACCTAAAGGTAGTGGAACCAAGCAACAAGTATTATAACATTTTGAACGTGATTTGTAAAAGTAATACTGATGACTGTGACATTGTTTCAAGACTTTCATAGACTGGATTCTTTATGGTGGAACCCGGTGCCGTCATAGGAATATTTAAGCAATGCTAACTGACACAAAATCATGCGTGATAAACATTTGGAAGCATTTTTGAATACAAGGAAATTTAGCAATACTGTGATAAGAATTTTCAGGGAAAAAAGAGCATATTATAAGAATATCGGACACCACAGCCAGGTTATTTTCAAAAAAACCCATAAATGTAATGTTTCCAAAGCATGTGTCACTAATCAGACTGTCAGAGAAGAAATGGGGCTCCTGGCACAGCCCCTCCCAGGGCTACGCCACTGAGCCTACCTTTTTAGATAAATCTATACAATACTGGTTTAAAGTCAACTGTTTTCCTCCAATTGCACTTTGACTTGACATCAATACCCGGGATCATTAAATCAAGATTTCTTTTCATTTTGTATTTTTATAATTGTAACCCAGAAATTAAGATGGTTCAACCATTGCATTTTCTTCAATTCAGTCACAGAAGCCCGCAAGAGGAAGAGCAAAAGCAAGAGTAAGCATCGGTCGCACTCCCATTCACATTCTCGATCGCGTGGATCAGACTCCAGGGATTCTGATGACAGCGGTGAAAAAGAACCATATCGTCCAGGTCCTGACTATGGGCCAGGTACAAACACTGGTGGACGCTACAGGCCCTCTGGCAACTATGGCCCCAACAAGAATGCACCAGCGAACTGGAACGGTTTCGAATGCCGAAGCTGTAGTGGTGCCAGGAGCCCTGACGAGTGTGACCAGCAAACGGAGTACTGCCAAGGATATGCAATAGTACGTTGTGTTTGCAACCTTAACTACTACTAGTAAGCTTTACTGTTCCGCTCATGTTTATTCATAGTCATGTTTATCCAATTGTCCAAAGTACACACTGAATGGTTTGATAATTGCTTTTGCTCATGCACCTAACCGTTGTTGCAGGTCTGCGAGACCGTGGTGACCAAGAACAGCTATGGCCGAGAGTTCATCACCAAGCGATGTGCTGACCCAAGGTACTGCAAGGGAGTAGGAGGCCTCAAATGCCTGCCTGATGGAAGCTGCTCTGTCTGCTGCACTGGCAACCTGTGCAACACTGGAGGTAGATTTTATAACCATGGCTATTACAGTGGGCATAACAACAACGGGTACTCTAACAATGGTCAACATCAAAATGAAAACCATAACAATGGGCATAAAGACAACGGCTACCAGTATAATGGGTACCAGAACAATGAATATTACAATAATGGGTATTGGTAAACTGAATGTCACAGGGAACAGAAAGGTTTTATTGTATAATTGATAACCACTGGTTTGTCTCAGCTACATTTTAGATATTATCCTTATATGTCAACGATTATGCAAATAAGCATGCTTAATTAAAGACCTTGCATTTTCAACAAAATTCAACTGCATTCTCTTCTTTGTATACAACAAACCTGAAAAACGGTTCATTGATGTTGAGGTGCCAAATGGCCATACCCCAACCATATACAACTAATGATGAGCTTGTCAGTGAATTTTTCATGCCTTGTAAAAACTTCAACCTGTGCAACATTAAGCATTAAAATAGGCATGACGGACTAGTATGATTTACAGATTATAAAAGTGGTGGTGGCGGCAACAACGGAGGTGACCAGTGTGATGACAGCGACTGCCCTGGTCCAGAAGGGCCTGCTGGTCCACCAGGCACAGATGGACACCCAGGTGCTCCAGGTCCTGTTGGTCCCAAAGGTGACCGAGGACTTCCAGGACAGGTCATTCAAGGTCGCCCAGGACCCAAAGGAGATTTGGGACGGCCAGGACTGCCAGGCATAAAGGGAACCCAGGGTCTACCAGGCCCAGCTGGTGAACCAGGCACTCCTGGTCTTGAGGGTTTGCCAGGTTCTAAAGGTAACAGCTAATTTTTAATTAGCAGAGCTGTTAAAGATGTTCAATACACACATACATTGGATCAGGTTAATGACCTCGCCAAATGACATCTTGTTTCAGGGGACAGGGGCAGTACGGGAGAACCTGGATTGCCAGGAATTGCTGGCCTACCTGGCAACCCAGGCAAAAGAGGAAAAAATGGAGTATCTGGTATGTCTGATCATATGGATTATTAGCTAGGCCTATTTCTGAATGGCCGATCTAGCAAACTAAGCACTTCGTTTTGCACTGCAGGTCAGTGCTCCAAATGCCCAGGCCGCCAAGTTGTGGTTTTCGCAGCTCGTGCTGATGGCATCACACAAAGCAGCTCAAAATATCAACTCATCACTTTCAATGCCGTGCGAGTCAACATTGGTGATGGTTACGATCCCAAGAAGAAATGCTTTGTAGCACCAGTGTCAGGTGTCTACCATTTTACAGTCACAGTACGTACTTTATTTTAGCAGTTGATGTATTAAATGCTTTCTTTCATAGATGGACCTGTTATGCAAGAGGACATCTAGCAGAAGCACAATATAAATGAAAATCATGTCATTAGACATTTTCAGTTTACCACTTATGTTACCTAAGAGTATGACTTCTAGCAGAAGCACATATGAATAAAAATAGACATTTTCAGCACAAGTGAAAATCACATGAAATGGACATTTTCAGCACGAATGAAAATCACATGTCACAAGACATTTTTAGCACAAATGAAAATCAAATGTCGCTAGATATTTTCAGCATGACACTTTTCATCTGTTATCTAAGAGTAGGACTTCTAGCAGAAGCACTTTTGAATGAAAATCTCAGGAAATAAGCTATTTTAAGCACGAATGAAAATCGCATGCATTAGACATTTTCAGTAGGTCTTTTTCCTGCCAGGTATTAAAAAAATTAATTCTCTAAAAATAGGTCATATCTGAAGGAAGTGGCGCTGCTCCAGTAGGTCTTTTCCTGGACGACCAAGAGGTAGCACACACAGCTCGCATGGACAAGTCTGCAGTAGGACCATACCCCTTGGGAACCAACACTGTGTTGCTACCGTTGTCCAATGGCAATGAAATTTGCCTGAAGGTCCAGCCACGCCCTTCCAACCTTTGGGGCGACATTGTAAATCTCTTCCGGTCCCCATCGCAGGTCACCATAGAAGGTCATCTGCTTGCCACTGGGCCTGTAGGTACACCACCCAACAATGGTAAAAACAACAACGCTTACGGAGGTTATGAAAAATATTAATTATGTGATTTATACAAGAATGTTAATAAACAAAACCAAACACCAGTTATTTTGTTCTGTTTTCACTTTTTATAACTATTCAATACAAAAAATACTGCTTTATACATATAATATATATTGGTAATAAAACATAAATAATATATATTGGTAATAAAACATAAATGCTAGTCCAAACATTTCCTTAACATCCAGTCTATGACGAAATAATTTGAAATGCATATTTACAGATGACTATGATATTAAACTCTTAAGCTTAACCTTTCACATCATATTATATCCATTGAAAATGATTTGTACTTAAAATTGACACAAATGTCGAGTTTGTGACAATTGCCACCAACGCTCAAAACCTGCAAAGTGAGAAACACAGACTTATAATAGCAGACAATAAATCACCAAAACTGCACAAACATAAATAAATTTGTGATGCATAATGAGAAATTACTTAAGGTAAAAAAAATAACTATAAAAACAACATGCAAACCATATTTGGTGAAGATCTGATCACTCTATCAGCTGTTATAGCAGTAAATTGCAAGAAATTTTCAAGGTTCTGCCATTTTTAATTTACCAAGTATATCATCATATAGTGTATTGTTACGTCAATATTACTGCCCTCTGATTTATAAATAGAACTACTTGAATGGATCTTCACAGAGCTAGATAGACTGGATACCAAACTTAACATTGGTCTATCGTCCACAATTTCAAATATTTCTACCAGTCTGAAAGACAACATTTCACAGGCCCAGCAATGGAGAACCTTGCCAACTTTATAGCTCTTCACCAAAGGGAAGCTCATACTACATTGGGTTACTGATAGAATGGAATACAATACCTTGTATGAGTTGGAGTTTGTGTTTACCGCAATAGTAAAGACACTAGTTGGTGTACATGGCACACGAGATCTCATTTCTCCATTGATAGACCAGTGGTAGACATGACTTTCATTGCCACCAGATATAACCTGCAAAATTCATACAATGATTAATGCAAATGTGTCAATATCACTACAATGAGGCTCAGAGGCATATTCCTAAACATTCAAACAGTTAATGAAATGTCATTTGTCGAACTTACAGTGTCTTCATATAGAAGAACATCCTGGTGAACAGTATTAGGAAGTTCATAACAGGTTGTCAAACATAGTGAACGTAGATGCCACAATGACAAATGAGGTCCACCACCACAGATCTACAATAAAAATCACAGACCTGGAGTAAAATCAACATGATTTCCAATTTAACATCAACATTACCTTTAAAAAAAACAGTGGTAAGGCAATGACAGTATCCCATCACTTAAATAGGATTAAACTTCCAACACACTTCATTACTTCTTATATATCACAAGAAAAGGGTATATTATAATTGTCACTTGTCGCCTTGTTGTTGCTGATTAATCAAAGAAAATGGAAGTCTCAATATCAGACCAGACAGACATTAGATACCAACCATCCAATCTTCAGCAGGATCAACCGCCAAACAGCCAATCCATTTGCCGATATGGGGTCTTGCACATTGCTGCAATAAAAACAAATTTTTTTTTTGGTAGAAACAGTAAAATCTTATTCATTCAAATGTCACCAAAAAAATGTAAATATACATCATTCTTGTAGGGCTCAATAATTCCAACTTCAGAACCAGTTCTAACATCTGCAAATAATCACAAGCAATATCGTGAAACAGAATTCCAGTTGATTACTACAATGTCAGATCATGACAAATTTTGAACAAACTTAGCCAATAAAACTTACCCCAAATCCTCACAGTGCCATCTTCGGACCCTGACACGCACTCTTGACCACTTGAACGCAGTTTAACAGAATGAACATAATCACTGTGACCAGACAACTGCAACTGAAATTATACCAAACAAATTTGTAAAAAATTTAACTTAACAATAATCAGGACACATTCGCATTATAATCACATTTACTGACAGATGTCATAGGCTGCCAGACTACTTCTGGTGCGAAAATTTGACACACGTTTCTTTGGACACATTGTACGAGAGCTAAAGCAATGCCATCACAAACTCACTAATACTGCAGCTTAACAACCAAACAGCAATAATTCAACTACCATCAGGATTGTACCATGTGCTTCATAAACATGGTTCCTACATGGTTTTATATCTTTTAAGGTTTGAACTTGCGATGGGGATCAGTAAATATTTGTGGATTGATAGATCAATTCAGTGATCACCTTTCAGTCATTTTGGATTCTTTAGGCTTTCACAGCTGATGGCTGACATAAGTGGATCATTGTGTCCCAGAATAGGGCTGGTCAGTTCTCGTGAGACCTTGCAACCGGAAATACCAATTGATACAATATATGACATCACCACAGTTCAAGTATTGATGATGTCATCTAGTATTATGTATTAGTGACATCATGCATTGTGCTTTTATTTCCGGGTCCTAGTTTACGCATGAACTCACCAGCTTTATTGTTTTATTCCTAGTCTAAACTTGATAGTTTCCTGGAAGCCAAAACTGAGCTACTGCCCCTTTATAAAATGTCGAGAAACCCTAAAATAAATTCAGGAAGGAAACCCTGAACTTCAACATTACTGCATCATAACATGCACCAGTTATAGTCCACATTATGGCAATAATACTATTGGAAAGATGCATTAAAAACAATGACAAAGGAAATCTCATTACCGTTTCGGTGCCAGACTCCAAATCCCAACTATGAACTTTGTTGTTTCCACATGCTGCATACAGTTTTGTTCCCCAGTCCTTAAGAAAAAATGCAGAGTGTTATACTTAAATATGAAATTGAACAAATCTAATGACAAATGCTCAACAAGTGCCATCTACATACCTGAATATCCAGTGCAATTGAGTTGGTTTCAGGAAAGTCAAATTTGTTGCTGAAAATTGTACAAAGGCATATGTGACAATGTGACATGCTGATGGCTGATTCATAAAAAAGTGGAAAACAGGAACATAAAAACCAAAAACATACTTGGTGGGAATGGTCAAAGCCCAGGCTACCTTGGCTTTCTGCAAATAATAAAAAATTGCTTAGTTAAAATATGAAATAATCGAGTATTACACAACATTACAAAGTTACAAATAATTCATTAAAAATCACGATTTTCAATCATTATACATGAATAAATAGGAACAAAACCTGACTTTACAGTCCCTACCTTTTCATTAGTCACATCACTCCATAGCCAGCCTTGTATATTGTCGGTGCCAGCACTAGAATAAAAAATAATAATAATAAAAACAACATGGCATACATCGACGAGCACCATCAATGTCATTCCACATCACCACATTAAAATGCTGGGCATGGCAATTCATACCTGATCAAAAACCTTGAGGTTGAGGCTAGTGTGTAGATTGCACCCTTGTGAGCTGAAAGAAGACAAGTATACTGTAAACACTGTTAAATGGTTCAAGAGCTCAATAATTATAAAATTATTAGTGTTTACAAACAATAACTTTGACTTTAGGAACCTTACACACCTTTGAAAGTATATACTGGCCTCCATGATGATTCTGATGCATCTGCAGCCAACGCAGACTGCAAACTGCAAAAAAGGACACAACCGCAATGTCATCCATGAAATAAGTCATACATGAAAGAAAGCTAACTCTTAAAAATGAAACTGATACATATGTTGAAACCTAATACCGAGCAAAAATACTACAAGAAAGGTTACCTCAAAATAGCCAATGTCCCAAAATTATCTCCAGTGACAAGGTATTTCCCACAAGGTGAGAACACTTGACAGAAAACTGTGGAATGCAGTCTGCGCAACACTACTGACCGATCCTACAGAGAAAAAAATAAAATAAAATTACATTCTTTAAAGCAGTTTATCTCAAAGTTGAGGTGGTGAAACGGGCTTTACGTCCCATATTTTTGCACCAGTTAAGGATGACTTGGATAGGCAGGTACCAAAGCAATGAGGCGAAATGATGAAGAAACCTTCCAAAGTGGGCAGGATTCGAACTTAGGACTCGGTGGGTTTGCACCCAGTATGCTACCAGAGCGCTGAGCCTCTGCTCTTTACCTCGAAGTACACCATGTAAGTTATGTGTGATTTGTTGCATGCCTATCTCTCCAAACAATTGATGACATCACAAATGATCCAGTTATACTCATTGACCTCATCAATTAACTGTTGGTGATGTAATCAATTGTTTGGAGACAGGCATGCAACAAATAAAGCGTGACTTGCATGCCCTATATTTTTGTATACAGTGTCCGCATTAGGCAGTCACCCTGTAGATAAAAAAATATCATTCCTGCCAATTTTGAAAGTTAATAATCTTGAGTAATATGAGCATGGTTGACATGCTCCACACATAAACAAATATGATAAAACCTGTTTGCCAGAAGTACTGTACTTGGGTATAACATTGTAACAGGTGCAGCTAATGCTTTGGTTGATGATGTCATGATTAATGACCAAGAACCCTTGAGATTGATGTTGAAACTGTTATCTGAGGGCAATTCACTTGTTCTCTGAGGGCTTGATTCATGTTTATCTCTCCCAGTTAACAAGATACCCCATGGGACTGTGGATAAAATGGCCATAGAATTTTGGCTATTGACACTGGTATACATACATTACAAGGCACCCTCTCGTAAAGGGGTTGTCATTGAGTACCCCCAGAAGGTTGATGGATGCTTCTCCTGCCCTGTCGCATGAAAGTTTTTTGTTAGAGCCATTCGACGCCGATTTTACATTGCAATAATAGCCATCAGTCAGGGACAACCAAGTACCAATCGCCAAAATGGTCTAGTCACCGCATCCACAGTCCCAATAGCTTAAACAGGCTATGGCCACTGCATCTGCCGTAGCCAAACTAGCCTATAACCACTGCATGCATCTGCAGTGTCTATATAATAGCAAGTTAGCAACACCCTACAAATTTACTGTAGAGGAACTGCCCCCCCCCCCCCCCCCCCCCCTAGAATTTTGGCAAAATATAGTATATTTATGTTTACAGGAACTGCCCCCCCCCCCCTAGAATTTTGGCAAAATATAGTATATTTATGTTTACTAAAGTGAACATCAGAACTGACTTTCGACTAAGTTGGTCCCCTCCTTCGCACGAGTGCATACAGTGTAGGAGACTGCGGTTCCAGTGCTAACTTTCGACTAGCACTGGTCTCATACAATGTAGTCACTCGTGCGGAGGAGGGGTCCAACTTAACTTTCGACCTAACTACCTCCCCTGGTGGTTAGAAAGTGCAGGGTTAACTTAATAAAATTGCACCTACTACCTGGGCTAGCTATTTTATATCATGATCAGTGTTTGGCAATATATCTATATGACCAATAGGAATTTAAATTAAAAAAAAAGGAATTCAACCATATGGCAAACATGCATAAACAATCTAATAATTTAGAGGTCTCAACAAACACAATCTTCTTCAAGACTTCATTATCGCTCATGAATTTATCCCAAAAATAAGTCAACATTAATTGAGAAACACAAAAATGTCACATATAGAATACAGTTTCGGACTGATGTCAGTGCACAGTATATGCTTGTTCGAAATTGAATTGTTTCACCTTGCTACTACTGTCCATGCCGTCTTCGATGCACAACTTTCGCCGGTCCACCGATTTCATGTTTATCCACGAGGGGACCAGTGTCGCACTCAGTTGCGCCCTCTGGTGCAAAAATGTACGATGCATAAATCCATCGTTTAACCAGAAAATCCGGAGGGAAATAGCATTCTGATATTCTAATTATAATATTGCGCATCATATACATCATCTAACAACGAAAAGAATCACCAAATTATTGAAAACGTCTGTTATGAAAATGTGATATAGAGCGCATGCGCGCTGACTCTGCATCATCGCCATTTTGGAAACAGACGTCTTGTGAGCGAAATGTGGCACAAACAACGTAAATAACACGCCGATTTCATCAGAATTGAAGACAAATAATTGGTAAGATAGGGCATCGACTTACCGACATAAGTGTTTTGGCCATTAACTATCGTCGGTGTCATTAATAAAACCCTGTACACGCACAGTTATATTAATTAGATGGAGTATCTATCGTAATGTCGTAGTAATGACATGATAGGCTTGTGGAGTACAGTTCTATCGAAAAAGTGAAACTATTTCAGCAACCTCTCATAGTCACAGTGTCAGCTCTGCCTGCAATGTGCAAATATATCATGGTCAACGATTGAAGCCGCCTTTTGACTACTGCGAAAGCAATGTTACGGTTACGTGCTCAATATATATGATTTAAAATCGTGTGCTTGTTCTGTAAATTAATGTAATCAGTCTGAGGTCCAGCATGTGCAGGTCCCCATTCAGAATCTGATGGTTTGGGGGTATAATTCACAACTGCCAGTCACTAGTCCTCAACCCGGCGACATGGTCACATACCGACCGATGACACAAAAATACTGTACAAACTCATTTCGGTGGCACAGATTGATATGGCAGTACTTTAAAATGGCTCTATTCATACCAATTACAACATTGTACGATGTTCTAGATGCATTATTAATCGAGTACATTAGGAGACTTGCACAGATGGGGCAATATGCAGCGGAATGACCTGCGAGAGTGCTGCCGTCGAATGCCCGTCCAACTCTTTATAACAAAGCCTATTATTGCAGTAGTGCGGGGCCTGTTATTGCTGTAGTGCGGGGCCTATTATTGCTGTAGTGCGGGGCCTATTATTGCTTTAGTGCAAGGCCTATTATTGCTGTAGTGCGGGGCCTATGTGGGCAGGGTGGCGGACGAGATGGCTACATGCGATAACGTAACATCGAAAAACGGCTACACGACTATAACCAAAACGTCTACACCAATATTCAGGGACATTACCGAAACGTCTATGTGCTTTTACCGTACTTAAACATTATGTCTACAGTGCATTTCCCCATTAACAATGACCAAAACGGCTACAGCCAAATGCCAAAATGTCTAAAGACCTTGTAAAATAACTGTTAGCTACTGTTGTATTGATCTGCCCCTTGTTGTTATCATGAAAGTGTAGACGTTTTGGTGTATAAAAGTATAGAATTTATGGCTGTAGCCGTTTTGGGCATCTTTTAGACATAGCTTGTAGCAGTTTTGACATAGCCATGTTGACGTTTTGGTCATCTGTTCATTGTAGCCGTTTTGGGAATACCACAAAATTTTGTGGCCATTTTTGACTGTAGCTGTTTCTGGCTGTATATATTTTTGGCTGTAGCCGTTTTGACTGGCATTCATGTTGGCCCAATCCTGTTGTGTTGCTTGCATTGCCCTAGGACTGGCCCTGGAATAACGTGTCGCTATGTCTAATGTCACTTTGGTGAATTGTGCCCTAGATCTGCGATTTGTTGGGACATTGTAAAAAAGAAAATTGTGTGTGAATAAATTGACACTCCTGAAGTTCCCTTGTCAAAAATTGGCAGACCCTAATTTTTCATTGGCAACAAATTGGTCAGGATTTTTAAACCAGTTGGTATTTCTACAATTTTGTCTGTGACCGATTTTGCATGTCGACAGATTGACCTGCTACCACTGAGTTTGTTGGGTAAAAAATCTGTCTGTTCTACAAGTTCTGCTTTATTATTTGTGTATCGAATACAGTGTGTTCAAAGATATATTGTGATTAACAAAAGCTTGGCTTGTTGAATAGCAAGCTGACAGCTATTGGCCTATCCTTGCTTGTTGTCTTATGTCTCAATGCTACTGGATCTGAAGCTTAGTCAGCTTATATGACCAGCTGCCAGAGGCTGACATAATGATGAGATGATAAGGCTTGGAGTTCATACCATGTTACACATTTACCCCCCATGGGGGGGGGCCTTTACTTGCCTCAGCATAGACACTGAGTACAAGGCACCTCCAATTTAACGAATTGCCAATAAAATGTAATCCATGAGCCGGTTTGTTGGATAGACACATTGTATCTAAATAACAGGCCTGACTTGACACTCCATGTGTTGAATTTGAGCAGTTTGGTTAGTAGCAAGCGACATTTTGTTTTAAACTGGTTCTTTAAGAGTAGTCGGATGTCATGAGCTGTAAGTCCATGTTATAATGTTGGCAGTTTTAGGATGTACTTCATCTGCTAAAAGGGTGCTGTTTGGCTCGTGTGCATAGTTTCTTAGGTCTAATCAGGCTCTATGTTGTCAGTTACTTTCGTCTTTGCTGATTTGGTGACCAGGTGGCACAGGCTTATTCAAGATGGGGTCGTAAGATGGTTGTGCAGTCTCTTTGACATGGGTGCTTGCAGGAGCATTTTTATTTATTTTAGTACCTAGAACAGCTCAATACATTATACCAGTCTCCCCGAAGTTCGCCGGATCTGAGTGAATTTTCGTGTATACATAGGTCCTAATAATAGATCACGATACTAGATTGGTCTACCTACATCGCAGAGTATACCCAATTGAATCTAACATTCCTTGCCTGCTGTACTTTGATTGCAAATTAGAGATTTGATATCAATTAACATGAGGCTTTGATTCACCCTTTTGTTCTGCTGGTCACACTCAAAGTTAATTGCAATTGAAAGGTGACACTTAGAGATCAATACAACCTTCACAAGAAGTAAATTGCAATCTATATGACTGAAACATATAGAGAAAAGGACATTTAATTTGAATAGTTCCTTTTTAAACTAATTTATGTCTTTTTTCTCCATATCTTCACCGTAACAAGTGGTCCCTTCCTAGTTCCTCAGACTGATACATCTTATAAACTTATATATGAGTAATTATCATTTGTTGATCAGAAGTACAGTGCAACCTGTATCTCATTATTTAGTGTATTTAGTTGGATAATATTTCATGTTTTCTTTCATACACAAAATTTATTTATCATGATGACAAATATTTCTTAAATAATGATATTTTAAAAATTCTGTTATTGTCAATCATTGATGATTTTTATGCATTCACACGTTTATTCGGTCCGGCAAAATCAACACTTTGCAGGACCGAATGTCCGGCAAAGGAACCTGGATCTTCGGGAAGACTACATTATACAATAAATATGAAGATACCCTGGTTTGGGCAAAACAATTCAAGTGGTCGTGGGTGCTTGCAGTGATTCAGTAGGTTCCTTTTGGTGATGACATGGATGTGCTGGTAGACCGAAACATTGCTGTCATTTCCAAGCACGCTGATAGGCTGTGCTTGAGACAGAACAAATTGCATTGGACCATTCTAGCAGGGTGTGACACAAAAATCGCAGCTAATAAATCCATTGAATTGCTTGTCTATGGTAGTTTTTACACTCGATTTCCCGGAAAGATGATGTAAAGGGTCTTGTAACATAAATTCATGACTTAGATAACCTAGTTAATGATGATAATAACTAGAAATCAAGAGAGAATACGGCATTTTACCAATTACAGTTTTAACACTACATATATCAGGCTCCCCCCATGTGGGGTTTGCAAGAAATTTCCAATGCAGTGTTATCTGACTCTCGATCTTCGTTGTGAGGCAGTTTGTCGGACTAAGTTGAAGGTTATCCTGAACATTATTTTTGGTGCAACTCAGGAATGTCTTGCGCAATCTCCTTCAGGGGGTTTGAAATTCCTTCATGTTACAGGCTATAATTATAGTGCTTGGGTGGGAGGTTGAATTCCGGGCCGGGAGTGGTGGGGGTCCACCTCGAGTGTGTGTTGATCGGACAATTTTTGCCTAGTGATCCTCAGTGTTTTACCATTGCCAACTGTGAACACTGAGGTTCATCAGACACTGTGATGACCATTCATGCAGTTTGGTGATGTTGATAAAAGGGGTTCATCTAGTCACTTTGTTTATTTAGTTAAGTAATAAGCAGCAGCTGTATTAAGGCCAGGTTGATAGTCACAATCTTCTTGGTGCCACCTGACTGGTTGTGTGGCGGTGCCACCAGTCTAGGTTTTTCACCGATCATAATACAGAAATTAGTGACAATCACAAGGTCGCAAAACCAGGCTTTGAAAAATCAGGGCAGAGCTGCAGGGGAATAATGCCAGGTGTACACGCTTGGCAATAAGGTTACAACAAATTACTGTCAACTCCCTGTAGAATGGGCATGGCTATAGGGATGTCTTGTGTTATGTCTATTTTAATCTATATTATGATAAGCTAGACTATGCGATTGCACTCGGTGCTAAAAATAGGTCAATTATGGCGCCCGTTGATTTCAATGCAGCAGAGTACAAAGTAGCTCTTTTAATACCGCTGAATCAGTGAATATGATGTTACTCTGTTTATCATGGATATATTGACACTGTTTCGGACTCTTATGGTTGATGGAAACTGTTAAATTCCTTGCTCTCTCTACCCACCAGAATTGCCGTGCTTCCCTCATGATAACTTGCAGACATGCAGCACTATGCCTGCAGGGCTATCTCCTTGCTGAAAGCTACCCCTGATGGGTCTGTGAAGGAGGCTGATTATTAGCCTTTGTGGCTGAAGAAACCCTCAAGTTTGGTGTATTTTTGGCATGTCCAACCTCGTTAAACTTTCACTTTTTCAACTTGGTTCTTCACATAATTTTCTTCACTCGTGCCATATATGGTTATCTAAGTCTCAAGCATGTGGCCCTCTCTTCCCAACCAGAGATGGGCTTGGGCCAAGAATTGATCAATTCTCTGCCCGCACCTGTCCCAAGCCCATGGCATATTCTGCAGTTGATTTTATTTTTTGATTTGCACCCGCCCCACATGAGGGGAATCCTCACTGCCCCACGGAGCCTGAATAACATGCATATCACATTGTCACAGTGTCGTTTTAATGGAGAGTCTGAATCGCTCACATGAGTCACATGAAGAAGTTCATCTTGTGCTGGGCAGCCTTTTACAGATATCTTTTTTGTCTTAACTGATGTCCTCTTCCAAAAATTAACAGCTTTGTACTGTGTCACAAAGTACTGGCCCTGCATGCAAATTAACAATGAAGTGAAATTTGGCTGGCTGGGCCAAAAGTAAGACATGTGGCTGCTTCAGTTTGAAGTGTTTCACAAGTGAATTTCTTGACAGCTGCCTCACTGAAGCTGATTAGGGGAAATTCATTAGCTGCTTGACTGATTCATGCATGAAATGCCTGCAGGTGTGTGTAATTTTAAAACAAAAGGAGAATTTATGCTTCTGTTTCAGCTGAATTTTAAAGGTTTGTTAAAGATTTCTTAGAACACAGAGATAAAACTGTGTCGCCGCTAAGGAAGAGACTAAAATAGGTATAAAGAGATTGGGTAGAGCAAGATAATGCAGCCTTCTACTAAGACAAATTATTGCCTAATACGTATAGGTGGTTTTGTTCGACTTGGGTGAAATTGAGGGGGTTGGGGCACCCATACCATCTTACACATTTACTGCATTGGTTTAATCTTTGCCTAAGCATAGACACCTTGGTCAAGGAAGGCACCATCAGTTTCAAGAATTATTTGAAGTTGACGAGATCAGAACTTGCTCTGGCCTCAGATCTTGTTGTTTGATGAAAACAGTTGAAAGCAAATTGTATTCAAAGCATTTTCATTTTTTCATTTGAGGACTTGGTAAATCGTATTAATTCACAGAATCTGAGAATTTCCTATTTTTACTTGTAAGTATTTCATTGATCTGTAGACTACTGAAATGGGGAAATAAATGATAGCCCTGGGTAAACAAAAGAACCTATCATTCTGGTGGATGTTTTCTGTGAGGTTGACTGTAGTTAAATGCCCTCCGGTGCCATCAAGATTTTTTCTATTTTTAAGCCGCAGGTCTTTTATTGATTATACCATTAGTGTGTTAAGTTGGTGTTGATTAGCTAGCTTATGTGGATATGAAATTTATGGCAGCGGCTATGATTGATTTTATCATTATATATTGTTTAAATCATGGATCATGGTGAGATGGGAGCACTGGCTGTATGGTTATTGAAGCATGTAACATGCAATGTAAAGAGGCGTTTTCTTACTAGTGTAGCCAGTGGATAACATTGACCTGAGCATGGTGGAGGTGGATGGAGAGGCAGCTTCCTTCTACCTCAGCAGCAGAATCAATATCTGCAGCAGCAGCCTTGCTAATAGCTCCATCTCCGTCTGTGCCATTGGCCCTGCAGCCAATGTGTATTGTACTGTTTGCCTTCATAGCCACATGTGTAGGGAAGACCTTTAGCAAAGAGGACCTGGGTTGGTTTTGTGTGTTGATCAGCGCTTGTGTCTTTGTGCTGAAAATTATAGGTAATGTACTTCTTTCTTCGTTTGTTGCCATAGCTGTGGCCTGCACCTAGCTGTCATTCGGTGAAAGGTAAGTTGGTGATTAATTGGAGCCATTGGCTCTTTTCTCATTGATCTAACATCACAGGATGGTGCTGTCACTACATTGCTGCAAATAGCCTTTCATGTGATTGGGAAAAGGGCCTTTTCTATTTAGAACATGGTTAATATTGCCTTGTGTGTTGAATGGAAACTGAAAGCTAAATGCCACCTTGATCACTATGAATATAAACGTCTGTGGCCAAACAGTTAATACAACTGAGTCATGCTACACACGACTTACTTGCCTTTAACTGCACGACATATTTAAAGTCAAGTTAAATGTAAAAAACGATAGGATTTGATAACATTTGTCCTGAACTACAGCAACTACAGTATAGTCTTTGGTACTGCTGGCAAGTTCTCTTGAAAATGTGATGTTTCTTCTCACTACTGTCTACAGATGCAATGGCCTGTTTGGTGTTGGTAATGTCAGCAAGACATGCAATCAACGAGTTAGGTTGGTCCTGGAGGATGACCAGAGCCGTCTCACTGACACACTGACATCTTCTCCTTTCTCCTTTATTTGATAACCCTTGTCTCATCAACTTACCTCGCAGTCCTGAAGACCCTCTGGGAGTTGTGTTCCACATCTTGTCATCTTTTGCTTATACTCTAGTGTTCAGAGACATCATTAGGCCGTCTTAAGGCCCATTAGTTTGTTATTGTTGGAATACAAGATAATGCATGAAATGTACTGAAAGAAAAGCTGCTGAAAACTGATACTTCTGCTTTTGCATATCTATCTTTTCTGCGGCTATTTTGCTAAATGAATATTATGGTGGAATAAGTTATAGTTGCTCAATAAGTAGTTGTGGTTTTGTCACTTTTGTGTCTGAGACTTCGTAAGAGAAAGGCTTTGGTCTTCTTTGTACATATGAAGTTATGATCATTGATAATACTGTGAGTTCTTGTGACAAATCTTACCAATGGCGTTGAGCATATATTTGCTTTGCTTGTATTTTTCATTGATAACGGATGTAGATTGTAACTGCCAACACACAAATGGAATTAAGCGTGTATTATTTGGGATGTCTTACGCATTCAATGAATATGCAAAGCTAGGATGAGTTGTCACGTCGATCTGTTAGCATCCACATAAATGGTAACACTGTCCTTGTAGATTGGAAGACATGCTGCTGTTACGCTTTACAGCTCAGTGATAAAGATGAAAGAATGCTGATTTTTTACGAATTTAGATCAACTGAACGAGCAGTAACAAGCAGTGGTTATTACAAATCAATAGACAAAATTCTATTGTAGGCAGTTTCCTGCATTGCAATTAGACTGGATGTTTGGTCTTTCAGTTGCAAATATATGCAGCTCTAGCTTACATATTGACTTGTAATGTGCACCACTAATTCTTAGAAGTGTGACGTAAATGACCAATGTATTTAAGTGTATAGAGTAGGCTGACAGTGAAGACTTCCTTATATCTGGTGCTACAGAAGTCCTGTAATGACACTGCTGTGGAGTCAGGTTTCTGTCCTTCCTGTTTTACCTCACTGAAAAGAGCAGGTTTTGTGTGAAATGAAGTGTGTATCGCTGAGGCCTGCCTGATCTGACTGATGTGGAAATGTCCTGCTCAGCCTTGAATGCCAAGCTACTTTGACACTTACACAGACCGTTGGAAGCAGCAAGTCCCTCTAGTGCTGGAAAATATGTGACAAGACAGACTAATGTTTTTCTAAAAAAAAAAATTTTTTATACATTCAAACAGGAAAAGTAAGAAAAACAAAGAGAGTCAGTCATGTATTAGGAAATGCATTGCACCCTTTCATCAAATGATGTCCCAGTCTAAGCTAATGGTTGCTATTGTGCAAGCTTATCCAGCCTAAATTGACATCTTTTGTTTCATATGATGTACTTTGATTGCAGGTAGAGGTCAGGAGCAGTCACAATGTACAACGGGATTGGTCTGAACACAGCCCGTGGCTCCGGCACTAATGGCTACGTCCAGAGAAACATATCCTTCATCAAGCGCCACAAGGATAAAGTTGACTACAAATCAGAGGAGGAACTCAAGAAACTTGATGCACAGACAAATAAAAAACCAAATGTAGAAATCCTCGACCATGAGCGTAAAAGGAAGATGGAACTGAAATGCATCGAGATGCAAGAACTCATGGAAGAGCAAGGGTGAGTGACATTTCAATGCTTTCAACTAAGATTTGATTTGAGCATTGCTGATGTACAAGTGCTACGAAAGATTTATGAAGTTAAATGACATCAGTAATGGTCAGTTGTGTCTCTTTAATACTGATCTTAAAACCACATTTGCTATTGTGAGGGTTTTAAGTGTGGATTTGATCTTGCATGGGAGTACAGCGTGGTCAATTTTAATCCTGAAGTTCTTGCAATGATTTAGTTTGTGCCTGAACTTCATTTGCCGAAGCTCACTTCTTATGTTCATAAAAAATTTAAACGGTGGTCTATTGGGTTTGAATAGCAGCCAGCCAAGGGATTGATATTTTGGAAACACATGGTGAAAACATCATACATTATGCATAGCGTGGGGGAAGACTGAACTTAATCAGTTCCTAATTGTTAATTAATGTGAATAATGATAGAAACTACATATTTCCCAATGGAAGGGAACATTGAAATGATAGATAAGAATGGGTGGCAATGCCATAAATTATTTAAGTGTGAATCAAGCTTATGACATAATTTCTGATTTAATATTGAGTTTAATCTGGGTTTTTCAAAGTTTTTAATTACATAGAACAGATTAATGGATCATTGCTTGTGTATGTGATCATTATGATAAGTATCATTTCATATATGTTACAAGTTTGTGATTTATTCATGCACTACTACCTGAGTTTGTGGTGAATGTTGGACAGGCAAGAACAAAATGGCGACTTTCTGTAGGGATGAAATTGATACCGATATTGAACAAAATTATCCCAACAAGGCATTTTACCTGATTTATAGGCAAGCCCCTGTTAAATGATTTTGGATCATTTGTCAACCAAAGAGTGAGCAAAACAGAGAATTAGATCTATTTCTTATATCCTTTCAGATATTCTCCTGAGGAAGTTGAACGGAAAGTGTCAACATTCAGAAAAATGTTGATGGACAAAGAAGTTGTATCAGAAAAAGTGGTAGAAAAGGATGAAGCTGGCCGACCAATGTGAGTACTTTTCTGCTGTCATTTGTTGTTGATATTTGGTTAAGTCAGATGTTCTCTGTCAATTTGTACTTTCTGGAGTTAAGTTTTGATGTAAATTAATGTATAAAGTGGTTGGGCAGATTGATATAGAGAGCTTGTCTGTTTTAGCATCTGATTTGTCTTTTCCATCTAAACTCTTTTAACTACTCGCTCGTAACAATTGGAAATGAATGAAGCCTTGGACTGTTTGTGAGACTCCTTGTGACTTAAAAGAACAGTTAAACAGATGCCAACTTGGAGTCACTAAAACAACAGAAAAAGAGATGTAGGTTGTTTTGCTTTAAATAATGTAGGAGAGGCATATTCTCTTTGTTCTGGCTTTTCTGTTTGATTTGAGCTGCTGGGCGTGAGGTCGGAAGAGTCATTCATCACTCGGGTGACATGGTGTAAGCCACTTGTTTGACATTGCGGTGATTCATTTGCATCCGTTGAGAATACCTGAATGATGGTGATACTGCACCATTGCTTTTCCTCTGGCGTCATGCAGGACTTTAGTAGTTGTACCAGTATATACAAGAACATAAGTTTTACAGTCATTGTGCTTGTTTAGATAATACCAAGGATTTACATTGTATTTGATTGACAGAGGAAGCTAAGCATTGATGGTACAATTTGTATTGTATTGTTCGGAGGAGCCAGGAAAGTTGGTGTCAGAAGAGATATGTTTTTTCGATTCAATAACTACAGAACAGCATGCTATTTAATGGACAGAGTAAGCCTTCTATGCCCATTAAGAATTTTGCATGTATCAGATCGAAATGAAGAAGTGGCAACTTATTGCATGAGGTTGAAATTGCTTAAAATTGGACAACTTGTCATGGAAAAGTTGTGTGGCACTGGAAGAGAAGACAAACTTCACCCAACATATACACCATGGCTCACCCTTTCAGTCAAATCTTTGTGCATGTCAACATTGCAAAGGACCTCAGTGCCTTTATCTAAGAAACATATGGACTGGGGACATGCAGACAAGTGTGTTTAGAATGCAGCAATAAAGATTAAGGAATGTAGATTGATGTACCTAATTATGGGATAGAATAATAGAATAGATTTATACTTTATTTATCATCACAGTCAGCATATCACAGGACGAAACTCATTTTAGACTCGATGAGACAATCGAACATGGGTAAATAATTTATCTGGTTCCCTGGCTATTTGCACACAGTTGGCTTGGAACAAATCTACTTAGTGCATTTATATATATATATATATATTCAGTTATCTGGTTCCCTCAGTTATCCGCACAGTTAACTGGGGGGCGAAGATGTGCGGATAAATGAGGGTTGACTGTACAAAGGTTTTACTATATCTGCTTGTTCGATGTCTCGAAATACTTAATCGTGATGGGCCTAATAACGTGTCTGCCCTCCACCCTAATACACAACTGGTCTCCAAGGCACATTTATAACTAAAATCACGAAGAGTATTGTGACTGTTAAAAATTAAATTCAAGTAGCTGTGGATAAGGTTTTCACGGAATAAGGACCTCACGGAATTAGGTACACTTACTCTACATGTCGTGAATTTGAACTGACCAGACACTGCATAGATCAGTGTAGATGTACCGTATGGAGCACAGATGGTGTTCAGTGTGATAGTAATGAATGAGAGATGAATCAATTGATTGCATATATTAGCAGCGTCACACATACAAAATATGTTTTCACTTCTCCCTGCTGTTATTGATTATACAATGAATATAGCTGCCTATGTTTGTGTTTCATTATAAATATGCACTCAACAGTACATTATCATATGATTACTGCACAAAAGTATGGATAGCGCAATTGTGGTGCCCATTAAGATCATCACTTACTTGAAAAGAAAATTTCCAGGATGAATGTGTATGTCCTGGTGACATGTAATATTTTTGAATGAGTGATACACTTTCAGCCACATAGATCTTTTTATATTAAATACTATTGAAGCTCTACTAGAAAAAGTAAGAATTTTATTTGAATACGCAATAGGAATAATTGAGTGTGACAATTCTTGTTGGTATCCATGAAATCTAATAAAACCATGAAATCTAATAAAACCAAGACTTGAAGACAATGTTCTGTTTCTAATGCATGGTTAATTCCAGCCCCCTGGTTTAAAATAATCTAAATAAATTTAAATTGTTCATTAGAAGACCAAACGATCCAATAGAATGTGCCCAGGGAGATATTTGTCTTAAAGCGTTAAGTCCAGTTCAAACTTACTTTAATTTCACAGTCTTAACTGTGCATCATTGAACTTTTTGAAATTTGTTACACAAATTTTGTGTCTTATACTAACACATGTGACTTCTTAAGAGGTACTTCTGTCATTGGTTTTAGGAAATTGTTGTAATAGTGGATTTTCACGGAAGGTTCTCTCTATTTCCACCAGGTGGCTAAAACATAATACTGCAATTCTATTGGCTGAAAATGTTCCCGCCCTTGACTCTGATTGGCTGAAGCAAAGTGCATCCAAGCAGCAGTATTTTTAGTGCATTTTAATGTATATTTGACACTTTAAAATTTAGTTGATATTTGTTATTTTTCTGAGAAAGTTATATTTATAAATCAGTTAGTTATTACCTACTTTGTCTGAAAAGCAAAATGAGTAATAAGAGGAGAGGAAAGACTTATGTCTTGCTGAATTCAGGGCTGTTCAGTGAAAAGA
Source organism: Alitta virens (assembly GCA_932294295.1). NCBI lineage: Eukaryota > Metazoa > Annelida > Polychaeta > Phyllodocida > Nereididae > Alitta > Alitta virens. Next base: position 27,137,819 of record OW028575.1, read on the forward strand.
CTCTATTGCAGTCTCATCATCACTTTTGGTGCTTGGCTTTGGTCATACATATAAAGTAGTCCTAGCCTTGCCAGGTTCTGTTGGGGGAACATCTCATACTCAGATACTGAGCAAAAAAGCTCTCCGTGCTTGCAGTTGGTTACATTTAAGTGTATAGTTGGTCCTGGGCAGGCTGGGTCGGCAGTGCTGATTGATAGAGGTGTTGCTAAAAAAATTAACGTAATATATGCGGCCAGTTTTGAAAGTATTAGATAAAGTGTACCAGTTGGCAACACAACCTTTGTTGACAGACCTGCTGCAAAAGGTACATATATTACAAATAGTCTTCATAAAGGCTGGTGTACCCTACAGATCATCAGTTCATGTCATTAATATGAAAATACAATGCAATGCAATGGTTTCATAGGAAAGCATTGTCCCTAGTCCAACATTAATCGCAAGACTATGTTCTGCACAATCTCCTACATGCGTTATAATAGTCTGTCACATATGACTGGTGCATGTCTCTAGCTTTACTTGTTAAAAACATGGAGTCACTATACACTGTATAGTGACTCCATGTTAAAAATAACCTCTAAGGCGGGCTGATACATGTTATAGATAGAAGTATGTGTATTATCCAATGTATGCAATGAAAGAATACATCGCTGCATGCAGCCATATCTCTGCACAGTGCTCCTGAACAAAATTCAGGGTTAACTTTTTTTACCGAAGATGACATATATATTTCCATAGTAATTAGTTTGTAAACACCCTGCTAGACTAACCCATAACTATTTATCAGTTTTGAAGCATACTTGTCACGTTTTACATCAAAATACTGTATAAACATATTATAACGGGTTGTAAACAAAGGTTCATGACAAGATTTAGCATTCTGATCTTCATTAGCATAGGAGATATGACATGCTATATGTAAAGAACCAAGGTGTGATAAACCAAAATTTTTAAAGTTATATTTCTCCAACAGATTTTAGTTTTTGCCTTTAAATGATCGTATGAAGTCTTTAGTAAATTTTTTAACCCTGAACTGAAGTTTGTTCAGGAGCACTGTGTCTGCAAAGTGAAGTTAATGAATGATGTCGTGGATTCTCACCACGTGGTCTTCGTGCCTTTACACCAGGTGGCGTGCTTGAGTATTTAGTACTTCGATTCTCCACTAGGCATTGAGTCTCCTACCAACAAGCTATTGGCAAATGCTCTCATCCCTTGCATTCTCTTGATGGAGTATCGTTTCCATTCCTTTTAGGACGTTGCACTGAACGTTTGAAGCATAATGGCTCGTATTTGTTGGACAAAAGGGTACCACCTGTATATCTTGGCATCAGATGATCATAATAATACTCAATTTTAGCCTAAAGCTATCATAATATCCTTTTCTATGCCTGCCCTGACTTACCAGGGGCATGCATCCAAAGATAAATTGCTATCACTTAAGCTAGAAATGTTTTTGGCCGCAACTAGACGCAACTCGCTTAGGGGATTAATCGAGGTTTCAGGATCTGATAGAGCTTGCCAAGTCTGTAATATTTCCCTTTGCTGTGTACCTTGTGGTGGAACGCACGGATTCATGAAGCACGGTTTGCATGCTAGCTCGTTAATTAGTCCTTTGAAAGCCCCGGTTAATTTCATTACAGTATTTTCTCTGATGCTTGGATAGTTCTGCGGTAATCACGCATTGTGGAGACAGAAGCATGGTAAATGGTAAGCGAAGCAGAAGCCATTAAACTGAAAGGCGATTGGTGGAAGAAGTGCTATTCATGCATGTTCAGTGTAAAGTTGGTGGTTTGTAATGGTGTATTGTGCCAGGCAAATAAAGAACTTGTAAACGAGGAATTTGGCAATGACAAAAGGCGCCACCGGCAAAAGATTGTATGCAAAGGAGTTGGAGAAGAAGCTGGCATGTGATCTACACCTCAGAGAGCGGACAATGACTTGTGCCTGTAGAGATGCTGGGGGATATTCAAACAGCACGTTGGCCTGCAGCAGCAGCAGTGACTGCAGCAGCATCAGCAGCATTCTGTTGGGTGGCCATGTTTACAGGGATGCTGATTGACAATGGTCTGTTGTGCCTTGGGACACACTATTCCTTCTTTCTTTGGCTGCTTTAATGGACCACAAACTGCTGTCCTGCTTGTCAGTTGACTGCATATGTATACAGATGTTGCTGCTGAATGCCTCCCTCAGACTGGCTCAATTGTCACACATTACAGCAGTCTCTCCTTGTGTTTACACCTACTAGGACAGACTGGCTAAGCTTAATACTATTTGACCTTGTTATGACAATATTTGTGATTGCAAGAGACCAAAAAGAAAAGTGGCAGCTAATCTACAACTTAAAAGGCACGCTTTTCAGCCATGTCACCTTTCATTTTTTCCTTGTCAATGACAGCAATCGCTTTTCAATAAAACCTTGAAATACACAGATTAAAAGCTGCTTTTTTATTGGATTCCGTGACTTTGAATTAGATGTGTGCCGGTTTGATTAAATTTTTGTTTCCCCTTCGCCATGGAGTGCCATTTGAAATGTTGTCTAACATGAACTGCTTTGATTTAAATGGTTACGCTGATATTGATCCTAGTAACACTGTCACCACTTTAAGCATTTCTGCGTAAGTTTTGAAATTTAGATTTTCATGTTGAATAAGTATCATTGCCACCTGAGTTATGTGATAATTTTAACGGTCTTTTAGGTCTTAAAGTTAGGTCTAAAGGAATAAACTTATTTAAATGGGGGTGATTGTAGTGAGTCTACTAGTGACTGTATATTACACTCTTAGTTTCATCATTGCATCCAAAACTGTTGTGTAACCTTGCATAGTCTGTGGATTTTATTGCTTGTTGTCCACTGCAGCATCATGTTGCTATGGGAGAGAAGTTTGCAACTCGGGGGATTGAGAACTAATCTACACAGGAAACAGTGTGTAGGGCTGCTGCAATGAGCTGCTGCAATGATTGTATCAGTTTGTGTGGAGCACAGCCGTCTGTATTGTGCACTGCAGAGGAATAGGAGTCTCCAGGCTACCGTGTGTACATGGCCTGGACCAATTTCCTGTCAGCTCGGGCTTATGAAATCTTAATTGGGACTGGGGGAAACAGGAGGGCAGGGAAAGCGCAGTGATCAGGAGCACATGGCGGCTGATCAAAGGCTGGCTTTGCATGAGTGGGTTCACTTAGGTGCGATCAAACTGCCACTGAACACTCTGAGAGACTGAGAGACTGAGGGAGACTAAGACTCATAGAGACGGGTGCGTGTGCCACCTATAGCTGTTCCTTCTTATCAGTTGTGCTATAAGAGTCTGTGAGGGACCATGCTACCCAGTAGTCTCGTCTCAGCAACTACCTCTGCTTTCTTGTGTACAGCATTCGCACTTCCCCATGGGCCCATGGACATGAGACGTCTTTTCTTGTCTGTTTCCATTCTTAGCTATTCTTATTAGCCTCTCCCTTGTCTACCACTAATCCCCACACAGACCCCACCCAAGCGTACATATCTCCACTTTACAACAAACATTGCCGAGAATGCCATTATTAATCACGTCCCTCCTCTTTTTACACCGCCATATTGTTGTTGTGGCAAACAAGTATGGTGGGATAAACCTTTGTTGCGATCTGTTTGATAAAACATGAGTGGATGTATTTATTATTAGGAACCTTTAGGGGGGAAAAAATGATTGCTGAAGCTTCAAATATGGACCCGCGGCGGCTGCTATAGCAACGCGGTGTGCATCATTTTCGCATAATGGAGTTCAGTAAGAATGACACAAGGGCGCGTCATGTGGAACGTTGCCTTTGAAGACGCTTGCCAGGACGCACGTCACGTGGAACGTTGCCTTGGTAGGCATCAAGTGCGTCCAATGCCCTCTATGACTGATTGATTGCTTGGAAATGGTTGAATGAACATTCAGCGTCCATTACATCAGAGAATTTAATCTGCCAGGCTTTAATGGAGTTGGACGGAGCTGTTGAAGCTCTTGTAGCGCTTGCAGATCGCTTTCCCAAGGAATGTACATGGAGTGTAATTGGTTGCACGAAACCAGCAACATTTGATTAATTCCAACAGCAGGGAAGCCGTACATGGTTATTGATGGGCAGATTCCGTTTTATAATTCGTTCTAATAGAACTGCGAGGCTTCTGTTCTGAATCTGTGCCAAAGTGACGTGAAATTTCGCGCGCTTCGGGAGTTGAAAATGGGAAGCAGACGAAATGTCTCAAGCTGCGTGAGAGAAAATGATTCGAACACATTCGTCACAGTCACGCTCGGCACGAGAACGCCTGACATCTGCAAATGGATTGTCAGTTGCATAATGCCTGTCATCCGCAAGGTCGTGCTCTGCTTTTAAATTTTTCCCTTGGTTTTATCGCCTCGCCACTTCCCTCCATTCACACATTGCTGTGCATTGGCGTCTCTGTGGCATCGCGTGCCACAGGATGGGATTGGCCAACCTTAAGGGGCCACAATGATCACCCTGGATTCACACCTTACCCCCAGGGTCACAATCTTTGCAAAGGCATCCATCCTGTTTCTTAGCACCGACGAATGGGGGCGTGTTTCTACTCTTGTTTCATTTGCACCGTATTTGATATATGTGTACGTTGCCTGCGGATGAAATTAGAATAAAATTTGAGACATATAATAAGGTGAAAGATTTGGCTCGTCCCTGGAAGTTACGTTATATGGTGTGTGTTCTTAAATAATTCGCAGAGGCGTGCTAAAAGTTTATGAAATATATATGTACCTTCAGGAACGTCATGCTAATTTATTTGAATGATATGTTTATCTGTAGCACTGGCTTGATTATAACAAACAACGAGCATTGGGCAATTCATAAAATTAAAAAGACACGATTAACAGGAACAATATTGGAGTCTTTCGGGTCATTGGATTTGAACTGCAACTTGACTGTGCTTTATAAGTCATACCGCAACTGCTGCAATGTCAGTCATTCAGCAAGTGTGTGACAACATTGCTAAAACCTTGGGAGAAATTAGAACAGGAGAGAACACTTAGAATTTGCAACATTAGCATGTTCTAATTAAAGTCAGTATTTGCATCAGATTTCGTAGAGTTTGACTTTGAAATACTCATATTAAGCACACTTCCATGTACAATCAGCGTCGCCCTGGCTGTGGAAGGTCAGTGGCCCTTAAAAGTCAATCTCCAGTGCTTTAGTGCTCAGAATATAGATAAATATGCGTGAAAACTGATAAATATGTAAATTTTATGCTTATTGTTGTACAATTGCCCCCAATTAGGGGCGGGTCCTCTGGTCATTGATGTACCTCAGTGCTATCTCCTGTTTCAATTTCTCCAAGCTAGAACTGGCTGAACGACTTCATGTAAATGTAATGCTATGTCTATCTGGTCCGTTTGTCTGTCATTTTGCATTGGATGTACTTGTATTCTGTGCACGTTCTCACTAGTCCATGGACTGAAGTGTCAGAACTAGATGTCATTGGATGACACACGGACACCGTTGCGGCACAAGTGTCATTAATGAGGGGCATGTTAATGCATTTATATGGATAGTGTTCTGGCTCAAAGGTTCATATTGGAAGGGTGTTTGAGGCAGTTTGAGTGACCAGCCAGCTGTACTGCTATCTTTTTGGTTGGCTGACGTAGGGGTTGAGGCTGTGGGGAATGACACACTGGCCCTGCTGACATATTGCCAGTAGCAGGGCGGACAGGCAATCGCCGTCTCCTCTCTCAGATACCCAGCCAGCCTGCCAGATCGCTCTGACCCGCTAAGCCTCCCCTTCCCATCAGTATGCGGGGCGGTGGCCACATCAAAAACAAAATTTCATCAGGTGGCGATGAGGGGCGATTAGGGGCAGGCTATGGGGGCCGATGACGCCGCCCACAACGCCTAAGAAGGCCGCCACTGGCCAAGGTGTGCGCCGATAACGCTCGTCTCATTACGCCTAATTCTGCCATGAGCTGCGCACAGTCACTCCAGCTTTGATAAGTCTCTTGCAGGCTGGAAGAAAAAGTGGGGAGGAAGAAAAATGAGCAAAGTGGATTGTCCCCACTTGGCAACTTTCCTCTTTATTCTGCCAAACTTACTGCAACTTGAGTGATTCTACTTCGAATAGAGATGTCTTTCTTATGAACAAACGGAGCCTTAGTGGTGTTCAATGGCCCAGAATGGCTTCACACAGTAAAAATGTTTTTGCCAGGTCTCTAATCAGTTTTGTTGTCTTGAGCTGTGGCAGAAGTGAGCAATGGCAGAAGTGAGCAAGTTTATGGGCTGTAATTTACCTCACAATTTCAGCCTTTTTTTTTATTGACTTGAATTTGAACCTTTGGCCTTATGCCCATGCAGGGCGCTGTGGCACTTAACTCTCCTTTAAATTCCACTCAGTGGTCAGTATTGTGCAAGTCGATTGTTTTATGGGCTTTTGGTGCTATAATTTGCTGCCCACTCGTAGACAGAAAAAAAGCCAGTCTAAGAAGTTTAGGTCTTATTCTGGAAGGTGGTCAGATAAAGAGGCTTATAAGGTCTAGCACTGAGCGTATTCTGAAGTAGGAGAATATGCCTCAGAAATCAGAATGTGAGATTGCAGCTCAGAGATCGAATTGTGCATCTGTGGAAAATATGGGGGGCTAGGTGCACCCATCGACGTCTCATGAGACATGCACAAAGGATAACTGTCACCAGAAATCCGTCTTGAGTGCTCAGTGACAGGCTGGCTACCTTCATGTTACTAGCAAAGCCTGGAGAACAGAGCCCCGTGAGTCTTTACTTGGCAGAGAGGGGGACTGTATAGAAACACACACGCCATTGCTTTGAAGTCCAAAGGGGAAATGCCACAGCTACAAATGAGTTCAAGTCAGAATAGGGCGGCCTTGTGGTACACCCACAGAAAGAAATGATTGTGTTCCGTTAGGAAGTAATATGTTGGGCGATGTGTTTTATCTGCAAGGTTCAGCAAGTGCACGACCCTTCACGTATAGACTGAGCATTGCATAAGCCTGAGGTCTGTGCATTGATCTTCTCTATTTGTTCTCGCATGCCACCTTGCTTCTAGAGCAATCAGCATAATTGGGCAAATGTTGGCCAATAGGCAAGTTGCATGCACTGTAAGTTGCAGCATTGGAAGGAGAGTAGAATGAGGAAAGCGAGGGCGGCTATGAAGGCTGCTGCTGCTGCTGGTGCTGAGGCGAGGGGAGGTTGAGATGGGGAAGGGAGGGGGGGGGGGTGTAGACTCACCTGCTGGCCTGGCCACGCCTGACTCAGCAGCCAAACGGAGCGGCCCACTGTTCCAGTAGAGTCTGCAGACAACTCAGCAAGCAGCACACACTGAGTCAAGGAGAACTGAGGAGATGCACACAACACGCAACATCCCCAACAAAGAGGGATGAGAGAGATGGATGCGTTGCTTGCCTCTGAAGCACCTCCAATGACCATTGCGTAACTCTCCACCTCAGCCATTGGCCAACACAGCAGAGTGATGCTCAAGCACTTTGCAGACTCCGACTGTTTGCCTGCCTGCACGTTAACTATTCACTCTGCGAACTTTTGCATTTGTTGGGATTCACTTGTGGTCTGCAAAAGAGGGATGTACCTGTGATGTTTTCCGTCTGACCAAAAAGGAAATCTTACGTAGCTCGTGTCTTTTATTTGTCATCGCTACTGAGGGAGCATACAAAGGTTTTATGATTAGACAGACCTCATCTGCAGGCAAAAGGCCTATGATTCGTGGCTTGCATGATACCATCCTCCTGCTGCTGCAACTTGTACTGTGGATTTGTAGGTGTTCCCATACACTTGTCTGCCTGTCATCTGGAAACATTGGTGTAGTTTATAGAAGCAGCGAGCCATTCATCCATACACGCTCTCTCTATGGACTGTGCTGATCATCATATTATGTGGCTTGTTCTGCACCCCTCTGCCTCTCTCTCTCTAATATTTATCTGCTCTCATATCAGCTATTGATGGGTGCCTGTAGCAGCACTTTCATTCTCTCTGGCTGCTGCGTGCATGTTACATCAACAACAAGTTGATGTAGTTTGTCACATCTCGCAGCATCCTGCAAATCCTTTCACGTCACATGATAATGATAGCATCCGATGCTGTCACGATGGGATTTTGCCTCAGCAGCTTGATTATTTCAAACACCAGCCTTGATCACAGCATGAAATTAACACATAATTGCTGAATTGGAAATCGTTATTCTTTCAGACATGTCACTGGGGATGGTAGACCTCAAGTTAACGTTTCACACAGGATGATACTTTCCAACTTTAATCCTGCCTTAATATTACATTGCATTACAAAGGGATTACGTTTTAATAACCACTTTTTTTTTAGCGATAACAACTGCATGGATAGACTTACTTGGTTGTCATTTAATGTGAAATATTAGGCAGTTTGTGGTCTAGAGGTTTGTAAAGCGAATTAGTAATTTCATTACTGATGAATGGTGTCTGTGTGTATTGGATACCAATTAGGTTAAACGACTTCTTCTATATATATGATATGATGCATGAATAATGTGTAAGTTGAGCACATGAAATAGCCATGTTAACATTTGAAAATGATATGATGAGAAAAAAAAAGAATGAAAAGGAAGGTAGGTGGTGGGGGGGGGGGGGGAGGAGAGACTTGAATAGCAAATGCATTTAGTTGATTGAAAAGTAAGTGTCACTGTGTTTTAGTTTGTGAAAGTTGCAAGTTATCGACTAAAGCGGTAGGTGATTGGAGTGTTTGGCCCAGGGGCAGACAAACATAATAAATAGGGGGATGAGTGGGGTGGCCGGGCAATGTGTCAGGGGGTGTCATGGGCTGGCCTGGTAATCAGGGGAGTAGCACTGGCACACCGTATGTCTCCTGCATGGGATTTGAGTGGTCGCCTGGGCCTGGCCTACACGACTTGTCCATTGACAGGGTCACAACGTGTGTTTATCAACTGTCTGACCCTGCTCCAGCTCTGTCCTGTAGCTCTTGTTGCTCGCTCCTCTCTGCATTTGCTTTTTGCTTCACTTTTCCGAACTCTTTTCTAACTAATCAGTAGCACTGGGCTTTTTTGTGCTGTCAGAATGTGCTTTGTTTGGGCTGAGGAGAAACGTTTAACCGAAGCTCCACACCGAGTTAAGTCAGCTTAACAAACTAGAACTGCAGCACAAGTGAGATTTGTAAGCACAATAAATCCACTGCTGACCCTTAATTGGATTAGAGTGGGCCACAGGACTGCTCTGTGGTCGGTTTGTGGTCACCCTATGAGGATTGATGCAGGTGATTCAACTGGACATTCAGCTGGACATTGGTCAAGCCTGCAACACTCGGCTCTAATTAAGTCGTGACGTGAGGACAGTGCTGATGACCTTTGCTGCATTTCGCTGCTCTTTAATCTTACCCTACATCAGTGTCTATTTGTTGGGATTTTGGGCACTTCCTAGACTTAATGTATCTCGAGGAAGACGCCTAATTGACTCAGAACAGTATAGTGCCCTTTGTTCGGTCAAAGCTCATGAGGTCGCAATTCAACAATGGATGAGGAGGCTTATAATTTGTCTGGTGCCCAAAACAAGTTAGAAATTGAGCAATGCCAATGCCTTTATGCTTTGCACATGAGATGTACTGGGATAATTTGACATTATGCATACATTGCATAGCATTGCATACCGGAAGTGATGTCTCTCTCGTGGATGTGTGTTTCAGTATTAGAAATAATGTTTTTGACATATTTACAGTATATTGTCATTTATGGGTGATTTATGCGATCATATCGGAATTTAACTCGAACTTTATAAATTTGCCTGGGCCATATCCACAACAAATAGTCTTTGAGACAAAACAAACAGAGAGGAATAATAGTTGCGCAGTAGTGCTAAAAATACGACTTTGAAGGTTATGGCCTTCGAGGCAGGTTGGCAGGTGTAGATGTCCATTTTTTCAGGAGATTATTCTCTTTTAATTCCCAAATTTAGTGGTGATTCATGGAGTGTAATTGCCTGGTTTCCTGATTTTAGCCTTTTAAAGTGTCGATTGTGGTTAGAACGCCCTAGACGAAGATTATAGTGTTTTGTACGATTCCAGTTGCGCAAGTTGTTTTGCTTAATAACCTAATCTGAAATATGACTTTGTGTCTTAAAGGTTCTATATTGATTTAGCTTAACTGTATATGCAAATGTTGAAAGGTTAGCATTTACCGATGAAAACATTTTGTTTGCGTATTTGTTTCTTGTTACAAATATTTTGATGTGTAACTAATGACATTCCATGTATTATTCCACATTAGATAACTGTGGTTCTGGTTATGCCAATATTTAGACATGCAAAAGACACATATTCTGACCAAACATAACTGATCAAGAATCAATAGGGATTTTGTGAATGATTTGTTTTAATCCCATTTGATGTGATTCTTTAAAAGCAGCTTTTTTCTCTGGTTCTGGCTTTTACTGTTTTGCAGTCTTTCAACTAGGTCTTTGCATTTTCCTTTGTTAATGGGAATCTAAAGATTTACCAAGGCGTTCTCGTGATTCAAGGTATATCTTAATGATATTCCGCAAATGGATAAGTATTCTAAAGCAATATGCATTACTTTTTTAAACTAAGAAGTCCCTTGAGGTATTGCATCGCTTGTCTGATCTCAATATGTTTCATTAACCTTCCTTAACTTATCCAAAGCTTGATGCTTGGCAAGTCATTTGTTTCTGCTAATGGCTGAAGGTAGCAGCTATGAAAGTGAAAATGGAGGATTCTCATTATGTGGTGTCCCACAGAACTTTGACATTTGATGTTTAAAGGAGTAGCAACATATTGTAGCTTTGTAAGGTGATTTGTGGACTTGTGTTGTAATGCATTGTAGACGGGGTGATGCATCTAATCTAATCCAAAACGCATGAATAATGTTAGAAAATGAAGTGTGCATTGAGGAGGGCATAGCATGCTGGATGGTAGTTATTGAGTCTCAGGGACCATTGTATCCAGTGGCTGTTTCAGATGAATAGATCCCCTGCTGCACACTACTGACAATGTTGATGGGTGCAGAGGGAGGGGCAGTTAGGACGAGCATTTAATTACAATATTGGAGCTTAAGGGAGAGGCAGAGGGAGGGGGTGGGAGGTGCAAGGTCATATACTCAGGGGTGACATGGGCTTCATTAGTATGATGATCAGCACAATGCCCAAAGCAAGAGCTCAGCTGTGTTTCCTCTGCAGGACCTACTAGAATGTTCACTGCTTCATTATCAATGTAAGGAGGACTGCCTTTTGTCGGTTAATATGGAGGCCAAAGGTGCAAAACGACCAGGGCTTCCCATACAGATCGTCCAATCGACTGAAGAAAGGATTCGACATCTGCCATGGATTAAGAGACGCCGCATTGAGCACCGCTGTACTTGTGGCCGAAGACCTCGGAAGCCTCTCTTCTTGCCTTTGCTAGATGGAGCCAATAAGGACTTGTTAACTCGGACTGAAATCCACATTAAGCAGGAACCAATTGACCTGCCACAATGTATGCACAATACGAACAATGATGCTCTGCCTGCTGTTCCTGCCACCACGGTGGTGCTCTCACCTGATGAAGGTCCAAATGCCAACATGCCAGTTCTGGATGCTAATGCCCAACCACCTCCCCTTGCTGCCCCACCATACTTGCCCCCTTCACCGCCTGTCTATTCACCATCTATGCAGGTGCCCCTCATCCACTCCACTGGCCCCATGCCCCCATATATAGTGCCATCCAATAACCCTCTGTCTTCTTCATTGCTGCTCTCTACCACCCCCCATCTTGGTTACTACTACCACTACCACCATCACCAGATTCCACCTGGCCTCTACCTAGCATCTCTGGTGCCTTATCAGCAGCAACAGCATCAGCATCAGCAGCAACCCTGGGATCTTCAAGCAGACCCTATTCTTCCCAACCCTTTGCTGTAAGTATATCATAGCAAGTGCGCAGTGTGTCATACCTTGACAGTCGCATTATGTCAGTTATAGGTAACACGAGCTGACAATCCTCAGCTCATTTGTCAGGAGCATAGATAATGGGTTGAGTGCCATCAATTATGCTTGGCAGTAGGAGGGTGTTAGGCTGGGGGTCAACACCACAGATACACAGGTCACCCCACCTGGCCTGCTTTCCTAATACAATTTCCGCCACGTCCCATGAGAGGGCTCAACTTGATTAAGCACGAAGACTGCCACTAAGCCCTGTAGCCTGCCCCCACCTGCAAATTGCACTGCATGCCACCTGGCAAACCATGAACAATAGCCTATTCGTGCTAATTAGGAACTTTCCTTGTGCTGCGAAAATGGAGTGGTGGCTAGCTGCTGTCATTTCAACCCCAGCGATCACAAGGGCCAAATCCAGACAAACTAGCGCCGGGTAGGCCCCAACCTTCATTGCTATGCACCCACACTAACCACACTTGGTGTCTGGTATCAGAGGTGGCCAACCTTGATCCTCCATCAATAATACCCATTCCTCGAGTCGTGATAAACATTCAACATGTGCGATCAGGCTGGACTCATCTTGGTTCGACTTGGTTTCTAGACCTAGACTTATGCCAGGTGCTGTTTGTCACGCCTCTCTCCATCATGCTTGGCCATTGATCCTTGTTTCGTTCATTACCCTGATCCCTGGCTTCTTGTGCAGATTGCACTATTATTACAGGACTTTCTGCATCCCAGCTTTCCCCCTAAGCCCAGCGCCATCCAGATAGTGATGCTGGGACTTCCAGGGCTATGGAATATTACCAGGGTGAATGTGTTCGCCCAGACTGAGATTTTCTGCATGCTTGTCATTACAATCGACCCAAGATACTCTCCCTTCCTGGAGTGATACCTCCTTTTCTGCAGTTGTCCCTGAGTGGAATTAATGATGTTTCTAAGTTTCATGAAGGTCTTCAACTGAGGACTACACTGTGCATTACCATGTTCATCTAGACCTATCGTTGATGATGGTCATAACCTTCTAACAAACTTGTGTGGGGGAAAAACAATCACTTAATGTAGTCTTAATACAATTCTGATCAGTTTTAACTTTAAGCAATCCAAATTTATTGTCTCTTAAGTGATGCAATTGTCAGGGCTTGTGAATCAGTTAAAACTTGTTTGCTTCTCAATTGCATGTTTAGTTCACTAAAAATGGATATTGAGGCTGCTTCTGGGCTCATAAAAGAAGAATGTACCAGCATGCACTGAATTTGATGAGTGAGTCACATGTTAATGAAAGTCTAAAACTGTCAACAAGTGCTATTCTGGTATTGGTCTGGATGTCAGTAGAGACTGAACAGTGCTTGTGCTCAGTCTTAGTTCTCATGCAAGTCTGGTGGCCTTGCTGCTATTGTTCTCTCAGTCAATTCAATAAGCTGCGCCATAGACTTTAGAGGTGTTTCGTGTGATTTAATTTCTTGGGAACGTTCTTGACAGTCGTTTATGTAATCTACAGGCTTTTTGGCAGATGCAATGGATCTGTCAAGATTAATCTGTTAAACTGACAAAGTAAATCTCATATCGACAAGATATTCTTTATGAAAGTGTCGGTTTAAAGACTGTTTCTTTTTTGTTTTTTTCAAATATCCAGTTTTTTAACCTTAGAATGGAGAGGTGCTGATAAAGGCATTGTAACACCTCCATGATATTGATTTGTTTTGAAACACATTTGTAGATACTGATAGCAAATAAATTAATGAAACTGTTTTGTGTATTTCAGAGCACGGGAGACGCATCAATTGGCAGAGGCCAACCAGGAGAAGAACCTGAAGTTGCGAGAAGCATTTGGTCTTAGCGAACATTATGTGGATGGAAGTTCATTTGATCCAGACAGAAAGGCAAAGGAAGAAGCTGCAAAGGCTGCTGCCATGGCCCAGAAGCAGTACAGGTATGGTGCATACTCACTGATGCTGTCAATCTGCACTTCTCTGAGTGCTCAGCTTTTCATTCTGTTTCTCATCTTGAAGACTTTCTGTGGTTTCAGAGACACATGAAGTGACTCTTGCATGCACTCTGGTGTCCTCTTTCACCCCTTTGCTTGTTTGCGAGTGCAACAGGCAGTAAAATAGCAGAAATCAATACGGCATCCAGTATTCAGTATTCAGCCTTAGTGGCCCTTAAATCCAGTTGTCTTAAATTGCAGTTTTTCACCATTCATTAAGTTTATGGCTCAGTGTCATTGGTTGTCAAATTAGGTACATCTGACCGGATTTAGAGAACATTAAATTGAGTTATTTTGGAATGCCATTCTTGCAGGTCACAAAAGATTGCAGATAATTGTGTTAGCACAATAGGATGAACTTATTTCTGAAACTTTCAGCAGCCTTTTGACTGAAGTATATTGATATCTTTTTGTAAACATGGCTTACTTCTCATGTTTGCGAAAGACAGCAGTCTGAATGATCCCCCGCCCCCGGATATCTTGAGTTTTTGCAATTTATTTTATTTTTCATAGACATCTTTGGTTCTTGTATGTAGTAAGCAAAAGACAAGAGGTATTTTTGGTTGCTAATGGGCCTGACTACATACATGCTTTTTACAGGTTTGTATGAACTCTGTGTCTACATTTTTTGCGAAGGGAACTATGTAATTGGAAATATGAGTGCACCTGTTGTTTCTATCCCAACTCCAGACTTAAAGAAGCATGGTGTGGTGTTTCTTGTCATTCAGAGAACTATACATGTGCTAATACTTTAGTGGATGAAGTTTCGTCTGCTCCATTATAGCTATAGTGGAGTCTCTACTGAGTGGAACAGTCAGTTGGGCTTGTGTTTCTGTGGTTGGATTGCCGATATTTCATTAGGCATTTCCGTGGTTAGAAAGGAAATCATTAAGTGTCTGAAAAGAGGACCATGAGAGACGAGGAAGGTTGGCATTCTTCACCTGAGTTCAGGACAGGCAGCCTTTGAAGCTCTTTGAGGCCGGTGATTGCAACTTACCTGCTTGGTCTGTCACACATTGTGTCTTTTCACTCTCTGTCCAATCTTTTGTTGAATGGTCTGCTGCTCTCTCTGTTTTATGGAGGGTTTGGCTGCTGAGTGTTCAGCATAGCATAAGTTTGCAAGATCAAGAAGAAGTCATGAAAACTGAAGCGACCAAAGGAGGGGTCTCGACCAAAGGAGGGGTCGCATGTGGGAATGCTGCATCAATTACTTCGGCTGGTGGTTCGCATGTCTTGGCAGACTCCATCAACCTTTAATCAAGCCAGCCTACTGCCTCTCGCAGGTGTTTTCTTGTTTCAATATCCTTCCCAAGAAGGATTCAGGAATCCATCACGCGGTCTAATACTGTGTCCTTTTAACGCACTCATCTCTGTCAGGTGGTGTGAGCCCACTGCTGTTTGCCCTTGCATTATAGCCCCTACCATTACTGACATTAGGGTGCTGTTTGTCTCATTGCCTCTCATATGCATGATGTTATTCCACCCCACTGCCCTGGAAATAGCCAAACTGTTGTCAATAGAGCTTAGGGTCTTTCAGACTCATTCCAGTGAGGAAATGCTGCTTCAGTGGTTAGAGTGCGAGCAATCAGGCAGCACTTAATGAATTGGCCGTCATCAGCGGCTCTGACCCCGTAATCAAATGGGACGAGTGACGATAGCCTCACACGCGATGTCCATCTCACATATCCTTGGTGCTAGGGTACTGGGACATTTAACTGCTTTAGGGCCTATTATCAACAAACAATTAATGTACCAGTAGATATCCATTACAACTTCATTGTCTCTTTGTTGTGCTAATCAGTCAATGTCTACATGTCCATGTGTGAGTTGACGAAAAATCTCATCCCGTCTGTATTGTAGTATCAGGGACTGAAACTCCTTGGCATTTTATTGACTCTGGGTTACGTGCAAATCCAAGGTCCCATCATGTAGTGGATGTTGTTAAAACCGCCAGTCTGGTGAATGACTTTTCGAAATTGGCAACGGGTGCCATACACAGGGAACCTGTATGACCTGGGAGACATTTGATAAGGACACTGATGAATCTTTGGTGTATATGAATACAGTTGTTTTACTATCTTCATCCATTATGTAGGTGACCATTTTTGTCTTCCTAACAACTAACAACAGATTTCCAGATTGCATTAGTTCATCTCATTATGGACAATGAAAGCTTCAAGGTATATGGACCAGCCGCAGGGCATAGAGATATTAATAATGCGCCATAAAAAGTGTTGGTGAGAAAATTGCAAATTTTCAACATCAGGTTGGTTCAGTTGCCTGATGTGCCGAGATTATTCAGTGTATATGAACTGCTTTTGACAGTCACTGGGGAATAAAGGTCATTTAGAAATTGACCTGTTGTAATGCAAGTCATGCAGTAGAAGTTCCTTTGCCTTTGTTGCTTCAGGCTTTGCAAAACTAGCCTGAGGTAATAAGAAGCAGCAGACCCGTGAGGTACTGGTTGGCTTAAGACTTGGGTCTCACTTATCACTGGCCAGAGCCTAGTGCCTCATCCATCTCGCGGCTGAGACAGATGAAAGAAAGATGAGAGCATGAAGAGGGAGAAGGGGTCCTGGTTTCATCTCTGACCTCATAAAACTTTCCCGCTGACCATGGGTTATGGCCGTGTATGTGGAGATGACAGATCACAGCGTCGCTCTGTTTGCAGTCTTCTGGACCCGACTTAATGAGATGGGATCAGCACACTATGTTCTCCCCTTCAATATCACACTGTTGGTCAGGGTGGTGATGATTCTCGTAAACGTGATCTCCTTTGTGGTCCTCTCCTGCTTGGTCTGACATGCGCTCATTGACCTGAGGCCAGCTGAAGTATTTACGCCTTACTGTCACTTGGCCCTTGCTGTGAATGATAAGGTGCTGTCATGATGCAGGTCCAGCTTCACTGTTTGTGATGTACATGATATATAATGTATCTGATTAAGTTGGGAGAGCTGATTCTTCGCTTATTAAAAACTGCATTTTGACTATCACCTGTGCCCAGTTGAGCAGTGACCAGCAATGTTTTGTTAACAAGCTCTACACTTTGTGTGTTGTATGATATGAAAAATATTACACAACTTCTTAATCTTACCTTGAAGATAATCAATCTGATCACCTGGTAAGAGGTGCATCAGCGTGAAAATAAGTCCCTAGTACTGCTCTACAAGAGGTATTTGGGTGAATAGTTGAAATTTAAGCAGTTCTGATTTCTGCTCTGGTGATCTGTCTGTGAAGGACGAGTACAGTTGGACAGGCAGAATTGGAAGGTATAAAGTGGGAGGGTCATCCGTATTGTGAGGCTGACACCTAACACACCAGGGTCATTACAGGCACAGTCAATCTCATTACCCGACATGCTTTCATTCATTTGTGCCCTGATTAAATCCACATTACACTCAGCAAAAACTGGGCCCATGCATTATAGAAGAATTGATTTGCCACTGTTTGTGATGTACAAACTGTGACACTGGGACTGTTGGTTGGGCTCCCCTTGTGAATATTCTGTTGATGAGATGCAATAATTGATATGACACATTGCAAACACGCACAACTTATTTTTTTTGTCATCGTGATGGATTGTAACTTGCTGTACTACAGTGTTTGTTTTTTTCTGGGATTATAGCATTTAAGAATCTGACTGCGTGTCTGGAGTTGAGTAACGATGGTAGAAACTACTGGACAGCTTGATTTATTAATACATAGATGTGTAAGAAAGATGCAGAAGGAATAACTTGCTGTGTTATATGTACATTGTATATGCATTTATATTATTTGATCCTATAGATGATTCAATTTCACACGCTTTAGATAGTGTAAAAACAATTTGTTTCAGGCAGGACTGATTTATAGTTTGTGGTAAATTTTAAATGTGCTTGTTATGTCATAATGGGTGTAAGGATTATGCAGACTGCTATTTCCTGTGTGAAGGAATGTCTAAGCCAGCAGGTGGTTTATATTAGGCCTTGACCAGCTCTGCTGAAACTGCTCAGTTTCAAATTCATGCCATAAGATGTCAACTGGAAGTTGTTTGAGGTAGATGTTAAAATAGTAGCCCAAGTAAAGAACCACTTATTGGGCGAATGTGTGACATATTCGGGACTTTTAATTCTTATATCATTATTACATCTGCCTGTGCAGTACAAAGAGTAATTTTAGTGCTTCAAGCCTGCTGTGGTTTTTTTGTGGTCGCTTGGCATGTAAGCCTAAGGCTATAAGCATTAACTCCACTGAGAGAGTTCAACAATACTCGATGCATTAACAAAAACCGATCACTGACGAGTTATCTGTGCATGTTGATACTATATTAATTTTTCCTTTTGTGTATTTCAGTATTGTGCGCAGTTCAAGCTCTTCCCGGTCACCATCTCCTCCTCCAAAGAAAAAGAAGAAAAAGTCAAGCAGTCACAGAAGCCGGTGAGTGCTTTGATCTAGGTTTTAATTAATCAGCCTCTTTGTGAGTCTTGTCAAAGGCATAAAGATCAATTTGCACCTAGCTGAGATAAATTCGATCTAGACAAGAAATTCTAAACTTGGAAATGCTCTGTAGATAGGTTATCTGTGACATTGTTGGATGACGAATGTGTTCAACATTAGGCCATACCTGACCATGCCCCTTTTCAATTAGTACGGAGGAAACTGACTTCCTGGAAAGGTGCAGGACCAAGTCAGGCGCTGAAGCATAACTGCTTTTGGCCTCCTTTTTTTTCGGCAGGACGCAGGTAGAGGCGCCTTTGCTCTGGTCCACCCTGCACCTTGATTGATAGGATCTTCCGGTGGTTTGCATTTGGCAGCTTGTTCTAGGTGTGATGAATGTTCCCCGCCCTGTTAACTATCCACCAGGATTACGATAGATGAGTTACGATAGACGCTTCATGCTACCACCTTGTATTTTGCTGTCATGGGTCTAACAACATGCCACTCAAGCATACTTGATCTACAGCTGCTGCTGTAGTGTGCTGCTGGAAATTTCATAACTTGATGCCATTAATACCAACATGTATAAAAAGTGGTGAACAGCGCTATGCACTATGCAGCCTGATTATATCATGACTTCATCCTGGGGATTCGTGTGTTCCACCGAACTGAGATGCTCAGATGCTATGAATGATTAATGGCATTTTTGAACGTGTGAAAGCATTTCAACTTCATAATGGCAATCCTCAATACTGCTCTTTGGAACCGTTTCCTATTAAAATGGTTGATGATCAAACTGCAGTCCAACCCATTTGTTTAGTAATGCTTAATTAGTGTTATCTGTTTCTTGTAGTCGGCAATGTTACTAGACATCACCTGTACATCCCAGTGCAGCATAAAGGTCACTGAACGACTCGTGAATGTGATTGTTATTCACAAATGATTATTTGCTTTTCCAGGTCAGAAAGTCCGTCTCCCACTCGGAAGGACAAGAAAAAGAAAAGCAAGAAGCACAAACGTGATGGGTAGGTTTTGCTGCTTACCATATGATGATTTTTCTCAGCATCCCTCAGTACAGGTTAACTGGCAAGATATAAAGTGCAGGAGAGACTGTCATGGTGCCTTCATTTGCCACTTTGCTGGTGTTTGGATTTTTGAACTGCACAACTTGAGAAATTTCAGGAGGATACAAAGATTGTTTGCATTTCTCTTCTGCCGAGGGCGTCTGTACATCTTTGTTATTTATTGTGCATTTTCTCTTATTGTTGTTAGTGTTCTTTGGTCAGTGTAGTTTAAGTCAAACAAATGTATCATATACACATATAGCAGCCTCAGGAGACACAAAGGAGTCTGCAGAATAAATTCATGCACTCTGGAACTATTTTTTATTAGCCCTTAGCCTGCTTTTCGTGGGTGAGGACGTGCTCTATTTACATAAGAATTAATTAGGTGGCAAATCTTCCGCAATACTACTCTTTTATTCTTTCCTTCAACTCTTTTTTTAATTCATGAGGACTATGTATGAACTTCCTGCCAATTGATCTCATATTACATGTTCTCTATGTCCTTATAACTTCATAGATAGATCTAAATTGTATTATAAGCTTCTAAGTGTTTTGTCTATTTTTGATGCGGTATAGAATCATCATAAAAATCTTGAAATTTCTGGCTATTCAAATAATTAGACCTGTCATACAAACAATACACATTTTCAACTTAATTTGAATTTATTTTCAAAGAAAAGATTCCATTCAGGCTAAGTGTATGAAACTGTGCGCAGTTCAGCTTGAATAGAAGTTACTTTATCATGGTTCATGTAATAAGCTATAGCACTTCATCTGCTGAGGTTTCAGCATGGACATTTTATAGGAAATTCTTAATGACTGTGGATTAAACAAATATTTTCTGCACCGCTCCTAGTAGTGCGCTCGAGTCACTTTGGAAATGAAACATGTGTAAACCTGATAGCTGGTGAAATTTAGTTTAGATATTCATGTTTATTAAGTGTTGTCAATGTTTCTATGAATAAAACCAAATATATTTTATGAATTTTTTTTTTCTTTGTTGTGCCCATACCTTTGTTTGGTACGTTTTCCATTCATAATATCTGGTGAAACTCGATAAAATAAATAATTAATATAAGTAGATGGTAAAGCGTGAGGAACTTACAGTGCTTCAAATGCCATACAGTAGGTTTGATTAAGAAATGATCTAAATCTATTTGTGGTATTTCTCTGTTTTTAACGTGGGGGTTATTCACATTCTTCTCAGCAGCTTTTAACACCTGAATGGTGTAACCCTATTTAGTTTGTGCTTTGAATTTTATCAGTTTGACTCTGTGTACAGTTATTTAATTTTGCATGGCGCGACACCACAATTGTATGTTAATTTTCATAGTCTTGTCTGCTACAGTTTCATGTGAAAGGTAAGAATACTAAATGACCACTTGCACTTTTCTAAATGTATTATCTGAATCTCAGTATGTGAATAATGAAATATACTGCAGTGATTTACTGATTATATTATATTATTATATTATTATATTATAGAAGTATCAGGCAAGACTTGATGTAACATGATTTACTTTATTTTCTGTGTCTCATTGACCTTATACATGTACTGCTTCTTTATTTTTCTGTAAGTGTAGAATTTTCGTAGGAATTTACACATTGCTAGTCTTTCCTTTTGATGCATCTAATACTAGTGCGATGTAGTGAAAAAAGAGAGATGATAATTAAGCTTTTTTATCTGGCTGATTTTGATAATGGGTGATTGCTGGCATGTGATACCTAAGGCATAGATACATAGTATTTATTTAATCCGTTTGCACAGTGAGTTTGCACTGACGGGAGGTGAAACTGGTCTTATTATTTGTTTTGAGTTGTTCCGTGGCTTTAATTTAAGGTTAAACAGCCATACAAATGTAGAATGTTTGTTTATTTATTGGACATAAGTGAGCGAATGAGTGTATGTTTGTGAAATGCATGGTTATTATACAGATACTAATATTTTTATGTAGTCAGTGTTGCTTCTGGATCAAAAATTTCCAACGGCTTTAAACTTAGCATATATTACTGAATCAAAGTGCGTTGTTTGGAAGCAATGCTTATTTTCACACTGACTTACTGTGCACTCTTTCTGACATTCTTGAGTTACGCGTCTCTAAAATTAATGTTATTCTGTCTGACTGGTTGAGGTCTAATCTCTCGCACCATACAGAAATAACCCAACAAAAGCTGTTGAAATTTTTGATAATGTGAAGTGATTCAGTTTCCTCTTTGCAAATTTGAATGCTGCTCATTTGTGCCATGAGGGACACGACAAGAGTATACCAATTTCTCGTGGATGTAAATACATTCCATCATTGCCCTTATTAAATCATTTCTCTTTCCCTTTTCTTGTGCATATTAAACTTTAGCAGGCACATAAATATCTAAGGTAATATGTTCTGTGTTTGTTTTGTAGTACATATATATGCATATATATATATATATATATATACGTTATGATATCACGTCGTTATAACAATAGAAAACATAACCAAAAAAACTTTGACGAGTCTGAGCCCTTTCATTTGGCATGCATGGTCTCTTTTTTTAACTGTAGCTGTATTTTATCATCGACACTTTTCTTGTTGGTTCTTTTGTTTTCACTTTGCACCTCTGAACTCTAACAAAAAAAGGGTTTCGTTTTTAAGAAGTAGATCCAAAATGGGGCATTATTTTGCGGCACTGCCATTTTGAGTAACATAGTGATTTTTTTTATTAAGTGAACTGACTGCCAGTGGTCCAGATTAAGGTAGTGTTTGAGTTTTAAACCACCTATCCTAATAAAAGACCATACTCTGGTTTTAAGTGTCAAATATTGATTGTATTTTACTTCATAAGATGTATCTTACTATTTGGAAGATTGATTGTATATTTGGAAATATTTTGTTTGTTACTAGTTATTATATTTCTTCTGCCAAATTAGATCAGGTAAGATGATAGGATAAAGAATGTCTTTGTGGTAGTTGTATAATAAAATGTTTTATTTTGGATGTCATGGTATTCAATTGTCAAATGATATCATGAATGTAGACCATGAGCAAATTCACCTGGTTAAGATGTTGACCGAGTATCCTTATGTATGGCTAATTTCCGTATCAATAACCTGGCATTTCTTGCCGTTGCTGTGAAGAATTAACTTTTGAAGTGACTTGAACGATAAAACTAACTGCTTGCTTCATCTATTAATATGTGCTGGTGTGCGGGTTTTGACTTAAGTGCCTGATTATAACAAGTTGTGTGCACTTTAGTTGAATTGACCTGTAGATATACTGTATGATGATATAACATTCCCATGAGTGTTGCACCCCAAAGTCCACATTGTTACTGAAGTGAATAAAAAGATAAACACTTCATTTCTATGCCTTCATGAAAGGAAGCCCCAAAAGCTCAAACTAAGGTAAATTGGTAAGAGTTACCATCTGTTCGTGTCTGTTCATTTGGCTCTTCTGTTGTTTTTGACCTCATTCTAGAGTTAGATAATAATGGAAAGAAAAATGGGATTTCAAGGGGCAAACCTAAAGATAAATCAGAGCTGGATCTTGCATCAAATATTAGAAATCATTACTGTGGTTTCGAGATAGCGAGACCAGCTCCTATTTTCATCATGTATCAGGGTTCATACATTTCTGTATGTAAGTCAGTGGACTGATCGCTGATCATAAAATGTTGTGTATGTAATTATATATGTTTATCATGACGACTAGAGATTTGTTTTCTTCCTGGGATTGTGGCTGCCTATTACGGTGTCTTGCTGTCTTGCTTAATAGCTAAGGGGCTGGATTTGCTATCTCTCTATCTCTATCTCTCTGTTACTCTACCTCTGTACCTCCATCAATTTCCTCATTGTTTTAGTTTTACACCAGTTGATTTGTATGCCTGCATGCATGAAAGAAGCTGCAGCCGGCTTCTCTCTGCTGAAGCATTGGTCATCTTTGTGTCCTCCTTTTTCAGATCGGCATCTCCCAAGCGTAAGAGGAAGAGGTCCAAGAAGCAGAGGAAAAGGTGAGCATCGTTTTGCTTTTGCCCCTGTGCGATTTCAGCAGTCAAGTTTACAGGTACCGTTCCCCCTTGAGAGCTGTACTTCATCAACCCAAGTGGGCATTCAGATAAACATTTCTCTTTATTTTGGCTAAAAAAACAATTGGTGTAGGTGACACCCTCATATTCATTTTGTGCCTTCTGCAAATTTTGTAACTAATTTCCTGTGAATACATCTTTGATTCTGTGGCCTTTTTGTAGGTAAGTAAGCGGTAATTGGAAAATCCGTGGATGCTTATTTTCTCTCCACATTTATACATAGACTTTGTCTCTAGTCTAGTGTCTCTAGAGCCAAGGCCAGTTAGCTGTGACGCGAAATTCCATTAAAATAAACCATACAGTACTGATTAAACCGAAGGAAGCCGTGTCCTCATTTGTCAATTAATTGTATGGCAAAATTTTGATCATTTGATTTTAAACTTGTAAAACCGTCTGTGCATGTTACTCTGTTGTCCTTCGGTCTTATGTTAATTTTCGTATTTATTGATTATCACAATTGTGGCTTTGGAGAGTGCACGTTGTGTTTTTGTTATAATTTATTATGACATTCAATGGTTTTTGTTGATTTGCTTGTAGGCTTCTTTGAAGTTTCTGTGCTCAAAATGCTGACAATAATGCATGATGGGTAATCGGCAAGTGCAATTCGTTTTTCCACCGACTATGTTGTAATTACAATCTTTTGTCTGACAGTATTTGGGGAGGAATTTGTTGTGAGCAGTTTGAGCATTATTGTGTTTTGTCTTAATGTGTGTCTTGGTGGCTCTAAAAACTATTTCAAAACTAATTATTTGTATCGACTTAACTTGGTTTAGAATTGCTGTGGATTTCCACTAGATTTACTTTCCTTATCACCAATCAGGGAACACATATCAAGAACAAATATACATATTTGGAGTTTTTCCATCAAAGACAAATTGATAAGCGAATTTCCAATGTTTTTGCCTTTTAGCTTGAAATATTAACAATAATCAATGCCATTTTCTTTTATATTGTCTGCAGCACTTGAGAGTGTATTTAAACTGGTGAGATATATTATCCAACCCTGTTTGCACACTAAGTTGTCTCAATAATATTTATCTGTATCAACACTCAAGTATCTGACAGTGTATGTGCCCTGGGCTTTTATAAGGAGAAAAAAGATGCAGCAAATAGTTTACTTGAGTATCTGGTGTGATTTATGCATGTTAAAAAATGATTCTCATCTCCGTCCTAGGTGATGATTCTACCCGAAGGTGTCTCATACATTTCAGTATTTCTGTTGTATTTTATTTTCATTTTTATATTTCTGTTCCATCGTCATTTTAACAAGAAGTGTTCTGTCCACAACTGTGGGTGTTCAACACATACATAACAGTCATCTAAGATGAAAAAGAATGTCTTGTTCTAAGAAAAGCTTATTGTAAGGTTCTCAGTGCTTGTGTAGTGTTACAGTTAACAACAAACTAACATAACTTAATCTGCCCTCGTCATTTTGTTCTTAAGACGTAAGGGATGGGATGGCCCTCTTTTATTTTTGCTTGTCGTAAATGATGTGAGCA
Source organism: Alitta virens (assembly GCA_932294295.1). Classification (NCBI taxonomy): domain Eukaryota; kingdom Metazoa; phylum Annelida; class Polychaeta; order Phyllodocida; family Nereididae; genus Alitta; species Alitta virens. The sequence goes on from OW028575.1 coordinate 27,162,747, forward strand.
TGCCATCACCTGCTCTGTTAAGTTAATATCTTGATTGCTGCGATGTGTTCTAGCTCTGATTCCTGGTTACAGGTCGCCAAGCAAAAGTCCGGAGCGGAAGGAGGAAAGGACGGAGAAGAGTAAAAAGAAGAAGAAAAGGAAGACACCGGTGACGTCGAGTTCTGAAAATGATTCTAATTCTGATAGTGATTCAGATGGGTGAGTCTTGTGACATTAATGAAATGATCAGTGAGTTCACTCCATGTAATGGCAATTATGGCATCAACATTTGGTTTAATCAAATTTTGTGTGGATGTCAGACTTAGATGTTTATTCTTACAGCTCTGTCAGTCCTTCACCAGAAAAAAGAAAAAACAAACACAAGTCGTCATCGCCAGAAATTTCCAGCACCAAGATCACTTCAGAAAAGCACAAACTGCCATCGCCTCAATTGCCAACACCTTCTCTTAGCCCAAGTCCACCTAGGTAAGAATGTGAATCTGTGAATTGTGTTGTTTTGAGGATTGTTTAGATACTGCCAGTACATGTATTAAGCGAAATTGTGGAAGTTATCATATTTTGATTCACCAGCTGAGATGGCTGCTAATAGTGTGTGTCATTTACACAGGGTGGCGCCACCAGTTGTTGGAAAAGTATCCAGTCAGAGAAAGTCTCGGTCTCTGTCGCCGCTTTCTGCCAGGTGAGTTGTGCTCCAAATATTTAGTGATGCCTTGGAATTTATCAACACACATCATGTAATAGAAACTGGCATCTACATTTCTTTTATTCTTGCATTACCTTCCATGTCAGTACTCAGTAGACTGCAATTGCTCTTTACTGGAATGTGCAATTACTTTCTTTTAATTGGTTTTGTTGTATGGTTAGTATTTTTGATTGGTTTGTCAAGACTGTCATTGATTATGCACTGCATGAAAATGCTTCTAATTGATGGACGCTGAAACTGAAACTTAAGTATTGAAGCATATTCCACAAAGGCCATTCTTCATTCAGCATAATTCTCCTAGGGAAATTGACTTGTGTGTGTGTTGTTCGAAGGTTATTATCGGTAGTTTGAATTACGAACTATCGCACTACTACAGACCTTTAGTCTTTGTTTTACAGCTAAAAGGTAAGATTCAAAAGTGAATGTAGGGCAATTCTAGCTAAACTAACCTCCCTGCTTTAACCTGTCTGTGTCATACTTTGTCTTTCAAGTCTGTTTGCACTTTCTACTAACAAGTGAATATCTAGCAAAGATGTGGACACATCATAGTAATCTTTTGGGGTATATGGATTAGACACTTACAATTAATTGCAGTGCTATGATATTAATAATCCTGTGAAGTGTGTTTCGAGTATTATCATTATTATTATTCAAGCATGGCTTGTTAAGGGGATCAAGTAAAATTCAGTCACGGCTAAATCTTTCACTAAGTCCTTCCAAGAATTCATTTCACATTTCACCAAGAGGGAAAAACGACTTGGTCCCTAATCCATTCAATGATTCATCTTGCACATTTATCATTGTAATTTACTCCTGACAGTTGTTAAATGTGAAATTCATAGGAACACTGTCTAGACTTGTTACCGTCATACATGCAGTATTTCAAGGGACATAGCATGATTGACTTGATAACAAAGCCATGGAAGTTTCATGCATGTTCGTTATTTTTGTCTCATTTTCCCCCTATATTAAGAAGCTTCTGTTTTGGTTTTTGTTAAAAAGAAAGTTATTAGTTGTCCTCTTGTTGAGGTTTTCCTGATGCCTTTTGATTTTGGTAGGTTTCAGACATTCTTCAATCATTCATTTCTCTTCAAGGGTAAGGTATGAATACATATAATACCCAGCAATCACACAGTAGCAATTAAGATGTGGGCTTTTGATTTTAAAACTTGAATGTATTTCATGAAAATTTGTTTCTTTTTGTATTCCCTTTGTATCGTGCAGGATTATGTATAACACAAGCAGTCCGCGTTACTGGTAATGTACATGGATAAGGTAGACATGAAAGTCTCACATTTGTGTATTCATTTTGTAGGTCCAAGAAGTCTCGGACACCAGTGTCACCACCTCTTACTCCAACAACTAACGGGATAGGAAAAGATCCAATTCATAATGGTCACAACGGTCCTGCTGTCGAGAAACAGGCCAGTTCAATACCGGTTTTAACGGAGCGATCACGCAGCCGGTCTGTCAGTTCGTCCTCGCGGCATAAATCTCATTCACCCTCTCCTGTACCACATCGCAGGAAGAGGACCACTTCCAAACGTTCACGAAGTTACTCCCGGTCTCCTAGGCGATCTACTCGTAGCAAGCGAAGTCGTTCACGGTCAAGGTATGGGTCCCACTCCAAGTCGCGGTCCCCTCGTCGAAGATCCCGCTCCTACTCACGCTCAAGATCCAGGTCTAAAAGGTAATAGAGGAGAAAAAACTGATCATATTCTAAAGAGTCACACCATGTAAGAGTGTGTGTAACAGCCTCTGTTGATCAATGTAATACCAAAGTTGTACAAAATGTATAATCACAAACTGTGTATGTTTTTAGGTCCAAGTCTCGGCGATCACGCAGTCCATCTATCCGAAGAAGAAAAGGTTCACCTTCCCATCTGGACAGACGACGCATTACCAGGTAAAAAGTGTAAAAGATCATCTCAGTGACTTCATATTTCTACATAATTATGTCTTTCTATCTATGAATCTCCTCTCCATGGTACAGTTAGTTTCTATTTTAGTGTGTTTTATGATTATAATGTAATGATTTTGATACGTTTTTAAAGTGCACTTTCATTCACTGTCAGTGTCGGTTGTGTAGTTTTGTTCAAATTGATATTGTGGCTGTTTTCTGTTGTGAACTTTTTTAATTATTTTCTTTAGTGTGTGTTCTGTCTGTGGATATAATAAGTTGATATTTTGTTTATGATTTGCTTTAAGTTTTGTCTTTTATTAAATGTGAAATTACGTTGCCTTTGTTTTCGCACTGGTTTAGGAGATCAAAACCGAGGTCGTCTCGATCTCATGCGAGACGTAGCCGATCTTATTCGCGCTCTAGAAGCAGGTCCAGCAGTCGGTCAAGGAGCCGATCTCGAAGCAGATCTAGACGACGCTCTTCCTATTACAGCAACAGGAGGAGGTCTCCTTATTCGCCTCCGCGAAGGCGATATGCAAGAGACAGATACTACTGAATAATTATGTCAAGCAAGGTGATTTTAAAGCACTTAACTCGAGAGTTACCAAGACTAACCTTGCAAGGATTAATTACTAACTTTAGTTGTAAGACAATCGTATGATATCAGCATAAAGAAAAATTACTAACACAGCTGCCTTCTTGAACTAGTTAAGATTTAACACGGTGTGGGAATGAAATTTGCAAGAATTTGCACAACATGTCAATGTATGAAGAGCAGCGTCATCTGATGGAGTTAAATATTGATTGTTGACTACCTGACTCTTCAGCATGAACAGAATTATCATGATTTAGACAATCTTTTCAACTCATGAAGGATGTACACATGTGGCAATGGATGCAACCCATATTCATGCATGGAAAATCTTTGAAAACATGTCATATTGCATCAACCCCTGGCGTGGCGTATTGAAACTTAGGCCTTTATTCAATACAGCTGCTGGTTCTTTGAATCATTTCTATGTTGTCTGAACTGATTGTTATTTGCTCCATACTTGCATGGTATTTTGTTTAAGCGTGCTTTTGTTGGTGTGAGAAGTTTGCATGCATTAAGTTTGGTGTTGGGTGTCATTGGTTATTCACTACTGATTTTATGATTTTAATGTCCTATTTAATTTTTTGGCTTGTCACTGGTAAGAGATAAGTTGTTGAAATTAATGATTTGATGTATGATCAAAGCAAGGTTATTTATTAATTAAATTATCATCTTATTTAGTAATTTTACAAAATGAAATTGTGATATTTGCTATAGCAATTGGATTTTACAGTACATACTCGTAATTAATCTTGCATATTATATAAATATTTGACTAATATCCAGCAAAGGTGGCTCAGGGCTCTTATAAAGCAAAGATAGTCTCATATTATGTTGTCATTGGACCATGCTAATGTTTCATTATTGTGGTTTGCAGTGCACGTAAGCGCCCCGTCCCTTACTACAGACCAAGCCCGAACACTCCAAGCTCCATGAGTGACTATTCCTACCGTTCTTACAGCCGGTCTCATTCTCGCTCTCCTCACAAGCATCGCCGAAGACATCGCAGCTGGAGCCGAAGCAGTCTAGACAGCATTGGTAGTTGCCACAGATAGGTTCACAGCCCTTGCTCCTTTTCCATCATATGTGATCACTCTCTTCTTTCATTGACATGATTTATGAAGGCAAATCACTCGTAATTGTTATGTTATGTAGTGTACTATCCCTCATGCCTTTGAACCTGATCGCACAGAAAATTGATGAATTGAACAAGTACTTGATAACGCTTAGCTAGATAATTGAATTAGATAATTGCTATTCGTAGGATCTCATCATGGAAGTTGTTTATCTGTCGAAGCAATAGCTTATGTAATTTATTGTTAACTTATTAAATTAAACTAATGGTGTATTGTATACATGTTACTAAACCAAAGCATGTTGATGGTTAGGTTGAAAGTCAACAATGTGATTCAACTGGCAGCCACTGTGTTACATTGTAGAACCTACCTGTTCTGTGATTAGGCACTGCTGGAAGATGCTTGTGGCAGGGCTTCCCTCCGCTTTCTCAGTTGCTACAAAGTATTGTTAACGGAGAAACTGATTCAGTCAGTTCGCCGTTTATCTAATTGGTCTGTACTGATATTGGCGAGCTGAGCAATTGTCACCAACCTGGAATTCCCTTGTTTTCTCAGCAATGAGGCTTTAATGTGAAAATCTGGTCTGCATTTACTGTTGCACTATGTGAAAGGTTAATTAAGCATCCACGCTGTAGTGTCACAGAGTTGTCCCCAACCTGGAAAATGTTCACGTTTCTTGACCCAATTTGCAACCCGCTGGCAAAAATGTCTGGAAATGCCGCAAGTTGGATCCCACCCAAGACGTTTCTATTGGCTCTGATCCCACCAGGATCAGTCTGTTTTAACTGCCATGGCAGAGCTCAATTCATATTGGCCAGATAAATTAACATGAACAATAAAATCAAATTGTCTCCAAATGGCAGGCCGACGCGTGTATTTGATTTGACCCAATTCAAAAAGTTGTAATAACATACACAAATTACTCTTTTTAAATTTTACCCAGATGAAATTGAATCATAGCCTCCTCAGTTTCTCCATTATGAGAGCTGTCAGGTCTAGTTTGTTTTCCTTTCAATGTGTGTGATCTAGACATACATTACACCAATGTAGATGCCGTTAGAACATGTGTAAAATGTTCTTATACTGTTTTGAATTGTACATAGAGCACAGATTGTTGGTTGTGTTGTTTAAATGTCGATATATAGCGCAATGCTCATTCACCTGTGTCAGGTGACCAATACCTCTTTCTTGCCTCCTCCAATTAATGGTGTGATTCTCAGCTATCCCTAGTATCGGTATGTGTATTAGAAGCAAGCGGCTGTGGACCTTATCGGTCATCGAGTTGTTTATATTGTGAATTAAAGCGATGTACTTCATTAAAGTTGAGATAATATTTGCATATCAATTTATTTTGTTCTAGCTCATTCTGTTACTGTTTTTTTGTTTATTTCTGTTCCAAAATTATTACTTTCCATATTGTGACTGTGCTTGGTACTTAATTGAGCTAACATGGACAGGATGCCATTGTAGTTAAATGTTATTCATAATCATATTCAATATTTAGTCATTTTATTATCCAGTAAGCCATGATGTCAATGTAGCAGCTGCCTTTCGTATGAGCTCTGGTGCTTATGAATTTTACTTTGTGAGAGGCGGGGAAATTAGTTTGATTTTAAATTGATGACTGTTTTTATTGGTTCATGTATTTGGCAGCATAGAATAGATGTGAACATTAGAAAAGCTACGAAAATGTCTAAAAGAATTCAGTTATGTTGATAACTTGATGCCAAATGAGTGTTCTGTGTGATTGCGTAATGTGTCTCACTAAGGTAATCGGTCATTATCGGTGCACCTGTTTGCACTATTATTGAACTGCTTTAATCGTCAAGGCATGCGTGCTAAATAGTGTGTATGTAATATATAAAGCTGTTTAATCCTGCATTATAAATTTTACAACAGATATATTACCAGTATCTGTACGACTCCAAAAGTCATGGCTCACGTGAGATGTTAAGGAATATGTAACTGTCACCACTTAGAATGATTAAAATGTGTTGGTCTTATCATGTTGTGCTCTAGTTTATTGAATTAAGTTAATGAATTAAATAATGCTGAAAAGGCTGTGAAACAAAATTGTATGGAAATGCTTGTCTGTAGAAAATCCTTTGGAGGATGTGACCTTTGAAACTTGAGGGATTAAAAGTTGTGATATATTAATATCGAGCAATCTTGGGAGGGAAGAGTCTGTGAAAATGTGTTTACTGAATGAATAATCAGTTGCAAACATGGTTGGTGGCTGAGTGTTTGAAGTGTGTAGATGACCAACTCCTGGTCCTCGACCCTGACCGGTGCAGTTACATATGATGGAGGCTGCTTCATGGAACTGTCCGGCTATAGCGTGCTACTGCAAGCCAGATCTAAAAGTACATGCAGCAACATGATTATTACTATTTGATGATTATGGCTCATCAGTGATCAGCTCCATGCAACTTTTTAAGAGCTATTGACCTGGAACCTAGTGACCAGGGCCCTCAGCTATCGCGGAAAGTATATTGTTTGGCTGCGCCACATCCAGGTTGACTGATTATAATTTATAGTCACCTGTTGGTTGATTTAGTGTTTTGGTTGTAAATGAAGACACTAACAACCAATATTACATGACATACAGTTAGTTTCATTAAAAACATGCTGTCAATTGAACCCACCAAAGCTGGACAACTTCAGCTATACACTGCTACCAGCCACTAAACAAGCTCAGGCTGGCTACTCAAAGCCAGATCTAAAAGTACATGCAGCACCATTTGGTGCAAAAGTTGGGGAGTTACACATATTTGTAATTTTTTGTTGAAAAGATGCATAGCAATTGCACATACATATTTATGATATCTTACATTCACCAAAGTTGATATTTCTTCAGTGGTGGTAAGTGTAAGCTGACCATAAGCTAGGAGTAGACAGAAGCGCCCAGTTTCAGCCAGTTATATAGTTACAGGCAGGAATAGGTTGCTACAGCTGTCTAGAATCGACCATAATTTAATAAAACCAACTGTAGCTGCATTAAAACAGCAAACACTAATATTCTGGAGCAATTTTTTTCTCCATAAATTCATTACAGCTCACGGAGCACAAGAACTGGGGACCTGAATGAAACTGGTTACTTGGCTTAGGCAATGTCTGACATGTACGCCAGTTGTATGAATTCAAAGACCTGAAGCTCTGCAGGTTATTTTTAAAATCTGCTAGTCTGTTCCAACTGAAGCCACGATCTGGGGCAGTACATTTGTTTTATTATTAAATAGCCCGCAAAAATGCCAGTCCCACTTAAAACTCCCAGTTAGGACCAGCTTTATTTCTAACACTGTAGCTGCCACTAGCAGACATAGTAATGACTAATGACACCATATGGTCAAGAATTGCACTCGTGATTGGGAACCATTGCAGAACTTAGCTGGGCAGCCTACAAAACGAGGCTTTCGCATTGCATGTTGACAGTTCTAAGTTCGACTGCAATGTGTTTTTTCCTCCCTCAAAACTTAAGAAAAGGAGTACTCAGATAACAAGATTTGTAGTCAACTTTTACTTCACACATTCATTTACATCAGAAACTATTAGCCTTATTGTAAAAATGCACACTTAAGTCAAGCAATCAAATGTACTAACAGCTAACGAGTATTCCACGTCACATACCACACTAATATACACAGAAAACTGCAAATGTCTCAAAGCAATTACATGCATTTCTGGTAATTTACAACACACACAAATCAATAGTATTGCATCTACAAAACCTGCAAGTCTTAGCAAATTTCTGCAAATTAAGTGCAGCCGAGTTGTTTTTCATAAAAGTCTGACATGATCATCTCAAGTCTGACAACCAATGTCTAAATTCACCTTGCAAAATGCAATCTTGATACAGCATCATAGTATGCCCCTAGCTCCCATCTTAGATGAGGAGATAACACATATACATAACATTGCAAATGAATAGTTTTGTCACAAAACGATTAAATACAAATTTATGGTGCGTTTGTCCAGTCATGGTCATACCACGACTTATGTGAAAAAGGTATATTCTCCTAATGGTCATTTGTAAAATATGCTCAACAAAGTTTTGTTATAAATAACATTACACTGGTTTGTCTGAACAGCTGTTAGATGCAACACACTTGAGTCCACATCAGGTTCAGGTCAAAATTCTGAAATTACTTATTTGTTCATGCAATTGAGATATCCTGTGAAACAGCTGACAAAACATGTAAAGCTGTCTAATTTACACATGTAGAGTTATATGAGTTAATTGCGGCAATGGATGATTTGCCAACTCAGATAAGACAAGTAAGAGGAGAACCAAAACAATTCACTGACAGAGGCCATTAACGTGTAACAAATAACATTAGTATTGTAAGAATCACAATATTACAAATATATGGTAATCCACATAAATTATTTATGCAGATTTAATATCACAGATAAGCTTTCTTGTTAAACAATTTGTAATACTATCACAGACAAAATCTGCAACGTATAGCAGCTTGAGAGAGTTTTTGATCATATCAATATCCTGGTAAGACAATACATCTCAGGAAGCAACAGCCTGTAAATCCGGTGGACTTTCCCCGTAGCAATATTTTGCAAAAGGATCTCTATAGGAATTTTCATGTTGAACACTCTGAAAGCAATGAATATTGACAATTAAGAATATGCATTTTTTCAATTGGAAGAGCATTGATTAATGAAATATTTAATGTAAGCAGGCCAAAGTAACAATACGAATGTTGACAAGGAAGAATATGCATTTTAAATTTGAAGTACATTAAGTAATAAAATAGTACAAAAAAGCCAAAGTATACCTGAGATGATGTTCGGCATTTTGCTAAACACAACTCAAAGTGGTCCGTAACAGACTGAAATAAATGCTGGAATTTGTCGCTTGCTCTTCCTAAGATTTTTCTTAAAAGTGGTTGCTGAAAAGATGGAAGTTTAAAATGTTAGTACTTGCAGTATAGTTTCATGTAATCGCAGTATTGATTAACAAAGTAATTTGTTCTCTACAAATAACAAATCAGTCTGCTAATCTAATACTCATAATTAGGGTTCATATTGCACAACATTTCATACTTTTTCAGGCTGCAGGCAGCATGATACGCAATGCTCATACACACTGCAGCATCCATTGTTGATACAGCTGTCACAAACAAACTGCTGGACACCAGTTGCACCTTGGTCACAGCAGCCACCTTCAAGCACAGCTTCTCTGTTACACACAAACCCTGCATAGACAAAAGTAATCAGTGTTATAGTTGCTGATAAGCTGGAATCAAATAAAACGTCATAATCTAATGAACAAACTGAAATAAAGTCCCGATCTTTACCTTTATCGTCAGCAATTAAATGCTTTCCTTGCACTGAATTCCGACATATACCATCTGAAGAGTTGGTCTTGTCCAAAAACTTGAAAGAATCCATGGATTGCCGTAACTGTGGAGTTTCCTCAGAAACAACCACATATTCTCTCTGTAACAAAACAACACCAGGGTCAAATCGTCGAAATCAAGCAGATGAATTAATCCCAGTGCATGATGACGCTGAAGTTGCATTCAGTATAATTTAATAGGCCTGTGGTCTGACCATGGCAAATTCAGTAGTCAGTTTTTATTAAAGTCATTGTTACTGACTTACTCAATCACTAAATATATAATAAATTGCATTCCTTAATCACATTATAATGTGTGATAATATTTTTTATAATATAATACTTATGTGCAGCTGATCACACTGTACATATAAAACTATGTGCTATTGCTACCTTGTCATCAAATCCCTAAAATGTAACTTGTAAATACATAGGCTGTCATAGCATATACTATAGTGTGCCAATATATATAATTTTAGAACTGACAGTGACAATGTACATGGGTAGCAGTCAGGGGTAGTAGCATGTGCCGTGCAATAAGAGGATAGATACTCCATCTAGGGTATCACTGGGCCACTGGCATAGAGCCGGTTTGTGGCTGCCGATGGCTCTGATATGCAGGACTCAGGAGGAGTGGACAAGTAATGACTCATCCTTCTTGCCAGTCTTGGAACATCCCGTTTCAAAAACATGAAATTAATCCCATTATGTCCGTTGTAAGACCTGTTTCAGTTACCTGTTTGTATACGTTGATCGCGAAGTATATAAAGGAGAAGATAAATATGACAGCCAAGACCCAACGCCTTCGCAGTATCCTAGAATTGAGCATGATTGTCAGATTCCAAATTCTTCGGCCATTCTGAAGTTAGACAATTTTAGTGTCTTGAATATACTGCAGAGGGCGTTGCAGTGAGATTGCCAAAAGAAAGTAAAATAGCCACTTAATTGCTACATGATCAAATAAACATATATATATATCATTTAGCACTTTATACTGTTTCGCTTTCTACAGCAAAGTGTTAGCATGTTCGTGTACGCCCAATTAAATAATTTGGGCCGTACATTATGCGCCACCTAGCGTTTTGGTGAGGTCACTTGATTGAAACAGCTGCTGCAGTTGGCTGGCTGCGGTTGGATCACCTGCAGAGTGGCATCCTTAATTTATACGACCTAGTTTGTGTGTTTACATCTCAGGCTGGCCAATCAGCTGAGAGGAGACGACATACCCCTCATCTAAACCTGAAAGAACCTCGATTTCATCGGCAGGTGAGGCAGTAAAACTGAGGTCTCTCTGATTTTCGTGACATTATCTCACATTTCAGTAGTTATCTCATTGGTTTGACGTGGCTGCAGGCAGCTGTCATTTTCAAGGTGAAATTGGGCCAAAAAATCGATCGCATCTCAGCTGATGCCAACAGGACAGATGCAGAGAGATGGCTGCAGCTAGTGCAACCTGTGCAGTTAATCATGATGTGGATCTGTGAGATAATTTCATCTGTCTGATGTGCCATGCAAGCATCTGGCATGACTCCACTATAACAGTGAGTATCTGAAACTGCTTACAATAAGTATGTGACGTAGACTACGTAGTGTATGTGCTAGACAAACAGCAGGGTCTGATACGTATACTATAGTTATACGTGGCTCATTATTATGTACACAGTAATGACACAATTATGGACATAAGATTCATGATTAGGTTCCATATGTCACGTTGAGTTTTTAATTATTGTGGTAATTTTACGTCTCATTGCTACTTCTAGTCAACAGTCCCCACAATAATTATTATGATTTTAGTAAACTTTTTACAGTGGTCTACTAGCTATACTATAGCTCACACAGAATTTATCAAATACTCATAAAGAGCTCATGGTGTGAGATCAAAGCCTCAAAAAGACCTAACAGGGTATTATTCACATACAGTGAGCTTACCTAACGCTGTGAGCCTATGATTCAATGTGTGAATTTAAAAAAATTTCTTCTTCATTGTTTATTCTCAGATGTATTTCTTCATAATATGATAGCTTAACTATACAATTAATGTGCAAGAAGACTATAGTCCTTTAATCCACAGTAGTATGATTTTACAATTTAGTATAATATATAATTGCAATGTGTTTGCCACTGCTATAGCACATACTGATAGGCAGTGATAGCAGCTGCAGGCTCACAGTAGAGCTCACTGGTATAGTAGTGCTCACAGTTATCTCACAGCATACTCACTTTGGAGCTCAGTGTGACTATCACATTGTATTGTATGACATTGACTTTGTAAATTGTCTCAATTATAATACTAATCTGAAGCGTGTGTATTTAGTCAACATATATGTGACCAGCTGCAGAAGCTGACCTAATGATGAAATAATAAGACTCAGAAATACTTAGTCCACACCATGTTACACATTTACCTGGGTGTGTCGGGTATTTTGCACCAACACAGATACAGTACCTACACTGTGTGCAAGACAACACCCACTTACTTCTCATGCAAGTGCCATCCAGAATAGACCTAGCTGTAGTTTATGAAGATTGCCCGGGGCCAGCAATCAAACCCATGAGGATTGAGGACCTACAGCAGTGTACAGTAGAGCTAGCCAACACGTATATGTGTTGATCTATTAACCACTAGATCACCCAGCTGCTCTTATTGTATCAATATCAAGGAGGCACATCTCAAAATGTGTATTTACTTCATGGATGTGGTCTTTAATTTCAATATAATTTTCAACATTCAAGATCACTGTTGAAGTATGAATCAATCAATTTAAGTGAGGACTCAGACTATCCATATACCAGAACAGGAATTGAAGCTGGGAACTAAATAGTTAAACTACACTGCCTTTATCTTTTGACCACCTAGCTGTATAATGCTGCTAGTCTATAGGCTTTAGTCAATGCATTTTGTATTAATTTATCTATCACAGCTCCGCCTACAACCAGTCATTCAAGCTTGGTTACATATTAGAGCATCCTGCTGGATCAGGATGTAAACCCTCTTTATCCAACCATAAATTATGAGAGCAGGCTAAAAGTGCTGGGTCTTTGACTTACATCAATAGCTAGTCATCAATAGCCTAATCATTGGCGTAGTGTGCAGTCCTATTGATTTTATGATTGATGGGCCACGGCCTGGTCCCGAGATAAAATGACAATGCAATGACATCATGGGATTCCGCAATTATTAAAGTACCAAGTAATGATTATTTGTTGAAAGACAACACCAAAAATCAATTCTAGTCCTAAAGCACAGGTAAAATGTCTGATGTATATTAGGTATTAGTAATATCATAGTTTGGATCCTGAGGTTATTTCTTGGCATGTAATCTGATTGACAATATCACTGCTGTTGGTTCTATTTTAAACATCACCAAGAAGGATGACTGCCTTGAGGCATTAATCTGTAAATTGTGTATTTGTAATACTTCGATTCGCACCACATGATTTTACGGACCCTGATGATAAGTTTACAGGTCTGCCCCAGCATAAAAAGTCAAATCTAATGGACAAAAGACATTTATGGTCTTCAAAACTTGTCATCCAAAGAAATCATTACTTATTTCACTGCCACTTTTATATTGCTGGACGACATGTTAATTTAGATTTAATTTATTGCTTTGTTGGCACTTTTCACATAATTCAAACAATTGTCATTTTTGTGCTTTCTTTTCCAGGTATGAAGGCAAGCCATGAGTATTCAGGTGTGCAATTTGAGGAGTGGGGAGACAATCGTCTACTCTTTGCCCCTTTTGGTTGGAGAGGTCACCCCTCCCATCGCCCAGGCTACATTGGTTGTAAGGCATCTGGAGAAGAGCCACTCGTTGGCTTGGCCTATACATAATGGACAGTTTAAAGCACTGGTTCAGCTCCAGAAGGGGACGAACCACCTTCAGTTCAGCTTCTATGGAACCACCATGGACTTCACACTTCATTATCAAGTGCCTAAATTGACCAGATTTGTTCGTCCTATATATTTGATAGCTGCAAATGATGACGGCCATTTCCAAGGTCCACCCTCCGAGGACACCTCCCCTCCTAGTGCTTTTCGTCGCATCACTCTTGCAGTAAAGATGCTCCAAACTTTTACTGCAGAAAAACTTCATGAACATGGGCTAGGCCGACGAACATTTGTCTTAGAGAATGATCTGCATGAAGATCGTCCGCCATGCATGGTGTTCAAGTCACGCATCACTATAGCTGAGGCTTATGGAATGACAGGCAATGATTTATGGCTGTATTTTGCAAAGGAACTGATGTCGTCCCGGTTGTTTACAGAAAAAGACAACTGCAAATGGTTTGCCTTCATTTCCTTCACTCGCTATAAGCCACCACAGGGATACACACCTAAGTCACACTCAGAGATCTTGAAGTATACCAAAGGACACACAGCTCTAGGTGAATATCCTTTCACATTTGCTGTATGAGAGGTTTGCTCTTAATGCATCTATCAGCATGAGGTGTTGAAATTTGGAAAATCTTTTCAATGTAGTAATAGTGCACATCATATCTTCTTGATCTAAACTTACAATGTGCTGAAGCTGTCTGTAGTTACCCTGGTTTTCATCAAAATCCACACTTATCTTTGGACATAAAATTTGGCAGTTTTATTATCGTTAGACAGGGATTGAAATTTGACGCGAGCTCCTGCTCACGCTTATGCAACACTCGCTCAAATGCGACTTTGCATATGCAATAACTGGCGCAAACGCCAAAAGTTAGGGTCAGTGTGAATTGTTTGGATAATGGGATTGCAGGACTATTTCAGGGTTACTTGTGATTTAGAGAAAATCATAGACATTATATCAGCTATACTTAAATTTCAATGCATCCTTGCTTATTCAAAGCATTGATATAACTGTTTATACTAACCTTTCAACTAGTTCAGTGAGCAGTAGCTCACGCAAAGTTACCACAAGGTGATTTTGTGCGAGCCCATTTCAAATTGCAATCCTTGCAGTAGATATAACATGTTAATTTGTGTGTCCTTCTGATTCTGTCATTCAGGTGGAGGTGGCCTTGCGCTTTTTGGCACAGGAAATCTCCACGCTTGGGCAGAGCGATTGGAGGACATTTCACCTTGTTTCACCAATGCCAACAAGATCGATCGCACTGTGCTCATGGATGATAGTGCATACAGGTAAAATTAACAAAAGAAACAGTACTCTTATCTTTTTTTATTAGAGTTGCTTTCTTCAAGTTTCTTACAATAATCTTTTTCAAATTACTGTGTTGTAAGTGTGATAATACAATTAAGGAAAGCTACCATCTGTGTGACCTATTTATTAATGAAATCAGCTTGCGCACCAATTACATTAATTATCTTACTTAATTTTATTAATGATGGATTAATTTTTTTACTTCCGTGTTTTTTTTTCAGGCAAACATACTGGGCAAACTATTCCACAGGACTTGGAGGATCTTTACATGAGCTTGGTCACACATTCGACCTTGCCCACACTCCCACTGGGGTGATGGCAAGAGGGTTCGATGACCTGTACAAAGTATTCACTGTCCACCCAGTGCCGAGTAGTCGTGGAAACAGTCTGGAGAGTAGTCGTCAAACAAGTCCAGTACCTTGTAGTCCTTGGCAGAGTCCAGTTCATAGATCCACGGTGAATATACAATACACACATCTTTAATATTCTGAATAATTCTGATTCAGCAAACCCTTCTTCAAAATTTATTGCATGTGTAATACATTGGGTATGAATTTTAATGAGCTAACTGAATATGTGATATTTGGGGGTTGGCTAAATATGGTTTGAGAAAAGGTAGCTTAACTGTGCATGTAGCAAACACGCATACATCGTTAATCAAGTGCCATGGTAACTAAAGTCTCAATTGAAGCTGGTGGTAATTATATCTGTGATAATGTGATAAGTCCTAAATAGCTGCATAATGCTATTTTATTAAAAAAAAAAAAAAAATCTTTTGCAGGTTAGTTCATCATCCTCTCTATCAGCATGTGGGGTAAGCCGATCTAATTCACCCAAACTGTCTCATCACTCTCAACCCCCAGCTCACAGTCTGCACCCTGCACATCCTGGTCCATTGGAGACCATCAACCACGGTCCTACAGTTGTACAGATTGAGACTGCATTTAAACGAGTCAAACTCGATTGCTCACAAACCATGACTGTGCAAAATTATGATGGGTCTGAGACGCAACGCACCATCGTTAAACACCGTGATGGCACCGAGACTGTGACAGAGGTGACTCTTCATCCAAGTGGTGAACAAGTTGCCAGAGAAATGGTGAAAAATCTGGCCACAGGAAAAACTAGTAAGTTTGTCTTTATTTTCCGTCTCTGCTTGCTTTCAATTGTTTCACTGTACATGCCACCATCTCCAGAAATTGCTCATCACACTTGTAGGTTGTACTTATAGATGGTTGCATCCTTTTCATTTCAGGATTGACTATGTCCATGAGTGCGCGTATGGAATGTAATGGAAACTCTTCAACGACAAATCCCTCCCATCTTCCGCGTTCCCCTGATGAAGGCAGCTCTTCTTTTTTAAGCTTTCAAGAAGTTCAACATAAAGATGGCGGCGCCCACTGGTACCGAGCTTCTGCTATTATGTTGCGATATCACAAGTGAGTAGTGGAGCAGTTGTGATTGCTGGAAAACTGATGTAGTCGTGTAAGCCATAGATTATTATGCTTTACTTTTCTTGTAGATGGTTCACTGCTGCTGTCAATAAAGATGCAAGTTCTAAACCCCCTGTGTTTAATGGGTAAGCAATACTACATATATAGTATTTAGTATGGCAAAATACCTTTAAAAATCAAAGATTGTTTCTGCTATGGAATTATGTAGATATAATTATGCATTTTCTCTTTCTTCTAGGAATGTGATAGAATGTGAAACAGGTCTGCGATTGGTTGAAATTCGCAGTCTTCCAGAGAACATGGTTCTACATCACTGGGAATTCCTTCATGCCCACCCTCCAAAACGTTTTTATCTGCATTTCTCAGAACTACAAAAGATAACACTTAATGCCGCTGAGGTGACGGTTGTTGCTGAAGATAGTTATGGAAATATCGTCAAGAAGAAGATTAAGCTGGAAACTTTAAAAGGCCATGGAACTAGTTTGCCACAATCACCTTTACAATGCCGAGCTAGGCCGAATGGCAATTCAATACCAAAGAATGATGATCCAATTACATCAAGGCAATCACCTATCATAATGAGACACTCATCTCCTGTAGCAAAACCAAAATCAAGACTAGTACAGCAAACAATTAATTCTTCGGAACCATTGAACAGAAACCTGATTGCCAATGGCATCAAGACTTCTTCTGTGTCTCAGGGCTCCAAAACAGCTTCTACATTGCTTCAAAATGGTGCAACAACATCAATAATAAATGGTGCAACTTTGTCGGTTCAATCGGTCCAGAATGGTGAAACCAAAACCAGTATGATGTCCAGCGTCCAGGATGACCATTCGCTCAAGCATCATTCCTCACAAAATTCTGACTCTCCAACTCAAAATGGCACCATACCAGTGGGACCAGAAACTGTGATTTCTGTGATGGAACATTTAACAGCATCAAATGGTGTAGTTTCATCCAAACTGTCTCCTCTTTCAGGCAAAGTAGACAGAATGTTTAACCCTTGTAATGGTACGGTTGTTTCAGGTCAACAAAAGTCCCTGGTTAAACAACAAAATGGTGTGCAAGGTGATGGTGCACAGTCTTTAAGTTCAGAGCAAAAGTTACCATTAGTTTGGAATCAATCGGTAGAAACACAGCTAGGTATAAGTCAATGTAAGCGAAGTAGTCAAGAGTGTGCAAAAGTGCTCAGGTAACCAAATCGTTTTTGTTCCTATTTTTTATATTATGTAACTATAGATGCTATTCGTCGTAGGTGCTGTGGTACATTTTATGCGAACACCAATCTAATTTAATACAGGCTGTGTCCTTGAACAGTTCCATGCAAAGTGCTTTAGGGAATAGCAGAACATCCAGCATTCAAGAAGCAAACTCATATGCATTAACTATTATACTTATACACGTATATGTTAATTGCTGTAATGAATGTTCAACACTTGTATACACGTGTGACTTGTGTGTTATACCTCAAAGGAAAAGACCTAGTCTTAACTGTTTTAATTGTTTGTTTTTGACAAGTATATTGTATTTCTCAGATTTTGTATTGTGGTTATTTTGAAAGAGAAACTATTAATTGGTGTAATTAATGGCGTCTGTTAATTTATTGTCATTGCAAATCAGATGTGCAGAGTTACGCAGTTTAGTTTCATATGATAGTGCCTCACACAGATTCTCTTACTTGCTATTATTTTTATTTTTGTTTTTTAATAGATGGGGTATATACATATACACACGCTGAGGACAAGAATTGGTCTAACCTCATGGACCAAAAATTTACAATTATAGTTCTAGCATAGAGAAACCATATTCTCCATATATATGGTTTCTCTATGGTTGGAGTCTCATTAGTCTGCAAAAATCCCCATAAGTTATGGTATAATGGAAGGGTTTATGTTTTTGGTTAATTAAATTATTCGATATATTATTTTTTGACACAACTAGTACTAAATTTGTATGATGAAAGTATGTTAATTTATATTGGACCTATATATAGAGTCTAGAATGTTCAATTAATAAATCTGTGGGTTTCTAAATTTTGCACATTGATTATTAAAAAAAAAAAAAGCTAAAAGTACTCTGAGGAATATAAGAGTGGACCGTGGCCATACTAAGTAAGACTGGAAATTTTTGTCACATCAGTTTTGATCTATATGGTAGTTCCGAATTAAGCTACTAGTGGCGCTACTGTTCGTACTTAGGATGATTTGTGGGCCAGAAGCGAGATTCTGAGCTCAAATTGCCTGCAAGGTCGAATCCGACGTCTGCTGCACACCCGAGTTTGCCTGCAACCGCAACAACACACGAACGAAATTAGCTTTTAGTATGTATCCCATTCCAACGTACTTGCATAACTGTGTACTAGTAAAGACCTGCATAGGCTGCAATGTAGAAGTTCTTGAATCATCTGAATGTACACTGTACTAGCATTGCATGGGAACAGTTGTGTAACCATGTCCATGCTATAGACTCACTATAGCCTATAACGAGTTTTGGAGGGGGAGGGGGCACTCCCACTGGCACTGGGGAGGGGGCACTCCCACCCCTGGATAGTCCACCCAATGCATTATTATATCCATATTTACAGATTTGTACCACTCACCAATGCAATTTAGCATTATGTACACTCTGGTACAAATCCTCATATAATATTATAATATTTACACATTTACTGATTTAATTTTAAAGCGACGGCTCCAGATATCATGAATTAAGACTTCCATACATGTACATTTTCTTTAACAACTTTTTCTCTCTTTTTTTTTGTAATTCAGAATTTTTCTGAAACCAGAGATTGTCATCTTCCTGAATATAACATGACTCATTAATTAATTAGACAAAATGTAGCTGAGCGCTATTCTATCCTCATCTATTTATGGAAAATACACATTGACAATTCACCTAGGTTAATTGGGGTTCAGTGGTACAAAACAATTACCCAATGGTTAGTGCATTGTGAGACATATGAAGATATGTGCTCCCTCAAAATGTGTAAAACTGGATTAGCCTTTAGCTAGCCTCGTTGTACATTGACATTTTCGGGTGTACATATCTTCATGTCTCACAATGTATAACCATTGTGTAGTCTTTGTATACAACTGATTCACTGAATAGCTTTCAGAAAAATGTTTGAATTTTAAAAATTGGATGAAAACGAAGTTATTGCAGAAATGTACTACCGTAACAGAGAGTATTATCGACAGGGCGGGTATTATTGACATTAAAATAGTTAGTTAACAAAATTGTTAACATTCTAATGTGAGTGTCAATAAAACCCGCCTTGTCGATAATACCCTCTGTTACGGTATTAAGTCAGATCTTGAGAATTTCTGGCAGTGTCCTGCACTAGCTGAATTCATGATTTCTAGCAAAACGCTGGCGATGCTGCTTTAGGCCTGGCCCACTTTCAGATTTTCTGGCTGTCTCACAGTGCAGCATGGCTCATGTACAACAGTTAGTCTAGTACATGAGGAGTTTACCATGGTGTACTTAATGCTAAATTGCACTGGTGGGTGGTAAAAAATAACTGGCCGATGACTTAACCGCTAGGCCACTCAGCTAATAATTTTATTTTATTTTATCTGTATCAATATTTTCCCTTTCCAGCTATTTAATCATGATAAATTGTTTGGAAATGTTGAAAACTCATTTGACTATATTTGTTTTGCTTCAGGATCTTACAAAATGAGCAGCAATCTTGCTAACCAGTTTGACCTGAAAGACGAAGGACAGGCAAAGGAGTACTTAGATACACTTGGGGTGGAATATCGCTATCAGTGTTACCAGGAGAACAGCCCTGAAGGATGCCACCGACTGGCTGACTTTTTTGAAGCCTTTAAGCAAGATTATCAAAAGGCCTTGACTGTGTACAACAAGAATTGCACTGAAAATAAATATGGACACAGTTGTTTTAAATTTGGAAACTACAAACTCTTAGGCAGAGGTTGTGATAAAGATCTCCCAGAGGCTCTTCAATATCATAAACTCGGTTGTGACTTGGGTCATACTCCTAGCTGTCATAATGCTGGACTGCTCTACTCCTCCAAAAAACTTC
Organism: Alitta virens; assembly: GCA_932294295.1. Lineage (NCBI taxonomy): Eukaryota > Metazoa > Annelida > Polychaeta > Phyllodocida > Nereididae > Alitta > Alitta virens. The sequence goes on from OW028575.1 coordinate 27,183,035, forward strand.
AGTCTGAACCTAACTACAAAGAAGCGCTTGAGTTCTTCAAGAGAGGCTGTGCTGATAATGATGTGCCTTGTTGTAACATGACCAGCAATTTTTATATTGCTGGGAAACCTGGAGTCCCAAAAGACATGAACAAGGCATTTGAATTTGCTTCAAAAGCCTGTGACATGGGCCACATGTATGCCTGTGCTAATCTCAGTATTATGTACAGAAATGGAGATGGTGTTGAGGTGAATGAGGAAATGTCTCAAAAATTTAAGGAAAGGGCAAAACAACTTCAGAAAGAAGTCACAACTCAGGAGTCACAATTGAAATTTGGACAATGATTAATGTATTTAAAATTTATATTTATTTGATCTTGCTACAGGGTATAAAAGTCTGTGCTTTATTTCAAACAGTGTGATGTATTGATTTTTTTATTTAATGTTTTTAACAGAAGCAAATGGGTGTCTCACTGTCGATATAGCATTATATGTCACATATAAAGTGCTTGCGTGCTCTTTTCAACATATGGTTGATATTGGTTTTTTTCAAAGTTTTTTTTTTAAACATCTTATTGTTTCGTTTATATAGAGAATGCCTAGCACTGTGGTTACACACTAGTAATTACTTATGCCAAAGTCCATGTTGATCATTGCCGTGCTCATAAAATGTTGATTACTGTGTCTCACGAACACTCAGCATTGGTTGGTATTCAGCAGAGAGAAGACTGCAAGTAATCAGATTCAATGGACTTTAACAGCTTTTAACATACAAACAACCATATAAGGTGGCAGAAGCACTTTGAAAGACTGGAAAATTTAACATTGTTGGCCAATGTAACCACTTTTCCATGCACTATCATGTTGGTGACCATTAGGGCATTACGTCCTGTATTTCGGCCCTTTTAGGCTGCAGTGTAATTAGGACAGGCAGGGACCACGGCAATAATCAAGAAGGACGAAACAGCAATCACAACTTATTAGACTCGACCGGGAAATGAACCCAAGTCCCAAGCCCAGCGCACTACTACTGGCGCGAAGCTAGGCCCCACTAGTGCAGCAGCCAGAGCTGGTTTTTGGGAGACTTAATTCAGCCTCATTACACAGGGATGAAACTTTCCAGTATTATTCAGGAAGCCTTAGAGATCATGAAAAATTATGTTTTACTCATATGAAATTGGGAGGACATGGGTTTCAATTACTTTAATTATAAAATAGTATTTAAAATGGTGATTCTTGTAATTTTTCAAACAAACAGCATTTATTGGTTAAGCAGGAACTATTAAATCTTGAATTATAGCTATTATTGTTTTGAATCAATTTCATATTAAGATGTCCTATATCACTGAATTGCTGGTGAATGATGGAGAGTGTTGCAAACTTACCAAATTTGCTATTGTTTTACATTTATGCATAACTCAAAATCCTGATGTGAGAGAGAAATTCTGACTTTTGATTAAAAAGATTTGGAATCAGCACTCCCGAATTAGTCATAATCACCTGTTTTTGTCCAATTAACCGATCAAAAGCTGAAATTTTTTGTCCAGTGCATGCTCAGCCAGAATGTTATATTTTATTTTTGGAACAAAACATTGCAAAAGGTATAATTTGTCAATTTATCAATACTTCCCATAAATCTGAGAGTAAAACATAATTTTTCTGGTAAAGTGAGACCATCTGAACAAGGAAAACCATGTTTTATCCCTGTGTAATACCGATGAATTAAACTCCTAAAATATGGCACTTTTTGAGCCTTGGCCGCTGGCCTACACTTAAACATGGTTAAATTGATGAATCGAGGTAAGAGGTGACCAGTGGAAAGAAACAAGTTTATGATGTGGTTATAATATATATATATATATATATATATATATATATATATATATATATATTATGCTGTCACAGTCCCCTCCACACACATATTATTCTGGCTGATGAGGGTGGCTGGATCTTAAGTTTTATTTGCACAATTTCATTTTTGGACGGTTTGACCAGAATGACCTATTTGGACTGTAGCCTTTGACCTAGGCCGACAACCGGCTACCTTTGACCTGTATCTGTGCGCGCTCAGTATTACTTGAGGGGGCTAATATCACTCACATTTGTGAGGAGTCCTACTTGGATCTCCGGGTGCCCACTGGGTTGACCCAGCTGGCACCTCTCCAGGGAGCAACTAGTTTTTCAAAAGCGAGGATGTGAGGTAGCATTCCCAACACGTAGGGACTGATGGATTGGTCTAACCCAAAATGCAGAGGTTAGGAGACCAGGTGGTATATCCTTTTTCTGAAAATATGTTATTCAAATATATTCAATTACTTAAATATCAAATATTTAAATTTATTTGATAATATATGTGATAAACTTTTCTCTGTATTGACTAAATGGTATTTAATAAACATTGCACCCATCAGCCCAGTTTGATTAGGGCATTCTGAGACTCATAGATGGTTATGGATTAATAGTTGCAGCATAAAAACTGGATGATGATAGGACCAGGACATGTTGACGAAAACAAATTCCTCAATTTCCTGTGCGTAGCAAAGCTCAAGGTTTACGGTGAAAAATAGATCGCGTTGAAAAGGCGTCGTAACGTCGTTACAACACTTGTTCAGTGCCATTTACGAAAATAGTACCTTCTGCAGTTGGTGGAATTCCACGGTAAAGTTGTTTAATTTTATGACGTAAGTAGAGTTTAAGTCAAAAGAAATCGTCTGAACCAGTTTCACAGCGAGTGGCTTCTTGGAAGAAAGAAATAATCGCACTATTTTGTGTGCAGACGACGCGCGGAAGCATTTCCCTCCCCGATTTCAGGGGAGCGGCAAATCGGTTATGAGAAAAGCCAGTGTTTCGCACCGGATCGTAGCGCTGCCTTTCAGAAGAAACAAATTAATTCCTGGGTCTCCTCACGTCCTCAGTACCATTGGGGTGTCCCACTGGGTCTCGATCCTCACTCCCTCGATCAGTACCATTGGAGCTCATTTGGGGTGTCCTCAGTATCTTATCATCAATATGGGTATCCCACTGGGTCTCCTCAACTCCTCACTCTGTAAGCAGGGTCCCACCAGGTTACTAAATATAATTTATGGTTACTAAAGTGAACATTAGAACATCAGAAGTGTGATTTTTGAGCTAACTGCCCCCCCCCCCCAGACCTTAATTTTCCAAGGCTACGGCTGCCATTGGGTCCCCTCACCTAGGTCATGAGGTATCCCAGTCGTATCAGTGTCCGACTCCAATCACTCAGGGCCCACTGGGTAGTCGCTTTAGTCCATTGGGTCAGTTCTGTGCTCTCATATTCTGGCAATTACTGAAAACTGACTGCTCCTTGTAGGGTGCCGGCTAGGTCGACCTGGTTGGCACCTGGGAATCCCACCATGTTACTATTTTTGGTGAGGTTTACTTAGGTGGATTATTTTTGCGTAACCTGGATATAATTCCATAGGAACAATTAAAATAAGACATATATTTTTACTTTGAGCGAGTATAGTTGAAAAAATTGTTGGACGAGAATGTCATGTAGTCCCTGTAGCTTATGCTAGATGTTCAGAGCGCACTATATGTGCCGCGTAGTGTCGTCCTCTCTGACGTGTCAGGATCGCCATATTGTGGAGTTTGACATTTCGTCGGATAAGTTGAGGAACAGTGGGGACACTCGCCTTCTCTATCATCCGCTGAAATGTCGGAAACCAGGCAGATTCACAATGACCAGTACAAGGGATGGTTGTACAAATGGACTAACTACATTAAAGGCTACCAGAAGCGCTGGTTCGTGCTTCAAAATGGACTGCTCTCTTACTACAGGTAGACTGCCGACCCCTGTCATTTTTCAGTGTTCACTTATGATTTGTGAATTAATTCAGATCGTCCAGTTGACCCCTTGGTTTTTCCTATTGTAATTGCGGGATAAGCAACTTTTAATCGAGCTGTCCTTGACAGGCGAGGGCTGGGTGACTTGGATCACCACGTACAGGGTTGGTTGACATCCCTGTTTCTAGGCTGTTTGTGGGCGGGGCATTGGCCGAAATTTGCCAGGGGGGGGGGGGGGGGGGGTTGATTAGATGGAGTATCTATCCTCAGTGGAGGTGATGATCAAAGCACAGCTGTAACTACGCATTGCATTGTGGACAAGCACTGAAGCAGACTTGAAGCAGCCTGAACTTAACTAGAGATGACTTTTAGGGCTACTTCCATCAATTTGTCAATAAAATCCATTCATTGTACATCATAAAAAAAAAAGATATAAAAAAAAAAGAAGTAAACATTCATTGCCAATATATATTTATCATTAGAGACTAAGAGCTCTAACATCGGTGTCCATATTGTAATGTTCATTATTATTGCACCTATCAATGAATGTGCACCGTGGATATCCAGTTTCATTTTATTTTATGTATACAGAAAGAGAAAGATTTTTTTGACAATGAATTATCACAAATGGATACATTTGTCATTGCACAATGTACATCACCAGCTGGAGTGGCAACTGAGGTTTAGTTTATGGCTTTGAATCTGCTTTGAGAGATATTAACAGAATTATGGCCTCTGGAGTTCATCACTATGCACGAGGTCTTTTTGTGTTCAGTGAAAACATAACTTACTGATACCAATGTTTAAATGCTAGATGCATGCGGTTTGTATTTACAATTTTTTTATGACAAACTGTAAAAATACACTAATTATGGCCCTATTATATTTCAGAAACCAAGCAGAGATGGCACACACATGCCGAGGTACCATCAACCTGGCAAATGCTTTCATCCACACGGAGGACTCGTGCAGTTTTGTTATTTCAAATGGAGGCACCCAGACATTCCATCTGAAAGCGAGTTCAGAAGTGGAGAGGCAACGTTGGGTTACTGCATTGGAACTTGCAAAAGCACAAGCCATAAATCAGCTGGAATCAGGTGTGTATACTGTGATCAGACATTAATACTTTCTGTGATAATGCACTGCATTTCAAAGGTCATTACCGAAAAGTCCAATATGTTTGGATTCCTGAATTAACGAAAGGGCATATTATTTCCACAAGGGAGGAGTGACACTGATACCAATATGTTGATTCAATGTAGATTAATTATTTCTTGGTTATGAGTAGAGGGAATGCTTTGATAGTTTTTCAGTTTGTGTACTTGCAATAGGACTTCGGAACACCAATGTGATTTAACATTGATGAAAATACTGTTTTGTGGATTGTTTTAAATGACATTTGGTGGGTATTTAATGTATTATTAAAAACAAAGGCACAAAGCCACATGGTCAGATGCCTTGTCATAAGACCGCTACTTTATAAATCTTCTTTGGTATTGTCTGCTGTTGCTTTATGCCTGCCAATCAGGCTTAGATTATGATGCATCATTGAGCATCAGTGCATCACACACAAGTGCTTTTGGTGGCAAAGATGTAGTTGTCTTGCCAGGTTTTTCCCCCATTGAACATACTAACAGACCTTTTAAAAAAAATTTGGATTTGCAAAGTTTTTATAATTGTGTTTCCTCTCAAAGTTGAAAAATTCTGGCTGAACTTTTTGCATCATAGTAATGATGAAATGGAATTCTGCTTATAAATGTTGTAAATCTGATAAACTGTAAGTCAGCAACTCAAACATTCCCTCCACTCTGGGATGAGGTTGCTTGAAGGAATTCACTCAATGACTTAATTCTTCAAAAAGAAACACAAGCAACTTTAAAAGGTTAGAATAGACAACTACATTGTTTTTTTTTTTTTTTTTTTTTTTAGATTTCAAGAATATTTTTCTGAGGGTCAAAAAAAATAGGAGAATTCCTACATATTTGATGGGTTTTTCAAGTGTCATGTAACCCGCAACAAATATTTTAAGCCTGGCCTGAATTTAGTTTTAGGGACATGAGTGACATACATCGTGTTCGTGATTTTGTCCTTTATATCAATGGCCACCAGCCACAATCTATGCAGAGAGCTATGGTCTTTAGTTTCCCTTTGGTTCTTGTTTCAGAATCTGATGATCTGTTGGCTTTTGTCTATGTAGATGCTGTGCGAGGTCAGTTCATGCATGTCTAGCAGTAGTAGGGCTGTGGCTTAAGATGTTATTCTTGGTTCATGATGCCTTCTGCTTCTGCTTACATCTGTGACTCTGTTTCTGGTTACTCTTTTTATCGTTTATTCAGATTCTATGATTAGTATGAAGTTACTGGCTCTGCACTGCTCTATCAACCATTCTGTGACAGGTTTCTGTTTCAAAAAATGGTTTGAACAAAATGTTAAGTGAAATGTTCAACTAATGTACCTCATTCCTCTTTTTTTTTGGTCAAAATATTTTAAATTGCTGCTATATTTTGGACCTTTGAAGAAGTTTTAAATTTCTGTTTGAAGGAAACAATGTTTTTGTAAGTGGTAAATTTCTGTCATGAAAAGTTTTCAATTATTAATGCCGCTGCACTTATGTTTTCTTTCTTTTGCTAATTACAGATTAATAAGTGGTAATAGTTGTCGGTATGTGATTAAGCCTTTTTTCTTAGTCACCTTATATATGTATAAATTGGATACATTTTTCACGTTGTGAACTTTGCTGACTACACAAATTGGCACAAGCACGGCTTGCAAAAATAAGGAAGCTTAAACTTAAGGAAAAAGCATTTCTGGAGTATTTTGGTGATGTCCGCAAACCTTAGTTGAAAATGGGGGACAAAATTATCCTTTTTTGTTGCAGGATAGGTGGCAAAGTAGAGGACAGTTCATTTTGTTGTAAGTCAGTTACCAAAGGGGAAAAAAAAGTAAATAGTCCATAAAACTCCACTGTCTGTCAAAATGACTATTTTCTAAAACTTCATCAAATGATTGATAATCACCTTATTTGATCAAGGCACACTAAATATGTGTAAGGCTATTGAATCTATCAGGCATTAATTACAGAAAATAAATGATACAGGTATGAATATTTCACAAATTCACACAAGGTGTATTGTATTCATGGTCACTGAATTTCAGGACAATCACAATAATTGCCACTCAGTGTATTCAGACATAATTGATATATATCATGCATTCATGATGCCCAGGTGCAATCTAGTGAACAAAGAGTGCATCCCATGTGCCAGGATGCATTTAAAGTTTGTGATTTTGTTATCATCATGTTCATATTGAAATAAGTAATTTCAAGACAATTGACTGTATTTTTACAGTAAGTCATTTGACTGATACACATATACACATTGTCAGCAGATGCCATAGAAATGGAAATTGACAGGGAACATCCATAATCATGATCACATGTATTAACTAGGTCAGCGCAATTCTACTAAATAACATTTTTGCTGAACATTTTTTTCCTAGGTCAGCCAGCGCAATGCTGCAAGGTCAAGCTGGCTCATATAAACAAAATGAACCACATGGACATAAAATGTTATTAATATGAGAATGCCAGAAGCATCGAGCAAAAGGTGATGTTTATATGACCAAAGCGCAGTGTCAAATCATATAGCTGTTCAAATGTATGGTCAAATGAAGAGTGGTGCGTTTATATAGTGTGGGTGCGGATGTCAGCAGCAGGAGCACAACAGAATCTGCTCGATCCACAATCCCTTGTCTTTTGCCGCCGCACGCTGCTAACTTAATATTTGGTCGATGTTCAATCCGTAAAGATGCACAGAAGCAGCATGACATATATATCATGATATGATATATATATATATATATATATATATAGATATATATGTATTGTACTTGGTATTTTTTAATGTGAACTGCATGTTTGGTTGAAAAAAAAATGCCCCTAATAACAGACACACATTACATAATCACATTCTCACATGTAGTCATGTGGTGTGCAATGTGCATCCTTGCAGTTGAGCGTTTATTTGGAAATTTTATTATGTGAGCAGAATTTTATGATTAGCAATGTTATTGCAAACTTAAAGAGAAAATTTTGGCATTGAGGCTTCAAGCAATACTGTACTGTTAGCTTTTAAAACACACTTGAGATTTCTTCAGAAAAAGCAGCCAATGCCAAAAAGTCATGTCTGAATTTTTTGTTTTCCAATTGCCAGGCTGCTCTTTTAAGCGGAGGAATGAATGTTGATCAGCTGAATGATTGGAGTTTTCACTGAGATTCCAATTTGGTTGTTGATTTCATAATCAGATGGGTTGGCACTGATCATTTATGCTGATGTGGCCCTGAAACTGACTGCAGTTGAAATATTCATGGTTGGCAATTGTGCGATGAAATACAATACACAAAACTCCCTGATGTGCGTATCATGCCCATTGCTGTCGATGAGTATTGATCGCAGCTAAAAAAGAGTAATGCTTTCATCAATAAGCAGATAAGCCCTGAGCCATGGATGGACCGGGAGCACATGATTACAAGAGGCAGGCGGCGTAATTACTTTTGTGTGCTCATCTGGATGTGTCTCTGATGTGGCTCCTAAGAGAAAGTTTTTCTTAATTTTATTGATTGATCATGGTTATGAAGCAGCCTACCAACACTCGTAGTGTTGCTCTGGTGTACTGCTTGATGAACCACGTGGCTCCTGATTGCACATGTAGCCTCTCTGCTGGCACAGCCTTGTTGTTTTAGCATCCTTCATTGCCTTGGAGCATCACCGTTGTCTTGGCAGCAGTAACAGCATCAGTACAGCTGCATCTTCAGCGGGGAAGGTAGCTCAGCGTCTTGCTGTTCTCCACAGGTGGCAGGATGGGACGCAAAGGGAGAGTTCAGCGCTCACCTGTCATCCGCCACCCCATACTGGACTGTAAATATCACTGTATTTAGTGCCGTGCTATCCCTGTGTATTGTTTTTGTTTCCTGTGGTTCATTAGTACTCTTGATCTTTTTCCTGCCATGTTCCAGGCAAGAGTAAGGAGATTTTACTGCGGGTAATCTCCAATATTGTTTTTTCAGTGCCTGGATATTAAGATTTACTTGATGCCTCTTAATCAATGTTAATACTTATATGTGGGAGGGCTATAAGATGCAGTTTGTCAAAGAAATCATTTGCTTTCAGACTTCGACGATGAAGAGACGGTCGGTCAGCCCGACAAGAACGAACTGCAAAACACTCTTCGGACGCTCAGTGCCAAACTTGAAGACTTAAACACATGCAACGACCTTATCACCAAACACGGAGCAGCTCTCCAAAGGTCTCTGTCTGAGTTAGAACAACTGGATAACAACACAGACACTGCTGCCGCAAAAATAAAATCTGTCAACGAGCGGGCTACTCTCTTCAGAATTACTTCAAATGCAATGATCAATGTAAGTTGGGTTTTTCGATTGAGATGGCAAAACGATAACATTGTTAGCGCTGGCAAAGACAATATTTGATAATTTAAAGAAGAAAGGGCTTTCACATGAATGTCTTAGTATCCAAGTTAGAGACCCTGCTGACCACTCAGAGAAACTTTCCAAGTATTGAATATGATAATTACTAAATCTTTTTTGTTGTTGTAAACCTCTGACAGATGCCAGTTACTCTAGTTACTTGTATTGTCTGTGTTTGAAAGCTTGCCCAGCTCAGATGATTTATTTAATGGAGTAGGATATTTTGTCATGCTCTTATGTACCGAATGGTGAAAATGAAGTGGAAACCATTACCTTAATTGAATGCAGATACATGCAACGGTCTTCCCCTATGGCATCCGTTCTTACCTGTTCAGCTATTTACCTGTTGCTCTGATTAGACGGCTCATTAACGATCAATCAGCATCACTAAATGAGTGAATAATAAACGGGATGTAATGAATTAGGTAATTAGTGAGGTATCAGAACGGTTATTCTTGTTACTGCTTTTATGCGGTTGCAGTATATGCATGTATGTGACCCATATGCTAGATCAAAAATTGGGAACTTGCCTGACCTACATGTAAGTGTGCTGTCCTTTTTTGCTCGTGAAATTAGGTTATTCCCTCAGTGTCTAGTCTCCATTCCAAGTACACAACATGATAGAATGTGCATGTGAGGTTTGGAAGTGCAGCTGTTGTATGTGCCATGTATAAAGGTCAGTTAAATTCAGATCCTCCCTTCTAATTTGACTCTAGGTTCCCTAAATAACATTATTTTGAGCATAGTGTTTATGTCGAGCTGATTCAAATTGAAAAGACCTAACATAGTTTTAACCCATACAATAACATGACTATGTGTAATGATATGACACACAGAAGTGAAGGTGGTGTATAAACATGATGAAACTGTATAACAATGAGATCCCCATCCCATCCACCCAATGCTAGACACAATGGTAAATACAGTAGGCATGCGCTGAATGGGCTAATAGTCTCACACTGGGGATCCATAGTATTTTTTGTCTGTGTTTGGACAGCTATGGCGAATATGCCATGATAATCTCATTTCGTAGATGTATAGGTGCATGATATAATGCGACTGTAAATACGCACATTGGTCACATATTGTTAAATGTACTTCTATATTGTATTCACCATATTATTATGTGTACTCATGACATCACACGACGCATGATCATATGTTTGTACTAAGCGCTTAGATTCGGGGACTTCATATTCACTGAAACTTATTTTTCTTTTAAAAGCTTGTTGAAAGGAGGAGGACCCTAAAAAATGTGGTGGGCAACTCTGATAGAGCCATGATCAGTTCCATGTTGTTCAAATGTTTAGTGAAAGATCAAGGCAGGAACAGATCAAGCTGTAGAAAACTTCATGTATATTCCAACATGAGTGAACTCCCTCATCATTGCCATTGTAAATGATGTAGAATTGATTCAACTTCACTGCATCAGTCATCTTTGGCATACTTCATTTAATGATATAAAGATGATAGATATGATAACATAATACCCTGGTGTACTGAAGCTTAGCAGCTCAGCAGCTAAGCAGCTAAGTCTTCTGTTAAAATTAGCACCATACCAGAAACACATATTGACTTGATGCTGTACTATGGGCTAAGCTGTGTGGGCTGCTGAGGGCACTGTGCCAACAAGAGTTCGCTAGTCCCTGTCTAGGATAGACAGTAGCTATAAGTCAGTGCTGTGCATTGTTACACAAGGATTGGCCTATGAACCGAGGACTATGAAATCCTATCAGCTGATGATAATGGAGTTGCACCGAGCACTAGTCCATTGACCCTGGATATATTTTATGGCTTATTTACTTGATTAACTTATTAGGATGAGGTGGTGTCAAAAACGAAGTGGGGAATCTTACATCTAGCTGACTAATAGTTATTTCCTGGTGTGGCAGCTGTGCACCTGCATATATACCTCTCCTCCCAAGGACATTGTTGGAAAACCCTGAACTTTTTAACAATGTAAGCTCCATACTTCATTTAATGATATAAAGATAGAAATTCAATGAACCGATGACTAGATAGTGTCGAATGATGGAAGTTTATTCATTCATTCAATCGTGTTTATTACCATTTCATAATATTTAAATAACAGTCGAGTTGGACATAAACTAAATCTACACAAAAATGCCTTTGAAAATTAGTTTTTAAAATTGTATGTTGGCAATATGTTAAAAGTTATTATATGGTTATTAAACATATATACAAGAAAATATGTTACATCAAAAAATTAAAAATATGTGGTATAAATAAATATCAATATCTATAGAACAAAATGACAAAGTAATAGAATTTTTACATGAGAAGATTTGCCTATAAATAAAACTATAATATAAATAACAGTAAAAGTACATTACTTACAAGTCATTTAATGATAATATTGATTAATCGAAAGTATCATATACGCAAAACTTGAAAAGACACCTGTGATATATGTATGACTTCACAATGATTCGATGCAGTGTATTTATTAAACCTTTTTCTGCCGTGATGATTTAGTTCAAGGCCAAGGGAAAAGGGGTTTAAAAATATATATATTTATCAAGTCATATAGTATAACTGTATAACTAATGACACTTGGTGATAATGTGTACTTGTGGGGATGGTATGTGACAATGCGTAGGAGGAATGCCACAGTATCCTGAGAATGCTGGTATGCAACATTAGCATTACAATAGACACAATGTCATAATGATACAATGCACTCAATAAATGAAGTCATGGTGACTTATTGCGGACAGTTAGTGGATATTAAAGTGAACTGGACCATGTAAATGAAGATCATTTCACGAGGTGTTTATATTAACATTACAAATAATTGTTTTTAAGTCATGGATGTTTCTAAGTCATGGACGTAAAGAACTTAAATGTGTTAATTTGTATTGTATCTTATCTTTTTGATCACAAGTACATCGCCAAATTTCTTTTTTGTTTTTAAAATACATACACGTAAGTGAGGCTATCACTGGTGTGACATTGGAGATAAGATATGGAAAGATTGGTGAGCACAAGATACCTGCTATACAACAGAACTTCGAACATTGAGGCATGATAAAGGATAAAATCCATCCATATCTTTTTAAGTCAATGGCTTGTCGGTCAATCTGTCATTGATACAACAGTTGTACCATGGATAATGCTGAGCCAGGAGATGACAATGACAATGTTATGTCGGGTGAAAAGTTCTTTGAACCAATCTCTTTGTTCCAGGCTTGTGCGGATTACTTGGACATTGCACAAACCCAGGGTCGACGGTGGCAGAAAATGTTGCAGTATGAACATGAGCAACGCTTGCGACTGGAGGAGATGGTAGAACAATTGGCCAAGCAACACAGTTCGTTTGAGAAACAAGCCAGAAAGTCATTTGCAGCCGCAGTCCATCACAATGATCAAAACAAAGGTGAGACCGTCCTATTTTATTTTGTATATATCATTGGGGGTCATGCGTGTCCTCATTTGGGTCATTAGGTCTACATTTGGTTCATTAGGTCTAAATTCTGAATGAATGCTATTTCTGAAGTTCAGGATCAGTGTGTCAAGTTTTTTCGCAATCTGTGTCAGTTCAAAAGAAAAGATAAGATAAAATGGTGCCAGTGCTACTAGGTAATACATAATACACCCTTTTTTTCTATAGCTAGATCAGGGTGGTTAAGGAGTGGTCTGATTCAATCCAGCTAGTAAGAAATGGATTTTACTGTATTTTGACCTTTAAAGTGTAGTATGACATTATGATAGGATAAACCAGTCAAAGGTCACAGGAAGAAATATTCTGTATAAGAAATTAACAGTTGCTTATTATGCTTATAGACATTGCCAACTTTTTTAATGTTGGACCTGGTCTGCAGCTTCATAACTTGTACTAGGTGTCTGTGCTGAGGCAAATAAAAAGATCCACCCATTAGGTAAATGTGTAACATGGTGTGCACTCCAAGCCTTATCATCTCATTAATAATAATCTCTGCCTCTGGTGGCTGGTCATGTAAGCTGGCTAAGCTTCAGACCAGTACCATTATTATTCATTACTATGAAATTTAGATATGCTGCCAGGTTGCACTTACGTCACTTTTCATTGATTAAAAATTCACGAATACATGATGCTTCATACAATGTACATTTATTCTACCTCATGATCATGTGCATACCACATGGCCTTTATAACTGAATCATAATCCAGTGTTTTTATTGTGACATTGAACTGTTGGTTTAGCTTTGTAGTATGTATTGATGTATGAGACACAACATTATACAAGTGAAAGTAGACTGAAACATTTGCATTATGAACAAACCTGATAGAAAATAGCTAAATAATAACTGCTTATTTGGCGTACACAGGAAAATTGTAGCCTAGCATTGCATCCTGAAACATGTGAATCAAAGAGAGCAATAGACCCTGGGTATTTTCAAATTGCAAGAATCATAAGGTCCTGAAAACAAGTAGCATTTGCTTGACAGTTTCTGGGGTGGGGGCCTAGATCAGTGGTAGCGTGCTGGGCTTCCAACCACTTGGTCCTGAGTTCAATTCCCAGTCGAGCCTAAGTTGGATGGCTGTTTTTTCATCCGTCATCTCATTGCCCTGGTCCCTGCCTGTCCTAATTAACCCAACAGGTGCAGAAATACAGGACGTAAAGCCCCGGCTAATCCACCCACCCACCACTTGACAGTTTCCGTATTTTCATGATCTTATGGCTTAACTGTGAAAACTGTTCAACAAGTAAACATAGGCATTAAAAGAATAAGGGAATGCACTCCTCTCTTTTCCCAGTCAACATAGGTTTGATAATGGAGCTGATAATTTGAATTTAATATTATAGTTTCGTAGGAAATAATGCAAGAAATATAATTGGTGATTTGTTAAGAAACAATTATCTGTGTTTGCAATAAAGGGAGTTCATTGTTGTAACTCAACTCAAAACATGTTTTAGTGTATTCCTTCCTGTAGGCTACATAAAATTTGTTAATTAACCTCGTTATTATTCTACTTTTCTTTTGTCTGTTCATTTACTGTTGTTTAAGAACGTATTTTTGCTTACGAAATAAATCAATATCAACATTGTTAATACAAGTAACTATTTGCAGGTCTCCCAGCTCCTGGCGATGATGATGAGGAAGATGATTTCTTTGATGCTTTAGATGAACAAACAGAAGAATTCAAAGTCTGCCTACCTCCTGAAAAAGGACACAAGTAAGTCCATTTAAATAAATTCATCAAAAAGGTGAAATTTCGTAGATAGTTGCTGCAAAGGGCTGTCCAAGGCAATGGCCAAAATGGGGGTTTTGAGATTTGCTGTGCACAGTGTGCAGTGAAAAGCTGATACAAAGATTTGCGTGAATGCTGGGTATAATTCCAACCAATTTAGGTTGTCCATGTCTTATTCCAAATGGTTTAACTCCCAAAACTGGAAACTCATAATTTCAAACACCGGAATACAAATTTTATATAACATCTATATAAAGCACTTCAGTACACAAGTTAAATAGTTGGTAAAGCTCAAATGGAAATTTCTGCCATAAAATACTGGCTGCAATATTACTATGGAAAGCATAAATTAGTGTTGATATGTCAACTGGTCAAGTTTACTGTTCACATCACTGCTGGTATGCACAGTTGTATAGATTTCTGATTTATATTTTACTGCATAATTTCTGGCAAGGTCCCTTGTTTGAATAAAGCTACAATTTAACCTGGATAAGCAAGTTATTTGTTTCCAGAGTCATGGTATTGGCTCCCACCACCTGTTACATATCTGTGTATGGCCTCCATGCATAAAGTTAATGGGGGCCTGGATATTTGCCTAAACCTTTAAAGTTTCAATGCTCAGGGCGAACCTTCATCAAATATACTTTTATAAATATATTTGTTCTGCTGTAGAATAGTTTTCACATTTGACTGATGGGTCATGATTTGTTTGCGCCATTCCGAAGAATATTAAACAAATTGTACTATTATTATATCAGTAATTTTTAAGCTTTATATTTAACTATGTAAGACTGGTAGGTCTGCCTATACACCTGCATAATAACGGGCTGCAAAAATGTAGGGGTATTAGGTTGCCCGTGGAACCTTATGAATATTATTTGAAAGTGAATCGGCCTCATAGAATTTTGACTACACAAATATTATGGACCGCAAACAGTAATAATAAAGTGTAACACTGTGTAAGTAAAGATAAAAATTAATTTAGTATAGCAATAATCCTATAGCTATATTGTACAAGCAATTTTGTTCAAGTAATGGTTATTATCAGTAAGATCGATGTTATGGTCCAGATAATATTTTTTAGCAAAAACAAGGTAAATGTGTAAAGCAATTGCATTTTAGATTAATATCTAGGCTAATATACCTTTTTTGCATCAGCTGTCTATTTTATTTAACATGAATATTTAAATTTTATGGAATTCCATTACATTAAGATATTACTCTTTCTCCACACTGATTTTCACATTTAAACTTCAATTGAATAGGATATTAAAGGATTTTATCAATATTGGTGTGATTTGAAATCATTAGTGGGTGTTAATATTTCGTAAATTTGCTAGGCTGGGAGGGGAGGCTCAGGGAGGCTAGGCTCAGGGAGGCTCTCTGTCAGAACATCAATTCAGCACAGCTCTGTCCAAGCATTGGTAACGTCACAAACATTGGTGTTCTAAATATAGCGCTTGGTGTGCTATTTTTAGACCACTCCAGTGATGACATCACAATGAGTAGTTGTGGCCTATTTACAGCCACAGTCAAAATAACATTTTGGTAAGAATGATCAGTATCTCTGCTGTAAATGAGATATTTTGGTATGTGACATTATTTATCTATTTTTCCCAATTGTTAAAGTATCTCATGTTGACAGAATTGCCCAATATCAAAGAGAAGTACAGGGTAATTGATTTCATTGTGTAATAAGATTTGAACACATAACTTTAAACTGACCAGATATGCAGCATAATTTTCATCACTGATGACATGTGATCAGTACCTTTGACCAGAGGGTTTATCCATATTCAAGATGAAGAGCACTTTTCTGTACCACACAATGAAGGTTTACAATGCATTTTCATGAGAAAAAATATTAGCCCATTGTTACATCACAAGCAAGCTACAATTGTGACGTCACCAAATCAGCTTCAGAAAGAGGCACCAACTTATTCTGCCCATATCAGAATTATTTTTGGAAATATATGAGTTTGGCAAACAGAAGGAATGCACAAAATATATACATTGGTATTTAGAAGGGTCTTTGTGTGTTATGAAGAATGTCAAGTATTAACATGTGAATATTCAGTTCCGTTATTAAGCATGTGTTCATACCTTTTTAAAAATACACTGTAGTATCCTTATTCTTTGCCCAATATATTGGGGTCATAAAAGTAACATAATTTAACACCATCCTCTGTTTTTTTAAATTTTACAGGAGGTCAGGCAGTGGTCTTAGTGTTGACAGTCTCAGCGTCCAGCTCACCAGTCCTGACAATTGGGAAAGCAGTGGAGATTCAGACACAGACAGCAAAGAAGCTAAGGTTATCACAAAGAAGAAACGGAGTAAGGACCTTGTAAGTGGAAATTTCAGCTTTTGCCTGTCATTGTCAGAATTTATGTGTTAAATAACACAAGTATAACGAACTGTATTGTAAAAATGTGCTGTATTATCTTTGCAGAGAGAGAAGCACCACAAACGGTCAGCCAGCCAGGATAGTATGAAGACCATTCCACAACCTACCACTACAGTTGTTCCTATGCACAACGTTGTGAAGAGAGAAAGACGTAAACTCATCCCTGAGAAGCCTAATTACAGTATCAACCTCTGGAGTATTATGAAGAACTGTATAGGAAAAGAACTTACCAAAATTCCAATGCCAGTGAGTCCATGCCGTCTGTGTAAAAATATTGAATTTTTACAAATTAAACAATACTTTTCGGTCACTATTGTAGCTCGTTGAATGGTATGAGGTTTAGTCACTTTGTATGACGTAGATCAGGAACTGCTCTGAGTTTCAGAGTTAAGGTTTTTTACTGTGTAATTCTAGGGGTGGGGGCTTAGCTCAGTGGTAGCGCGCTGGGCTTCCAACCACTGGGTCCCAGGTTCAATTCCCGGTCGGGCCTATGTTGGATGGCTGTTTCATCCTTTGTCTCATTGCCATGGTCCCTACCTGTCCTAATTAGCCCATCAGGTGCAGAAATACAGGAGGTCAAACCCTAATTCACCACCACCACTGTGTAATTCTAAAACATATAGTATAATTTTACTGTGTAATTCTGAAACATAGCGTATCATTGACGTTTTGTTTGCTAATCTGCCGCTTTTCATTTCAGGTGAATTTTAGTGAACCTCTTTCTATGTTGCAACGACTGACGGAGGATTTTGAGTACACAGAATGCTTAGACAAGGGTGCGATGTGCGAGGATTCCTGTGAGCAGCTGGCCTATGTTGCTGCCTTCACCATCTCCTCATACGCCAATACTACCAGTCGAACAGGCAAACCTTTCAACCCCTTACTTGGGGAAACTTATGAATGTGATAGGAGGGGTGATTACGGATGGCGCTCGATTGCTGAGCAGGTAAATCCAGTATTTGCTTATTTTGTTTGTTCTGTTATTGATAATTGTTGACATATTTTTGTTGTATTATGAGTAAGGGTATTAATATTAGTGTTGTTATAATGCTTAAATGGATTTTATTTTATTATCGCCAGGTGAGCCACCATCCACCCATGGTTGCCGTGTATACGGAGGGACAGCAATGGAAGTCGTGGCAGGAGTTCACCATGTCTAGCAAGTTCCGTGGAAAATATCTACAAATCATACCATTAGGTTGGTTTAAATATGTTGCTGTAGTTTACTTACAAGTATGAGAAGCATTTATTAATGTCACTGATGTTGGTCTGGGAAAGTATGTGTACTGACTTTTTACTTGTAGTTTTGTACATAGTGCACAATCTTTCAAATTTGTCTACTTGTCTTCAGGAATCGCTCATTTGACTTTCCCCAAAACGGGTAATCACTACACATGGAGAAAGGTAACAACGACAGTGCACAACATCATTGTTGGTCGTCTCTGGGTGGATAATCATGGCGAGATGGACATTTTGAATCACCACAATGGAGACAACTGCCATCTTAAGTATAATGCCTACAGTTATTTCTCAGGAGGCACGCCTAGAAAGGTTTGTAGTTAATAAATATTATGTTAATTAACAGAAATTGTGTAAAAATAATTTGGAACATTGAAAAAGTGACTTGTTTATGATATAGTAGCCACTATTCTATACAGACTTATTTAACAACAATAGATAAAAGTTTTCATTGTATGAAAAATTTCATTGATGCAGGTTACTGGTGTTGTGACAGACTCAACTGGTGCCGCTCGCTGGGTGCTTCAAGGAACTTGGGATGACAAAATAGAAGGTGCCAAAGTCTTGAACACGATAGAGACTGGAAAGGGAAAGACAGTTTACGAGACAGGCCCGACTAAAGTGCTTTGGCAGCGACGAATGCCCAGGTAGGAAACTGGTATATTGCTTGGTTAGATATTGTTATACCTTTCTTTGTTTAGTTATTTCTGGGCACAAAACTTGGCACCAGGCTTCTGAAAGTCTGAAAACTGGGAGAGTGAGTTTCAGTCCAGGAAAACTCCGGGAATTTGTCTAAAAACTAAATAAGTCAGAGAAATGCTGGGAATCTGAGATTGCACCAGAATGACAATGTATTTTGATGTTCGTGAAGAAAGGCGCTATAGAAATATGGGATATAATAATATAAAAAACAAGAATTATAATTGTTTTTTTAAATACTTTTACAATATATTGTCAACACAGAGTTGCTCACATGTTACCACTTGACTGAAAATATTTAATTTTTGTGCAATGCAACTTCTTGCAGACCTGAACTGGAGAAATGTTACAACTTCACTCAATTTGCCATAGAACTCAATGAACCTGAAGAGGGTGTTGCACCAACAGATGCAAGGGTGCGGCCTGACCAGAGAAAGATGGAGGAAGGAGATTGGGACGAAGCAAACCACTTGAAAGTTCTCATTGAGGAGAAGCAGAGAGGAGCGAGGAGAGATCGGGAAAAGGATGCTACAGAGGCGGCTACTCATGGTAAACCCCATTGCAGTTCCATGCGTCGGCTGCATTCTTTTATTTGATAAAGTGAGAGGTATCATGGTGGATGCCTTTTTTAAAACATTTTCTAATTGTAGATTACTTTTCCCATTATTAGGTGTTTAGGTGTTCAGTGTTAATTAGCCCTCTCTCTGCACCCCCTCTCTTGTTTGGTCTATGTTGTTAATGACATGCATATCATCATGTGATACTCTTATTTTCTTTCAGGCACAGAATATGTTGGATGGGAACCAGTTTGGTTCAAAAAGGACACAGACCCAACAACAGGAAACCTGATTCATACATATACTGGAGAATATTGGGAATGCAAAGAAAAACAGGACTGGAAGAGATGTCCAGACATCTACTTATGATAATCATGCTAGTCTAGACTTGTATATTCAAAGTAGCAGTATTTAGTGGCTATTTGTGCTTGGATTGTCATCAAGGGAGATGCTCATTGTGATTAAGCGAGGATGGTGCTGCCCCCAGCTGGCCACGGTGTTAATTGAACTGACATGCACCAGAGGGCACTAGGAGGCAGTGGTGGTTTTGCAGTGCCAGTTGTCATCTGCAGTATCAGTTGTTGTCTATAAACACATTTATTGTTTATGTTGTTGAAACAAAGAAAAAAATCTGGAGCTTTTCTGGTGACTGCTCAAACATGTTTTAAAAAAAGTTGTAATTATACTTGTCTAGTTTAAGATGGGTGGCCCTGTGTCTGACTGCCATATAAATGCAGGTTTGTGTAAGTATATAAAATGGGGCTACCTACTTGATCATGATATGCTTGATCATACAGCACAAAGGCAAGTTAAAATTAAGTAAATGTTCAAATTCATTGTATGAGGCAGTCAATGTGCAGAAGGAGAAATCTGCCAAGACATTCTGATGTTGGTTTTTAATGCAAAGATTCCCTCCCTTTCTTACTATGATTTATTATTTTGACACTTAAAAAATTGCATAAGACATATGGTATATGATCATTTAGCAATTGATTTAATGCATACAGCTCATGTTATTGGTTTGTATTTCTGTTCATAGGGTATTTAAAGGTGCTGCAAAGCATGTGTACCTTAGTTTCACTATCTCTATCTTTTGTGATTTTGTTTTGATATTGAAGATTATGTTTGATGAAAGGGTCTGTTAAAGATGTTGGCTATGGTATAGTTGGACAATTTTTAATGGCATTTCACTCGTTTCCTTGCATAGAATTGACTCAGCAAATGAGAAGATATATTATTTCCTGCCTTTGCTTGTGATTTACAATTTTACTGCAGACTTTATGGATCAAATTTTTTAAAAAGTTGAAATGGAAAGTACAAAGTTGTGAGATTATCTGGAAAAGGCAAGTCCGTAAACTTGACTTGTGTTATCCTTATATAAAACAAGTTGCTAGAATAATGATTGATTATTACTGCTGTTCTTTCCTTTGCAAAATTTGTTGCCTTCATTGAAGAAGTGATTTGCCTCATGGTAACCATGAATCCGTCTGTGCAACTAACTCGTAGTCATTGATGAAATCTTCAAAGATGACGGCTTCTTGAAACTTTCAGCAGTCTGCTTTAAGTCCTTATTTTTAGGGCAAGAAACTATTGATATCAAATGTGATTAAGTTCTCAGCTCCTTGAGTTTACCGGTAGATCATCAAATGGAGATAAGTGTGTGCTCAAGTTATCCACTTAAAGTGATGAAAAGGCCTAAACATTTTGTTTGCACTGGCCTTGGATAGTTGCCTTAGATACCACTGTAATTAATAGTCTAGTGTGAAGAAATTTATAATTGGTAAATGTAAGGGAAGAAGGAGGGAGATTTGAATGTGTGGGTCATGGTAATTTGATTTATGGAAGTATAAGCGGTGAACGAAGTGTAGCTGATTGAGTGTGTTCAGGTGTGCTAGTGATTACTTCGGTTCCCTAATTAAGCAACTTTATCATTCCCTCATAATACGAAGCTTAAATTTGAGAACTGAAATTAATTTTGAAGCCTGTGACGAATAAGTTTTATGGAAATCAGTGCATACAAGTATGCTGTAATATGCCTCATTCTCAGGTACCAGAAACCCAAAACTACTCCAGAATATTCCAGATTTCATCCAATATGCAAAAGCTGCTGTTGCAATGACGGTTTTCAGATGTAATAAGTCTTTGTTTTGTACTATGGTTTTCTCAGTTGTAGCAGCGAAAGTTAATTTATTGCCAAACAAGCTGCTGAAATGGTACAAATCATTTGATATGTAGAACTTGCAATAATAGCTTTCCTTGTTAATTTTCTGCATCAGAAGCCTCGTGGGTAGGCTTCAGCTTGCTATGCAGGCAGTCTGGGTACAAAACCCAGCATAGCCAAAGAATATATCAGTCCTGGTAATTCTGCACTGTTGTGAGTTGTTGAGTACCTTTGTTTTGTTTGTTGCCATAAAACTATTGTCATATGCGGTGTCTGTGTCATAGTAAGATAGAAGCTGTACTAAATTGCAAACAATATTATAACATAGTTGCAACATGGTATTGCATGACAACTGTGTAGTTCTTTGCATTTCTGTGATCTGTATCATATTACATTACTTAACTATTGTGCTAATTAAGGTGTTTGGGTGGGTTCTTGAAAATTATTTTCAGTTACATCATTTATTTACAGTTTTCTTTTTTTTTTGAGAAGTGGAAGTGAACGCAGTATATGGTGTTATGAACAGTATAGCGATGTAAATGCGCTGGGTGCAAATATATAAAATTGTATGAGGCTAGCAGCGAAAATGGTCTTTCCTACTTTTGTGCAAAGATTGTACATTTATTTATCTGATTACAGGGGTCTGGATGTAAAGATTAATCGTTTAAGAACATAGTGCACTTTTTTAATTAATGTACAAATTACAAGTATTTTCTACTACATGTATAATGTGAAAATGTGCAGGTTGCACTGCACTATTTGTATGTAATAAATTTGGTAACAAGATTGTGAATGATGTCCACGTATAAGCCATCCCCACGGGATCTCTGTTTGCAGCAGAGATAAATACAAAACAGCATCCCACTGTAGGTTTAGGTTCAATCATTATGTCTGGGCAGTGATTATGACAATCCTCAAGAACATTCTGTACAAATAAATATTTCTGGATGAGTTGATCTCACATGTCCAGGCTTCTGCTAATTCTTTGCTTTTGGAGAAACAGTACAAATAGTGATGTTGTATTTACATACATACTAATCTTGATAAAGCATAACGTAAATATCCTAAATTTATAATGTTCGGTGTTAGAGGCGTTTTCTTTTTGTTCTGGAATACAGGGAACCAGCAATGGTAACTTGGGCACGTTTTCTTATCCTGTAAAATTGAAATGCAATATGCAGTTTCGAACTAGTTTGTGGAAAAAGGATGCTTTCTTCGATATAAAGGTATCACTGCATGATGCATTGCTTAAGTCAAACAAGTATCTTTGTGAATGTCAATAAGAAAAGCTTTAAGTAGTTTCAAATACGGTCAAATTACTGTCTGGAACCTGTTGATCACAAAGGACTAGATCTCTGTTACTTGTAACCTGTTACCCAATGGCATGCATGCATATCATTAAAAATATAATTACATATGTTTACAGGGGATGCTTGGTATATACTCTGTAGGGGTTTCTTCAAAGTAACCTTCGGGGTTGTTAATTTGATCGGTGCAATTATTAAACTGCTTTTGGGAAACTATAAAACTGTACATTGGGTTGGGATGAAGATAGTTATAAATTGGACACTTGACATTTTATTTGGATTCTTTTTTTTTTCTTCAAATTTTTGATATTTTAATCACTTGACGTACACGTATATCTAAAATTGTATGTTTTGTTTCTCCGTAGCACTGAAGTAGTGTGCTTGTATTGATACTAAGTTATTTAAAAGTGATAACAAGATTAAGTACTTGTGGCCAAGAGTTAATGGTGTTGACTTTTCATGGCTGATTCGTATGATACATTCATTAATTAGTTAATTTTTTGAATTGTTTATTGTGGCAAGTGGATTATCACATGTTAATGATTGTTATCATGTTGCCAGCAATCGCTAAGCTGTACTGCAGTGTTTTGCATCATAAATAAATTATCAAGTTAATAATCTTTGTTGTTTTCTCATATCACAAGATCTTGAGTAGCTGCACTTGGGGAAACGACAGAAATCAATTGCACGATAACATGTCAAATATACATTAAAATGCACTAAAAATGCTGCTAGGATGCACTTTGCTTCAGCCAATCACATCCAAGGGCGGGAATATTTTCAGCCAATAGAAATGCAGTATTCTGTCATATCCACCTGGTGGAAATATAGAGAACGTTCCGTGAAAATCCATTATTGAAAAATACGCTTACTACCAGGCCAGCTTATCACACCTTAACGTGGAAAATATTAAGCGTTGGCCAGCAAATTATATCATTGGACTACGCAATATAAAAAAAAAACCAGTACACTCTACTGCCCAGAATGACCTGAGGGATCTCTCATTTAGAAAATGGGCGTAGATCGGAAGCTCTTGAAAAAAGTGGAGGGGAGGGGGAGTTCTCCAAAAGAGAAAGGGGGTGGTAGGGTGTAGTTCAGATTTCCTGTCCACCCCACCATTTTTAAATGGAACAGCCCTGATTTGCATGCAAAAAAACCAAGTGTAAAGGTCTGCGAGTGTTGCCCTTTTACACTATCTTGTAGAGTGCACAACCTTATTATGTGCACTTGACTCATTAAATTTCCGGCTAATGCCTGTGCTTGAACAAAATTACCAAGGATATGCTGTATGGAGTAGTTAAACTGAGCTTCAGCCTCAACCCAGAGGCGTCCTTTCATATTTTCCCACACATTCTAGAGCATATGAAAGGCATAACAAACTCACAAATGTGACGGCCACAATCAGGTTTTGAGCCATCAACACATCTGCAACAGTGGGGTGAAAGTTTGCCATTTATTAAGTCTTAACGGAAACAACTTCCATCAATCATGAAAAGGTACACAATTTATTTCAATAAATTCATTCATTTGTATGCATCAATCACACATTTAATTTTCAAATACCAGCAAGAATACTTATGCAATATTCGCTTGAAACAGCATTGCATAAAACAAACCATAACATACATAATATATAGTGACAGAAAAAATAGGCCTTGATCTACGCACATATCCAATTCAAAAAGCTAATAAAAATGTGTATAACCAGCATACAATCAATGTACACTGAGAGTACCAAGACACTAGCACATTAGAAATTATACATTGCATTCCATGAAGATATAGTATGCAAAGTCATTTACATGGACTTTTTCCCTTTCCCTTCCATACATTTGCCCGAGGAACCAGTGTGGATTCCAATAGCACTAAATAAGATACATGATATGAAAGTAATTAGAAAAAGTGCAGTATGGTGGACCCAAATTTATGACCAAATTTAGCGAGCCTCGTGGCTATGCTTATGACGTCTTATATTTAACTTCATTGGATGACGTCACAAACAAGTGACGCCAATTTTCATTTTTCAAGGCAGGGAACGCAGTTTATTTTTTATCTTTCTTGGGGGCTGGTGCCCCTAAACCCCTGCTAACCTTCAAATGTTTATTCTAAGTGTGCTAAAACTATAAACATTTGTCAAAATTACATAAATTTGGGTCCGCTATACTGCACTAAACCCAAGTAATGTAGATGATTGTAGAGCACATATAATGGCTATAAGTTTGCATGGTTTTAATTGTTTTTTTAGTACATTCAGAAACGGGTTAATTTATTTAATGTTAATCTTGTTGAAAGGCATAGTTATTCCAGTGATAGAACAGATTTATACACCTGAAGTTAAGACATAAGACAGCAGCTTAAAACCTGCACTTAACGGAATGCAATAAGGAATATGATAAATATGACAGCCCATTAATAAAATACCAAACAAAAAGCAGAAGAAAACTAGTCAACAACTTACATAGGACAACAACACATTTCCTTATAATCTAAACACAGAATTACCTGTAAACTCAATGAGCTTATGATGGGTATTCCAAAAGCCTAACCACAATTTTCAATTTGAAAAGAAAAAACTATGGTATGATATATTCTCATATGATACATTTGTATCGCTTTGAAAAATTTTTGAATTCACTTTGACTGTACAGATATATCTTTCAGATAAGTTTCCATTTTTTTTCATGCAGCTCAAACAAATAACAGACTTCTTCGTAATAGAAGTCAAACAAACAATTCTAATAATGCACACACAATTCATAAGACAATTATGAATACTTCAGGCAGCAAAATAAATCAAACCTTAGCAGACACCATACCTTACACAACATAGTAAATTGACATAATGCAATCACCCAAGCATAAAAATCGGTCCTTTCAGTCTACATTCATCCTTTTTGTAATGAAGTGAGAATATAAAAAGGAAGATAAATCACACAATACAGAAATGCTGCTCTCATGCATAAATTGCCAATTAAACTCCTAGCATACCATCTCCAGTCATGTGTTTGTTTCTAATACTGCAGCATTTTTAGCAGTTCATTAACCATAACTCATCAGTTACAAAATTGGGGTGAAGTTTTTGTCACAACTCCATGTCATCATCATCTGGTAGCGGTACTACTGAGGGGTCTACTTCAATACCATTGTTGCCTTGGTCCTCATTCTGATCAACAGACCATCTGAAAAGCATAATATAGAGCACTGTTGTTCAGTGGGAAATTCACAACATCTTTACGATGTAACAGCAGCATCTTACACGGTTGCAAAAGAAACTACACAATGGTTCAAATGTACAGAGAACAAATCATCATTGCTTCAAAAGCTGGTTCATCGAGCAGTTCAGGAATTAGTCGGATCCAAGCTAAACAACAACAAACAGAACACAGGAGACATTGAACTTTAAGAATAAGAATGTTATAAATTACTTACATGTTAGAATTGAAAGAGGTGGAAGGCGTAGGAGATCCATCATCCATTAATGATGACACAGACTTTTTCCCAGTTATGCTGTTTACAACATCAGTCACAAAGCTGCCTGGGGGTTTCCATAAAACTAATTCCATACAAGGTTTGTTGCTGGAAAGAAATTTGAAGAATTAAGTTATTTCAACTTTTTAGCTTTACACTGCAAATCAGCAGGCCAAATAAATTAACCGGATTATGAGAACCAACACTTACATTTGATCCAATATCACTTGAGGCAGTATTTCTTTGGTTGAAAAATTCATTTTTAGCAGATCAGAAACTTCCAACTCGGGTAAAATGTGGCTGCTTGAAATGCTGGTACAATTATTACTTTCATCCATGTTTAAACTGCAATAAACCCATGAAAGTGACACATGAAGAAAATGTGAAACTTAGGAATAATACGATTCAGTTTCTTTTTGTTCAGGCAATTATACAATAATTAAATTATTATTGAGTTACCTTCCATTCTCTTGACCAACAGATGCTGGATCAGGGCTCTCTGCATACCAAGATTCCTCAAGATCTGGCACCCAATCCAGATTATTGTTGTCTAAAGTGAGTTCTTGCATGCGAGCGGCCATCCTTTCTTCATTGATATGAATCTTCCCTCCAGGTTCACTGAAATGACAAAAACAAAGAGTGTTATTAGTATGGTAAGATTCTATTTCGCAACACCTCGAGTCCTTGACCATGATTACAATTTGCAGTTAACTTCATGGTTTCATCAACTGACTACATACCCATTTTCATCCTGACTGTGTCTTTTTTTAGGCCCTCTCATCACATAGTTTCTGACCCTGTAAAAATACCAGAAAGGCATTACATTGGCAACCACAATGCCCGTCAAATGAGGAAATAAGTGTTTTTTGAAGTGACCAAGACACTTACATTTCACACACAGTTGGTCGACCATGTGCAGCAGTGAACTTGATAGTTGTGGGAGTATTAGGGGATGACATCCAGGGCATATTCAAAGGAATGGTGTGCTGCCACGATGAGTTTGACCATAGAGGACCACTGTTCAATTTATGGTTTAACGGAGAGGAGATTGTGGTAGGAGCTGCCATCTGGATGGGTGGAGAGTTGATCGTAGGCGGCAGCAGGGGAGGGTTACTTGGTATACAAGACGCACCCTGGTTGTACGTACTGGGGCTTCGGAAGAGCAAATTGGGAGAAGTGGAGATGGGAGTAAAGTATGAAGATGAGGAAGAGTAGCCGGCCATGTCTGTCGCTAGGGGGGTAGAATCAAGATGTGAAGAAGTCAATGTGGCAGCATCACCATTCAGGGTTGACGTAATAATGGTTCCATTAACTGAGAATGGAGTCAACAAGGGAGGCTCATTTGATGGCATTGAGCCATTGTTGTTGTAGAGTCCTGCTGGACCAATTACTGAGCTACTCTCCAGTTGATGGACAGTCTCCAGCAGTGTCGGTGACGCTGAGTTTAGTTGATTCACTCCGTAATACGCATGCATTACCGTTGTCACTTGATAACTGTCTTTTCAATGCCAAAATTTCTTCCCAGCAGCTTCAACTGGCAGCTGTTTTCAGACGCAAGTTGCTGAGCTGAATTCAGTTGTCACTGTGTCAGTCAATCGAGTTTTGCAAACCAAAAAATTCACTATTTCCCGTCAAATTTGGTTATAATATAGAGAACAACGAAGCAAATGCAGCAGCTGATTCAGCTGACTGTCAATCCAGCCATCTCCGATATAAGCCAACAACACTAGTAAGTCCTGGATATTTCGCGAAGTTGACAGTGGATGGATCGTGGCCCAGGAGGCAACCGAGCGCAGGACAGCCTGCGACACCTTGCGGCGACGAAGTGAAGTACTGTGTAACATCAGAAACCAATATGGCGTCAGCTTGCTGTGCCCTCGCCTGGGCTCCAGAATCTTTGTATAATACAGCAATATCCACGATCGTTTCACACTATACTACTCACAGAAGAGAACTTAAAACCTTACCAGAGAATGTACAATTCGATATTCACTACAAGGTAAGATTGTCCGCCAAAACGGAGGAATGATTTTGGATGTCTGATGTGATGACTGACATTCCAACACTATACAGTTCGAGGATTCAATTAATCTGTCACAGATTGTTTACAAACAATGTGCCAGTTGGCAGTTGGTGTTGTGTGTAATCCTGTGTAGTATATATTCGTGGAGGCATAATTATCAGCCAAAGGTCAAATTATAACCAACCGTGAAAGATTTGAGAATGAAACGTAAATCAGATGAGCTGTCACTAATGTCAAATGACTGACGTGTATCACTGTATCATGATTCATAAGCTATCATAGTACTCTGTGAAGTATGATGACTGTATGCAGTCTGACCAAAATTACTTCACCACTGGCACTGTCGTTACTGTCATCGATGCTGGTTACTGCTGGTACTTAAATATTGCCAAGCTGGTCACTGTGCCTGTGCGACAAAATATTACTGCAATAGTGCTCCTGGAATAATGTGTATTCTGGATACTTTGCAATACTCAACACATAATTGCATGTTAATATGAACCCATGCTGTAGACTATACCTCAATGCTTGCAATGAGAGTATAACTGAGGTCACAGTCTGACCTAAGGTCACTGTCTTCATCGTCACTGTCATCGATGCTGGTTAGTCAGTGCTGGTACTTAAATATTGCCAAGCTGGTCACTGTTGTGCATCAAAATATTACTACAATAGACAGTGTTCCAGCTAGGAATTGAATTGGGCATGGCGCACAGGAATATTAGGGCACCCAATTAGACCCATATAGGGCACCCAGATAGTTGAAAAGCAAAAAAAAAAAAAAAGAAGCTTGATCCTTACTTAATTTCAGGCAACATGGCGCAGTGCCATGCTCAAATGACCTAGCTGGAACACTGATAGAGCTCCTGGAATAATGTGTATTCTGGATATTTTACAATACACAACACATTTACATAATTGCATGTTGATGTGAACTCCAGTAGACTATACCTCGATCAATGCTTGCAATGAGAGTATAGCTAAGGTCCTAGTCAGCACTTTGGCTTTGTTTCTATGTAGAAATAGCATTTGTGAGTATTACGTTGACTTGACTTAAATGGCTTTGGTTTCAGCTCTACAATAAAGGACGGCTGTGTCAGCTGGGAATGGAGCTGTCTGAGTTGGATACTTTCTCCCGAGCCCTGAAAGTTAATGATAAAAGGTATGTATGAATTTTGTGTGTACTTGCTAACACATCAACACAAAGACTGGCTTCAACATAAATGAATACATATCTGATATTTTGGCTGCA
Organism: Alitta virens; assembly: GCA_932294295.1. NCBI lineage: Eukaryota > Metazoa > Annelida > Polychaeta > Phyllodocida > Nereididae > Alitta > Alitta virens. The sequence goes on from OW028575.1 coordinate 27,212,610, forward strand.
GGCATCTGCTACACCACTGCTTCCAAGCCCTAATGGATCATGGAGTCCATTTGTCAGAAGTGTTATCAGAAGAATATCAGCAACATTGCTGCATGGCTTCAAACGTAGCTACACCAGTTATCAAGGAGAAAGCAGTCCAGTTGGGATTTTCACTTGGTAAGACTCAAGAAGTACTTTATGTTGGCATTCATGATGCACATATAATAATTAAATGAATGTCTTAATTCAGTGATATCTATTATTTTAGGTGGTTTCCTCAGTGATGCTGGTTGGTTCACTCATGCTGAGAAAGTTTTGCACTCATGTCTGCAAATGTGTAAGCAAAAAGAGGATGCAATGCACTGGCGATGTGCTCTTGAATGCTGTGTCAGGTAAGCTTATATTTTATATCGATCAACGAAGAAAAATTAGGTGTGGAGTCAGGGAATATTTCGAGTCTTTTTTTAAGAAGAGTTACCCTAACCAGAAAATACTGCAACATAGGTCCAGCATTACTCTGGAAGTTGGCCCAATGTTAGCAGCCAACGTTGGCCCAACACTACATGTTTTCTGGTTAATGTGTAATACAAGTTATCCAGTAGACAAGTTCTACAATACTGATTCTCTAAAATTTATCTGTGATTTGAGTAAAGCGTAGCAAGCCTGTGTGCTGTATGTTTAATTCTTTAATCCAGGTTGCTTCATGTGCGAAATGCAAACTGCAAGTATGAAGAAGCTGAGCAGACTTGGTCAGAGGCCCAGGGTTTTGTAGCGAAGCTTCAGGAAAATGGTCATTCTGTCAATCAAGCTGCCCTTCTATCAGAATGCTGTGCACTTTTATTTGCAAAAAGTCAGTATGATGAAGCATTTGCCTGTTGTAGCCAGGCATTACTTGAGTTAACACCGAACCTCCCACCAAAGGTAAGAAAAGTATGGCTTATTTTCAATTTCGCATTCTGCTGGCATGCATTTTGGTGGACAGTATCAGGGATAAATTGTTTGAAAAATTTTCTCATTTCAGACCATAGTAGATGTATTAAGACAAAGTGCCAAGGCGTGTGTTGTGAAAAGAGAATTTAAGAAAGCTGAGTTATTGATCAAGTTTTGTGTGCAGTATGCCAAGTAAGTGTACTTGAATATTTTCTCTGACTCAAGGTTTGTAAAACTCATGATTTAAAAATAAATAAATGTTTTTCATTTGAATCGGATTTTTAAATATACTTTTTTTAAAGCAGATTTATTTGAATGATGCAATTAGGGCCTTAAGTACTGTCTAGCATGAACCAAGTTTGATAATTTTTCCCCCAGCATTCTTCTTAAACTTATTGAACTTCGCTCTAAAATTAACAAAACTTTGATTTATTTAACAATTTGAGTTTTTGGAAAAAAATCAACTAAAATAATGTTGTATTAAATAAATCATGTTTATAGTCATTTACTAAATAAACTTGTTAAATAAAAAAAAATAATAAAAAATTGCTGATTTATTTTTTTTGGCCTCGATTTAACTCGCTTGATCTTAATCTGCTCTCACTATTTCATACAAGGGATTCTTAACATCTGAGCTAAGGGAAGCGATAGTTTTTGAAGGTTGGTCCTGGAGAGTGTACCTGTTTACATAGATTTTGTTCTTAAATTTTGCAGGGAACATTTCGGAAGGAAACATCACAAGTATTCAGATGCCTTGTTAGATTATGGATTCTTTTTATTAAACGTTGATGCCATTTCGCAGTCAGTGCAAGTGTATCAAGTTGCACTTGATATTAGACAATCTGTGTTTGGGGGCAATAACCTCCATGTAGCGATAGCACATGAGGATCTGGCCTATTCATCATATGTGCACGAATACAGCACAGGAAGATTCAGTGATGCTCGGGACCATGCAGAAAAGGCGATTCAGATCATCAACCACATTCTCCCGTCAGATCACTTGCTCCTAGCCTCCTCCAAAAGAGTAAAAGGTGAGTCTATGTGACCCTTTAAATGTATAGATTGGGTAAATGCAATGATAAAGTTCATGGGTTGTGTTTATTAATCAAAATATCCCGGAAATGAGTTCTGGAGATAAGAAAGAGTGTACAGCAATTGGCAAAACCTACCTAGCTTCTGCAGGTGACAAATCCTTAATTTATACTAGAATTTATGCATGTTTACCATCCTTGACTTCAGTTAATGTGTTGTGCAAGGTTGATTGAGAAAATGTTGGCAAATTGGTAATTATGGTTCATTAAGAATGCAGAGCCTCAGACTGAGTCGCAAGGCAGGGGTCTGATGGATATGAATACACAGTTCTTTTAAATTCATCTGAAATGATGTTGCATCATTTTATTTTGTATAACTACTTACCACAAGATAAAAATAGAATTTGCCAGATGGCATTCCTATATCGTTATTTAATGTATACATATCATGAAAAAATCTTGTCTTTCAGCACTGATATTAGAAGAGATAGCCATAGACAGCCACAATAAAGCCATGGAGGATCTCTTGCTGCAGGAGGCTCAGGAGTTGCATTTGCAATCCTTAGCCTTAGCCAAAAAAGCCTTCGGTGAGAATAATGTACAGACTGCAAAGCATTATGGCAACCTAGGAAGACTGTATCAGTCTATGCATAACTATGAGGTAAGAAAATGAAGAAAAAATTATCTCATTTGCTCTTTGTGAGTTATTAGCTATAAGACATCGCTGAAATATTTAATTCGGATGAAGTTTAACAAGAATAGTTTTGTTCATCAGGAAGCCGAGCAAATGCACTTAAAAGCGATTGCCATCAAAGAGCGGCTGCTAGGGGCAGAGGACTACGAGGTAGCCTTGTCTGTGGGTCATCTTGCGTCTCTTTACAATTACGATATGATGAAATATGAAGAAGCAGAGAAACTCTATTTACGATCCATATCAATAGGTAAGCATGGATATAAAAGAATTTTCGTTGTTTTTTCCCCATTGAATTTGTAGGTAATTCTGGAAGTAGTTCTGTTATTGTCCCTCAAATATTAAAAACCCACCAATTGCAATGAGACATGAAATGTGAGTAGTGTAGAGCTTCAAACAGGAACTAAGTGAAAACTGACTGGTAACATGATATCTTTATTTTGTTTGTTTGGCAGGACGCAAATTATTTGGGCCAGGTTACAGTGGCCTGGAATATGACTACAGAGGTCTCCTAAAACTGTATGACTTAACAGGCAATGCTCAAAAAGCCATGGACTATGGAGTTATCCTTCATGACTGGAATCAAATCAGAGACCGTAATGATGACACAAAAAAGAACCCATTTGAAATAGACTGTCTGCAGACTGTGAATGAGGTTGTGTCAGCTTTCAGATCTTTGCCAGCGTGACAGCATCAACTTTATTGAAGTTTGAGCGTCTTTTGTATTTAATCATCTTATCTCTTGTGATCTTATTTATGTTTTCATATATACAAGTTATGTTATGGTTGTAAGGTTGATTGAAAAACTTAGTTGGTTTCTGATCAGGTAAAATTGGGAGCTTTTTTTTGTTGTTGTTTAAATGTGAAAGTGAAAAGGGTGTGCTCCAAAGGAAAAAGACAAAAGAAAGCATGTTGAAACTGTCTGTCAGAAATCGGGAACTTGCAATATTTTTCAATCCACCTAATTTTATATACAAGTGTTGTACCCTCAGCCTGGGGTTCCTCATTGTCCAGGGTTCTGTGAAAACAGCTGGCCAGTTGGCTGGTTGGCCTTACAACTATTGCATGTTTGCCCTCCCAGAATACAACTTACAAAATTTGGTGCTCATCAATAACAATTTTAAGAATTTTCTGTGAAGCCAATTCCATTAATTTTTTCCTTGACCATCCTGAATTTTCCTGTTTATGAAACTCAAGTTTTATGAGATTGCAAGCAATGATATCAATATATAAACCAAATACACGTGTTCGTCCCATTTTACCTGCAACAGAATAGAACTGCAGACTCATTCTGCACACATAAAATTTGCACAGGTTGAGGGTATATCTGATAATAGACTGTGCACCATTTGAAAGAAAGTATTTGGGGCAGATCTATTTAATTTGTGGTCCTGTCATATATGTGCTGTAGTTTTGTTGCAATGCTGTATTGTGATCTATCTGCTTTTGTGATAGCAGTATGGTGGGGATTGTTTAATTTATAAATATTAACTGTGCTTGTAATTACAAGCCATGACCAGATGGCAATGTTTAGAGAGTTGTGATACACTTGTATGGACGAAAGTGTCTGACTTATCTTTCCTTTGAGTATACAAACCAGGGGTTTAAAAGCAAGAGTAACAAATTGTCTTTTTCTCTCCTTTTAGTTTTATGTCAGGGATATTGTCATACGCTGTACGACATACATTTAACTTTTAAATATGTGTGAATCCGAGTTTATGTGCCCCAGAATTCACATCTACACGTACCACATTGTTAAGAAAATAAACAATTCACACAGCTACTATGACCAAAAAAATAAAAATACATATATATATATATATATATATATATATATTATAAATATCCTAGTTACCTTAATATGTTGAAATGGAACTTATAAATAGATTTCCTGTTAGTTAGAGAAATGAAATTTCTAATTATTGCACAAATAAACGATGAAAATATTGCTATGCCAAAGCCTGTTTGACCAAAACTAACTAAATATTTTGCAATGAAGAGTTTGATGTAGATCGAAACATGAGAATATCCATTTTAGGCTCAAGGTTCTGAGTGTACATCTTGTACTAGTGTATGTATAAACATGGAGGTCATATTGTATGTGCCATAACCATTGAAAATGAGCAAAGTATGCGTGCTACATTCTTTTCCATATTATGTATAATTAAGTTACAGGATAACCAAGGAGTCACTAAAAAAAAAGTATATTCCCAACGTACTGTTTTATTTTTAATTGTCTTAGCCTCCCAATTGCCAGTGCAGGAGCATATACCCAAATGGATAGTAAATAGTTTCGATAGGTATTTTTCATTACTGCACATTGTCGAAGTTCAGATAAACTTGATATATAAATAGTAATAACATATTTCTGCAAGGCAGCGGACTAGGCTGTGGCTGTACTCAGTAAAGTACAAATAATATCATATCCATAAATTTACCTTCAGGAGAGTTAAAAGATTTATTAACCGGACTTTTTGGTGGTATTTTGTTGTCTTCTGCTGAGGCATCATCACCAAATTCTGGCTTTTGAATCATTAGATCACCTTAAGAGCAAATTCATGGATATAAATGGATCTGGAGATCAATAATGTACTCAAGATATAAAATATTTTTGCGTTTCTTGGGCACTCTTTACCGTCAACCTCGAATCTAGATGACATCAAGTTAAGAATTAATCAATCCCGAGAGGCATTATTTTTGTACATAAACGACTATTATAAGTTATAAGCATACGCTTACTGCTCTCATTCTTTGCACAGTAGCACATTCAAAAGTCAGCTCATTGTAATACTCATTCTGTGAATGTATATCATGTTATTAATTGAATACCTGGAAGTGATAACACTTCTTAGTGAGTCATGACATTTGTTGTATTTAATTAATCCACATTACATTGTTCCTAGGTAATTGTGTAATGATGTTGAAGTTGTTGTTGCTAAATATTAACAATAAAGAAAATCTACATTAATTACTTGTTTGGTTCTATATCTAGATGGTCTCTTTATAAATTTATCTTTCAATTAAAGGCTCCAGGCATGTCACATGATATGAAATCATAATTAATATTTTGATCTCAGGCGTACAGCAGTTTAGGAAAGCAATACTGACTACCATGTCACTAAATATATACACACAGATTTAGTTTCATTTGAATTGACTGGGTGTTATATGTTAAAAAAAACAACTAAATCTACGTCTAGCTCTAGTGGATGTGGTCCCATGCATGTAAATTATACTGTATAACATACCTAACTAAGTGGTCTCCACCAATTAGAATGAGCTGTTTTGCTTATACAAACCTTGGTGCATGTCATTAGATGACAGTAAATGTGTCAGATGAAATAAGGGCATTGCACTGTGACCAAACGAGGCCTGTCATGTGTGCCTGGCCAGTCCCACATGGATACTTCCTGGCCCATGAACTATAACGTCTTGAATTTTGTTATTATGTTGGAAACGCAGCTTCATAGATCATATGATATGGACTGATAATAGGAATCCTATGATTTATTGTTGGTGGCTCTGCCATTTTTGAGATTACACAGGGAATAGGGCTAGGTCACGGTAAGCCCAAAACTCAACAATCTATTATTCTGAAGCTGTTAGATTGCATAATAGAAAGATAAATCATGTATCACAGGAACTCAGTTTAAATCTTCAACACCAGTGATTCTGGTGCATTCAACCACGTCAAAGGAGAAACACTTCCTGCTTTCTGTGAGCATACATTCACTAAAAGGTAGTACTTGTACTATGGCCAAAAGCATTTATGTGTCAGCTGTTCACTGCCTCGACCATAATATTATTGCCCTGCAATAAACCAGAGTGACAGTATTTCTTTTGATCATGCAGTTGTTAAATGCATTTCTCTTCCAGTGAGATACTTCCCTTGCTTCAGCACAAATACTGTTTACAAGTATTGAATAATGAGCTGAATAACAAGTTGGCTGACTGGAGGACAGTTGACTGGTCCGCTGAACAAGTCAACTGGTTTGCTATGAACTAATTATTAGTCGTCTGGCGGACCACTCGACTAGACCTAGTTTGCATCTCCCATGAGCACCAGGCTACTGTTTTGCCTATAAACGAAAGCATGTAGTCATGCTAGCAGGTGACACCACTGGGCGGCACTATGCAGTTACTTGCCATGTATTGCGTTTAAAAATACCGATTTAATTTGGTCCATTGCCTGACACACTTCCTCATTGTGTGAAAATCGACAAGAACCATTCACATATTGTGCCTTCTTGACTGTGGGCCTACAATCATGCCAAGCCAATTCTTTAAAGGGCCAGCTTCACGGAATTTCCCCAGACACAACTAAAGCTGCTCAATGTGTAACACCATGGTTTTAATCATCCATGGTTTTAATCAACCATGGTTTTAACCAACCATGGTTTTAATCAACCATGGTTTTAATCAACCATGGTTTTAATCAACCATGGTTTTAATCAACCATGGTTTTAATCAACCATGGTTTTAATCAACCATTGATGTCAATGAAAATAAGCATGTAGTTGATCACATCTTAGGGATAGCTTCCTGATGCTATCCGAGGATTTAGCTGATGCAGTCCCATAATTTCAGATTTCGGTAGTTTAAATCTTTCAGAGCACAGAGCAACTAATAAATTTGTGCTATGGGCCATTTACAGAATTACAGGTGGCCATGAGCTCCATATTTGGAAGCAAAAACACCCCAAATCAGAAACAAGTAAATTAACACACTGACAACAAATGTATTAACGATGCCCATTACTTAATGGTAATATCAAAGTTTATTATGAACAGTCATTATATTCCCACTAAACACAAACCTGTAAAGATAATGCAGAGCTTATCATGTGAGCTTATAGTGCGACTTTCAGCATTTGATCTTGAAAAGGAATTTTGTCAAAATACTCCCAGGTTTTCCACCATGCCTTTGCTATTACTTGCGCGATACAAAGTAGTCCATCGCGTTCCTTAGTAACACATTAAGCTTATGAAAGTTGACAAAATGCAAATTAGTTCAAACAGTATGGGCATCAGTTAACTGATGGCTGTCGTTCATCTTTAAGCCATCATTGCTCAAGATCAATACTCAGAAAATCATGCTATAAACATTTTTTTTTTTTTCCTTTCAAAACAAGATATAAAGATTGACTAATGTGGATTTAACTCCTATACTGCGTACAAGAATATGGAAAGAGAAAATATCCTAGCAAAAAAATAATGTAATTCCATATTCATCGTTTCAAGACGTATAATTGTCTTCCCTTTTAATCACATGGCCTGGGAAGTAACATTTACAACAGTAATGAATATTTATAAATGCGAGATTTAAACGAAACCAAAAAAAAAAACGTCAAGACACAACACACAGCAGAACTTTTTGTAATACGAAATACCATCTAAAAAATATAAACTGAATGTCAGTTACACATATATAGTACATATCGACATTTAAATCAATGGACCAGCTCCACAGTCTTACGTCTGAAGATGTATTTTGAAAGGTTAATTCATAAATTGTTACTCAAGCAATGCTGGCAACCAAAACAATCCTAACCTACAAAGCAATACTACAACAATGAGATCAGTTTTGACCTGCCACTCATCCACAGTACCACTATTGAAACCAAAAAAAAAAACCCCCCCATTGAAACAAGTGGAACCAACCAAAAGAATTGAGTCAAAGGCAATACACAGGTGCTCTGATTCTTAAATCTTCATTTCTAAATATACATATGTATGCATGTATTTGTACCATACGCTAGTAAACAACATTGCTCATAACTATTACCAGAACCAATTCACACTATCAAACAAGCACCTTGCCACACAATATGATAATCATAAAGTAAACAAAAAAGGATATTGTAACTGTTTTTAACTAGATACAATTAACAACACAGTCATTAGCACTAAAAAAGAGGAACAATAAGTAACAGTGATATATGGCATACAATATCTGACAGTCAAGAAATACTAAAAAAATACTGTGCAGAGCACCTGTGTAATTCCCTCATATTAAACTGACTTTGGATAGCCTAAATTAATCTAGGATAACAGATTTTTATCTTGCATATTTAAGTGAACTGCACCAGCTCACTGAATATTAACCTTGCATAATAACACCTCAATAGGTACTGGTCCATGTCTTACAGTATTTCTTTCAGGAATATTTTTTTAGTGCAAATTCTTAATATGAAGTAAATATATATTACAGTCACCAAGAAAGAGCTGCACCCTGTTGAGTACCAGTCTAACATGCAAGCCCATCACAAACCGTTACAAAAGCCTCGTAAAAAGTGAAACTTCTGGATGTTTAAAGGACTTTATAATACTGATCGACCTCGTAATTATGTGAACATTAAGCATACCATGGCTTTCTATGAAATTGGGAGAGAAGTCTAAGAAAAGATGCATATCAGGCATTCAGAGCAGAGATTATCACACCATAGCCAAGTCAGAATGTTCATTTCATTGAGGAGCTGCCATCCCAGGTGCACGGATTGAAACTATTCAGATGATGTACCACAATACACAATATAACTGAAATGGAGCGACTGATTCACACATACATAGAATGCACACATTAGACACCCACAAGCCTAAAATTGAATATGCCAAATTTCACAGGATGAATGCTCTGCGGTTACTTGTGGTGTGTAAATTTTAAACAACCAACTATCTTATGAAAATGCGAGCATAATTATTGATCAGTCTAACTACCACTGTTTACCTATTCTAATTCATGTGCATACATGCCATTGGGTTGACTTAACATCTCACTTGAATAAGCACGCAGAACAAAACCAATGCCTCTAGCATAGTGAAACACCAAATTGGGTTGATGTACCCACAACTTGGGGAGGTTTTTTACCTCAATAGGCAGGATCCACAAGTGTAAACAAAGGAATGAATTAGCAATTATAACCAATTCGGAGGCATATCCGCATCCCAATAACATTGCGTCTAATGTCTAACTGCTGTTTGGCAAGTTGGCATCAACAACCCCCTCAGCTGTGAAATAATTCAAGCATTACTTTTTTCGTGACTCTGCAGCGGTATTATGGTCGCAGTTAGTAATCTTATGCAACAGTCTGTTTATATATGTGGTTCTTGCCCTATTTTTGAGGGTAATCAACCCAACTCTGCGTTCAATAACACGAGAGGTGTGCTTGTACAGCATGAAATGTGTACAATACTTGGGTATCTTAAATCCATGGCAGCCTTATCTTCAAATTTAATGAAGGTTCACCTGAAGACAACATCAAAGTAGTGAGGGAATAGTTGTGGCAAATAGAAAACAGAAAAAAAGAAACTACTTAGAACACACACCAGCAGCCATAGTAATATTGTCAGTATACATCAGACTTCACCAAAATTTTAATTCTATGGAGTTAACAAAATATACACAACTATTTACAAATGTTTACGATGTAAGACAGCTAAGGCTGACAGGAAAATGGTATTCCAAGCACATCAGTTAGATCATATGTACTGTGGAAGTATTACAGCAAAATGAGGCCTATTTACATCATAATCACAGCATCACTACCTGGACTGGAAACATAAATCATATTTCTGAATACCAATGACGCCTAAAGAAAATATCCAGTTGCACAGCGCAATATATTCCTGTACCTGTGTGAGACAATATATTTTAAACTACACTACTACAACCATTAAAAAGAAATGCAAAACCAGGTTCTCCAACAGGAGAAGTATTAAAAAAAAAAAACAGAAGTTCAATACAAAATATTTCACAATAGCGTTTATACATTTTATGAGATAAACTGATGTGTGAAGACATTCAGAATGTGACAAGAAAATAAACCAACCAATTGCACAGAACTTTCGCTTTTATATGAACATCCAACAGTAATGAAATTATCTTTCAAATACAAAGACCACAGCCAGCCACAAAGCCGCAAACTGTAACTCAGACGAAAACTGATGCTACTACACCTTCAAAAGTCGTATTTATACAAATGGCTATATTGTTTTACTTATATACCTCCGTTAGTAACAAGATTTCTGCTGTGTCAATTGAAAGGATGAGATCATTCCCTTCGAACTGTTTTAGTCTATCTTGACATATCAAATTGCACAGTGCAAAAAATCACTACAATACCAAACATTGCAAATAACAGTGTACATGTTTCTAAAGTGAACACTTGCGAAAAAGTAAGGATATATGGGTGCAGAACAATTAGCCTTAATACATAGGTTGTGCTTAAATGTGAAATAATATATGAAAAGTGCCATCACATTTTCACGAATCATCACCTCTACATTTATACACTCTTCCACCAACAAAAACATATGCTAAAGAAGAATGCACGAAGCACTTGAAAATCAAGTGACCCATCACAAAGAAACATCAAAACAAAGAAAAAAGTTTGTGATCTATGATAGTTTGTGATCTATGATACTGTGTTATTCTGACATCATCTGTTTGTCTTAGGCAGTCCTGGAAGTTGTTTCTTTCCACATTCGAGAAATGCCTAAACAGCCTTACTGACAGTTATCTAGTCTGAACTAAAGGTACTACAAATTTCAGCCAGCCAGAATGTTAATGTTCTCAATAAGCACATATTTATCAGGCCTGTGACCTATATATGGACATCTGTAACATCAAAAATATTTAAGTGTTGTTCAAAGCAATCACTAATGGAACGTGATACGGAATAAAACAAATAAATAACATTTGGCACAGACAGAATATGTGCTATAAATAGTCATCTTCCCAACACAAGACCTGCTCCTCCGCACGGCTCCGTATAGCATGGCCAAGCGAAGATGGCGGGCTTGCTTCAGGAAGATGATAAATAGTATGTACAAAAAAAATAAAAATAAAATTTACAACTCTCAAACCCATCATACCAAAGCCGCAGTCTCTTCGTAACTGTGCATCACTCCAAACTACACTAGCAAAAATATATTTATGAATCTGTCTTTATGCATATGTACAATTCATCACAAAGACTATAACACAGTTTGGGGTGGAAAGATCAACAAATTTTCACACTACTAGTCTTCGAAATATCTGAATCAAGCACCACCATTGCTCAGCACAATGTCAGCACCACCATTGCTCAGCACAATGTCAGGTTAAAAAAAAAAAAAGCCCCAAAAACTGAGAAAAAACTATATTTGGAGGGAATGCATGCCAGAATATCCTAACCCACAGCTGGGCTTGATCATAGACAGGTGTTGGGGTTATCCGTTCTTAATCTATACAAAAAAGTCAGATGCAATGTGCTGATCTCCTGGTACCAAAGACATTAAGCAATGATCATTTCGACTGACAACTCAGCACAACAATGCAAATGCAAGTTCGCAATAGCCATTCAAATGAAATCTACCAAACTACAGACTCTTTTGCACAAAGGGTGTTACTGTACTATACAAATGCAATATCAAAGTGTTCTTAGTATAAGAATTGCTACACGGAGGTGGAAAACGTGATCTTAAAGATAACTTTGAAGGCTAAGTATGCATCAAGCAGATGTGAGACATTACTGCGGTTTTATTAGCTTTCGTATCCTTACCTTTCTGCACCATCTGATCGTTCTATATCGCACAACACACTAGAAACTGTACACTAAACGTACAGAGCAATTATTATACTACATTGCATTGTCGTGTGTTGTACCACTACACTCTAGGCATAGCTACAATTGTACTTAAACCTTATAAGACTCTTTCACACATAAAGAATGAATAATCTGTGACCATTCGTTTCAGCATAACAACAAGGCTACATGGCACGCAAGCACACAAAATGACTTTTTTTTTTTCTCTTAGGTTTTCACAAGCAAAGAATTCGTCAAATATTACAAAGGCTTCAATTAAATCCAGTATTGCAAAGTTATGTAACCTGGCGCATAATATATGACAAGATCGATTCCACACCTAGCCTGACCGAAACGCTAATTACACTACGAAGGCAAGGGTGTGGGTGCAGAACAGGGAATGGGGCATGCTCTTGATAAGGAAGGGAGAGAATTCTAATACCACAACTGATATGATGATTTTGGTGGTTGGCTGGTGTGGACAGTCTGACAATACTTGAATAAGTCATAAGACTCATAGCAATAATCCAATGAACATACACAGTATAGACAAATCAACCAAGTATAATAAATCTGCTGATAATGACAAAAAGGCAAGTTACTAATACACAGTATCATAGTCACAAATCATAAATTGCAACATGGCAAACGTACACTGGCACACAGGAGTAAGCCAGTTCAAACGTCATATCTGCAGTTCCCACATGACTACCAGTCATCCACGTTTATGCAGGAATGTAATCTTGACGACAAATGTGTCAATACCAGGGAGCACATCTGGATGCATGAAGTTCTCCTGGATAGCAAGTCAGAAGGTACAACCACAAATAAAGGAGGAGGAGAAGGAGGAGGAGCACGGTTACAAAAATCAACCCGACTCAAAGCCAGGCTGGCAATGCAGCAGTCTTTTGAACATGTTCTTTTCTCAAAAACCTGATCATAATAATATCGAAGTCTATCATCCAAATGTTATGTGAACACCAGACTGAGAGGAAAGCAGCCCAGGGGGGTGACTAGTCTGCGATATCGGCTAACGTCTCTCAATCTCATCCACCGTGAGGACCTTTTGGCCTTGGATGGGAATCGGGGGCATTGGCACCTGCTGTTTCAACAGGTCTGCTCCAAACCACTTGGCTAAATTACTGTCCACATGCCCGTGGCCGGCCAGCAATGCATTCATGTTAGGACTGGAGATAGGCCTGGAACCAGGAGACAGGGGACCAGAAAATCCATCTGTAAAATAAACGGAGAATGAAAATAGGACACAAGACTCTCATACAAAGCAATATAAATATTGTGGAATGGTATAATAATTAAAGTAAATTCTCAATAAAACAAGCTGCAATGAAATCTGTGTCTTAGATGGCACATACCGTGTTTGGCAAGAGATACGATAGGTTGAGAAAGGTGGGGCTGGGGAGACAGGGCTCGACTGATGCTGAGTACTGAAAAGTTGTTTTGCATCTGCTGCTGGTTGGGTACCATCGGGGACAGAGATGCTGGGTACAATGCTCGAGGTGATGGAAGATTGTTACCACCACCTCCAGCCGCTCTTTGTTGTTGCTGCTGCTGGGCAGCTTGCATGGCAACCAGTTGAGATAGTTGATTCACACCTTGCATATTCCCTGCAAAATAACATTAAGACCATAACAATCACTGCAGATACAGATGAAATTGTTGACACAAAATTTTTAGTCAAGATGCCTCATCAATTAACATTAAAAGCCACAAAAAGTACTTACCTCGTGGATGGACAATCCTCTGCATCAAGAGGGCATTGGCAGCAGCTGCGTTTGCTGCAGCAGCAGCACTGACTCCAGCCACCCCTGTTGGAGGCATCCTTGCTCCCATGGGCAGGTTATAAGGCTGATTGCGAGTGAGGTTAGTACTGGCCGATGTGATTGTGGCACACACATTGGGTGACATATTACTGTGGGCACCAACAATTGGTCTTTGTGCCATTTGACTGCTGACCACTGGACGAATACCAGACATTGATGTCACAGGGTTATTTGGTCCAACGGCAGTGCCTGAAAAGACAAACTTAGAATTAAATTCATTTATTGATGACACATGCACCTACAGTACTGAAAACTTTGCATATCACAGCAATAACAATGAAAAGTTTACTATCATAATTCTCAAACACACCAGATAATATACTAGACCTGATGGCTCTCATGATGGAGGAACAGACAGGTTGAATAGCTGAGAATGTGAAATTCACGTCTCACTGATTCCCTTGCAATACTTTGGACAAAGCTAATATGAAATCCAAGTACACTGAGATGTTTATGTTGGGTATTCTTTTATACAAATTAAACATAAGAAATTTAGTGAAGAACCATTTCTAACAAAGGCAATTAGTTATAATATATTAATCAGAACTGAAACTCCTAGTACATTAAAGAACATGTCAAACTAACCAGTTGCAATTCAGGACCAAGTTGATTATGATAGAAAATGTAAAACAGCCACCAGGGGTGCTGCAGTCATGGCGCTATTCAGCATAGCAGCCGTTTTCTGAATTAATACATCAAGTGCTAAAAATTTCTGCAATTTTCTCCAGAAAGGACACTTATATGAAAAATAGCCCAATAACACTACCCAACCTCGTTTTATACAAATCTGGGACCTCTACATTGCGTTTCTGAACCAGTTGATCCACTACAACTGTACTGCTCAACCCATTATCGCTCAGCTCAATCCAGTGAGTGCAATTACAGCAGAACTGCTGTTCCTCCGTAAATGATTCCCAACACAACAACAGGACAACCAAATGCTACCATATCCCATTGAAACAATCCAGTGACAAACCCTCACCCTTGACAATAGCTCTCCCTGCTCCCTGGGGCAGACCGACAGCACAAACTGGAATCATCCCGTGTGGATTAGTAGGTGAGTTGCACCCCGGCATGGGCTGGAACTGCATGGCACCCTGTCCCATCAGGGCCCGTCCTTTATGAGCATCGCTGAGGTCATGGGCATCTAGTAGGCCCTGAGTGGCAGCTTGTGAAGGGGTGCTTGGCACAAGCAAGGTTATGGTCCCCGCTTCTGAAGACACTGACACCAGGGGAGGAGATTGGTTACCGTTATCTGCACCCCCTTCCAGAGACACTGCAAAAAAATATCACCTTTCCATAACACAAACGACTGACACCAAACCAACAAATCCAACTAAACACAGCAAAACCATGTGTTACCAATATTCCAGCACCAAATTCATATCAATACACAGTCCTGACTTACTTTTCCTAGATTCATCTTCTTTAGCAAGCTTTTCTTTCTCCTCAGCTTTGTCATTAGCCATTTTCCTTATAACGGAAGTTGGCATGAAAGCTGCTGGAACAGGGCCAGCCTAGAAGATAAGTAAAATGTTATGTCAATGAAGATGAGCATAAATCTGTCAGTGAAAAGCTTCCAGCTTGTGTTGTATTGTTATTTTATTTCACCACCGACTTTAAATAAAATTCTATCTATCTTTTAACCCAAAACCCTTGAGGCTGCAGTCTCTTTGTTCTATCCCACTTATTTCTATTTGTTAATTACTTCATCAATTTCACAATTTTGGCCAAAATGTCAGATCCTCAGATTCACTCAGCTTCCATAATTAAACCATTATGTTTACCAAATTTCAATTTTAATTTATTTCACTGACCTTGGGTGTTCCAGCTGACACAACTGACTGTGGTAGATTAGGAGGCTGCAGTGCAGAGGGCGAAAGTGGAGGTCCTGTTCCTTTCCTGAAGAAAGCGATCAACATTACTTAGCTAGATTCATTCAAAGAAAAAAAAATCCACTGGGGAAATATTAATATCACCTTTCCATGAAGCATGCATAAGCAACCTTAAACTGCCAACCTGTTAGCATCATCATTTGCATAAGAAAGCAAATGAGCATACCCATCTCCTTGGTGCTGCTGTTGCTTCTTGAGGAAGCGTTCCTTCTGCTCCTCCAGCTGTTTTTTGATGAGAGCATTCTGCATGATGGCTTGAGTGTGAGCGATCAGCTCTTGGGGAGAAGGAACGCGGTGTATGGCAGGTCGAACATTGCCATTGCCTTGACCAGCGACTTGCAGAGTGTTTCCCATGGGCTGTTGGTTGCCGATCTGAGCAGGGTGGATGGGAGATGGGGCAGTCAGATGCATCGGAGGCTGACTGCCAAACATGATGGGTGATGGAGCTCTAGGTGACGAAGGAGGAGGCTGCTGCAGCAAGCCAGGAAGGGATGGGGAAGGACACCTTGGGGATGTTGGAGGAGGAGCTTGAAGTGCCACCTGGGGAGCCATGGGAGAAGCAGGCTTTGTCACAATGGAAGGGTTGTTTTTCACAAACTTCAGAATCTGGTCTTGCAACTGATGTTGGACCTGTTGTTGCTGCTGTTGCTGCTGTTGCTGCTGTTGTTGCTGTTGTTGTTTTAGCTTGACTTGCAGCTGTTGTTGAATTTGCTGTTGCAACTGTTGTTGTTGCTGCTGTTGAAGAAGTTTCTGCAGAAGTAAAATTTCACAACATTAGCTGGCAAATCTAATCAAATTAATAATCATAATACAAAACCACACATCCAAACAGACAAATCTCCATCTTTTACCTGCACTAAATCCTTCTGTTGACTTGGAACATCCCCCAAGGCCATAGGAGAAACAGCTCTGCCTTCTACTCGAGTCTGAAGTTAAGAGATTATACGTATATACCTATAGTACTAGCTTCTCCCAACCTTTATCAGTCTCCATAATAAAACAATTAAGAATAACATGCTGCATTGCAACATAGCAAAAGTACCACCAGAGGTCAATGGCACCAAAGCAGATGGCATTGTTTAATGACGTCATCTATTCAGTGATGTCATTTCTGTTACAATAAATGATGGCTTCATCTAATTGTGCTTTATCTGCTATGAGCGCAGTGCCCTCTGGTGGTTTTTCTCCCCATTGCACAAGAAACATACCATCAGCTTGGCAGCAGAGTTATTCAGTGTTCCAGATGCTTTCATGAGGCCAACCAACTTGTTGAAGGCGGTCATATCTGTCTCACCAGGGACAGGTGATCGAGCTTGTTGCTGGAACTGCTGTTGCTGGAACTGCTGTTGCTGCTGCTGGTTAAGCAGCTGATGCACTTGTAAGTTCTGCTGCTGATGCTGCTGATGCTGCTGGTGCTGTTGGTGCTGCTGGTGCTGTTGGTGCTGCTGGTGCTGTTGGTGCTGCTGGTGCTGCTGGTGCTGTTGCTGGGCTTGAAGCAGTTGCTGGGGCAGTTGCTGAGTTTGTCTCGGCTGTTGTTGCTGTTGGAGATGTGGGTGGATGGGAATGGGCACTTGAGGAGACGTCGTGCTGTTCACCTTGTGCTCCTGCCCATGCATCTTATTGTTGTTCAGAGCCATCTCTTTCATATTAGCCTCCAGCTCAGCAACTGTGGTCACCTTTCCACTAGCTGCAAAATGGTTAATGACTTATCAATTCAATGTTGAACAATTGACATTCAAAACTGTTAGCAACACTGAAACATGTCCTTTTTAATGCTGGCAATTTATGTTAGAATACCTAAGAAATGCTAGAAAGCAGCAAATGCGTATATGTACCATTGAACTTTTTT
The DNA here is from genome assembly GCA_932294295.1 of Alitta virens. NCBI lineage: Eukaryota > Metazoa > Annelida > Polychaeta > Phyllodocida > Nereididae > Alitta > Alitta virens. The sequence continues at coordinate 27,230,391 of OW028575.1, forward strand.
GAAAGTAACTGACTTTAAAGAAACTCTCAATTCACAACACTTATTCCTACACTGGTATACATGTGTAAGTTGCTTGCTTTAACCATATAAAGGCATTTATAAAAATATACAATAATAATAATAATTGAAAAATTAGAGAAGATCAAACATGCACAGCAAAAAACACCAATAAATTTCAGCTTTTAAAATTTATAAGTATGGATTAAAATAAAACACGCATAACACGATTCCTACCAATGTTAACTGGGGGAGTGACCTTGTTCCTTGGTTTTGACATCAAAATAGCTTTCAAATCCCTTTCCATATCTTTTGTAGACATCTCCGCATCTGCTAAAACAACACACTCACATGACCATGTGTCCTTATAAGACACTACCATTCATTCATCCTGGGTTGTGCACTCTCAGGCACATGGTCAGATTACATACAAAAGAAAACAAGTACAATATCTATGTACAGTGCAGAAAGAAGGCAAAATCGGCAAGCCAACAACAGCCACAAACTTATGAATACTGACATAACTACAAAAGTAGGCAGTATATTACTACGAGTCTACAGGAAAGGATTAATAAATATTTCAATAGTACAATCATACGTACTGCTTGGCTTAAATGCAGGCTGATAAGGCTGACCATGATGCTGCTGTAGATTTGCATTGACAAGGTCACTAGGCAGTGGACCCCCAATATTCATCTTGGCGTTGTTGATCATATCCATAAGAAAGGTCTGCTGGCCTTGCTGATTGTTCATTTGACGGTCAATATACATGTAACTCTGGTCCATACTGCTGGGAGAAGCAGTGCTCGGGCTTCCTTGGGTTCCAACGAGGTCTGGCAAAACACAGTAACACAGCGGAATAAACAAGGTAGTCAATTTGAATATCCTTGAAATTCAGCATAAGTTTACATATGCATTAAACCCATAATGTCAAATAGAAAGGTCACTAACCACGCAACAAGTTCCCAAAATAATCTTCATTAATGGAAGACCTTCTGCTGCCTGCCTGTTGGTCAGGATTTTCACCTGCATTCATCGCGACTTGACTGTTGGCAAACCATTTGCTGAATTTACTTCCTCCAGCTGATGGAGGAGCCTCTAGGTCTAGATTCATGTCATCCTGGAAATCAAATCACTTTCGTTGAAAATACACCACACAAAATCGGCAGATTTACAAACTAGACCTGACAGCGCTCATGACAGAGGGGTTGAAGAAACTAATTACCATTGATAATCACATAGTGGGGGAAAATGGAGCTAAATGGTTTATGGATATGATTAGAGTTAGTTGAATGACTGACATTCAGTATAGTTCTAGATCTGACAGCTCTCCTGACAGAAAAACAAGCGAAGAGAATGTTGACAATCACATGCTTTCAAGAATAATGAGAAGTTGATCACTCAAATCTTAATGCTTTTTTGTAGCTAAGTGCAATTATAGCAGATGGATGTCAAAGCTGGTAGGGTCGTCATTGCATTAAACACAATTTAGGTTGGGCACACTTGGTGACATGCTCTGAAAAAGCTCTAGTGCAATTAACACACTTGTCCAGTTCCGGGTACCTGACATGTTGGGATAAAGAAAGATCCAATTCACTGCATTTCCCACCAAAAGTTCATATATTCACCACCAGTGGCACTGTAGTAGGCTGCATTCAAGGCTAAGAGCCATAAAATTATGTTCACCATGCTACCTAAACTTTTCCAGTTCGAATTACTTAGGTTAAAACAATACAGCATAAAAATCCGCTCCGCTTTTTTTTATTCTTAGACATACAGGCTCATTCTCAGACCAGTCAGGAGTTCTCCCATTCGATCTCAGATCTCAGATCCCAGAAATACTTCTAACTACTCAAGACCAGCTTGACAGCTCCTCTCATGTGTACCAAAGATCAGTTGCTTTGACAGAAGGGGAGAAAACCCAGCGACACCCCCCCCCCCCCCCCCCCCCGGGGTCAAAAAAGATGGTAGCACACAGTGTTAAACCAAAAACGAAAAATCATAAATATTGTTAATCTTACCAATAACCCAGGAATCTTATCAATCTTGAATATATCATTGATGTCAAATCCGGTTACATTGTCTTCATCTTCATCAGGATGTTGCTGATGGAACCGCTGCTGACCTGGATGCTGCTGAATGAAGTCTCCTTGCTGAAGATGATCACCTTGATGGTTCGAAGAAGATTTGTTATTCTGCAAGCCGGGGTCAATATTGGACTGCGGACTGGGCTCGTGTGATGAGACAGACCCAGTGGTTTCTTGACTGCCCTCTCGCTGAGCCATTTTGGAATCAGCTGAATTGAATTAAGATTGTCCTTTAATTTTTGTCAGACAAAACTCTAAAAAACATATAAATGCAAACGGACTCATTTATCAAATAAAGCAGCGGTTCCAGTCAAACTCACTCTTCCTGCGAGGTCCCATCATTTTTTCACTCCTATTGCCCCTTTTGTTCCTATCAGGATCATCCCTGTATGAAAGGTCATTTTTCTCTGCGGCATTGAAACCCTTCAGCTCAATAGTGTCATGTTGACTGGTCGGCCCGGCAGTGAACCATTCTGGTTCCTCTTCCACTGTCTGATTTCGAAACCTTCGGCCTTTCAAAACAGAAAAACGCATAACTCAGTCAACAGTCAAATCGTGCTTGTTATACTAAAATATCAAATCATGCTTGTAATAAACATTACCCTGATAAAATGATTGATAATTAAGGAAGTTGTCAAGGTGATTTAACACAAAAGAACTTTTTTCATGCTGTAACTGATAAGCAAACCACACACAGCCAGTTTATTGTTACCTTTGTTGTCATATCGACGGTCATAGCTGCTCCGGTAACGATCATTGCGGTCAATTCTTCTGTCCCTGTCATCACGATCAAAACGTCCTCGGTCTCTGAAATCCCTGTCTCTTTCTGCACGGTCCCTGTCTCTGTCTCTATCCCAGTCCCTTTCCCTTTCTGAAGCAGCCCTTTCACGATCAATCTGGATCCGTCCACTGCCGATTCGGCGTTGGGGTGGTTCTCGCCTTTCATTCCTGCACAGAAAATAATACAACAAATTAACATTTGCAGCGATCCCACTGTCAGAAAAAAAAAAAATTTTATAGAAATTAATAAGAGCAAGTTAGTCACAGAAACTGACTCAACAATCGACATCCTGTACTCACTTCTCTCTTTCATTTTCAGATGGACTAACAGGGCGACGTTGAGGTGCTTGTGTGGTCACATGGCATCCGGTTCCGAAACTTCTTCTTTGAGGGCTCAACACAATTCCAATTCCATCCTCCTCCTCTTTGATGCGTTGTTTGGGGTCTGTAAATTCATGTCATTTACGGTAAACTTACAGAGACCCACAAGTTGACAGGTACGAGTAGGCAAAATACACTCAATGGTACTTACCGGATGTTCTTCGCTTGTACAGGGTGTCTCGGTCCAATTCAGCTGGTCTCTTTCGTTCCCTTTCACGGTCACGCTCTCGGTCCCTTTCCCTTGGCCCAAGAGTCAGCGGAGAACTTCCCCTTGAGCTGTGGTCAAATGACCTAAACCACCTTTCAGGATCCCACAGTCCATCACTTCTGTCAAATACCATTACATATCAGTTTCTATTTCATTGAATACATAATTTAGGGGTTATGACAATATGAATTTGACAATGCACTCCTGGTAATTGAAAAGAATGACAATGACATTAGACAGAAGACTGTTTATGTGAGGCAGCATTAAGAAAGATTGTATAAAGAAACTCAAGCATACTGCTACCGACTCGAAGGGATAACCCGCAGAACAGGGCAGGAATCATAAATCATCCTCAAATTGTGCAATTCCTAGAAATATTTTTAAGGGATACATTTTCTTCTTTTTCTTTTTTGGGAGGTATGTGAGAGGTAGGGAGTCTGCCCTACACTGAACAAATTATTTTATATCATGTGTTTGGCAAGCTGCTCCAGTCTCCAAGGACTGGCCCAAGTCCTTGTGCTTTGCATCAAAATATTCGCTTCACAAAGGATTTGCCATCACATTTAAACAAACAGTAACTCATTGTATATCAACTATTGGGCCAAGGCCCTGCTGAATTATATCTGCAGATAGTTCACTTTCAGTCAAACAGAAGAGTGATCCAATAATAGTTACAAGATGGTAATGAATGCTTGAACATAAAATCTTAATCAACAACTTTTGAGTCCACTCAGAAGCAAAATAATATCATGAGCATGACCATATGCATCCTTCCCATATTACCCCCACTCCCTTCCTGGGGGCCAGTTATCGGTGCATTCATCACAGACACCATTTTGCTTGGCACAGGCTGTGGCTCCATTGTCTGGGAGCAATGTACCTCACAGTTAGCATTTGGTTATATTTGTCTTCAGATTGGTTTTGAGCTAAAGTAGATTCACTGGGGGGCAAAGATGCATGGGTTCACAACTGCAGGATGACCAGTCAAACGATTCTTGAATAAATTAAACACAAAGTCACTAATGTTTTCCAAAAATTAATGAAGTGTCATCAACTCAAGGCTCAAGTGTATAAAACCTGTAGACGGATTGTCACAGTTTATGCAATCAGTCTTATGACCTAATATCTTCAATATAAATGTACAGCTTATTAGAGAGCTACTCCCTTGCAACAAACAATGATTGCCAGTCAACCCAGCGACACGCCAACTCAGCAACAACCAACCTGTTGCAGCTAACTCGGCGACAGCCAGCACGGTGGCATGACCACTACCAACTCGGAGACACAAAAACTCAGTACACTTCCAACTCTGTGACAGGTTTTCACGAGGCAGTGCCAGCCCGGCGACAAAGTGTCTCCTGGCCGCCCATGCCCGGCTGTCTCCACCCTCCTCCCTAGTGTAGTGGTTTGATGCAGTTATTTCTGTAAATATTTTGGAGTACAGAAATGTTATGCACATCCTCTTATAGCTTTCATTCAGACAAATCTATACAAACCAAGTATAACACTGTGGATCCAATAATATTAATCGAGTAAATGACAAAATGCGCACTAGCATGACCCAGGCTCTCGTCTGCAGCTTTCCCCGGCCGAGCAGCCTGCGAGGGTGCAGCCGCATGTCGCAGATTACCACTGTGTTGGCAACGGGTTAATACAGTGTTGTTGCCGGGTTATCACAGTCACATGCATTAGTAAAACAGCTGTCACCAACTTGGATGTGTTAGGAAATTTTGTCGCCAGGTTGGTTTGTCAATGGGTTGACCATAAACAATATCTATCTGGTCAACCAGGGCTCGACACTAACGATTTTGACCTGCTAAATAATGTTCAGGTAGTTGTTGAACTTAACCTGTCCCGCCAGCAAGGTTTCCTGTCCAAGGCATACAATACAAATTTTTTTTTAAATTTAAATATATAATCATATATACTCATTTCTTTATCAGCAGCGTCAGGTGATTCCAGTTTGAATTCTACCTTTTCATTGTAATGACTAATGAGATTTGCTACACTTATCAATATCCTTACAAAAGATAATCAACAGATTTTCCAAGCATTACCTTAATTTCAGTAAATTTTGGTACTCGTCTTCTTCATTCATAAAACCAGCTAATGCCTTACACAGCAGATTTTAACATGTTTAAGGACTTGGAAATCCAACTCCAGAGGAAGTCATGTGAATCCAGGACTGCCATTTGTTAAGGCAGTCACTCAGCCAATGGGAGTTCTGGATTCACATGTCATCTGATGTTACTAGCAGTGAACAGACAGGGTTTCGAAATTCGCTGCAGTTTGCGAGTCTGAGACTCCCTAATTTTCCCCTGGACTCCCAAAATGGGAGTATGAATTCCTAAGTCACTGCAGCATGTTACTGTTGTGTTTTCACGAGTCTATCACCAAAAAATTCAATTAGTCAGTTGTGTGAACTGTTTGATTGCAATAGTGAGGATGAAGGCACAATTCATTCATGTTCCCCATGCATTAGGCCTGAGTGCAATTAACTCTTCAGAGGCTGCTAGTCTCTCAGCAATAGCTGTGAAGATTTATTCCACTTTGATTTTTTTTATTTGTGTGATTTAGTGCCTCAGTAAATAACACACAAATTTAATATTTCTTCATACATGTATTATTTTAAAATAATCATGAATCTTTATGCAGTGTGAGCAGAAGTGCGCATTTTGCTGGAAAAGTAGAGGTCAATGACATAAAAATCTCATTTCTGTCAATTTGAAAGTTAATTGTTCCACAATTCAGCCTTTCTTGTCTGTTTGATACACAACTTCAAAGCAGATTTGATTGGACTAAGGTCCTGCAAAAGCTGGGTTCTAACTTTCCTAAAGGCTTTTTAAGGGATGGTTGTAGAGTCAGGTCAGTCAAAGATGCTCCATGTAACAAACAAAATATTGAGTAATGACAACAAGCGTTTTTTTAGAAGGACTCCTGAATGTTTCAAGATACGAGTCTGTCTGACTCAGAAGAATTTCAGGCAAATTTTGAACCTGATAGATGTGGCTTTACATTGTCAAAGTTTACTATTAGCATGATTTGGGTATTATTGGAGACAGATTTAATGTAAGACATCCGAAAGAATTTCATCATATGCAAATTCAGTGTCTTTTGTTTGGAGACTAAGATTGATAATTGCAATTGACATTTTGACACCTTGATGTACAGTGACTGCTTTCAATAGGCTCCTTTAGCTCACTACTGCCCCAATGCTCTTTTAATTGTAATTAAGAAATATTCCTCCTGAAATGCTACTTGTTCATGGTGCTGGCTGTCCGACAGGCTGTTTCTTCTGTCCCGGACAGTCAGACAAGCATTAGTGTCAACTTAACTGTCAAGCCCTGCAATGAACCCATTGAAAACTAAAAAAGCACTAACCAATATCAGAGGCAATTGAATTAACTTACGTATCATGGTCCTTGGCCAAGCACTTAGGACGACTTTTGGAGGCAGCTAATTCCGCTATTTCATACAAATTGTCCTGAAAAATATGCAGAAAATGCTTAGTGACATATTTGGCACATGTAGTCACCATGGTATGAGCAGGCCTGTACTTAGATCTGGTTTTCCATTCAGTATTGTAGAAGGCAGACTTATTATATCCGATATTCTATCATAGTAAACAACATTACCTTAGAATATTGATATTTAGGAAGTGGTCCAGGGGTGGATTTGCCAGTGTCTTCTTCAGATATCGGTGAATTGCTAGAGCCACGTTCGCTTACAGTTGTTTCAGAGTCCTCATCATGATCGTCCTTGGTGTCAGGGTTGGACTCCCTTTCCATGGTCTGTATGGTATATGTTTGATATACACTTCTCTGGAAAATAAACAAACCACTTTAGAACACAGCATCCCCTTCATTCAAATTCATCTAAATGCATGTCAAATGTATAGATTATCATATCGCTGAATAAGCAGAGACATTTGTGAGCACACACAACTTGATAAGAAAATAGGGGTTATGTACTAGTGTTCTATCTGTCAGAGAACTACATGCAATACACTCACTATTTAGCATCATAACAATGATCAACTTGCTCACAAGGTGGAGTGCAAGTCGGGGTGCACTTCATCCTTGCCGTCACGCGATCAGCCATGAGCAAATTCACCACTTATAGTTCCTGGGTCGTCTGATAGAAAACAGCTGCCCAGTGTCCTTAAACTAGAGCCATTCTACTCTTTTGGTGAAATGGCATGAGAATAGGTGCTTTACAGTGATTTGATAAAGAGTTATGGCAGAGAAACTGGTGTAAGCATCGATACATGAGTAAAGAGGTTAATCTCCATAGTGAGATCTCTTTTCAAATCCCTGCGCCTTGCCAATGAGGTCAGGCCTTCACGTGAAAAAGGGTAATATACCCTTACAACGGTCATTAACACGTCGGTTTTGTTGACAAAATTATGTTTGCAGAGACTGAAGCTATTAAAAGTTGTTCTGAACATTGTAAACTGTTTTCACATTCCAAATGAGTGAATATCATAAGCCCATCTAATTGCTGTTACTAGTTTGACAGCTCTGACCATGTGCGTTTCATGCAAATTAGCTGAAAATATTTTGGCGTGCCTGCAGCGATGGAATGATTGGCACTGTGAGCAGCTTGAACAGTGATTTGTATAATACAATATTATGTGTCACTTTAGCTTTCCCCTTCTTTGCTAGGCCATGGAACATGTTTTGGTCGGACAGCAACTGAAGCTTTAGGTTTGGGATGCGATCACTAGGGACTACATAAATTCTATGGCTGTGATTGTGACTTGCAAGCAAAGGATAACATATGATTTCTTCATAATCATAGAAAGCAGATTAACATAATAACAATCTGATAAAACATCAACAATGCTCATTTCTGATACTGAACAATGACATCAAATTTTACAAAGACAATTAGCTAGGAGTTCACAGGTTGTGTAACCGGCCAGAACAAACCAAATATACAATGCGTGCTTTTAACGTTATTCATGTTGACACACAGTCACAGTTAAACACAACCATTGGCATTGGCCGGTCTGACAAAGAATCCACATCTGACAGTTCCGCTGTCAAAATGTTGACGAGTCAGCTGTTCAAGCGTCATTGTTCGCATTTGACGGAATTTCATAATAGGCCGCAGGAGCGGCCCCGTAGGGGCCGCCCGTAGGGCTTTTATGACTAGAGATTGGCCAAAAACTAAATCTACTGTCATGCTATTCTCAGATGACCGGATCGGAACTATGTTGTCCTAGATATTCTGCGCGGCCATGATGCGCACAAAATAATAATGACCTACTTAGCTCAACTTACACAAAAATCGTTCTTTACTTAGGATTTTCCTGACAAACTTGAAGAAACTCACGTTAGAACTCCATTAATGACCATTTCTAGGTGATTCCAAGACTGGACAAGCAGTAGAACTATGGTTTTGAATGTTTCATGGGACTGGATGGGAGCCATGTCCATTGCCATGAGGCTTGTCAACTAAATGAACGTTCGACCAATCAGAGTAGAGCTTATTTCTTTGCAAGGCCATTTTGCAAGGCAACAAGCTCTAACAGACTCTGTGATTGGCTGTGGTGCTTAGGCCTTAGAAATTAATGCATAAGGCCTCATTGTTCATCAGTAAGACTACGCAAGCAACAAGCAGAAGGGAATGAAATAAAGCTTAATTGCAGAAGGAAATATGAACTAACAGTAATGCAAACAACACCAACCTGCAGTCCATTGATAAGATATCAGTTAAGAAAGAGGAGGCCGTTATTTTCGGGAAAAGCCCTAAAATAGCACCAGGCTATAAATAGATGTGGGCGTGGCCTAATGCAAGCACGTTCTTTTGTTTACAAACCAATCTGTGTGTTGACAACTCGGTTTTGACAGCTTGCTGATAACCCGATTTTGACAGCTGATTTGAGGGGAAAAAAAACTGTATCTACAGTCAAATAGAAAGAGTTAGGTGCAGTCTATTTCTCCTGATAGTGTGACATGATAGTTGCTTGTTCAATTTGATATTTAAGCAAAAACTAACTCAGAGCATCTGTGTCACTGAGTAGACTATATACAGTGCATTACTGCCATTAGTTTTTTGTAATACTATTACAATACTAATAGTGTGATGTCATAGTAGTTTTTTCATGTTTTAAATCACATTCTGAACTGTTTAGAAAATTTGGAAAATGCTCCGTTTCCATAGCATGTAAATCTCATACAATTTCACTAATCAGTTCAGTTGGATAAGGGTTGTGATTCCTTAGAAATTTGAAAATGCTGTTTCATAACAATTTAGAGTATGACGAAACCTTACACAATTTTATATTGAGAATTGTTCAGGAAAATTTTGTCGAGCAACAACATTTTGCTGCACAAGTTATCATAATCCATGACAAAACTTTACCCCAATCCAGCATTACAACAACCATTTCATTCAGTTTGGTATTAACATTAAACTGTTTCATTATGACTTCTCAGGGGGTCTAGTCAAGTGGTCCGCCCAACAACTGGTCCTCTGACCAACTCGCCCGCCTGTACAGCTGGTCCGCCGGTCAGGTCAACTGGCCCGCCAGAAAGTCAACTGGCCCGCCAGAAAAGTCATCTGGTCCGCCACAAAAATTTGGAAAAAAAGAGGACTTTTTCGGAAATTACTAGGAACTTTAAATTTTGAAAATCGAATTATAAATGACCAAGTTATGCTTGATTAATGACGCAGAAGGTTACTCCCTTCATATTGGCTGGGGAGGCCGTTTCGGTGACGTGTTAATGGCGGACCGCTTGCCCTGCTAGAGGGGACGGGGCGGGCGACGGCCGTACTTGCACCCCCGCGAAGCCACTCGCGCCGACGGGCTGCTTCCCGGCGGACAGATTGACTTTGAGTTGGTTGGGCGGCGGACGGGCCGTCGGACAACGAAAATGTCGGCGGGCGAGTAGGTTTCGACGGCGGGCCAGTAAGTTTCGACCGGCGGACCAGTCGTCCTCGGCATCAGGCCAGTCGGTCTCACGGCGGGCCAGTCGGTTGCGGACCAGTTGTCGGGCGGACCACTTGACTATACTCCCTTCTCAGTACCAGTACCTGTTATTGGTTTGGTATTGTAAATCACTACAAAAGTGGGTTTTTTTTCTACTTGCATTTAATTGGTAAAACTGATGTCAGTCATCTCCCTATTTGTTCCTTAACACTTATTACCTAAAGGCTTCATTGAATTATCAGTGGTCCTTACCAAATATTGACTACTGTACAATGTTAACAGTGAATTTGATTTGCTCTCACATACTATGCTGCTATGGCAGGTTAACTTTGTGAACTATTACTCATTCTAGATACCACTGTTTTACATGGATCATAACAGACTCCCATGGCCGTGGGTTGGCAGAATATGTTGACCAAAAAATTTAGTTGATGTTTGTATAGCAATCCAATGTAGAGCAAAATTGGAAGATTTGTTTTAAGTGATATGTAATGAAATAGTCACAATTCAAACAAAATCTAAAATTGATATTATCATTGCATTTGGTATACAATAATTCAGAAACAGCTTTTTAATCTAGTGGATAACATCAATGACTTCAATACAACATTCAACACCAGTACGACTGAATCAAAATTTCAAAGAATTAGGAGGGGCCAAAAACTATTAAATTGGCAAAAGATTCTTACAATCATTTGGTTGATGGGTGTTGCTTAAATATGTTTGGCTTTTTAAATGTCAAATTTCAAAATTTGAATAAATCACTTCAGTGAAATTGACCGCGACAGTGATGCTAATGAAACATCATGGGATTTTAAACATACAACAGATTATCTTACTAAGTTATTCTTTGTCAATGGTAAATATGCATTTTTCTGGATTTTGTTTAGACAATGAAATTTAATGTCACAAATTTTCATGCTATTTCCAATAAATGGCATGTGTTATGACAGTCGCTAACCATGTAGACCAAAATTGCTACTTAGGTATTTTCTGAAAACTGTTTGGTACAATAAATTTAAATACGTCTGAATTTCAGTCTTGTATACTTTTCTGGTGTGACATGACAGTCACTATCCAAACTAGTACCACAAATTAATTAATCAACCTTGCAAACATTATTTATTCATGTGGACTATATAACTATAACATTCACTTAAAAGATAATATATTCAGGTTTATCATATATATATATATATATATATATATATATTGTCATTTAGGTACATTTAATATCTATCTATATAGATACACAATTCATTGCATCAACAATGCAATTTCATTTAATTTTGTTGTATAGAAGAACCCTTCAGGGGCAGATCCAAAATTGTTTGCAGTGTTCCCTCTAATTTCTTATGCACAGTGATGTATTAGGCCAAGAAGGGGAGGGGGGCTAAGAACCCCCTAGTTCAGTTACTGGACTAAGAACCCCCCTTAAACCGCCCCCCCCCCCCCTACCTTTGAATCTGCTACAGCTCTTAAAAAAAAGGGTATAAAAATGTATGCCATGGTACATGTACATGACACAGGATTATCCATGCGGCCCCTCATGCACATTGCATTATCATATTATTACACTTTAATTACAATCTTTACATGTGATGCAGGGCAATTGGTTAGTTATTACGTTGACATGAAGCCAATGAACAAGACGTTAGGGCCAGAAATATGAATATATCACAAGTTCATAACCACATTGCAAGTTTCCTACCTTGTTTGTTCTCAAGGTTGGATCGACTGGCAGCCACTTTCAAATTACCAACGTTGAATGGACTAGACTTGCGAATAGAAATAAGGGTAGAATTGACAACGTACAGAAGATTGAACAGTGCTGATTAAGAAGATAAAATAATGGACATATCCATGAAAATTTCAAACGCAAAACCACAGATTTTCAAGTGCTGCGAATATTGGAATATGTCGCTAGCCCAATGAGGGCCCGGATGTGCGCATGCGTAAATTCATTTTACAAATAATTTTCATAGATCTCTGAGAATTTTTTCTAAATTTTTGCTTAAGAAGCCCACCAACACGCTGTCCTAACCGCACAACGCGGAATAACATTCCCGAAAATAATTTAAATGGATATCGCCAACCTATGACGGCGGAAGAGAAGCTGCGGAGTTTGGTAGTCAAATCGGCTTTTTCCAAAATCGGCGAAAACAGAACTAAACAGACACACAGTGGCTTATTTAGGAGGGGGGGGGGGGGCTTACCGAATCTGTTCCTAAGTTGGTTACTATGGCATAGCTGTTCTATCAGACAAGAGTAGAATGTTATCATATATCTGATATCCCGAGGCCGAGCTGCTTGTGCTTTTTTTAATTTATTCTCATATACATATAGTTCGTTCGTGGTGGATCCAGGGGTGGGTGCAATTAAGGGACCCCAAAATTAGTTGCAGTGACCGATTTGACCTATCTAATTAATTGCATGCAACTTTAAATTTGAAAATGCTATTGTCCTCAGTAGTAGAACACAGTAGAATACTAAAATTCCCAGGCCAGAGCTGGTCAGTCACTTAAATGCAACTGGGCTGACCATTATATAGAGAATTATCTGGCTAGGGCCGCTAGGCAAGGTGTGTGCCGGGTTTACCAGTGGACGGACCACTGAGAAACTACAAGAAACTATAAGGACTCTTTGTGTAAACTAAACAGCTTGTATTATAATTTTTTTATATATTATAACCAACAAATTTGCTATTTTGACCTAAATTAATCTTATGTAAACTTTTGGTGATTTCCCATAATACTGTATTGTGTGTAAGCACGAATGAATGATATAACTGCCCCCTTTTAAACAAATTCTGGATCCATCCCTGAAAGCTAAGAAATCACTTGGAATTGCCATACTGATGATTAGGTGTATTAAAAAAAAAATTCTAGAACTTAAGGAATAATGTCAAAGCTGTCTCTGCTCTTGAATCTTGTACTTTGCTGGAGTCTACTTTTACGAGACTGCTACGCGCGTACAACGTATTGCTGACCGAACAAATTAGTTCAGTCTTCACCGCTCAAGATTGCTTCGTACACAGCGTATAATATCCTAATTTCGGTTTTTTATTCCTTGAACACTATTGAGGAACATTGAATCGATGACCATAGGTCAAAAGTGGCTGGGTTAATTAGTTGTGCAAAATTTGGTGAGTTGCTCTAAATGAAAATCTGTACACATTTGCGCTTCTGGCCTAGTAATTAAAGTGATCAATACTCCTTGAATCTTTCTAAAAATTGTCCCATTTCCTTTCTCCCAGAAATTACTCACAATAGTTTGCAGTGACTGTCTAGTGTCATTACAGCAGGTTTTCATTAATATTTAGCCCACTAAATCATGGTAAATCCACATTTTTGGTCAAGAGTGACAGTTACAAGAATCATCCACTCAGAGCCATCTTCCTGTCACCAAGTGGGTCAGCACTGGTCAGTGGGAGCTGCAAGAATTTTGTAACCATGGCAACCTGGTGAGTCGATCACCAGAGTCCAGGCCACTTTAAATTTGACCTAGTTCTATTGGTGGGCCACCTATAGAAAATAGAGGGCTAATTACTCCTTAATTAATATAGATGACTTGATAGTATGCTTGTGGTAGAAATCTGTTGTCATATACAAGAGTGTAATAGCATTAACTCTGGGAATTTAGTTGAGGCCATATATTTTCTACATGGGATTCAAGGAGTATCACTTTTAAGCATTAAAGTGAATATAGATAGCGTGGGCATTGTAAACAGATATCAAAGCTAAGTAAAGAACTTCAAGTGTGTTTTTGAACATCTACAATACAATTAGCACTGCCATTCTTAAAACTATATGTAAGTTAAAAGGGCAGCTGCCCACCAGCCAAGTGCTAGAAGGCGAGGTAGTTGCATGTGTACCGAGATCTTAATACTATAATATGGGGATGGTAAGCAGACAAATTACTGAAAATGCAAGAAGTAGAGCTGTGAATAATTACTACATGTATAACACATGCATATTATTACTGACCTTTCAAAACACAATGTACTATAAATTTCATATTCTAACTAAGTTGCCACACTACTTCACCAAAGATATAATTGCATGGTTATTTTACTAAGAAAAACATATATATATATGTATATGTGTTTGTTTAATATTAAAAATAGCAAACTACCATGCATGCATAAAAGTTTTACCTTTCACATAAATTTGTAAATCTTCGTATTTTGCCTTTTGTTAAAACAATAACCAGTGCACTGTCAGCTTCATTTTATCAACTTAATTAGGTAATTATATATATAATTAATAAATTTTTATATGCTGGACACCTAGCTGGTATTATACAGTACAGCATTTGTAAAAAAAAAAACTGGCACCTGTTTCAGACCAGGTACATACTAATTAATTTAAAAAAGAATTGAAAATTGTCTCATTAATATTTCCAATTTGGCATGGATTATTATATTAAATTTTAAACTTGCTTATGTCATAGCAAGTCGAAAACATATTTGGGTGCACCGTATTAAAATTTTAGCTAATTACCCCCTCCCTTATACACTGCGCTATACTGGGTACGCCCCTGAAATTACTAAGTGATACTTTATTAAAAAAGCCCTGCATGGCAAGATATAGTGTATACAACTTTTAATACTCGGGCCTACCGAGGCGAGGTCTGAACTTAAGCTCACAAGAAGAAGAAGAATCCCAAACATGACGCGCGCATCCCGCGGCTGTCTTCGTGTATCAAAATCGAAGTAGCCGAATTGACCTGATGATAATACCGGAAGTGGCGCCATAAGGAGCCAACGTGATCACTTCACGCGGCCAGCATATCGTTGCACATTAATGTTTATGTTTCTTTCCAAAAGTTGACAATATGGGAATACTAGAAAGGATTGCGGAAATAGAATCCGAGGTAATGTTGCCAATAGCGAATCATTAGACATTTACTGTATGATTGAAGACCAAATTTAGCTGTAGCAGACGAGCCGAATTTGCCGGTGGCATGCAGTTTCTGAGTTCGCGAATTATCAGTTGTATTGAGTTGATTATACCCCATTGCCCATTCTCTAGTAGTACCCTGCAATAGTTCACCGCCCTTTGTGCTTTGACTAACTCACCATAGGACCGCAGTTGCGTATTTAAGGGGGTTAGGTGTAAAAAAATGTATTGGTCCCTGCAATATATTTTAATTTGTCAATCCACCGTGAAAATATCTTTGGATCCGCCCCTGGGACTTAAGGTGTCAATCATTGAGTAGTTTAAATGTCATTGATCATTACATGACATTTATTGTACCACTTCATAACATTTATTGTACCACTCACCAGTTAAGTTTAATATTGTAATATACGCCGTTGTATAAATACTCATATGTATGTATACAACGATTAACTATTGTATATGCCGCAGGCCTATCTCGACATATTTGCTGGAGCCTGTGCTGGATTGAGGCCAGGTTATATGTATAACATTTGAGGGGTACATATCTCATGTCTCACAATGTAACCATTTTGTAATTGTTTGGTACCACGGAACTCCACCCTTGCATTACATCAGTGCCTTGTTGATGTGTTATATCCCATTATAATGCAATCCAAACGAAGTTATTAAATAAAATGTACAAGTAAGTCAGATCAGAGAATTGCCTGCACTCGCTGAAGTTATGATTTCTAGCGTGAAGCAGATGTTGCTTTAGGCCATGCCCACTTGCTGCTGCCTACCGATCGCAGGCCAAATTAACTGGCCAATCACCAGAGACCCAAACGTTATATTTAAACTAGTTGACCATTCCGTGACAGTCTGACCTAAGCTGCACCTCACTGGAATCTCTTTTCAAATCACTTGGCCTGGCCAGTGAGGTCAGGCCTTTGACTGAAAAAGGGTAAAATTCCGTTGCAATGTATACAACCACCATGAACCACGAGGGCCTGTATACTCCAGATATAATGTGTATGTACATCAATTGAAGCTATTTAAAGTGATTACGAAGCTTATACAGTTTTTACACTCCATATGAGTAAATATCATACACTGTAAATGGGGGACAAGTCCATATAATTGTTGTTACTACTTGTTAAGGAATATCATAAGCTGTCCGTGGAGGACAAGTCCATCTAATTGCTGTCACTAGTTTGACAGCTCTGACCACGTGCGTCATGTGGAAGATCATCTAATTTGACTGAAATTTTTTTCTTCTTCTTTTCTCTCATCTTTTGCTTATTGTCAAACACTTTTGGCATATTTTTTGTTGATACAAGCAACTATTTGTCAAATTTCCAGATGGCTCGGACACAGAGAAACAAAGCCACCATGGGCCATCTTGGTTTGTTGAAAGCACGCTTAGCAAAACTAAGACGAGAACTGATTGAGCCCAAAGGAGGTGGTGGAGGTACGGGGGAAGGTTTTGATGTTGCAAAAACTGGAGATGCCCGTATCGGTTTTGTAGGTAGGTTCTATATATATACATACTCCATTTGGTATTTTATAATGTTTATTGATTTCAAAAATCGACATAGTGAGTACCAAATTGGTTACAGTAGTGATTACTGAGTTCGTTTTAAAGGAAATTTGCATACAAAACCAGTGGGTGTACTTTGCTTACTCCTCCTGTGATTGATGGTTTTATTATTTCTAATAGGTTTTCCGTCAGTCGGGAAGTCCACTCTTCTCAGTAACCTTGCTGGGGTCTATTCTGAAGTCGCAGCTTATGAATTCACCACTCTAACCACTGTTCCGGGAGTGGTCCGTTACAAGGGAGCTAAAATTCAGGTAATTAGAAGTAGCAATCAAGCTGCCTTCTGCAAAGGTGAGGGCTGTTCCATGTATAAATATGGGGGGGGGGGGGAGGGGAATGGATAATTATTGATAAAGCGGGAGGGGGTGGTTGACCAGTATAGGGCTGGTCAGTGGGCTGGTCAGTTCTCG
This sequence comes from Alitta virens, assembly GCA_932294295.1. Classification (NCBI taxonomy): domain Eukaryota; kingdom Metazoa; phylum Annelida; class Polychaeta; order Phyllodocida; family Nereididae; genus Alitta; species Alitta virens. The sequence goes on from OW028575.1 coordinate 27,247,668, forward strand.
TGTGAACTTGTGCGGTGAAAATACCCCAAATACTTGGATGAACTAGAGAAGGATTGGACACTTCGATACTTCAAAGGTTCACACTGCGTTTCGCTACAGTCCTAATGACCAATTGATGATGCTGTAATATAACCCAAGTTTCATGACTCCCCCTATCTGATTCCATGGGGAAACAATGGAAAGGGGTGCTAAATATGTATTAATATATAGTTCTTCCTCTATAACCATGTATATAAAGTTGAAATATTTTTCTTTATTGTATTTTAGACTTTAAAAAAATGTATATATAATAAACTATATCATTTAATAGAAAGTTAGGGAGCTGCCTATTGTATTTAGCAGTATCCACATTGATATGTTAAATATATGCAACCAAAAGCAAAACTTTCACAGAAAACGCTATCACAAGTGACTCTGTGACATGATCATGGAGCAGAACATTGTTTCACTCTGTATTAATCATATATAAGAGGGGGAAAACTAGATTGTAGCAAATATATCATGACACATCTGTGCACATCATCTGAAAATGAGGCATCTTTAAAGGTCTGTATCTCAATTGGACACATTTCGACACATATAACATAACAATCATCATAAAGACAAGGTTTTTAGCTTTCAATTGGATATGGCCTCATCTAAGATTGCATATGAAAAAAAAAAGTAGTTGTAATTTGGCTAATTTTAGACCATATCTACCTTAATATTAGGCCTAGAAATTCAGTAAAAACACTTTTAGAATCCTGGGATCATGCGGCATTCACTGGAAGTGATTCCAAGGATGTACAACAAGAAATAAAAAACTTTGACTTTGGAATTTAGGGAGTGAATTGCTGCTGATGCAGGGCATCACTGATGAGGGGTGTGCTCACTGAAGGGCAGTGTGAACATCAAAGAATCAAGGTATTTAAGCAAGCAACAGGAGTCCTTGGGCCAGCTCTGGGCGAATTTGACTCATCTTAAATCACCTCATAATGAATATTGTTTTATTACTTTCGAAGTGTCCAATCCTTCTCTAGTTCATCCAAGCTAATACAATACGTGACGTCACCAATACACAATACTAGATGATATCATCAATATTTGGGCTATGGTGACCTCATGTATTGTTGTATTGGTATTTCCGGGTAATACATCACACAAGAACTGACCAGCCCTATTTTCTTAATTAATATCTTAATTTTAAAACCAGGGTCTTCAAAAAGTGGGATAGAGGGCTGTCTGAAAATTTTCCTGTCTTAAATTGGGACAGCCCCTTAGTGATTCATGAAAATGACCTTTTTATAACCAGATTTAAATTATAATTGCGCTAATTATAAATACATTCTGTTTCTGTGTTGGGGATGAACTAAAAAAAAGTGAATCTTGTCTTTTTCAGTTGTTAGATTTACCTGGTATTATTGAAGGTGCCAAGGATGGCAAAGGAAGAGGAAAGCAGGTTATTGCTGGTGAGTGTTTCACGTGTCCTTCGTGTGGATTATTACACTCGGTCATGCTGTGCATTATAATGAACTGTTGTTCCGCTTCCAGTTGCTCGTACATGCAGTTTGATTTACATCGTACTGGATGTCTTGAAACCACTGCAACATAAGAATCTGATCGAACACGAATTGGAAGGCTTTGGTATCAGGTTGAATGAAACACCCCCAAATATTGCGTTCAAGAAAAAAGACAAGGGTGGGATTAACCTAACAGCAACTGTAAGTGTAATAGACTTAATTGGCAAAATGCAGCCTTATACTTTCTGGATGATCAGTTGTTTATGAGACCATGAAGTAATGGCTGTTCCATTTAAAAAAGCCTAAAGTGCTTCTTGTTCTTGTTGCAGGTTGCTCAATCTGAATTAGACATGGACACAGTGAAGTCTATTTTAGGAGAATACCGCATTCACAATGCTGACATCACATTACGTTACGATGCTACAACAGAAGACCTGATTGATGTCATTGAAGGCAATAGAGTTTACATCCCCTGCGTATATGTTCTCAACAAAATTGATCAGATATCTATTGAGGTCAGTTATTTGAAGCTGCACTTAGTGATACAACTCAACAAATCATGAATTGCATGGTTTGATTAGAAAGATTGAAAATTGTACACTGTATTCTTCCTCCTTCAGTGATGACACTAATGAATTGATAAATATTTGTTACCAGGAGCTAGACATCATTTACAGGATTCCCCATTGTGTGCCTATATCAGCTCATCACAAGTGGAACTTTGACGATTTGTTAGAGAAAATGTGGGACTACCTTTGTCTCTTACGAATGTTAGTATCAATTCATTTATTAGCCATTTCTCTTATTAACTTGCCTTTAAGGGAGCATTTGTCTTGCTTATTCCATTTTTAGGGATAAAAAAAAAATATATATATACTATGTTATTATTTTAGCTACACAAAACCTAAGGGACAGCTTCCAGACTATCATTCCCCTGTCGTATTACAATATATGAAGTGCACTGTGGAAGATTTTTGCAACAAGCTTCACAGGAGTATTATGAAGGAGTTCAAATAGTAAGGATACATTTTGACTTTAATTTTTGTGTAAAATGTGTTGCATTTAGCCATTTTATAATACCAAAAATGTTTGAGACAAAACTCTTGTCTGAACCCAGCATTCTAGTTGACCTCCATAATTTCCTCACATATTTAAAATTACAACTTATCTTTAACATACTTAATTTTTTCATAATTGAAAGAAAAATAATATTCCCTGGCTGTTTATACAGGAAAAAATAATGCAATGAAAATTTAGTGAGGGAGATGGAAGTGGTCATCTGCGGTAAGGCCATTCTGCACAGCCTGTAACACAGGTGGTCATTAAGGCAGGGTTGACTGTATTGTTGCAATTCAGCATCCAGAAGCTGTTTGTACTCCCCAAATTGCTGTCATAAAAATAGGCCTTAAAATAAATGATTCTTACTGACTTTTGTTCGAAGAACAAGTAGCTTTTAACTTTCACTAGTCACAAATGCAATTTACTTCTGTCCCAGATTTTTTATCCTGCACTTTTACTTAGTCTTTGCATAAATAGTAATGGATTTTACTGTGGCATTTCAGTGCATTAGTCTGGGGCTCATCTGTAAAGCATCAGCCGCAGAAAGTGGGAAAGGAGCATGTACTCAACGATGAAGATGTCATCCAGATTGTGAAAAAGTGAGTGAAATATATTTAATGGAGTGTTGTCATCATTATGCTCCTGCGATTGTACCATGTTTCCAAAATTTTCATTGGTTATATTTTTGTGTTTCTAGGGTATAAAGTGCATCTTTTGGAGGACTGAGACGCGTGTGCTTTGAAGAACTGACCTGCAAACATGGATAAGTCATTCATTTAAAGAATCCTTTACTCAACATCATGCATACATGGAATATTGTTGCTAACTTAAAACTTCAATTGTCAGGCTTCAACTGAAACATACTGATTATATAAAAGCCTGGTGGTGATTGAAGATGTTACGATAATTGATCTAGAATCATTAATCAATTTGTTCATCGGTTATTTTGGGAAGGTCTTAAGTGGTGCCTTGTTTGGATGGCAGAGGCTATTGTGTTTTATGAAAGTAGATCATTTGTTTTGAAGTAACTTGTTCCTGTTATCCGACAGTTACCTACCCTATTCCTTTCATGTGTAAATTTTTTTAGTAAATGACAAGAATAAAATATAAAGCTTATCATATTTAACGATTTGGTGGTCTCGGAGATGTTTAAAATTGTATTCTAGAAGACTAATACAGTATCTAATGCATTGTGCAAAGATCTGTAGGTAAGCGGCCGTAGGTCTAGTATTGTTTAATATGAGGGTGAATGTATGGACTTCTGAAATTCATTCAACGAAATCCCCGAGTGAAACTTATTAAGAGTGCTCCCTTGTCCCACCCTTTTGTGTTTTATTTGTTCATTGCATCAATCATCATGTTCACAATAAATCATATTTATAAATACACACACTCTCGAGTAATGTTTAATTACCTCCTTCAAGGAGGTTATGTTTTTGGTTGTGTATATTTGTGCCTTTATTTGTTTTTAAGTGGGATATCTTAAAAGTTATGGGTGGATGTGGATAATTGGTGGGCATATGGATAATGCCTCACAATATACTTAATGTTGGTCTAATCATTTGTGTTTCCATTTCTATGTATAAACACTTGCAGTTAAATTAATAGCTGGTATCACTGTGGATCGCATATTGGATCTTGAACCCGTTATTTGATCGTGATCGTATTCTGGACACTAGATCCAGAATACAAGATATTGTCCTAGAATGGACAGATTCTAGTCAAATATTGTGGGCAAAAAGATAACCTGAATGGGTTTACAAGATAATGAGCTGACCTAACAGTAGACCAACTTCGACATTTGACCAACAGTTGGCTAGCTAGCCTGATACTGCGCCAACATTAGGCCAAGTTGGCAGTGGACAAACGTCAATTTAGCCAATATGTGGCCAATCTGTCAGTGGACCCAACAAACCAGTGAGACGACATAGGGCCGCCTTGGCATTGGGACGACATCTCTATTAGGCCAGACTTTTTTTATTTTTTTTGTTTTACGGACCCGCCAATGATGGATTCTGCAAAAACTGGCATAGGAGTGCTTTATCTGTCATTTTCATAATTATTGTGCACACTAGATTACAATAGAGGCATGCAAAACTTGGCAATTTTGACCTTCTAATTGCAGTTGAGGTTCTCCAAGAAGGCTGTGATTTCACACTTCAGTATCAAAAGATATCAACTTGTCAAAACGTTTTTGCTTCTGTGATTTTTCATTCTCATTGTATGATTTAATTTTTAATTTTATTCCAAATCCCGACATTGCCTTAAGGATAAAAATGTCAGTAAAACGAAAAAATCTGGCCTTAATTAGGCATGTGTTTTAATGAAAACCAGCAGTTCAATCGGTTGGGCCAAAGGAACAGTTCCTCTAGTCAAGGGGTTAATTAGAGGTGAGGTGGTGGTGGCTAGGGTGTGCCTGGTGCCCCGAAGTTGCCCAATCCAACCTAAAAATTTTTGGTATTGCCTTTTGACCAATAGAACATGCATGTGCAGTTTCATTGAAATTGATGCATTTCTACCTGTGGAGTGTGAAGTTTTACACAAGTTTATATAGGATTTTTCCATTGATCTTGGGGAAGTGCCTAATTTTTGTACATGCTCTCAGTTGAATTAAGATTCACTGCAACCCTATAATTTGATGCTAGGCAATAGGTTAGTTGCAGATTATGGTGAATCTTGCCTATAGGACTTAAACCCACAACCTTCAGATTCGCCACTATGTGGGGTGATTGCACACACAGGATCTTCTGGAGGTGCTACTTCTAGCACAGTAGTGCTAGAAGTAGCACAGTACATGTTTGACAATATTGGGTGCAGTACAGTATGGAACACAAACATGTTGGTCTTGGTGCTACTGCTAGTACTGGTCTGATGCTTGGCTTTGTTGACCATGCAAGTGCCAGAGCCAGAAATGAAAAAGGCTCGTGGAGTCCACACTATGATAGCCTTGGAAACAGTAGGGCAAACTCCCATGGCTGTCCCAGGACCAACGTTCAGACTCCAGAGGGCACGGACATAATGCAAATCAATTAAAAAACCATGAAAGAATTGTTTTAATCGATAATAAAACTTTATTTCTCAATGATGAGCAAACCACAAAATAACTAACCATGCCAACAAGTAATTGCACAACTAACCATGCCAACAAGTAATTGCACAAACTAACCATGCCAACAAGTAATTGCACAAAAGCTTTTAAATGCTACTAATAGTTATTGAGATGATTAGTCTGAACACGATTGTTGTGTGGCACAATGGCTGTATAATATGTACAATGTAACAATATTCCTAGGCATAATCATTTTATTACTAAAACCCTTAATACTGGAGAGTATCATACCGGTTTTATGCTATTAAATTGGTTGAGATCACCGAGGTCTATATGGCATGTAGAGTAAAATCTGTCACAGTGAGCATTTCAGTTCAGTAAAGAGTGATCACAAGATGCTGAAGTAATGCAAACTTCCCTAGATATAGACTCACGTGTACAACTTATAAATTTACAGGAATTCACTCACCATTTGTAATCTTGTCAATCATTACACTTACATTAATGCAAAATAACTACATCTACAAATTGCTGCCTTTCTTTAATGGTGCAGTAAGCATATCACAAATTTGATTAAGACTGGAATTTCACAAATTTTCACGTGCACCCTTGCAACATTTATGCCATACTTTCACCAAGTTTTGTTGTTCTCTATCATCCTGAAATGACTAATCCATAACACCACAGATTAATTTGTTCATACTGCTGACAAACCAAATCATAATAAATGCGAGATCTCTCATTGTAGCACAACCATTCTGATCAGTCTGACAATATAATAACGTTCATCACTGACAAATAACTTCACCTGCAGAAACCTATAATAAAATTTACTAACTCTAGCGCATATGATGGGCACCAATTATTGTGATGAAAGGAGGTTGTTAACATGAGGATGAACCAATGTGTGTATGAGTGTGTGTGCATTTTGTAAATGTTTATGGTATAGCTCAATAGCAACCTGTCAATACATTTGAATTTATAAGCCACAATTGTATATTTTAGTTTACATTAAAACTGTCACAATAAGTTATTAGTTAACTAAGCAACTATACAAAAATTCGCTAGGAAAGACTTTAAGCCACTGACATTATTCACAATGAAAATATTTACAATTTGCTTCTGAAGCATTCATTATTACATAACAGACTACAGTACATTCACATGTGGCCTGGCATCCACACAATCTTGTCAAAACGTTTTTGCTTCTGTGATTTTTCATTCTCATTGTATGATTTAATTTTTAATTTTATTCCAAATCCCGACATTGCCTTAAGGATAAAAATGTCAGTAAAACGAAAAAATCTGGCCTTAATTAGGCATGTGTTTTAATGAAAACCAGCAGTTCAATCGGTTGGGCCAAAGGAACAGTTCCTCTAGTCAAGGGGATAATTAGAGGTGAGGTGGTGGTGGCTAGGGTGTGCCTGGTGCCCCGAAGTTGCCCAATCCAACCTAAAAATTTTTTGGTATTGCCTTTTGACCAATAGAACATGCATGTGCAGTTTCATTGAAATTGATGCATTTCTACCTGTGGAGTGTGAAGTTTTACACAAGTTTATATAGGATTTTTCCATTGATCTTGGGGAAGTGCCTAATTTTTGTACATGCTCTCAGTTGAATTAAGATTCACTGCAACCCTATAATTTGATGCTAGGCAATAGGTTAGTTGCAGATCATGGTGAATCTTGCCTATAGGACTTAAACCCACAACCTTCAGATTCGCCACTATGTGGGGTGATTGCACACACAGGATCTTCTGGAGGTGCTACTTCTAGCACAGTAGTGCTAGAAGTAGCACAGTACATGTTTGACAATATTGGGTGCAGTACAGTATGGAACACAAACATGTTGGTCTTGGTGCTACTGCTAGTACTGGTCTGATGCTTGGCTTTGTTGACCATGCAAGTGCCAGAGCCAGAAATGAAAAAGGCTCGTGGAGTCCACACTATGATAGCCTTGGAAACAGTAGGGCAAACTCCCATGGCTGTCCCAGGACCAACGTTCAGACTCCAGAGGGCACGGACATAATGCAAATCAATTAAAAAACCATGAAAGAATTGTTTTAATCGATAATAAAACTTTATTTCTCAATGATGAGCAAACCACAAAATAACTAACCATGCCAACAAGTAATTGCACAACTAACCATGCCAACAAGTAATTGCACAAACTAACCATGCCAACAAGTAATTGCACAAAAGCTTTTAAATGCTACTAATAGTTATTGAGATGATTAGTCTGAACACGATTGTTGTGTGGCACAATGGCTGTATAATATGTACAATGTAACAATATTCCTAGGCATAATCATTTTATTACTAAAACCCTTAATACTGGAGAGTATCATACCGGTTTTATGCTATTAAATTGGTTGAGATCACCGAGGTCTATATGGCATGTAGAGTAAAATCTGTCACAGTGAGCATTTCAGTTCAGTAAAGAGTGATCACAAGATGCTGAAGTAATGCAAACTTCCCTAGATATAGACTCACGTGTACAACTTATAAATTTACAGGAATTCACTCACCATTTGTAATCTTGTCAATCATTACACTTACATTAATGCAAAATAACTACATCTACAAATTGCTGCCTTTCTTTAATGGTGCAGTAAGCATATCACAAATTTGATTAAGACTGGAATTTCACAAATTTTCACGTGCACCCTTGCAACATTTATGCCATACTTTCACCAAGTTTTGTTGTTCTCTATCATCCTGAAATGACTAATCCATAACACCACAGATTAATTTGTTCATACTGCTGACAAACCAAATCATAATAAATGCGAGATCTCTCATTGTAGCACAACCATTCTGATCAGTCTGACAATATAATAACGTTCATCACTGACAAATAACTTCACCTGCAGAAACCTATAATAAAATTTACTAACTCTAGCGCATATGATGGGCACCAATTATTGTGATGAAAGGAGGTTGTTAACATGAGGATGAACCAATGTGTGTATGAGTGTGTGTGCATTTTGTAAATGTTTATGGTATAGCTCAATAGCAACCTGTCAATACATTTGAATTTATAAGCCACAATTGTATATTTTAGTTTACATTAAAACTGTCACAATAAGTTATTAGTTAACTAAGCAACTATACAAAAATTCGCTAGGAAAGACTTTAAGCCACTGACATTATTCACAATGAAAATATTTACAATTTGCTTCTGAAGCATTCATTATTACATAACAGACTACAGTACATTCACATGTGGCCTGGCATCCACACAATCTTGTCAAAACGTTTTTGCTTCTGTGATTTTTCATTCTCATTGTATGATTTAATTTTTAATTTTATTCCAAATCCCGACATTGCCTTAAGGATAAAAATGTCAGTAAAACGAAAAAATCTGGCCTTAATTAGGCATGTGTTTTAATGAAAACCAGCAGTTCAATCGGTTGGGCCAAAGGAACAGTTCCTCTAGTCAAGGGGATAATTAGAGGTGAGGTGGTGGTGGCTAGGGTGTGCCTGGTGCCCCGAAGTTGCCCAATCCAACCTAAAAATTTTTTGGTATTGCCTTTTGACCAATAGAACATGCATGTGCAGTTTCATTGAAATTGATGCATTTCTACCTGTGGAGTGTGAAGTTTTACACAAGTTTATATAGGATTTTTCCATTGATCTTGGGGAAGTGCCTAATTTTTGTACATGCTCTCAGTTGAATTAAGATTCACTGCAACCCTATAATTTGATGCTAGGCAATAGGTTAGTTGCAGATCATGGTGAATCTTGCCTATAGGACTTAAACCCACAACCTTCAGATTCGCCACTATGTGGGGTGATTGCACACACAGGATCTTCTGGAGGTGCTACTTCTAGCACAGTAGTGCTAGAAGTAGCACAGTACATGTTTGACAATATTGGGTGCAGTACAGTATGGAACACAAACATGTTGGTCTTGGTGCTACTGCTAGTACTGGTCTGATGCTTGGCTTTGTTGACCATGCAAGTGCCAGAGCCAGAAATGAAAAAGGCTCGTGGAGTCCACACTATGATAGCCTTGGAAACAGTAGGGCAAACTCCCATGGCTGTCCCAGGACCAACGTTCAGACTCCAGAGGGCACGGACATAATGCAAATCAATTAAAAAACCATGAAAGAATTGTTTTAATCGATAATAAAACTTTATTTCTCAATGATGAGCAAACCACAAAATAACTAACCATGCCAACAAGTAATTGCACAACTAACCATGCCAACAAGTAATTGCACAAACTAACCATGCCAACAAGTAATTGCACAAAAGCTTTTAAATGCTACTAATAGTTATTGAGATGATTAGTCTGAACACGATTGTTGTGTGGCACAATGGCTGTATAATATGTACAATGTAACAATATTCCTAGGCATAATCATTTTATTACTAAAACCCTTAATACTGGAGAGTATCATACCGGTTTTATGCTATTAAATTGGTTGAGATCACCGAGGTCTATATGGCATGTAGAGTAAAATCTGTCACAGTGAGCATTTCAGTTCAGTAAAGAGTGATCACAAGATGCTGAAGTAATGCAAACTTCCCTAGATATAGACTCACGTGTACAACTTATAAATTTACAGGAATTCACTCACCATTTGTAATCTTGTCAATCATTACACTTACATTAATGCAAAATAACTACATCTACAAATTGCTGCCTTTCTTTAATGGTGCAGTAAGCATATCACAAATTTGATTAAGACTGGAATTTCACAAATTTTCACGTGCACCCTTGCAACATTTATGCCATACTTTCACCAAGTTTTGTTGTTCTCTATCATCCTGAAATGACTAATCCATAACACCACAGATTAATTTGTTCATACTGCTGACAAACCAAATCATAATAAATGCGAGATCTCTCATTGTAGCACAACCATTCTGATCAGTCTGACAATATAATAACGTTCATCACTGACAAATAACTTCACCTGCAGAAACCTATAATAAAATTTACTAACTCTAGCGCATATGATGGGCACCAATTATTGTGATGAAAGGAGGTTGTTAACATGAGGATGAACCAATGTGTGTATGAGTGTGTGTGCATTTTGTAAATGTTTATGGTATAGCTCAATAGCAACCTGTCAATACATTTGAATTTATAAGCCACAATTGTATATTTTAGTTTACATTAAAACTGTCACAATAAGTTATTAGTTAACTAAGCAACTATACAAAAATTCGCTAGGAAAGACTTTAAGCCACTGACATTATTCACAATGAAAATATTTACAATTTGCTTCTGAAGCATTCATTATTACATAACAGACTACAGTACATTCACATGTGGCCTGGCATCCACACAATCTGCAGGATATGCCACATTACAGACACTCTTCAATTTACTCATGAGCAAAATTACTAATACTTGAAAGGTAATTGCATCTTGATATCCTCACTGTTGGGGCCAAAATAATATAGTAATTTAGTTTTAATTGCCTGCCACTACACAAGTGATGGCTAGAAAATTATAGCATTCCATTGATAGCTGTCCATTGCAACACATTATTGTAAACTTAATGTGTTACTAATGTACAGAGAAGTATAAATTGTATATATATATCAAATTGCTGCCTCAAAAGAAAAACCACAAATAATAATAATCACTAACTGAGAGCAATGCTACCCTCTCAAGGAAGAGAAAACACATACTTCTTGGATACATTTCCATCCTGACTGGGACTTTTTCTCTTCACTTGAGGGGCATTTGGGATGTTGGGATTGACCATTCTAAGTCCGGGAAGATCAGGTTTGGTAGTCTGACAGCTGCTGCCCTCTTTTGACACAGAGAATGAGGTAGTACTGAAACTGTCATGTATCTCATCATTGAACGGCAGAGCTGACTGAGGTATGCTTTGCATGTTGGTGCCGTCTTGAAAACTCCTCATGGTATGGCCGATTTCGGGTGTGTGGGTGCTTAAATTCAGACCAGAGCTGCTGCATCTACCCTGGATATTAAAACTGTGGTGGAGACTGGAATCCCCCGATTGTCCGTGGATGGATTCATCTGAGGTAGAGGGTGCTGATGAATTGTCGGATGGTGAAAAAGTCACTCGTAGACTTGGGATTACAGAGAGACCAACTGGTGATGAAACTCCTACACTGTTGTCGGAATAAATCCAGGACGATGATGAAGCCTCGGGACTTAAGTCCAACGCACTTCTCCATTCATCTGGTAGGACTTCAACATCATCATCATCATCACTCCAAAGTGACTCCAGCCCACTAATTTCTTGAATTTCTGTATCTGTAAAAGAGGGTGTCTATAATTATACTACACTAGCAAAACCAATTGTAACAATATACAATGAATGTATCACCATGTCTCCATGATATCACATGCAGTCTAAACAAATAAACAGGGAGATAAACATAGCTGATTTTCTTTGTCTTGATAAGCCTGAGCCATGACAAGTGTGGGTATGACAAAGGACGGCTGAGATAAAGGGAAGTAGTGTAGTGACATAAATTGCCTTAGTTCATGATCAGTTGTTGTATTTAACTTCGGTAATTATACTCAGAAGATATCACTGAGTTCACTAACATCAAGCATGCTTACCGTTCCAAGTTGAGAAAGACTCTTCATCTTCATCCATGTCTCCCTCATACCCAGACACCTCAGAAATCACCGACTCATTCAGATCAAAACTGGCTTCCATTGCTTCAAGAGTAGGAGTCGCTGCATTTTCTCTTTCGGCAGACAGTCGGCACAATCCTGCAGCGCTCCTGTGGCCATGTCTTGAGGGTGACAGAATGATATCTTGAGTTTCCATGGGAGGTAGAAGTAGTGAAGACTTGGGAAATGTTGGTAGAACTTTCACAATTTCCTCTTTGAGACCAAGAAGACTAAGCACCTCACTTCGCGGAAGAATCTGAGGAGAGAAATGTTAAATGAGACTTGATGCAGCTGTCCAATGTAGACAAGATTAACCATTTCAATATCTAATGCGCCATTAAAATTCCACAGGTGCTCACTTACCTCTATGGCACTGACAGAATGAAACCTTTCATCATCATATCTCTGCTTGACTGCTTGGAGCTCCACATGTCTATAGTCTTGCAAACCAAAGTCAATGAAACTGAAATAAGAAGAAACCTACGTGTCAGTCTCATGTTCACTCACTCTATGAAGTTCTATGAAACTTATCACCAAAATAATGAATGGTACTGAAATTATTCTTACCACTTTTTATGGACTTCTAAAACTGCTTTGGAGAGATTTTGTTGTGAAAATCCAGACATATTTGCCATCGATGAAGGCCATATGCAATCTGCAAGAGTGGTTTATAGAAGTGTCAGTACATGTCACACAAACTACAAGAATAAATTTCAAGAATCTTCACCAAATACTTGTACTAAGTGCACAAAAAAAAGAAGAAGACAACGGTCACCTTTAGAAGTGTGCATCCTTGCCAGCAAACAGGCAGCTGCTGCTACTTCTGCCTGTGGTAGGCTTCCCAAACTGACATGCAATAATGACAACTCGCAAATATATTCGCATAGACTTTGGGTTTTGGGGTCATTGGACAGCAGTTCTCCAAGGAGGATTATGTAATCAAAAGTTGTGATTACCTGAAACAGAAATTATTGAATTTATACATTTTGTTTGGCTAGGTATTTTTGTGTTTAACATGTTGTAGTCAAGTCTCATAGATAAATGCTATTTGCGCCAATGTTACATTCTCACCCTGAAGTTTCCACGTAAAGCAGCAGTTATTTCTCCTAACATCTTCACAACATCACCGTATTTGTATGTGTTATCAGTCAACCATGCTGCCTCACGCACTGTGATGATATCTCGTCCTAGGAATCTGAAAGTTATAAATATATTTCCATTTTGAAAAGTTGGCAAGGCATAAAATATGTGGCACAACATGAATGTAACATAATTTGTAGAAAATTACCTTGAAGAAATGACCATTGCTGCAACACCAAGAAGTTGCAACTGAGATCTGGTTGTAGGTTGCAGCATCAAGTATCTGTCCACTATGTTGATGGCAGTATGCAAAGTCAGACTGCTGAAATCCTTCATCCCGGCAACTTCTACCAGCCAGTCTATCAGGATAAACCTGCAAGATACACATGGTTATAAGGGAAGCTATGACTAACTTGCACTATTTCTCCCTTCCATAGGAACTTTTCAAATGACAGCTGAAATATCCAAATGACAGAAAGGGGGATAAATGAAAGCTATATCTACCTCATGGACTGCGTTAACCCAGGTCGGAAGGCCTTTTCAATATGCACTGGTTTTGATGACTGCAAGAAGTTCCTCACAAAAGCCCATGCCTTGGAAGGGGCGATGCCGCCGAAACGTTGCTGGGCGTACATGTGACACAGTTCAAGACATGCTTCCATTCGATTAGGTGAGTCCTGGCTTCGAGAGACTAAGTAGCGCAATTCTCTAAGCACACTTAATTCACCAGCCCAACTGTTTATCTGGAGAGAAAGTAAACAGCTGAATCTGTGGATTTTTCTACGATTGAGTATGTGTGGCAATCAGATTCCAAATCAAAGGTTTGCACAATAAAGCAACTTACGTTGTACTTGCAGTGTTTTTGCCACAGCATTAATGCAGCTTGAACAGAACCATGGGCAGCCTGCGTTAGATGGTATGATATGTCACTTTCCCAGTCCTCCTCCTCCAATAATTGTAAAGTTTTCGCCACACAGACATGGATGCCAGGTGTCCCAGACTACAATTTGAAGAAGGTATATCATATAGAACATATATCAAACATACCATCCCAATATTGTGAGCATTAACAATGATTAAAGATAATTGCGAACTCTGGATGAGACACATACCATATTGGCCTGACGTTTCATGACGCTGAATACAAACTCCTTGCAACAGGCCCCACAGCTGGCCCAAGGAGGTCGGATGAAGATCCAGGTGAATGAGTTATGATGTCTACACAAAGTCTCCAATTGGCAGAACAACTGGGCGGCCCTTTCACCATTGCCAGTAATTTCCTTTCCCATAATATCTCCTGGCACTGGAAGGAAAATTTAATTCACTTTATATGTACATCGTATTTATATTATATCGTTTAATCGTTGAATTATATTCTACGACCAATGGCTTATAGAAATTTTGTAACCAAATTGAAATGAAATCTGCATTTTATTATTTGACATTGTTTAACATATCAAGTTGTACTTACAGCCTTCATTATAAAGGTAAGCAATGCCTAATTTGACTAGTGCCTCAATATTGCCTAGGTTGGCAGCCCTACAAATAAACATGCAAAAATAATTATATGAACTAATTCACTTTAAATATTCATAATTTGCGTGAATTTCCAACGATCCAGCTCTGGATACCAACTACCAAAATAATAATATGTGTAGACTGACACACTGTATATATATATATATGGATTAATAAAAAAAGTCCTGTTGTTAATCATTTACACAAATCCAAACATTAGATATCAATCGCATTCGGGATGTAATTATGTCATTCAATAAATGTAAGGCCCAGTTACTACTATTGCAGCAATGTTATGATCAATGATCATTACTGTCTGCTCCAGTCCTTGGCAATAAATTTGAATTTTATGGGCCACTATCTGTCAAAAGAGGGAGCTATCAGTAACTGCACCAAAACAATTGTTGCTGACATAGGCATAAAATAAGGTCATTGAGTGCAATTGATGACATCAGATGTAGATTATATCATTCAATAATTGTAAGGCCCAGTTACTGTTAGTTATATCCCTCTTTTGATACAATTGTTCCCCATTCAATGTTTAACTGCACTTACTTCTCAAAATGTCTGAGATTGGGGATAGAAGGCCATGAACTCGAAAAACTAACATGAGACCATACTGTAGGGTTAGCGTCTATGAGATCGCGAAAGTAGCTGCTTGTCTGAAATTAAAATGAAATATAAAGTTAACGATATTCTTAATTGTTATGAAATCATGCAATTTAAATTTAGTTATTCAAGAATATGATAATATATTAATTATAATTGATCCACAATTACATTTCCACTCCTCTACTTACAGAACGGAGGTTCAATAGATCACAGACGTGCAGCCCTCGAAACAGCATTAATGTCACCTCCTCCGGCAGCTCCCATAATTTAACAGTTTTTCTGTTTCGACAAACTTTGAATTGATCATATTTAGAATTTTTGACCAAATTTGATGACACTGGAAAGAAATAAACAGGGAAATCATTGTATAATTCAACAGAGACTTCAATTGTACACTCATGAACAAATTGCCTTAATGCAACCGGTTTTTGCAGTTAGCCAAGGCTTAGGCTAAAACTTAAAAGTCATAGACTCTATTAATATACAACTCTCGAGTCTAGATATATATTTATCTTGCTACACTTGTCATTCATATTTATAGTATCAAACTAGTACAGGCAACAACAATTGTACATTTCATCCCCCAGTTCAAATGGCTGTTACAAGGATGACACAAGTCCGAGAGACTGCATGGTCCATAACAAGTTGACGTCTACTACAACAGTTCATTCATTCAAATCAACATCAGCTGAGCGGATTCAAGTTGAGCGCCTTCGTGAATAATGATAAAAGTTAGATAGCGGTTGACGTTTTCAGATATTTTGACTGAATAAGACGCGAGAATTGTATTGAAGTTGAAAATTAACAATAGTTGTAATTATTACTTACTGTTACACCGTCGCAGAATTAGATGTAGTCCTGGAAGACATAGGAACAAGAGTTAGAGTGAGTGCCGAAAAAACGACGGTTTAGGCGTTCAGTGTTTATCTGTTGAAGTGCAGCTGAACGCTGATTGGCTAAGCTCAGACTGACCTAGAATTTGAGCTGGACGCCTTCCCACAATGCACGCGGTCTTCAAACTTTCAAAGTTTACAATCAAACTGATTGGCGGACACCGCACCCCAGTACAATGCAAAGATAAAGACAAACCAACCTGGCAAATAACCGCAATAACGCACTACACTGTAAGCTTAAAGCATCATCACTATAATAATTTAAATTAGTTAATTAATGTAATTAGCTACCATATATTGATATAATATCTATATATAAATTAATATTGATTTAAAATTACATAAGTCAGGGAGACTTACACATCCCAACAAAGCGTGACTATTTATATATCACCTATAATTTGTTTAAACCTCTGCGAACAAAGTTTGAAGAAGGTTATTGTTATCATCAATGTCCGTCCAACGGGTGGGCGGGCGTAACACTTTCGTTTCCGGAGCAGAGCTCACAGACTATAACACTAATGCACTTACCGAAATTTCATATATACATAGTAATAAAACCCAACCACAGTGGTGGATCAGCCCAATGAAACCTATGAGTGAGCTGTCTGGCAGAGGAACTCACGAGTGGCGCTTTGAATTTATGTTACAGATATTTTCAGCATTTTGAGCAGAAAAAACTAAGAAATTAATTGTTTTGACCAAATTCTTGTACTTTTCATATTAATATTCCTACACAAACAGTGAGGATCAAAAATCTTATTAATATTCATGAAGTCTCATGAAGACCTTTAGATATATCTACAGCCAATCACAGAAGAGAATCAAGCAACGTTCGGACAGACCTCACATCGTACGTACTCCCATTCACAACTTAGAAGGCTTTTAGCAGAAAAAAAAAGCTTTGCTAGATTGTATTTGTTACAGAAACTTAATTTTATACAATTAGAAAGATGTATTTACTAATTCAATGAAACAAAGTGCATAATTTAGTCATTAACCATGCGCCTTACTGCAACCAAATTCCCCAGTGCCGTCACTGTGTATTTTGTTGCCATAGCAACCACTTGTGAACGCATGACTGTTAATTTGAGTTTACCAGATTGTTTCGTCGGTAAAAACTAATCGCCGGTACAAATGAGTTAACTATAGAAAGCAACTGTGGACAGATTTGAAAAGAGGGGTTCGAAATTCAGCTTCAAGCCTGTCTTTGTTGGGTCAAATCGGTCATGAATTGGTGAAGTTGTGGCGACGTTGCCTAAGTTTGAGTAGTGAAGTAAAAGGCTAATTAAAGAGCTGATATATGAACAAGGGACAGTGCTTTGACTTTTATTTCAAAATTATTTTTTAAATGGATTAATTAGACAGCTCACTCATTTTGAACATAGAAATGATAATCTTAGGCGTACTTAAGTTGAGGGAAAATGCTATTGTATTGATAATTCAAGCGAACTGAATACTCCTTATTGTGCATACATTCTTTGAAACAAATTAAATGGCAGGAAAAGGATATGCAATACTTTTGATAATCACTTGGCTTTACTTTCATTAGGATAAGCGCATTGGGTGGTGGGTGGGTGGATTTAGGGCTTTACGTCCTGTATTTCTGCAGAGTTGGGCTAGTTAGGAGGGTAAGCGAATTAGTTCAGGTCTAGAAACGAATGTGCGTGTGTAACATCCGCCTTCCTGCCTGAGGGTTTTGCTGCAGTGCAGCCTATGTTTTAAGACTGAAATTGACAATATCAGGATCAAGACTGTTCCATTCATTGATATTTTCCAGTCTGGCTATAAAAGTAATATTACCCATGACCTTTTTGGATTTATAGCTAGGTGAGTAGATATTTGTGGTATAGAATCAGGTCAGCCTGGATTCTTCGACACTCGATCAAGTGTGTTTAAAGTAAGAAACAATCAGTCCACGTATGGATCGAATGTCCGTTAAACCAGAAAGCCTTCTTTTGAAATAAAGCTGAACTGATTCTGTTATTACATTTCAAATATGGTGACCATACAGGGCTTGCACTACCCCCACGTACCCTCTCAACTTTAGGTTTTTGTGAGCCAATCTGGGGGGGGGGGGGGGTGGGGGGCACAGCCTTTGAGTGGGGGGGGGGGGGGGGGAAACGTGCTCCCCAGGCCGCCGCCCCCCCCCATAGCTACGCCACTGGAACATATTAAGTTTTATAAAATTAAATTTCGTTACTGTGCCCTTTGAAAGTATTAAGTATAAATCAGGTTTGCATATATGAACACCAATGTCACGTACATACAGCAGTTTTAGATCGAGCATGGACAGTTCAGGGGTGAAAGAGACAAATCAGAAAGATTGTAAAGTATAATTGACCAACTTTTCTGGCCCATTCCTAATAGCCTTGTCATACAATACTTGTCTGTGCTATACAAGCCATTGGAGGAGAAGATACAGAAAGGGCATTACAATTGTACAGAAAAGGGGTAATCCATGGGTAAACTTTGGTCAAAAGAGGTGAAAACAAGTTTATTGCCCAGATGTTGGGGGTGTTTCTATCATTCTTATCAAATGTTTCAATCAGTCTGAAAAGTCGTTCTGAAGATACAACTGTCCATGCTCGCTCTAAAACTGCTGTATCGAGTTAAGTTTCAATAGTCTGGTCATTATGAAAATACGTGAAATCATGTCTAGTTTTGCAATCCATAGATGTTTAGTTCTCAGGAATTAATTTCAGTTGCCATCTTGTCGGCTATGTTTTACAAAATTTTGAAATATAGGTTTTCATAATGCACCTACATGCTTAAAACCTTGCCATAATATGTCTAAAACCGTGTAGTGGTGCCTTTTGGTGGTCTCATGGCTGTAATTACCAGATAATTATTAAAATAATGGAAAAATAGGGAAAATTTACTTTTTCATATATACCTCCATATCAAAAACAATATTTACCCTACATGAGTGAAATTTAATACCATATCTAAATTATAGTCTTTCCACTTTTCAAACTATATTTTATGCTAACGGAACATTTAGAACAAAAATTACTTTTTCCATTTCAAGACCAGAATCACTCACTGCTATGCATAAATGCATACAAAAACTTGTCATAATATGTCTGAAATAGTATAGAGATAAATTTTTGGGGTTTCATGACCATTAATGATATATAATTTTGTAATAAGGGGAAAATATGAAGGTTTAGTACTCTTTCAAACCCCCATATCAATGAAAGTATTATCCCTACATATGTGAAATTTTGCATCATAGCATATCTTAATTGTAGTACTTTCACTTTTTTAAGCTATTTCTTTTAAAATTAGTTTCATGCTTTGCGCGTCATAATTATGGAAAATCTGGATAAAAATGCTAAAATGTTGTGTTGTTTCCAACATTCTCTAGTTATATCATGTTTTTCTGCAAGACTAATCTGTCACCCAGTCTCTTAATTTCACTCTCAGCAACCCAATTGAAAGTTTTTGTATATTATTACCAATTTCATAATAATTAGTTGCATAGTAATCTATAGCTTATTTAAATACCATACAATCAAGTAATTATTTCACAATTGCAAGGAATGGCAATTGATAATGTATAGCAAGGTGCCAATAATATTTTGACATGCAAAATAAATCTAAACTTTAAATATCTATTTAAATACCCATTAAATACATTTTTTACAGGTGTATTTTGTATGGAATTATACCCAACACATTTAAGTTATCTTCTTTAACAGTTATATTATGTGTTATAGTATAATTGCTGAATTTTGTATTTTCCTTTGGAAGAATTGTCATAGCCCATGTAGGTGTGGTGTAGATTATGCATAACATCTGAAACAAATTAAATGGCAGGAAATGGATAAACACATCTTCCTAAAGCAAGCCTGCCATCTTTGCATAGCTATGCCATGTGGCCTTGCTAGAGGCCCAATTACATGGTTTATACAAATCAGTCTGATTGGTCACCATGATCTGTGGAGTGTCGAATCAGCCCCAGGGTTTATATAAATGAATCTATATTTAGCACTGTGGAGTCTTTTGAAACGCTGGTTCATCAGGAGCACTGGTTGACCTACTTAGTCACACACATATTTATCACTAGAGGGCCATGGTGAAAAAAACCACTGCTTTGCTGTGAAATCTAGCAAGGCCGCCCAGCTCTTGAAATGTCAGCAACAGCTGTACTGCTATGTAGTCCATCTCGACAGAGGGTCACGACATTCTCCTTCTCATCTTCAAAGCGTTGCTCATCACCATCGATCGGTCTTCAGTTCAGGGAGGCTACAAATTACAATATTTAGTTCTTTCTGTTTCTCTGTTCAAGCTCTTCTGAGATAGACACCACTAATGACTCAAGGTCTTCCTTGTTGGCTCTAGTCCAACCTGTTTTTTCATTTTCTAGATCTTTGACCCTTTTTAATAGATCTTTCTGATTGTCTTCATAACTTTTTTTGCTGTTCTCTAAGTTGCCTGACTTCTTCAGCAAGTGCACCATTTCGGTCTAAAAGATCTGTTAATTTAATTACCAACTGGAGTAACAGGGCAGTCATGTCCTAGCTCTGGGGTGTTTCATCCTTCTTTTGGTTGGTCATGAACCATTGTCAGGGTAAACAGTGTCACTGTGAGCGATGACAGGTGATGTTTGTCGCATGTTACGCATTTTAGTTAAGCATGCTGGGTGCGCGGTTTAGTATTGCGGGGCGCATGCGCAGTTTAGTTGTTGTTCTCTTCGTAAATAAAATGTTGGACTACCAACGCATCGTGCTGTGCTTATTGAATAGTATTGGAAACACAAACTATTACATGGTGGCAGTGTCAGGATTATGTCGCACATGATCCAGTGAACCCAGGAAACGATGCACAGCATCCGCCCAATCCACGGCGATCCCACACACGGCTCCACAAGTCGGTGTCCCAAACCACGTGGTGACGCGCGAAACGCACTCAACACAGCTGCAAAATGCCGAACGATAACATGAAACCAACGCTCGATTGGTCATCATCGGACCTACCAGAAGCTTTTATACTCTTCAAACAAAAGTTTGAGCTCTACTTCCAAGTCAAGCAAATCAAAGACGAGGATAAAGTCGCGCTCGTACTGCTGGCAACCGGTGACGAAGGCATCAGACGGTTCAACAGTTGGGACATCACAGCAGTCCAAAAGAAAGATGTAAACTTTATTTTTCAAACATTCATGGACCAGCTTGAACCAGCCGAAAACTTCAGAGTGTGCAGATTAAAACTAAGCAAGTACGTATAATTGCCTACAGAAACTGTAGAGACTTTCATAAATAGATGCAGGCTCATGGCAAGAAAGTGCATATTCTCTGATCCTGAACTTGATTCTAGACTTCTGGAGCTGCTGAAAGATGAAAAATTCACACTCACCCAAGCCATCGCTCTCGGTCGTACATACGAGGCAAGCAACGCGCATAGCAAGCAAATACGTTCACTCCAACCAGTCACAACAGCAGAACCTGCCGTACCAGTCGCTGCAGTCGAAGCATCACGGGGAGCACGCCCCAAACAAGGCAAGTCTACATCTCGCAACTTCAGACAGAAACGTGAGTCTACCACACACCAAACAGAACCACTTTCCGCCTGCAAATGCTGCGGTTGTCGTCATGCTTTTGGTCGAGAACACTGCCCAGCCCGCAACAGCATCTGCGACAAGTGCAACCGCGAAGGACACTGGGCATCTGTCTGTTTATCGTCACGCAACCCACAGTCAGGCAACAACGGAAATAGGAGACGACAAACCCCGCCACGTAACAAAAAGGTGCATGTCGTATCTGATGACCAACTCTCAGAACAATGGCAGGAAGCCCTCACTTTTGACAGCCTGATGATCTCCATAGTACAACAAGACCGTGACGAAGCTTTCACCCCACTGCAAGTTCGAGTCCAAGGCCGTCCAGGCACCCACACATTCAGGGTAAAAGTAGACACTGGAGCCCAAGCAAACACAATGCCATTCAGAACTTTCAGTCAAATGTGGCCCCACAAAGTTGATGAAGACGGCACTCCAATGCACAATGCTGTCACACCTACCAACAAAGTTCTATGTGCTTACAACAACACCCCAATCCAGTGTGCAGGAACTGTCGATATATTGTGTAAAGCCAAGAACTCCTCATGGCACACAGTTAGCTTCTTTGTTATTGACGTTCATGGCCCAGCCAACCTCGGGCTGCGGTCATGCATCGACATGAACGTGGTCAACCTCAACTGCGCTGTATCTGACCAGAAACCCATCCAGGACACTCGTGACCTCATCATGCAATTCCCCGACATGTTTGATCGCATTGGCAATTTCCCCAACATCCACAGACTACACGTAGACCCTCACGTCCCGCCACACATTGACGCCCCTCGACGCACACCAATTGCAATGCAAGACAAGATTAAACAAGAACTCGACTCAATGGTCAAACAAGATGTCATTAGGAAGATAGAGGAGCCCACAGAATGGGTTAACTCTCTCACATGTGTCACCAAACGTGACGGCAGCCTTCGCGTTTGTCTTGATCCATGACACCTCAACAAGGCCCTGATCAGGCCTGTGCACATGATGAAGACAATGCCAGAGATCAACTACAGGTTCAGAAATGCTAAAGTTTTCTCAAAACTCGATGCCAAATCTGGCTACTGGGCTGTAAAATTAGATGAAGAGAGCCAAGAACTCACTATATTCCAGACGCCCTTCGGACGCTATTGTTTCAAACGCCTGCCCTTCGGATTAAGTGTGTCACAAGATCTCTTCCAGCTGGAAATGGACAGAATCCTAGAGAGATGCAAAGGAGTCTGTGGCATCGCAGACGACATTGTCGTCTATGGCTCAAGCGAAACAGAACACGACAAGAATCTGCTGAATTTTCTACAAGTCGCTTCAGCACATGGCCTCACCCTCAACTCAAAGAAGTGCATCATCAAAGCTAAGGAAATAGCATTCTTCGGCAACACCTACTCCGCTGAAGTGGTCAAGCCTGATCCTCAGAAGATCCAGGATCTGACCACAATGCCAGCCCCTCTAAACAAAGCTGAGCTGCAAAGCTTTATGGGTTTCCTCACGTACTTATCTCCATTCATTGCCAACTTCTGCGAGAGAACATCAACGCTCGGAGACCTCCTCAAGAAAGACACTATCTTCTTGTAGGAACCCCATCACCAGCTGTTTCGACAACCTTAAACAACTGGTCACAGCGGAATCTGTCGTACGTTACTATGATCCTACAAAAGCAGTACAACTGCACTGTGATGCCAGTCTCTGTGGCGTAGGCGCAGCCCTCCTACAGATGCAGTGTTCGAAATAACTGCCGGTCCGTCAGCCCGGCGCCGATAACTTTGACATCGGGCCTGCAACTAATTTGACTGACAGGCCCGTGGGTCCGACTGACTATTTTCAGCAAAATCCGCCAGGGGGCCACGTAGTGGGGACGAACGTGCCACCTGGTGAGAAATACATTTCTTTGACCTTCACTTTTGACAAACAACAACAAAAAGTTTAAAAGTGAACATCAATCATCATGTGGCGATATCTACCGGGTGTAAAAGTCCCTGCACAAAAAAAGACTGATGAAGAAAAAAGAGAAAAAGAGAAGGAATACGAACTAAAAAGGAAGAGAACCTTCCAGAATACATGGAAAACGGAGTTTAACTGGCTTGAATTCAAAGTCAAAGAGCATGGAGATGAAAATGAACATGATCTGTCAATTTGGAATGCACCACCTCCACAGGAATAACATAGTGCTGGTGGCCTAAAGGCTAGACGCCTGGTGTATGTACTATTTTGACTCATTTATGGTCACAATGCTATTTGCAGTACAAGTTGTACAACTATACAAAGAGACTATTATTGATATTGGGCATAGTTACTCTGATGAATTTACTAATGAACAACTTCATTCTATTGTGAACATAACCTAGAAATAGAATTGCTTATAAACATCCATTTAAAATGTGTTTTACAAAATCAAACAGGTGTATGTATACTTCTGACCCCAACTGTATCTCCGTTATGTGTGCCAATTAAAATGTTGAGTGGAATATTATTTTATTTGTTTCAATTTCACCTTTCTACGCCTGTATCGAACGCGAACTGCTTGCAATCGTCTTCGCAGTCCATCGTTTCCACACATACCTGTACGGAAGAAACTTCGAAGTCATAACTGATCACAAACCACTTGTGACCATAGTGGGGGTGGGTGGGGTGAGTAGGGCTTTACGTCCTGTATTTCTGCACCAGTTGGGCTAATTAGGACAGGCAGAAACCATGGCAATGAGATGGAGGATGAAACCGCCATCCAACTTAGGCTTTACCGGGAATCGAACACGGGACCCAGCGGTTGAAAGCCCAGAGCGCTACCTCTGAGCTAGGCCCCCGCCCTGTGACCATAGTGGACAAACCACTCACGGCAGCACCAGCTCGCCTGTAGCGCATGCTAATCCGCCTGCAAGGCTACAACTTCACAATAACATACAAAAAGGGTCTTGACAACCAACTCGCAGACAGTTTGTCACGGCTGCCGTGCAAAAATGCCGATCCAATTGAATTGTCGATTTTGTCCGGTTCACAGTCAAAAAATTGCAACAACTCAGAGAACACACTGCAAGAGATGCAACTCTGACCTCTCTACTTACAGTCATCACGCAAGGTTGGCCTGACACTATCCAAGATCTAACGCCAGATCTTCGCCCTTACTGGAATGTCCGAGACCAGCTGTCAGTCACAGATGGCATTGCAGTGAAAGGCTCACAGATTGTCATACCCCCTTCGCTACAATCGGATATGCTGACAACCTTGCACACTGCACATCTTGGCATTGAGAAAACAAAGCTGCTGGCCAAAGAGTGCATATTCTGGCCAAACATCAACAAGGACATCGAAAAACTCGTCAAGTCTTGCCCACAGTGCCAGTCAATCCAGTCAAGCCAGCCAACACAGCAGAAGGAGCCCTTGAAACAGCCATAAATCCCATCATGTGCATGGTCCCATGTTGCGGTCGACCTATTCAAAGCTGGAAACAGGCAATGGCTGCTCATCACTGACTATAACTCTAAATATCCAATCATCCGGAAACTTCCACGTCCATCGCCCAGTGCAGTCGTGATTGACACTCTTAAACTAACTTTTTCTGAAATGGGCATCCCAGAACGTGTCATATCTGACAACGGCCCTCACTTCTCCAGTGATGTTTTTGCAGCATTCGCCAGTTTATGGAACTTCACCCACGTCACAACTTCCCCTCGACGACCCCAGGGAAATGGCTTCATTGAACGTCAAGTGCAAACAGTCGAACACATCTTGGAGAAAGCATCAAACTCCCAAACAGACCCCTATCTTGCTTTCCTCCATTGGCGTGCAACACCAATCTCCCACAACCTCGCTAGCCCTGGTGAATTACTCTTCCAACGCAAGCTACGCTCAACACTCCCCACAAACGCAACCCACTCACGGGACCACGAAAATACGTTCCAAGCACTTCCAAGCTCGCCATGAAACTCAGAAAGCAAATTTTGACTTCCGTCATGCAAGACGACAGGAACTCCCAGATCTGCAAGCAGACCAGACCGTGTCCAACAACCCAACAGACATTGGCACCCTGCCGTGGTAGTTGCCAAACACAGTGACAGATCATACATCGTTCGCGACACAAATGGCAATACTGTCCGGAGAAACAGACAGCACATTCGTGAAACCCTTCATGTGCAAACCCCTGTGCCCCAACAGCTCCCTTACTCCCCGGCCAGACCATCAACTCCCCCTGTGACCCCTCTGTCCCCAAACGCCTCGCCCACAGACACCTGCTCGAGACGAGCCCCCAGAAGGTGCTTCCAAACCTGGAACACCCACTCGTAACAACACCCCTGACGGTGCAACTAAAACCAGAAGTGGTCGCATCTCTAAAAGAGCAACGAGTCTCGATTTATAAACTGTGACTCTCATAAACTGTGACTCCTGATGTAATCTGTAGAATGCATCTACATAAGACCATAATATGTACATCATATATATTTTGTTTGAACATACCTCACTCACAGTTACTGTTTTGCTTATATGTTGAATCTCACAAAAGTTGATGTATACGGGACTACATATCACCCTTTGTAATTTGCATTGTAATAACGTAGGAATATTATTGTCTTAACATGTGTCTACCTATACAGCATCTCATGTGTATTCTTGTAGTCAACCCTAGTGCCAAATTTATGTGTGCTCTAGTATCATCTCAAACTTGCCAAAGTCTTAGTTTTGTAAGGTACTGACTCTCCCTAAAAGATCACTCTAAATGTGACTAGTACAATTGTAAAACTGACAGCCAAATGATATTATTACATCTGGACATTTTAAATGTGAACTTATTAAGAAGTCATACAAATATTATATTCATGTATACTGAAGTAATGATTATCTTTAAAAAAAAAAGGAAGATGTCGCATGTTATGCATTTTAGTTAAGCGCGCTGGGTGCGCGGTTTAGTATTGCGGCGCGCATGCGCAGTTTAGTTGTTGTTCTCTTCGTAAATAAAATGTCGGACTCTAACGCATCGTGCTGTGCTTATTGAATAGTATTGGAAACACAAACTATTACAATGTTGACAGCTGGAATCAGTCAAGCGTGACATTGCTCTGATGGCTCATCAATCTTCTTGATATTTTTCCAGAATCAAGACTAGATCTGAAAAGCATGTGGAACCTACATGGCACCTTTTTTTTCTTAGAGTGTAGCCCATCAGGTGCAGAAATACAGGACATAAAGCAATTATTCCATTAGCTACAAGTCCCCTGTCCACAGGACAGGGTAACAACGTCCTACATGAAAAAAATATGGAATTTCGGCTTGTGTGGGAACTAGCCTTTTTATAAACGTTTGCCACACGAAATACACAGATCTGCTCTATGGTTAGACATACCTTTTTTCTATTGTGTCGTGCAGATATGGTTTCTTTCAATTTTAATTGATTTTTGTAGCATATTTGAATTCACATTTCGTTGATAACGCATGACAGGCATTGCTGCCTAGTTCCACCAATACTCACAAGAGGGCTGCGCAAACTTCAATGCCCAAGTGGCTAATAAAATTCAAAGGAATAACGCTGGCAAGTCCTTATTTCTGTGAATATGATAGCAATACATTGAAATAACATATCCACATGATTCCAATCTAATAACAAGCAAATGGAGCAAATTATTTACCGTAAACAACATCTGAATTTCAGAGGCGCCACGTTCACCTGACCGTTGGGGCGTGGCTATGGCGCATCCCTTTGACTAGTGAACGCGAATTTGAAAATGCCCTTTAAAAATGTTTCCAGTGGCATCTCCATCCTGCGTTCTGTACAATGGACCTCTTCTCCCTCCCTACAGCTGTACTCTGACTTCCTGAGGATTTGCCAGTGTTGGGCAGCTACTGGCTGGTGGGCAGTTTCCCGGCTGAGTGGAAGTACCTGCATATATCCATATTAAGAAATGTACCCTATTGTTCTGGTCAGCTACATCTGGGCCCTTTACTAGCCAAAGATGTAGAGAGAGAGAGAGAGAGAGAAATGCTTTTATTTGACCAAAACCAATATACATATTTATAAATATATAAAGTATATAATGCAGCATTAGGAGGTATGTATTCAAGGAGGCAGTGACTAAGTTACCAGAAGTAACGCTATCGTAATGTATAATCTTCCATTGCAATAATGCCAACATGGTCCAAGCCATTAACGGTCAATCCTCGCAGTTATCCCAGCTCATGTCCTTGGTCTGAAAACTGGTGGTCGCTTGCCTCAATTCTTGCTGATCAGCTGTGTGATGGTGATGTTTCCACACTTCCGCGGTGGTGGTGGGTGGGTGGATTTAGGGCTTTACGTCCTGTATTTCTGCACCAGTTGGGCTAATTAGGACAGGCAGAGACCATGGCAATGAGACGAAGGATGAAACAGCCATCCAACTTAGCCTCGACCGGGAATCGAACCCGGAACCCAGCGGTTGGAAGCCCAGAGCGCAACCTCTGAGCTAGGCCCCTGCCCACCAAAAAGGGATATGTGCCTCAAATTTGGAGATGTGCAAATGTCTGTGCAATACTGAAATAAAACCCTCCTAGGAACAATCATTTAGCGGTGGATGGATGTTAGAATGCCTCAAAGATCAGCTTGATAAGAGCCAGTGTAGTGGGACAAAAGTACTGTCAACTTTACATGCCCTCATTGAAATGCTACACCACTGGCAAACAGCATATTACACAATGGCAAAATGGTGCGAGCTGTATTTTTAGACTATCGCAAAGCATATGACCACAGTTCACTCGGTACTTAGGAAATTATGTGACTTTGTACTCCTAGGTGTGTATTGCTGCATTTCTATCTGATTGTTAAAATAGGAAACATCACCTCGAGTTGGTTACCTCTGAATGGCTCAATGGCCTAAGAATCGTGGCTAGGGCAAAAAATCATTGTTGATCATTGCTGTCAGAATTTCTAGTTCACAAATATATGGATGGTACCACCATCACTGAAACTGTACATCACGCTGAACAGAGCAAGATGTGGAAAGCTCTAAATGATATCATTAAATGGTCTGATAAAAACAAGACGAGTCTTATTCGAAAAAAGACTAAGATCATGAACAGAATTTAAATTGCTTGGAGTGCATCTGTCAAGTGAGCTTTGATGCGAGATCCTAGTCTAGGAGGCTTTTCTTTCATGTCGATTTAAAAATAGTTTTATTGATTACTGTCTTTTTAAATACCAAAAGTAGTTTTTTGACTTTTTTCGTTTCATATTCATGTCCCTTTACAACTTTTTTATATCATATACATGTAATGTCACTATCCTATGTAAGTATTGCTGCCTAAAAATGAATAAATCTAATCTAAAAACCCAACTGACCAGTTGGTCGCGGGCACCTGAAAAGCTCTGGAAGTCATCCAACAGGTCAGACTCCCCCCATCACTCCTACCATTTTACAAGGTATTATTGGAGCCTTCAGCACCCTCAGGTACCCTTTCTACCACCAAGCCCTCTATAAGTTAACATCCACCCTGGCTTTGTTTGCCTTCTTCCTTGGGGAGTTCGCATTCCCAATCTTGTGTCCAAATTAGACCAGTACAAGTTCTTCAGGCCTTTTTATATCCGCAGGGCCACCACTCGCAACCCCTCTTCCATTTCCCAGACCTCCAACCCCTTACAAAGTCTTTCTGTCCTCGTACCTAGCCACCATCTTAAAGTCAGTCATCTATAACCCTAACCAATTCACAGGCCATGGCTTCCGTATTGGTGCGGCTACATTCAGTTTTTTTTACTGCAACTCAAAATTCAGCTGATACCCGGGTCGCTGCAAATCACCTTTCCAAAGTGATATTCGCATCGACGGTTTGAGTACCTCCCGTCCCAAGCCATCTCTGGCCACCACCACGCCAAGTCAGTAGGCTCCCGAAGCCATTCCGTTTTTTCCCTGGGCTGTCAGCAGGTCCTCAGACCAGACATAATGCACATCACCGCTTGTCAGCTGGTGCGGAGCTCCCTCGGTGCCCTCTCCCCGTGCTAAGGTTGGCATTTGTTCTGCTTCGTTGAACCCCCTGCAAGATGGGCCCCGTTTTGTTCCCTAGCTGTGCCTGTGTTCTTCTCAAAAAGCGATCGTTGACTAAATTCAAGTAATACCATCTGATGCCATTTCAATAAACAACGATTTTAACCTAACCTGGGACTCATGCTGTCATTCAAACCCGAGCTCTCGGCACAACCAGCTACACGCATAAATGAAAATATTCGGAAGGGAATTCTTAAGATCGATTATAGAACTCGGGCAAGATTATCCCAGAAAATACCACGGAGACCCATGCTATTTTGATGAAATTCACATGCTACATCAGGACTGAGCATTTTCAAGGGTCATTTATGAAATTCGAAGACTAATGAAGTGCTAAGTTATATCCATGAGTGTAAAATAGCATCAGAGTTCTGTTCTGAAAAGGAAGTACGCTGCCCAACCACCCTCCCAGCTTAAGGACATTTCACTGACGTAACCACAATACCTTCAAGCAATGTTTTTGCCGATAGTGAAAATGAGTTCACCCAACCTGTCAAGACACTTTCATGCATTACCAACATTTAAATTCTTATACGCAATAATCAAAACACAGAATACACTTTGACTTCTTTTATTAACTTTTTCTTTTTTTAATTCAAAGGCATTATTATGCCATATAATTCAGTTGCAATTACAGTCCAGTCGCTGGAAGTGAAGACTCTTTGGAACATTTGAAATTATTGACTTATCATTTTTTACAATGATCTAAATGGTTTTCTTTAGTTTCAATGTAAACAGCTCAACGAATCACATGGCATACTGAACTTGGTTGCCACTATGCATAATAGAGACATCTGACATTGTCTCATTGACTAGCAAGATATTCAATGTTTCAACTTCAATTTTTGCAGCTTAAGAGCTGCTGTTTGGAAGATATATCCCTGGTTGTTTCTGAACAATCGACATCATGCATTAACCAATTAAAGCATGAGAAATGTCTTGCCACAGACATTAATCTTGATACCTGTCCCTTTAATGATATAGTTACTGTACACAAGCAGTTCATGTGCTTACATTTTTTTTAATATATAATCATATATAGGTATCATCACATCTTTCACTCAAACTTGTTTTGTGTCTGGGTTTTCAACCAGATGGACCTATCTTTGTCCATAAAATTGATAGCTGGGCAAGTACAATTTTAAAAGAACCTAAAAAGCCTATAACAGCAGAAATTACTTCAACCCCCTACCCCACCCCATCCCTTGTAGTGTTCTAATACTAAAGAACTCAAGTTGGTTTTTTTTTTTCATACTTGGCTTGAATGAGTTTCCATCACCTTTCTTTTTTCCTCGTAACATCTATCAACAATCAGCCTTTCGTGCAACAAACACACTTTAAGGAACTCAAATAAGATACATAGCAATGTCATGTGTACTGAACTTCATCATATCATATTTAGCAGAAAATTCAGCCACACATCTTTCATATGGTTTGGACAGAGCAAAATACATTTATTTTCGGCTTGCAGCGTAATTTGAGTACACATGATTAACAATGTGTTTATTACACGAATTTATCAGGAAACCCTTTCTTGGATACTTATTTTACATTTACTACAAAAGTCACTTGTCCCCACGGATTTGCTTGACTTCCAACAAATTATATATTTTTCAGGTTTACAATAAAATATCATAAAACCTGGAAGAACAACGTCTTTCAGAACAGTTTCAATAACAATTTTCTTCTACTATTTTCTTAACACATAACTGTAACAGTGATGTGATCAGATCCATACAGATGGGTGTATGACCCATCATTCATACACACATCTGCACTTGCACCTGAACCATTTATTAACCAGAAACATTTTCTTGGTTTTGACAAAAATATTTCTTAGGAACTAAGTAGAATTTTTTTTTTTAACATGAGCAGTTACCTTGCATAACATGGCTAGGGAGGTATAACCTTTTTGTGATTTAATTTTAAACATCATCTCAGAGAATGCTACATTCGAGCTTGGAGCACCTTTAGTTAAACTATAAGATCATACTTAAGAGCGTTCTTCCTCCAACTCGCGTAGAGCTCCGTCAGTTGCCTTGCGCAACAAGTAACAACATACTTTCTTAATATTTACATCTAAATGATACCCCAGTAGGCCCAGAAATATCACTAGGCAGAGTGATTTAACAAAATCCTTGAGTGCCCTTCGACAAGTAATTTTCAAGATCATGAAGTGCCAACTTACCGGCACCTGACACAGGATGAAGTGATTGATTTCAGGTGAGGATAAAACAACTGAATGAGGGTGGACATGAATGATACAAGATGATCTGAATGAGATGATTCAATGATAACGACATCAACATAGTCATACCACAGGCCAGCAGTCGATCACTGCTTGAAACTGAGTTGTAACTGGTTTAACTCAACAGTAGCCTACTCGATATCTTCTGCAACGACAAAAGCAACATTCAACAGTTTGGTCAATGCAGGATGATTCTCCTCCAGTCCACGGAATGCTGCACGTTCTCAATCAACTTCAAGCTGCACAAACCCATGCAGCATAATCTGTATGCCATGGCATTTCAGGCGACATGGCAAGTTCTTAGGACCTCCGCTGTGCGCAAAACCAACATGGCTCAGCCAATGTAGTGTAAAGAAACAGCCGCAGCATTAAAACATCATTCGTTCACTAATGCTCATCAGCCATGAATAAAAGTTCCAGGAATATAACATAAGAGTTCTTGATGGAAGTGTTGTCATTTTCTAAGGAGATAAACCACGTAACGGCACACTTGGTGACAAAGTTGGATTCTACAAGGTGGAGCTTACTATGCCCAGAAATCAGCATTCCTGATGGGTGTTTGGTGGGCTGATTATTGTGGAATATCTCTCATTCAGGTTCTATGTTGTCCTTTCTGCAAACAAAAAATCACATAACAATACCTAAACTTGTATAAGGCATTGTGTCCACATACGACTTGATCATCCGAGATATATTAATATAATTATGTAGACAAAAGTCTAAGATAGCGGCCCTCCCAGATTATAATTATTCCAATAGGCCTATACAGTGTGTATGTTGAACCAGAAATATTTTGTTTACTAGGCTGCATTATAAACACCTAATTAGTAACAAATATATTTGCACTTAAATATCTTTGCATGAAATGAACATGTTGGCAGTAGTGGGCATTTATAGCAGTTGATGTACCTACTACATTCTACAGGGGTGGTTGTTAAACCAGGTTTTGGGCTGTATATCAATGTTGATTTTCCCTAATGTTCTAATAATCTGTCAGATTTTGGATCTGCCCTAAATATCTGTCATATTTTAATAATTAACCCTATTTTTAAAGGCAGACCTCTGGATGAATTGTTTACGAACAACCCTTAACCCAAACACATGGCATGTTGGCAAAACATTTAAATTAAATTTACTGCCACATTTTATGATGTAATTCACATGGTGAAATTATTTTGACAATTTTGTTTGGTAATATTATTTATATTTCTGCAGGCTTTTCTAGGGTCCACACTTCTATGATGTGACAATAGTGTTCCAAGCAACTTTTTGGGGTCCCATGTTATCTATCGCCTAGTGTACTCCACTCCTACTTAAGACCTTACACAGCATAAAATAATGTATGCGACCATTGTACGTCCCATTCGGCTTGATTGTGACACAATTGGTCATCGGTGCTACGTTCAGGTCCTACATTTAGTTATTTATTCAACAGTTTAATTATGTCATATAAAATTATATCTATGTTATTTCTTATATTTCGGCTCATTATAGCCAAACTTAAAGCATACTGTATGATGTGTTGATAGTAAAGTAGGCCTATAATAAGCTATTAAATAATTGATCGGCGCCAAACATGCAATGGCATCAGTCGTTGCCTGTGGGCATTTTACCTACTGTGTATTGTCATCAGCAGATTTTGTATACTTCTAACTCCATAACTAGCCTAATAAGTCAAGAAGGATTACATCAATTCATAATAGCCCAACACACATTTCACGGGTGCTAGACTGGAAATGAGGTTCAATTGGCTGTTAAAACATTATCAAGACATAGTGATGTCATCAGTGGTTGTGGACACAATGCACAAAATTTCTTGCGGGGCTAGACGTACACTTTTACCTTTTTCAAGATTGAAAGTGAGATTGTGGGACACACTTTTTAACGTTTCATTGGATGGCTTACGATCCCTTTGAGTCTATTATGAGGGTGCCCACTGGGGGTGGCCGCGATCATTATAAACGTTTTTTCACAAACAAGTGGTGTAATTACAGAGGAATAGAAATGTAAAATGAACAAATAAAATAATAATTTATGCAAACTTACCATATATGAATTTGGTGCAACACTTCCATGTAATTTTCATGAAGCATGAGGATAACTAACTTGGTGTCCACCTACTTGAGAGTGCACTGTAATAGATGGAGTATAATCTAATCAGGTTGGTAGAGAGAAAACGACCTCATCAGTTATGGTCTACAGTCACACTAACAAAATGATAAACTTAAGCTGATCTCGTACCAAATAGGTTGAGACTTATGCGACTCGTTCTTTAAAACACTTACTTGCATGATGTGGCACATAGTGCATGGGAACATTTGATGAAACATTAAACTGTTGCGGCATCATTGCAGGTCCTGCCTGCCCAGCCATTGGCCCTATAACAGAAAATACCAGTGTGAAGAAAGTTATCACTTGCTTTGTTTTGAAGATTATTAGTTTATAAAAAGATCTCTTATTGGAGTATATAGGTTTAAGCAAATCGTCCATTCTCACTTAAACTGTGTAGAGAAATATGATGCAAGTCTTATATCACACACCAACAAAAGGCTCTAGACATGGTGCAGGCTTAGAGAATAGGGAAGCCAAAAATGTTGCTTTGCATAAAGTTTGAAATCTGGTGTGTCAGTGTGTGTATAGCAAAATTTCAAACTCATTTACACTCTCAGTAAAATTCAAGGAGTTTCACAACAAGCAATTAATACATGTATGGACTGACATAATTAGATGTTATGGCTGGAAAAAAACATATATATACACATTTAACATTTGCACAGTTCTCCCAGCATTTCCTAAACTTCCTAATTGACACACATTTCATGCAAGTCACACATTGGAGCACTCAAACATCTTTCAACATGAATCACCAAAAGAGGATCATCAGACATTCTTAAATTACCTTAAAGATAAGAGAGGTTTAGTTACAAAGCAGGAAGACTGAAGTGTGGAAAATGCTGATCTGTGCATGGAAAAAGAGGAAGAGAAAGACTGACCTGGTAAGGTGAAAGCCGCCTTACCCTGTAAATGGGGTGCCTGTACTGTCGCCCCGTGAGGGACTTGACCATGATGAGCATGTTGCATCTGATTTGCAGCAGCCGCCGCAGCCACCGCCTGAGGATTTTGCATCATTACAAATTGGGGTTGATGAGCCACATGCTGATGTTGCTGGTGCTGTGCATGAGTGACTGTGGACTGAGGTGCAGTGTGAGTGAATGTCATCTGTGGTATACCCTGCATACCAGTTTGGCCTGCGTAGGAGTAGGTCGGAGCATACGACATTGTAGGATACATGTTCTGTGGAGATGTGGGAGTGTGTGGAGAGGGCTGTAGTGGAGGGTGCCCCTGGGGCTGTGAAATTTGTTGTTGGTATATTATGTGACCACCATGGGGCTGGGGTGTTTGTGAGCTAGGGGGATGGCCATGGGCCTGTCCTGGGTGACCAGCACCAGGGTGCTGGGGCGGAGGGGCATGTTGGACTGGACCAGGAGTTGGTGGACCATTGGGCTGATTCTGTGAGTTCATGTGACTAGTAGATTGGGAGTGGGCATGGGAGTGGGAGTGCTGGTGGTGTGGGGCGACATGGGCAGGTGTGGGATGCTGATGGCCTTGACCACCCTGCTGTCCTCCCAAATGTGCCGGAACTGCCTGGGCCCCTGGAGGTGCCACTGAAACAGTAATTTTTAAAGTAAGTTTACTTGTCAATATGAGGAAATAGTTTGCAAATTTTTGGTTTTAATAGCTAAGATGGTGTAAGTACCAAAGACAGGTTGGCCCTGGCCTGATTGAGATTGTGACATCTGCTGCTCACTGACTGCCTGATGAGCTTGCTGGAGATGGGGATTCATCATGCGATGAAGGGTCTGCACTTGATGTGGATTGGCCAAGTAAGGCATGTAGGATGTCTGTGGAGTGTGTGCCATCAGAGGTGGCCCTGTAGCTTGCGTTACAAATTCAGGCCTTGGTTGTACAGAAACCACTGCTGAAAAAGTGTCAGGAAACAAATGTCACACAAAACAAGATTTTGGAAAATTTTGACTTCAATATAATTTCAGTGGCTGAGAAGAACAATATCAGATATTACCCAAATTTTACAATATAATGCACATAAATGCTTAATCACGACCATAAACAATTTTTTTTTTTCATCACCAACAAAAAATGAACAATTTTTTCATGAATTAGAAAAAAAAAAGACTTAAGTTACCTTTCTTGACATTAAGAGGAGGTCTTTGCTGTTGAGACTGTACCACTCCATGGTGGTGGGGCTGGGGCACGATATTGTATGGCACATGCTGATACATCGTCATAGGCATACCAGGGCTCTGCGTATGCGGACGAGGTGTTGTCGATGTGTGTTGCTTCAAGGAAAATCAGAACAATTAAGAGGATCTTCTTTTAAATTGAGAAAAAATTCATTGGCTAAAAGTTATGATTAGACTTACTGGAGTAAAGGGCTTGGCATTCGGATTCAAAACAAATTCTTTTGCATTGGGATTAAGAGTAGACTTCTTCACAGTTCTGAAACACAAATGAACAAAAGATATTACTACCAGCTATTGCAAGATACAACACATTACCAAGCACCTTTCTGGATCATCATGTGATTAAGATTATGCATACTCTTCTCTTCGTTTGGCTTCATCCCTCTGTTTCTCATCAACAGGTGGTGGTTGTGGTGGTGATTTTTGTTCCGGCTTGTCTGGCGTTGGTGGCTTGGAGTCTGACGACACAGAATTGCTGACCTGAGGCTGTATGGGGGCCTCAACACGTCCAACTTGACCACTGGCATTGGTACCAGCGTTACTGCCGCTTCGTGTCTTTCTTTCTGGATAGTCTGATAGCTGCAATGCAAACCATAATTATGCTTTTAGTTGGAGCACTAAGATCATGAAAACACAGCAGAATGAACTTAATTATATATGCTCGTTTCTCTCTTTTTACCTTGAAATCAGAGCTAAATTGCTTAAATTCCTGAGTCTGGATGTCACGAACTGAAAAATAAATGTTCATTTCTCATTACTACACATACTTTAGGCAAACAACAACCTGTACATCCAAAAAAGTAACAGACCATAAATATATACAGCGAAGCTTACATTTTGCATTTGACACAGGCTTCCTGTCCTTTGCAACATTGTTCTGAACAGCATTTCTTTCCACATCTGGTTTTGTTTCTTCTGTAGGAGACGCAGCCGAGGCCACAACAGTCACTTTCTCAGCCTCAATAATATCTTCTTTTTCTAATAAATTCACATCACAAATACACATAAAGTATGTTCTGTACAGTCAGAAAAATTAACTGAACACCACCATGGGCATGGAGCTTTAAAATGAATATATGTCTGCAATATATCTTACCACCATTAATTTTAGGCTCATCCATGTTTGCTGGTGGGGTAGATACTTTGTCCGTTGGACTGGCACTATCACGTTGTGACTGACCTCCTCCTGAAGATGACTGCGAATTTGTTCGTACAGCTCTTCCCTGTCCTTGCATCCTCCGTTGATGTGGTGGGACATAACTGAAAGATAGATGAAGTATTAAGCAAAAAGGTCAGCCAAACTACTCAAAATTACCAATATCAACAATATAGTGTAACTGAACTATTCCACCACATTATCATCTATTGTCTTGAGACTTACCGGCCATCAGTTTTGTCTGTTCCAACTCGAACAACAGCACTAAAGGCATCTTCTTCATCCTTGTCTCCATTCTCTAGAGCTAAACTGGCCTTATAAGTATCACTATTTTCAATCTCTTGCGCCATTTTAGCTGCATATGCCTCTCTTTCTCTATACTCCTTGGTATTCTCCTGTTTCAAGGGTGTCCTATGAACAAAACAGATTATTTTTATAATTTATCACTCCAACGAACATTTTCTCCAAGAATCTAAATATGACAAATGTGGACTTAATTGCTGTGTACACAAATGACACTCACGTATATTGAGAAAGACTTGGATCAAAGCTACTGCTAACATTGAACTTCTCCATATTAGTCTTAAACATTTCATTGGGATCCCAGCCTGTTCCATTCTGTAACCAAAAAACATTCCATACATGAAGTCAAACAATTCTTTTGCCAATGATTGTAATACAACACATGATAATTTTTTATCTTAACAAAATCCTCTTACAGATGGACGGTGTGGTGTGTCAAGATCTTCAATACCACCATCAGTACTGGACTCTTCACATTCCCATGGTTGAAGTTCTTTTTCCTGAACTTGACCATTAAATTTGCTGATAGAAGTATCAGTAAAAGAATCTGAAAGAACAGAGACCGGAATCAGAACGACTGTAAACAAATCACAAAATGACGCCGAGACAAATTAATTTTTGCCATGTGTTTACCTTTGCTAGCGAAATCCAAATCAACATTTATGGCAGACATCATAACAACATCAGAGGGTTTCAGAATAAGAGGTTTTTCAATCAACTCTTCAGCAGAAGGTCCGGAAGTACCGTTATCTTCAAGTACTTGGTGGGCTCTCTCCAAAACAATATCCATCTGTAAATTTACATGAAACATATGCAGGTAACCACTTATTGACACAAATTAATGACTCTGTTGTGACAGACAATTGCAATTTGCAAAACCTTATTAACACCTACCTGCGGAGAAAATGTCTTAAATATTCCCTCATATATTTTTCCATTCTTCACCTGAACCTGTACTACACATCCCTGGAAACATAAATGAATATTATCAATGGAATGAATTACTGATCAACTAAATTATCAAGGCTTGGACCATGTACCAACAAATTCCACAAAGAACATCACTAGTAACATAGAATAAAACTAGACCTGACAGCTCTCATGATAAAGAAACAGAAAAGTCGAGACATTCTTGAGGCCTCGGACTACTAACATATGTTCAATAAAATAATGAGAAGTTGATCATTCAATGAAATGTAAACAAGAATAAGCGCAACATCCTCAACATTTACTTAATGCATTTTGTAGCTAAAAGCAATTAGGGAGATAGGTTCAGTCTTCAGAACTGTCTTTCCCTTCGTTTCTTCCTGTTATAATGTCAATCATGCCACTGGGTCCCCAATTGCATTAAATTACATTCCTACCCTTGGCACATTGCAGCTGCATGGTGGCATGCTCTCTGTTAACAAAGCTCTATGGCAATTAACACATGAAAGTCACATGGTCAGGCAACCTTCCAATTGCAATTCTGGATATCTGACAATTAGGATCCCATGGTATCCAATTTGCGACATGGCCCGCCATTTCTGACTGAAGAGCCAAATTCTGACACTGACTTTCTGTTCAGTTGCCACCCAGGGAACTGCAGCGGGGCTGCATTCAAGGCCAAGAGTTACTCAATCGCCCCAACACCGCTCAAATAGCCATATTTTTCTCAAGATTGGCCGGTTATTTCCATAATCCGTTCAGTAACCGGGCATCTGCATGCTCAGTGGCTCAGTTCAATACCATTTGGGGAACCTCTCACCTACTCCCCAAAGAGTGGCAGGAGTACAACAGTATCAAAACAATCCACCAGCTCATCTCTCATGACAGAGAAGTGGGTGTAATGAAAGAGAACCCTGAGGGTTTCGCTGTCAATGACTTTTCAAAAGTAACAAAATCAATACTCACAATGATAACAGTAGCAGCGTGCGTCATCCGAGGGTTGCTGTAAACACCCTCCGTCTGAAAAAGGCAAAGAAATCAATGTGTAAAGTCATGCATATTTTCATAGGAAATAAGACATGGTTGAAATTACCATCTGGAAATATACATACCAGTGAGCCCTTATCAACATTAGGTCGCATTCTGTTTGGTCTGCAAAAAGACAGGAGCAAGTAATTAGCCGATTAGAACAGAAATGTCTTGTGCCATGCAAGCAGTACATATGAATGTGATTTAAACTTACAATGACAGTAAAAGATGAATATAAACAACTACAAAAATTCAATCACACATGAGCCATTAATACAAGATTTGTCCACCATATAAGTTTAAATTGCTAGATATTACATATGAAATATTAAGTAAATTACAAATTGTCCACATTCCTTTATCTAGCCATATGGACAAATCAGACGCGCAACCAGATCAGTACTACATTGCAAAAAGAATGTCACATCACCATCTATATTGACTATGAGCACACCTTAAAATCTCATCATCAATTGATTGAATACTTCAATAGGCAGCTCTAACCATTCAAGTCATACTTCATCATCAAATTAACAACTGTCTGGACAAACTGTACACTTAATATGGGTGTCTGGTATGTAAACAAACAATGAAGTTCTACATCTGATTGGCAGGAGAATTCTTGCAGTGTACACCTTCGGCTTCCTCTCATTGTAAGCCTGTTATGGGCAAGTAAATTTGAGTATTGTTGACCTGTATGCGAAAACACCTGATTTTTCATATGGCTTATAAATCCCAGATTTTATAATCATAATTGTGTACTTCCTCATAATAGGCCGCAGGAGCGGCCCCGTAGGGGCCGCCCGTAGGGCTTTTATGTTTAGAGATTGGCCAAAAAAAAAATCTACTGTCATGCTATTCTCAGATGACCGGACGAACTATGTTGTCCTAATTGATCTGCGCGGCCATGATGCGCACAAAATAATAATGACCTACTTACACAAAAATGATTCTTAACTTAAGATAATACAGATCTACCCAACAAATTTGAAGAAACTCACGTTAGAACACTGTTAATCATCAGTTCTATGAGATTCAAGACAAGACAAGCAGTAGAACTATGGTTTTGAATGTTCCATGGGAGCTACGTCCATTGCCGTGATTTTCCATAAAGCTAGCCAACTAAATGAACGTTCGACCAATCAGAGCAGAGCTTATTTAATTACTAGGTCATTTGCTAGGCAACGAGCTCTAACAAACTCTGTGATTGGCCGTGGCACTTAAGTTAGAAATCAATGCGCCGTCATGATCCGGGCTGACAAAAAATAAGCCAAAAGTTGGCAAAACTTTTATTGATGACGTCACAGAAAATTCCTTTGGCGGCGTAGCAAGGTAAACATGACTGTGTACGTACGAAAAACGATGTGTTTGCTCAACCGGAACGATCGCGATTTTGTTGTTGTTATTACCCACATGTATGAAAATATCAAACTTCAACAAAGTATCATTTTACTACAACTCCTGCGGCCTCTCATGCACATTGCATAATCATATTAATGTATATCTTTGTACAACTATAAAATGTAGTCACTAACCAACAACAGATCTCTCTTGATTCCCTAAACTTAGTGTAGGGCAGGAGAGCAGTGTAACCCAAATGCATCCAAGTTAACATTATGTCCCACAAACTTGCAAAAAAATGAATATTTGACTTCTTCCTAATATTACTTTTCTTGACTGCCAACCAGATTCCACAATATCTCTGATGTGGAAGTAAAATTAACTTACCCCTGACTGCTCAACACCCTGCTAAATAGTTGTTACGTTATGTGAACAATTTACAGGACTCATGAGATAACCACTGATAGCATGTGATGCCCAGTGATGGAGCTGAGCCTAACGCAGAATTTGTTGACCAGATTCACCCGAACAAACTAGCAATGCAACATCAACACTTTCACATATAAACACAGCACAAGCTAGTTAAAATCTTCATCGACAAAACAGTCACATTTCGATGCATGGACTGGTGTATACCATTACCAGTCAGGTCATGCGTGTGACGAAATGGCCGACAGTCGAAGCCAAAAAAGCCACACGCCGCTCGATAAAATGAATGAAAAGTTTCGAGTTAATGGCGACATCACGAAATCATTCACATTGATAGTTCATACAAACTACCAAACAGCTAGAGATACTAGGCATCGCAATAAATATATCCTTTACCTGCCACCGCCAGTGCTCCTTCTACTAGCTTTCGCTGTTTTCGGTCCGCTGTGGTTCATTTTGACTGTTTTACGTTCGTCTCAAATAAATTTGTATTACTATGCAACAACCATAGCGCGCCAACCAGGATCCTACTTGGTCCTGGATGAGTGATGTGCATGTGTATTTCGGAGACCGTCGAATATGATCAGGCTATTCTGTACAATTTCACAGAAGTTTACAATGAACAAACAGTTCCTCAGGAAGTCCTTCCTGACGAGTTGCCAATATGGAGGACAAAGTGGACTACTTTCATGATGTCATCGACCCAATCTTTTTTAAAAAGAATACATATTCCAATTGTGAAGAAAAAACATATGATGGGTATCTAAAAATACCATATCAGTTTTATGAAGTGCTTTTTATATTGAATGTGTGATGATTATTTCATAAAATGTTTGGAACTATTTTCTTAAGCGCGTAACAATACATACGCGGTGCATGTTCCTATCCGCCCCACGCTCAGCTCAGTGAATATCACACCACAACTTTTTCCCGACAGCACTCTGCTGGAGTGTACTTCATGTCAAACGATATATAGACCAACGTTATTAAAGTTTATTCAATGTTATGTTTTGTATTTGCAAATATGGGCAAAGATAATGTATAAATTGTAAAAGGAACGATGCAATGAAACAGCTTCCACACAGCGGAAGTTGCGTATGTGTAGTCTCGTTAACTGCTCATGCGCTAGCAAATCTGTGATTGATTTCCGCTATGGAGAGCACTTACCAGGGATTTTAGTAATCTGACATCTTCTGATCTTTTCGCTCGCTGATCGATACAGGTTATGTGTGTCTCGTTTGAGATATGTATGTGAATAGTTCTAAGCAACGACTGGCCTTGACTGGACAGCATGTAGATTTTTAAAATGGATTGCTTGGGAGACTTCACAAGATTTGGCTACAAACGCCCAAATGTGGCTTCACCAACATGTAAATAAGCTTAGATGAGACTGTTTAGTCATGGCAAATGCCCAACCTGAAGAAGAAATCAGGTATTGGAATGATGACATCGAAAGTGAAGACGAGGATGAAGCCAGCAGTAGCAAACAAAATGGTACGGCGGCTCCTGCAGGGACAGGGCCGGTTGACAGATTTGGCTTCCTGGGTGGGGAGCAATACACAGACCCAGATCGGTAAGCAAAGTTGTCATAATGTCAATCACATGTATCTTGATGTATTCGATGGTGACAGTACATGTCCTTATGAAACGTATTTATGCTTTGGCTGGTGCGCTATTAAACACTGAAATTAACAACTAACTGTACCTGCATGGCATACCTTCAAGCCTCATACTGTCAATGTGTCATAGTAAATGTAGTCTCCACCCACTTAATTTGTGGGATGATCTCAGCACTAAAGTTTGCTGGTAATCAGGTAATAATAAACTATAATACAGTTCACAATGAATGTATTCTTTACACACACCGACCACTCCTCGATATCATGGTTTATTCAAAATTACAAACCTGTGATTGTTAAAGTTGAGTTAGTTGACAATTTATCTTGACATAACACTTAGGATCATACATATTCGTAACTCCTTGGTCTAATGGTCAACATGCTCGCCTCTTGTGCAGGGGACCCGGGTTTAATCCCGGGTGGGGGCTCCTCCACGAGACATTACCTTGGTTCCCAGACGGGAAATCCGGCCACGGTGGTGAAAGTGTAGAATCCTAACTACTAGACCACCTGTAATTATGTCTTCGTAATGTGTCATAGCACAGTTTGTACTGCATTGGATTGGATAACACACTGTAACGCAATGCATCTCATTGTTTAAAGTCATCAGCATTGGTTGAGAATTTCATCACTCAGGTAATTATAGGCTGTGATAATGAGACACTAGAACACATAGAGCAACAAGGTGAGCTTGAAGATAGATACATACTAAGGTAGGTACATAGATATCTTTCATTGAATCAAATGGAAAGTTTGACCATTAGTCGTGTGCGTGCAGACATTTAGGCTGACTGAAAAAAAAAAAAAACATTTATTTCCAACCGACTCAACTTCACAAGGCCCGACCCGAAATTTTTTAAGATACCTGTCAATAAATGGAAATTAGTTTTTGCTTTTGAACCTTGAATCTGAGCGGGGGGAAAAGAAGTCCCTGATCTACCTACCCGACTGTTTTAAACAAAATAATCAGAAACAGAAGTTATATTATTTTCAATCAGCCTGAAACAAATTCGGTGCCATGTTATCTTTAAATAAATTCTGGCACTAAAGTAGTATTGCCAATATGTATCACTTCAAGTTGGTTTCATTGTAAGTAATGGAATATTTATATATGGTGTGAAATTTGATTACATATTGTAGTCCCTTGGTCCTTTACTCGACACACCGTGTGATTATAGACTGGCCATGTGCTTAATGTGAAAGTTGAAATCAATGCTAATGGGTAACTGAACCTAACCACATAGCTGATTAGATTATGCAGTTCATGTAC
This sequence comes from Alitta virens, assembly GCA_932294295.1. NCBI lineage: Eukaryota > Metazoa > Annelida > Polychaeta > Phyllodocida > Nereididae > Alitta > Alitta virens. Next base: position 27,292,122 of record OW028575.1, read on the forward strand.
TCCATAATTACAGGCACTGGCATGCTGTATCCTTGTGCCAGCTGCAAACTTGAGTTCATGATGTGATTTGTCCATTAATAATCCACTGCACGTTTTAAATAAAAATAGTTCTTTGGCTTACCATTCAGCATTTAACAGTGCACAAATCTCTGAGGTTTCATGGCTAGTTGAGTTTCATTTACTCTATTTATGTTCATCTGGGGAATTTGTACATGGACTGATAGAGATAAGACACATTAGTGATAGTCATTCTTTTCTCAGTGTGATTAGTCATGGGGGGGTAATGATTTCTTGGTAATGATGTTATTTTTTTTCTTCTTTGTTTTTTGCTTCATGCAGTGCATTATATAGATGAAAACAGAAAATACGAATATATATATATATATATACTACTACTATTAGATAAAGAGCATTGGAAATTCAGATATGTCAAAGTAATATAGCATTCACAGATTTTGCTTTAACTCTTGAAGTTGAATATGTTAATAGTTTGAAGATATGTTGTAACAACAGTTGGGGATTATATTTTCTATATGTACTTGTTTAATGTCATATGTACAATTGAAGTACATGTATAAATTATTGGCTGATGCAAAAGAATGCTCTGTCAGTACTGTGGTTAAGGCACTTTGTTCTTGCCAAACTTGCCTGGGTTTAATCTTATGTGTGTTGCCTTCTTGGCAGGCTTTGTGAACATATTATTCTTCACTGCCACTGGCTGCTATGAGGATAAGTGATACCATACTTTGATTTTTACTATGTTGCAAATTGCAGAGTATAAACCACAAATATCATCAGTGTCAATATTCCATCTAAAAAATCAGTCTAATGTTGTGTATTAATGGAATTTGTGCATGCCATTTATTTTTTGTATATTTACAGTTTATAATATATATGTAGGCCTACCACAATACCACATTAATTCATTCTACAGTCCCGAGGTAATGCTAAATTCATGCACTAATTTCCAACTACCTTTTAAAACAGCATTAAATTATTGTTGATTGATAGATGTATTAAAAAAAGTCATTGCTGAGTCTCATTAGTTTATTTTATCATATTGTTTTATGATGAACGAAAGCCTGTTAAGTAAATTGGAAATGAAGTGTAAAAGGTCAAATTCCAGTGAAATGGGAGTGACTCAAAATGGGGCTTTTACTGAAATCAGTGATTCAAGCAAGTGATAAGACACTGTGGTCACTGAAGTGTGTCGTGATCCTATTTGTGTCCTTGCCCTGGTCACATATCATGTAAAACTACGGATACGACTTTGAGACTTTATTGTCTGTCAAATACCAGCGCAGTTTTCTTAAAGATATTACCTTGCCCATATGGTCCTACCATCAAATATTTCATTGACAAATCACTGAATACATTAAAAATACAAATAGAAACACCTTACAATGATGCAAATTTTCAGACAGTTATAATTTTGTGAATATAATCCTTTTACAATACATGTATAAGTACATGTATAAGTAATAACTAGTAGCCTAGTACTGTTAGATGATCAGTACTTGGAAATACCAAACACAGGAAAAAACACATGCTCTGTTTTCTTCAGAGGTCTTTAATATAATCCTTATGCCTTATTTATGGTCAATTTGGTGTATTGCAAGTGAGGCCAAAAAAAAAAAGAAAAAAGTTGGAATTTCAGAACCCTCAAAACGTAGGGTTGGTAGGTGGGCCAAAGAAAATGTTTTATGAATTAAAATGTTTAGTAATGTTATATATTGAAACTGTTAAAAAAAAGCATGAAAGGTCCATGACAATTTTAGGGTTGGGGGTTAAACATAGGGTGAGTTGGGAAATTGTAAACTAAGAATTAATTTTTAGGCCATCTAAGTCAAACAAGACGAGATTACTGCTAAATCGTATCAGTTAAAAAAAATATGTCTCTACTCCTGGCTCCATCAAATTAATACTCACTGACCAGCTGTTATCATGGTTATTGTGGTATCAAGAATATTCTGAACTTGGGTTGACCCAGGTGTTGACCGAATTCTGAGGGTCATACCATCAGTCCATCACTAAACATTTTGGAAGTATTTATAAGTGAAGGAAGTGACTATTTGACTGCTCATATCTTGTTTTTGATTAATATTAAAGAAGTAATTGTGGTTGGAATTATGCAATGAGCGTATATTTAAAACAGTAACTTCCAGAGCGCAAGTTCTCACTATGTTAATAATGTTGATATGTCCGTTCACTTGCAATGTGCTTTGCACTGTGTTAATTGCTATATTTTGTAGCATGTGGAGCTGTTGTTTTTGAATTTCCTTCCTAGAATGGACAGGCAGATTATTTGATGCATGATGTACTTCACAATATAATGCCTACAGATTACAATGGAACAATGAAATGCTACAAATGGGCCATTTCAGAGCCTGTTCACCCAACTGATTGATTGTATTGAATCCAAAATCAGTTAAAGCAAGTGAAGGGAGGGTAGGGTCAAAGGTTATGACAATGTTTACTGATACAACATGATCACTTAGTTTGCTTTGTTTACTGGGGTAGTGTCAAGTGTGGGAGAGAGTGTATGCACCCTGCTTGGCTGTAGGTAAACATTGCATGCAAGGTGTATAGGACACACCCCTCTAGAGAGCAGGTGTGGCTTACCCTCCTCAGGTCATATACCCCTTCAATGACTGGGACTAAATGAAAGATATGTCATGGTTCTTCCCTATGATTTACTTAACATCAGAAAATCCAAGTCAGTGGTTTGCACTGATTTCATAGAATTTTAGTGATATTAATAAAGTCACAAAAGAAAAACAACAAAAACAAAAACATGAGAAATATACTATGTGAAATGTGTGCAAAATCTTGACTCATCCGGAAGTCATTGATGGAGCAACTGGTCATATGACCTAATAGCTTTGAGCCAATAAAATGCAATACCATGGGACATGTTTAACAAATAGAGTGGCATGCTAAAATACTTATAATGTACAGTATAGCCATTATGCACAGTGCAGCCTCTTTTGCTAGGTAAATTGTAATATGTGGCTCCTCCTGACTGTCTTTGATTGTTGACCCCATTTTTGACATTTGTCTCTCAGACCTAAGCTGCTCATATTTGACAAGTCCAGGAATGTGGGGAAAATGCAGCAGGCTAGTTGCAGTACACAAATATTTTCGTCTCTAGCTGAATTGTTGTCATCTGTAGGACCAGAGTTGCTATGGTAGTTGGGATTCTCGCATTTGGGGCATTCGGGATACATTTGATGCAAAATGATGGTCATTTAGTTAATATAGTATTTTCTACTTTAGTGTTAGTCCAATAAAACATATAATAAAATTGTCTAATTTTGGCCACTCTAAATTTGATTTTGCTATCAGCATGATCAGAGTGGTTGCCTATTGTCATGATATTCAAATGCACTCTTTAAGTCTCTGAGTCATGTAAATCCCAGGTGCAGTGATGTATGTGGTCTGTTGGGGTCAAATTGTGTGGAAAATGAGAGTGAGTTGAGCCTATACATTGCTGGCATGGACTGATAGTACAATCAGGTCATTAACGTTTTGTCAGATATTTGTTGTGTTAACCACCATCAGGTTCATGGTCATGGCACTTATATGAGCTTGTCAAGTTGTTAACAAGTGGATGTATTACTTTCTACTTCCAGGTGTTCTCATATTTTTACTTAGAGCACTTGACTAGTTTTTAATAACACTGGTTTTCTTAAAACGATATTGTGATAAAATATGCTGAACTCAGAACAATTTTATTCAAATATCACACATTTAAATATGTATGTACATTCGGGAGTGGCCCTCTGGGGCAGAAATTCTGCTGCTTTCAAGGGCCACACCCTGGTTAATAAATAAATAACAAAATTTCAAAAATTCAATTGTTGTGAATTTGTTTGTGATTGTTTTGTAGGGACACAAGAATACCTGTAGAAGTTATCAGAAAACGAGAGCTAAAATGGCTTGATATGCTTGAAAATTGGGAGAAATGGATGAGTAAGAGGTTCAAAAAGGTAAGGCAAAATTTCTACTTCTACTTCAATATTATTGAATATGATCAATCTGCATTATAAGAAGATGATCTGATGTATAACTAAAGCCACTGTCTCATATTTTATTTAAAGAACATGCTCATTGTTTTATTTTTATAGACAGTGTGCCAATTGCCATTCTTTCAAAAAGTCATTGTGAATAAAGAAAAACAAACTAAATATATAGATCAAGGACAGACTTATTAATCTGAGTGGCATGCTCTTTGGACCCTGATATGTTACGATTAGTCAAACATGAACAATTAACTTTTCTTTCTGAGATAACAAGAGCACATTATATTATTATACTGTCATTTCTATTTACTAAATTTGAGCTTCCATTTATCTACAGGTGAAAGAGAGATGTAGAAAAGGCATTCCACCGTCCCTTCGTGCCAGAGCTTGGCAGTACCTGTGCGGAAGTAAATATCTAATGGAGCACAACAGAGGGCGCTTTGAGGTTTGTGGCTTTACCAAATGGGCATTTTCTTTTTCTGCTTGTAATATGACCCGTCCTAGAAAATTGGTTTTAAATTAAAACATACTGAATGACGATCCATCTAATTTCAGGATTACCTCAAACAAAATGCAGACCCTCGCTGGATTGACGACATCGAAAAGGACCTTCATAGGCAATTTCCATTTCATGAAATGTTTGTTGCCAGAGGAGGGCATGGGTAAACAAATTTCAATTTTTGCACAAAAATTATCCGTAATAATCTGTTGCTTTGAAATTGTAGCTGTATTAATAATAATTAGTTCAATGTCAATTGTTGCTGGAGTAGCATGCCCTTAAATATACTTCTTGTTGGTTATATCCTGATGCCGAATTATATTCCATTTGGCATATTTACTAATTTGTTTTGATTGTTTGAGCTGTTTACTGTCCTTATTACGCAAGGAAAGATCAGTTTGCACTCAAGAGGGAGTTAACTAACATTTTCATTGCTTATATCCCTCTGGGAATAATAGAAAAATTATTAGAGTATAAGATTGGTTATACAACTGGTTGCAAGTCAAATTTTTGCTCCAAGGGCATTGATAAAGTTGTTACTTCATTACAGTCAAGAAGATCTGTATCGAGTGCTAAAAGCATACACAATACACAACCCAGTAGACGGCTACTGCCAAGCACAGGGACCCATAGCGGCTGTACTTCTCATGCACATGCCAGCAGAGCAGGCTTTCTGGTGTCTAGTGTCCATATGTGAGAAGTACTTGCCAGGATACTACAGCTCAGGACTGGTCTGTGTTTCAAATTTAAGCTTGCGTGTTCTGTTAAATTATTTGTGTTGTTCCACTTGGTCAGCCTCCGCATAATCCTGCATCACTCTATCTTGTAACATGTGATTTTGATTTATCTTTTCAGGAAGCTGTACAGGTAGATGCAGAAGTTTTATTTGGTCTACAGAAAAAAGTTATTCCTTCTACATATAAACATTTAGTAAGTATTGTGCCTTAATCTTTGTCGGTGATAGATAAAATTTTACTGTTTCATATATACTAATGTTTGGTATTTTGCTCTTTTGCAGAAGAAACAGAAAGTAGACCCAATATTGTACATGACAGAGTGGTTTATGTGTGTGTTTTCAAGAACGTTACCTTGGTCAACAGTGCTGAGAGTGTGGGACATGTTTTTCTGCGAAGGTGAGACATGAAATTTGATGGCTTTTGGATCTGATAGGATTTTCTCCCACTGACTGATCTTCATTATACTTTATGGTTGATGATTTTTGCAGGTGTGAAAGTGTTATTTCGGGTAGCTTTGGTGCTTTCTAAATCTGTTCTGGGAAAGCCTGAACAACTTCAGGAATGCCCTTCCATGTACGAGACCTTGGAGAAGTTTCGACATTTGCCAAATGAGATTCTGCAGGAAGAATTTCTGATAAGAGAGGTATGATGGTTGTTTTATGTGTCTGTTAATTATGTGAAATTCAAGATACTTAGTGAAAGGACACTTTTATAGCAACAAAAAATTAAAGGATGTAATACCACTACATTGTATTTTCTTTATGGAAGGATCCATCATTCATATATTTATATTACATGTATTTGTTTTTGCAATAAGCTTGATTGGTTGAAAATATATTTAAAGCTTGTTATCTTATTTTTTAAACTTTTCAGACTCAGCGTTTAGCATTGTCAGAACGAGACATGGAAAAAGAACATCAGTATCAGTTGGCGAAGCGAAGACAGCAGAAAGATAAATCAAACAAAGTTGATTCTGTGAAAAACAACAAAAAGACAAAAAGCAAACGTTCTCCCACTTCTGATGAAAGCTGATAATGAATTCACTGGTATAATTTTTCAAGCATTTTTATTGTGAAGGGAGTGAGAGACTTAATTTTGTTCATTTATCTCAGTCACCAATGGTTCCTGTATCATCTGATGGAGTATACTGTATCGGTAAAAGACTATTTTACAATCTGCCGTCACTGGAAGCTCTTCTTTCTTGTCGTCAGCTGCCATGGAATCATGGATCAATGACATTCCTGCTGGTTCAGTGCATGTAGTGTGGTAGCACGATCTATGCAGGTGCATTTTATAGTAGCCAAAAGTTCAAAACCAGCTGTAAAGAAGTCCTCAGGGACATGCTCTACTGGGTAGAATACCCTTCAAGTACAACAATTAATCCACCATGAAATGTGCATTGTGTCTATTTATCTAGCTAGGATCTCCTACCAAGAAATTCTGTGCCGAACAATTTAAGAATATTAGACAATTAGCGACATTTATAGTTGTGCCAAAATCTCTTTTATTTTCATATATTGAATAAGAATAGATACCTGGACAGAATGCATAAAATGTAAAATATGAACAATAAACTTTTTTCCTAAACTCAGTAAATAGTCATGTGTAAGAATGCTGGATGTTCTGAGTGGTGGGCATGTTTCTGTTATTTATGTCTCCCTGAATTATCATTCCACCAAAAAGAATTATAATTGATTATTACAAAGTCAGATTTAGAGCTTTAGATCAAGCATGGTGTGCTTGTCTGTAGTTACTGCTTGGTGCTGTGTTTGCGTAACTAGAAACAAAGTAGTTGTGCAAAACTTTGCAATGCTGTGCAGTAAGTATGCTGTTGTGTCACCGAGAAGGACTGTAGGAGTTGAGCAGTCTTTCATTCACTTCTTATACCATATCTTGTATGATATCCACTGTATAAAGGGTGCATTTGTATAATAGGTGACAGTAAGTTATATTTTTGCACATTGGCTGTTGATCCTAATTGGCTGATAGAGTAATGGTGATGTTGCTTTGTGGCATGTGATGACTTTCAAGAGCTGTGTATGTATAGAAAGGTGTACATAATATTACCATTACTTCATTGTCATTGAGATGAATTTCATATAACCGATAATCTCTCTTTTGCTGTATTATACACCATTTATACATGATACACATTTGTATATGGTTCTTAGATACAAGTTGTTCATATCATTACAGTTCATTCTAATGTTTCATAGTCACTTAGTTTTTCCCCATTCGAAGGGATTTTTTTTATTGTTGAATATAAATAGACAACATAAAGATTTTCTCATTCATGCTTGTAAGATTCACATGGTTAATATTGTGCTATAATTTGGTATGTAATTAATCTGTAAAGATCTTAAGACAAATCAAACCAATCGAAAACTTGTATGGTTTTATCTTTTATCTTGTATTGATATTTGAGGAGTTGAACAAAGTTTGTTGAAGAAATGTATTTTGTAATTTATACTAAAATTCATTGGTTTGCTTGAACTATGACAGTTTGTAAATATCTAGGAAGTATGTGCTGTCGCAAATGCTAGTCAAGCTCATGTAATTATTCAGTGTAGTTGGTGTAGATTGCCTGTTATGATTTGTATATTGACTTTGTTTTTAAGATTGTTGCATATTGCCACCAATTTCTAGATCTGTTGTGTGTTAAGTGTTTGTCATGTTTCAAATGGCTTGTAGGGTCTCACTTTGAAGCCCCAAAAAGCTTTTATGTTTCAAGGCACTGGGTCCACAAGTTTCCAGTTCAGCTGGTATGACCTGAAGATATTTGTGATAAGTGTTTATTTGAAATGTTTATTTTTATGTTATAATTAGCATTTTAGTTTGACCCCTGTAATAGACCCAGCAATCTACAAAAAAAAAAACCTTCAATATTTTTACCAGATCCAAACAGGAGTATCTCTTTGCAATTTTCACCGCAAACCCAATTAATGCAAATCACTAAGAAAGAAAAATCATTGCAGCACTGAAATTCAGTTGGCAATGTTGTTAGACATTCCTTAAATTTGGCACTTTTAAGAATATGATTTGGTTGGAACTTCAATTGAAAAATAAATAGATGCACTTTTGGTGATTTGCTATTGGTTTATATGTACATTTTATAAATTATTTTAATGAACTTTTAATTAAAAAAAATGTCATCTAGTGAATTTCACATGTAATTAATGTATTTCATAATCAACACAAACATATAAGCTGTAATTGCATAAAATTGAGCTTTTCATGAGTTGATGTGCTACATGTTCAGCGTTAATTCAGCATACTCCAAATAACCTAACCTTGTGGTTATTTTAAAACAATTACGTCATGTAACTGTGCTTGCTCTTCATGCTTTGTACTGTATAATTTGTAAGCAAATATTCAACATGACTTTAATAAATGAGGAAAAAAGTCTGTATATGATATTGTCCGTGTTTGTTTGATTTGTATGTAAATAGGTTTATTTAATGACTTAATTTACAGTGGCAATGGAGAATGAGTATTACATTGACTGTAAGAATGAGTTATACAATCAAAGACATCTTGTGAAAGTTTTGATGCAAGTCTGAGAATAATTCACGGTTTAAGCACTAGGTGTCTTCCAGGGGTGGCGGAGCCACTGACTTCCTGTGGCACTGGGAGTTGGAACAGAAGGCCATGGGGTCCATGCAGAATACTTTGTTAATGCTAGTCCTGGTTTCATGCATTGTCATATATGCTGAAGACCAGCAATCGGCTTTACCTGTCTTCCTTGTGCGAGCAGATCATTATCATACTGGATATTTAGTTGTGGGTACTGGTAGAAATTTATGCATGTAGTCACTTTGGGGAAGGGCCAAATAGGGGTTGGTCAAGAAGTCTGGAGACAGCTGGCCTTGTCATGAGGTCATAATGATTTTTTTTTAAAGGAAAACTAATAATACATACCATGCCACACAATGATCACCTGCAATATCAAGACTGGCCTTTTGTGCATAATTTTGCTTTCAGGGCAAAACGTTTCAGAAACAGATCCAAGAATATTATCGACTACATCCATCACTGAGGTCAAAATATATTCCTTGGATTAGGACAGCTTTGGGCAAAAAGGTGCGCTGAAGTGTAAAATAAATTTTATTGCAATATTTCTTGGTCTTACATAAATAGGGTTATTTAAGAGTATTTCCACTGTGTTATTCCAGATTTATGAAGAATATGTTCAAGTCAGTAACAGCACATTCCCACAATACACACTAGAGATGCTGGGAATAGCCCAAGGAGCTAATTTACCATTTGAAGAGGTATATATATTGAAAAAGGTTCTGGTAAATGCGCTCGCAGTGTTTATATAACCAGGTGCAACATACAAATGCATTCATACTCAATATTGTAATATTCATATGTGATTTACTTCAGGTTTTTTTAATCAATATTATGAGAGAACTGGATGCTTTGTTGGCCAGCAACTCATCTGTTGACTCCTGTTCAGATGTCTTCATCAATGCTGGCAATCAGGTAATTAGGCTAAACAAAGTTCATAATTTACAAGTAATATATAAATTTAGAGACTGAGTGATGTTCTTTAATTTATTTTATTTTTATTGAAATGTTATTGTAGGTTGGGTATTGCCACAATGAGGATGCATCACCATTAATTGGAGGAAGAGGTTTCATAATAGATGCTGAAATATATTACCCAGGGACGCCAAAGAAGATTGCGGAGAAGTTCACACACTATACTTACCCTGGTAATTACTGTGTTTCCATACTAATATCATCTATGAAATTATTCCATATTTATCAGAACCGCTGGCAAGTCATTTCCTGTATTGTGGCAGTGACGTTTTACCTGGAAATTTTCCAGGTACACTCCCTGGAAATGCGTTTGGCTTTAATGGTCATGGTTTGACATTTTCTGTGGATGCTTTGTATCCAAAAGCAGTGGTGCGCAATAAGATACGTAAGTTTTTTCCATTGATAACATGTTCAGGAGGATAAATGTTTGGTGATCATTACATTGTAATAAATGGTGATTGTGTTGTGGCATTTAATTGCAGCTCGTAATCTTCTTACTAGAGCTATGCTTGCTGCCAGATCAGTTAATGAAGTTGGAAATATTCTTGCACACTCAGGAATGGGTTCTGCATATGCTGTAAGGTAATCATGTACCAACATATTTGCAAAATGGTAAATTTGCAACATATCTGCAAATTCCGTATCCATCAATTTATAGTTGTGCCAATGTTTAATAGCATTGTCTATGCCAACATGTCTATTTGACAAGTGCTTTAATTGCATATTGTTTTGTTACAAAGCCACTGGCAGTGAGTGTGATGTGTATAAGTATTGTTTACTTTTGCATAATTGCTCCAGGCGCTATTTATTTGAGGCATTATCAGGATGAATGCTTGCATTGTTTTTTGGGTTTTTTTTTTCCAATTTTTAATATAAAATAGCTGAAGAAAATTAAATTTGATAGGGGGCATACTACTTCATTATTAAACTTAACCAATAACCATCAATATGCGCATTAGTTTAAATTTGTCATTATTATTTTTCTTTTTTTTGTGATTTTTATTTGGTTTGACAGGGATGGCTAAAAAGCACAAATCTACCTATAGCAATTTGCTAGTGTACACTTATTTAATTTTTATTGTCTCGGATCCTCCGATATGAGAAATGTGCCAGCAGAAAAATAAAATAACATGTTCAAATGTTATTTATTTTATTTGATTAATTTTCGAACATCCGAGAATCTGAAGATCAAATACGTGTGGCCGGCCTATATGATCTTACTCTCTTTGCAGCATAAATATTGGGGACACTAACACTGGAAAATTGTACAATATTGAAGTTGGCCCAGATGTGACTAAGATAGGATCTTTAATAAGCATCTACAAGGTGGCACCAAATAATTCTATCAACTACTTTCATGTGAATAAGTAAGTAGGAACAAAATAAGTACAAATCTGTGAATTTAATTTTGCCCAAAAAAGGTGCAGATACAGTAAATGAAGTACAATCGGTTGTCCAACTTACAAAAAAAAAAATTGATTAAAAAAGGTATACAACATTAGTTACGTTACATTTTGGATGATGTATATTTAAGCTGGGTGACAGTGGGTGTGATTCTGTATTTTTCGATTATGCCGTACATTTGAAGGTTCAGACGATTATCTTTGCCCGAGATCCCAGGCCATGTGACTAGTTCAGAACACCGCACTTCACGAATTGAACATCTCCTTCCCGCAGAAACCTTCAGTGAAGTTAAGGGTATACTGGGGGATACTGCAGACAAGAGGTATCCTCTTTACAGACAGCCTTCAGCGACCGATGATGCCTTAACAGTTGCTACTGGTAAATATGCTAATTCTGACAAAAATATAATTCTCTGTATCCATTTCGCATGACAATGATAAGCTAGTACTAGCTACGGCTGAGTGCATGATCCAACAAAGATTTTCTTGCCACTCGTAACCATGTGACCTGCGCATTCATAGGGCATACCTTTGTGCTAGCCTCATTCTCATTCATCAATGGCTGGGCCTAGTTATGGTTGAATTGCCACGACTATGACTTATTAAGATTAAATAAATGTTTCTCTATGAAAACTGGCTCGTCTGTGACTTCTGCTTCTTTGTCATAGTGTGCTAGTTATTGCCATTGTCCAGCATCAATATTCACGAAGCCATTCAACTCCATGCGGTAGCACAAACTGATAATGACACCAAACTCCCAGCTAATTCTCCCTCCACCTCGCGTCAACCCAGAGATGTCTAGGAAAATGGAGGAACTAGAGAGGAAAGTGATGGAATCCTCTCGATCTAGGTCGCATATCAACTATCAAGTTGTATGTAGAGGCCACTAAGACCAGCCACCCAGGAGCAGACCTGAAAGGAGAGAACTTCCAATGCCCAGTCGCCAGGGCTGTACACTGGTTCTCTGTATACTGTTTGGTTTGTACCGGTACAAGGATAACAACAAGGGAATTGATAATCGTTATCTAATAATAATGATACACTAAAGGAGGAATGTCACAGGTTGTTGGCCAGAAACTGACCAGCAAAGCCTCCATGTAGATTCAGTGAGCCAAGTTGACGAATCCTTTGGCCTTTGCTTATATGAAGTTGTGTAATTTTTCTTTCTCAGCTCTTTCTACCAAGCCTTCACATGAGTAGTTTTCCAGCTTGAAACATCGAGCTGATCCTTTAACAAACTCTGTGAAATAATGGTTCTTCAGTAGAGAGCTATCTGATTACTCTAAAATTTGGGCTGGCTGCTTAATACACTCACTAGTGGAAATCTTTCTCATTAGATCAACTTCAGCTGGATACATTGTAGGCTAATTTCAGAAGACATAGGCTTTCTCAGCTTTCTTAGCTGTCTTTGCCCAGTATTCCTAACAGCAGAACTCATGGGATTGGAAGCTGAACTTCAGAGGATGTAGGCTGAATCAGGGACTACCATTGGCTAAGGCAGTACCTCATCCAATGGGAGTCGCACACTATCGACCACCAACCTGGCCAGTTCCATCAATTCAGAGCCAGGTGATTTGGGAGGAACATAACCCCAAGAGTTTTTACCAAACTGCTGCATGCGATGCCTTCTCTTCGGGTTCTCCATTGTTACCTAGACGACTAGCTTATCAAGGGTCCCCCTTCAGTTGTGTCTGTTCACATTCATTTAGTAGTGTTCAGGAGACTGAGACTACTTGTGAACCAAGAATAATCTTGATGGGGCATGGGTTCGCTCTACCGAGAGTGTTAACACTGAGATGAGAGATGAGATATGCCAGACAACAGGGATGGGGAGCATATCTGGACAGCCACAGCCTATGGTCCTCAAAAAAGTTGTCTATTCACTTCATAGCCCTGGAACTACAAGCATTTATCTGGAATCACTCGAACTTCGGTAGCAGGCAAAACTTTGCACCTGCTATGTAACAACAGAACAGCAGTGTCTTACCTGTGCAAAGAAGAGGGGACTCTGTCTCTTTCTCTGTTCAAAGAGACCTACCTTGCTGTGCTCCACAACATTTCACCCTCCACCCACCTGATCGACCTCAACATTCAGACTGAACAGTCTTCCAATATTTCCAGACATGGATGTTGGAGTGCTTGCAAAACATCTGAACAACCAGCTCCCTTGATTGTCAGCAGATACAAGTTTTTCTGTTAAAGTTTCTGAAGTACTTGTGGTTTGTACACTACAAAATCAAGGAGTAGACTCCTTGTACCTTCCTCAATTCAAGGTAATAACATAGGTATTATGAGGAAATTATAAGCCTCTCCAATCCATATTATTCTAATAGCTCTTGCTTGGCTCAACCAATCATGCAGCTGTTTCGTTAACCTTCTGGAACTACGATTCGTCCAGGGTAGCGATACTTCTGTGCCAGCTGATGGGCCACATTTTTCACCACCTGCATATGTGTGGCCACAATCCAATCTAGAATCCAACACGCAGGATTCTCTGGGTCAGATGCATGTGTGCAACAACATCTCATAGATCACGGTCTCTTTGGCTCCACCAGTCCAATTGGACAGTAGCTTCTTGCATGCGTGAAGTTTGCTCATCAATACCGGCCTGATCTACACTGACTACCCATTAAGTCTGCAGAAGGAGTGCCTCTTAAATGGCCCTTAATTAACCCATGATGGCAAGAAATGCTTTCCCTGGTGAGGTAATGACAATAAGTCTGTGAGACCATGAACAAAATATAGTTGTGGTCCTCCCCTTGCAGGATTGGACCTATCTGTGAGCAAATAGCCCACAGATATTATTAGGACTCGATATCCTCCTTGGGCCCACCCTCATTTCCTCCAGGACTTTATGCATTTTCTCCTGCAAGGTGCACCCCATACATGCCCAGGTTACGTGGTTATGAGTGTTTGGGTCACTCAGCTGTACATAGTGACCTGGGGGGGGGGGGAAATATATTATCATGGAAATGCATGGCAAAGATAAGAGTACATCCCCCCCCCCCCCCCAGGTCACTACGTACAGCTGAGTGACCTGGGGGGGGGGGGGAATGTACTCTTATCTTTGCCATGCATTTCCATGATAATATATTTGAGGTCCATGAGTGGCCCTCGGTATTTATTAAAACATTGTATGCATCTTTTTCCAGCTTGCTATGATATGGAGAAGAAGAAAATGGACATTTACTTGGGCAACCCAAATTCAAGTGAAGTCTTCCATTCTTTTCCCATTGACCACGTCTGATGCGTTTATTATTTATTTGTGCATTACATTATGACTGAACAATACACTATTTTTGATGGTATTTTATTCAGCAAGAAATACTTTTGAGTTCTGTTGTGTATGATGGCAGCAGTAGCATATGATATTGGATTAAACATTCTGCTTTTGTAATATTATACGAATAATTATTGAAAAAAAATATAAAGACTATTTAATGTTAACAATAGGATAACATAGCACTTCATTTTTTATGCTATATAAATTTATTATTGACATGTCATGGTTTTATATTGGAATTCTAGTCGGGTAAATAATACTTAATAGTTCAAGCTTTATATTACTGAGCTGTCATGGTTTTAATTGGAATTGTAGTCATGTAATTTTTTGTTGTTGTGTGGAATGAACATTGGGAAAATGTGTCCAATTTGTAATACAGGTTTCTGATAAAGAAACCTTTTAAATTAGACATAGGTCTTACATCAAAACAATCAACAAACAACTGTTTATTTGAAGCTAACATTTAAATTAATTGAAACAGAATTACAAGATGGGTGTTACAATAATATTCGAGGTAAGATTACTTGGATATGCCAATTGTTCTTCTTACAAATACTGCCAACAATAGCTATATAGACCTAGATTATTACCTCCCAGATCCAAGCGGAACACGGTCACATATTTTTACACAATATTTTTCAGTCATGCTTAATGACACATAAGTGAAGCTTTTCCATAGATTTTGGCAACGTGCTGTCAAGATTATTGACACTAATTTTTCATTTCAGTGTTACAGAATACTTTATATTATATCATGAACACTTTTATATTTTTGTGTGAAATTAAGCTTGATATCAAGAATTTAATAAAAAAAAAAACTATTGGAAAGTTATATCTTGAGTATTTTCACGGCCTAATGTCTTTTACAAGTGGATTAATAGGATCTCTTTCTTCCTTTAAAATCTTGAGTGAGAAATCCACAGAGTCATAACCTTGAGTTGTCCTACTTAGGGAAATCACATCAACATTCGGACCACAGAACTGTGACAAATTGTCCTTGTTGATTCCTCCACTGGCTTCTGTGATAACGTGTGGGAATAATCCCTTTAATTCTGCTGCTGCTTGATGAAGTGCCTGTAATGAAGCAGCGTATTTGCACATTAATAGAAACAATATATATGATTTGGATTCAAAAGCTGTATGGAAATATGCAGACATGCACATTTAACATGTTCATTCTTGATATTTTGACCTTTATGATCTACCTGAGGTGCAAAGTTGTCAAACATAATCACATGGGCCCCTGCTGCTGCTGCTTCTTTTGCTTCCTGCAAAGTTCGACACTCCACTTCAACCTTCACACTGAAGCCACCAACAGATAGGGCATCCTTGACTGCCTTGAAACAAAGAAATATATTCATTTAAAATCCTACTGCTGCAGGACTGTCTTATTCATAGTTGTATTATATTAATTAATTGGTCTTTTTACCTGTGTGATACTGCCAGCAGTCCAAATATGATTGTCCTTGAGCATTATCATGGATGAAAGGTCATGGCGGTGAGTGTCGATGCCACCCACTAAAAGGGCATATTTCTCTACCTGTCGAAACCCTGGAGTTGTCTTTCTGGTGCCTGCAACGCTACCATGCCAGGAAGTTGCTGTCAGTTTCTTTAACTGGGTGGCACCCGTAGCAATTCCACTAGCCCTCGCAAGGCAGTTCAGTGCCACCCTCTCTCCCAGCAGAATGTTCCTGACCTTTCCTTTGACCTCTGCTACTTTAGTCACTGGATCCAGCCAGGTGCCATCATTATGCAGCCACGTGACAGTGCAATCCAGCTCTTTGAATACTGCCTCAAAGAAAGGTGTGCCTGCTAACACCCCTGGACTCTTGCACAGCAGAACAGCAGTTTCCAAAATTTCTCCAACTACAAAGCCACCATAATCAAAAGTGGGCGTGTCCTCCAGTAGCCAAGACCTGGCCATTTCTTGCAACCTGACTGGATGCAGAACATGAGCCCAGCTACGTCCTTCACTCATTGTGTGACTGCACATTCACTGGTATAACTTTGCCCTTTTGGGGATTAGCACTATCTGTCATGATCTGCTCTCTGACTGACCCAAAGACTGACCCATTTATCAGCATAAATATTGGGACACTCAGAAGCTCAGCTCAGCAGTGTTCAGTCACTTGTGCATAGGGTCGTATTTAATACCAGTGTAGATATGATACGTATATTGATGTAAATAGAAAAACACTTGGCCACTAATTATTGGTAAACATGTTAGGTACATGTATGCAAAATTTCCATTATTAGCTCAGGGACACAGGTGGCGCCTGTGTCAAATCGTGTACTCCGCGCCCTCTGGTGTTTTGCAAGGAGTTTTTATGATTTTGCATCATTGACAGCAAGCTCGATGATGACTCGCAATCCCGATCCTTTCATGTCAATATAAGGAGACGACAAGGCTATGTGTGGTTCCAGCAAAGACGTTCAATTAGCACTGGTTCCAGATGTCTGTGTCACTGATTGCGTTGAGGCTTGAGGTCTCTGACAACGCGCACGTACCTAAACTGCGTTATTCCAACGAAGGTGAGAAAGTGCAACTTGCAAGTACAAGATTTCATAACTTGACATAAGTGCATTTTGATATTCTACGCACATTTGACGATAAGCCAAAACGTCACCTTGTGTACTTACATTTATGTATCCTGTATTCTTTTAGTCCCTTGCATTTATTAATTCGAATAAAGAAAGAAAAAAAAAGAATTAGAAATTCTACATTTTTACAATGTAAAATTAGGCCCCCCTACTACCAATGTATATGTGTAGGTCCTATGATTGAAATTAATGTATACATTTTTACCATCGGTGTATAGATTAACCAAAGTAATTGCGTTGAGCCGGGATTGTTGTTCAGCTAGATAGAGTGCGTCGTCAGTTTTATGTGATCCACAAATTGATTCTAATCTCGCCACTAACACCAGTAACAGCATATCTGTATTGTACTGCCACTTGAACAATAACAACTCCCTCTCACGTGTGTAGCAAATCTAACAAACGATATTTACATGTAAACAGCGCAGGTAATCACAGAAAACTGGGTCAAGGTAAATTGACGATGCACTGTATGTCTATCAATCCAATGAGCAGGGCTGCCAAATTAAATTTGGCATAATTGTATAATGCGTCTACAGACTCTTTCAGTAATAAGTCTAATTGCTGTTTTTCAATGTGCTCAAAGATAATTTGCACTTACAAAGACTTTGAAATTCAGGATCTCTTTGCGCTGCCAAGGCTGATTGTTCTCATGCAACTTATGCTGAAGTTACCGCTAATGTAAAGGTGCAGTCACCCCCTTCAGACGACAACACAAGATTTCGTGGGCATCGTCAGTTTGGAAAAATTGCCATTGAGACTTACACTGCAAAAGGTGAGCGGCAATTCTAGTTACAGGGGAACCCAAAACTTAAGACCAACCATCAAAATGGCTGAAATGGTCGATCTTGTTATTGCAGTTTTGTTAATTTTAAATAAATAAAACTTCCCCAGCATTTAATTTTTAATGCCACAAAAAAAAATAAAAAATCGGTTTGATGAAAACGAGGCTAAGATGAATGTCATAAGCGTGGTCGCTTTGTCATACATTTTATTACGCAACGCCTTTAATTTTCGTCCGATTTTTAGAAAGTTTATCATATTGGAAAATGTGTTAATATTTCAATTGTAAAATGAATTGAAGCAATTCTGTCCTCAAGTTTTCAAAATGACACTCTCAATTACGTTTAAATGAATAATGAACTAAAAATTTAAACTAAGTCGATGAAGTAAATTCCTGCAATATTTTCTAATCAAATACAATCTAGACAATATTAGTTCCTAAATTCATCAGTTATGAGCATTTTCTTTCATTTGGATAGCTTTTTTAGTGGTACAAAAACCGTTTGCAAATGCAGCTTTAAAACTAAAACTGAAATATGCAAGTAACAATTACAGAATCAAGCGAAATGAATAAAGACTTGCGCAAAGAGAAATCGCCTGAGGTGACTGAAGAGAAAAAAGACCAGCCTTTGAAAGAAGAGACAAAGGGAAATGATGCAGAAAAGGGAAAGAATTCTAAAAAAGAAAGAGCTGATGCTGCGAAAGCTGTTAATGCTGCAAAAGATGTCAATGCTGAGCAAACAGAGATGCTGAATGCAAATAGTGCAAGTGACAAAATGCAAAAAGAAGTAAAAGACTGCAGCATTAATAAAACAGACTCAAGTTCAGAATCAAGTAGTAAGGATACTACAATGAAGGCTGGTCCTTCTCAGCAACGCAAACTTGTGAAGGGGTCGAAAAAGTCTGGGCCTCAGTTGAAAGATCAGACCAAGGAATCAGGTGAGGACTTATAAGAGACCATGTTATAAATATTCTTGAAAACTTCAACCAATTTGTCACTTCTTTTGGTTAAAGGATTACAAATGTATACCACATAATTTTTGTGTTAGTTCAGTAGTTCAGTAGTGTGAAAATTTATTTTAATATATTGCAGGGACAGGGCGAGCTATGGATGGAGCTGCCAATATTTTACCACATGCTCGAAGTCAAAGTCCACAAGGCTCCAGTTCTACCATTTGTTATTTTTCGGGAAATCCATCTGTTGAAATAACTGAAGGAATCATCCATCTGTACAAAGAAAAGTAAGGCTCATTTTTACACTTGAAAGTTTACATTTTTATGCTCGAACTGTAGCAGCATGTCTATGGAACTTCATGGGAATTCCATTGGTAGTTATTCAAAAGCATTTGATGAATTTTTTTTTTCTGATTGATATTATAATATTGTAGGCCTCTATATGAATGGTTTTTACCTGTCCTTCTTTCTTTCAGTCAAATGACGTCATTGACTGACAGTGTAATCAGAAGTGAAATGATCTGTATGCTCTCAGTACCAGCCAAGATGACTTCTGCAGATCTAATCCAGTTCATAGCCCCGGTGGAGTAAGTATAGCGTGCGAATTATATTTATGCGTATAGTGAAGTTTAATTGGATTATGAACTAAATTTGTTCATGTAAATCTAGGACATGGATAGAGAGCATGAAAATCATCAGAGACAAGACTCCCAATCGCTATATGGTGTTGGCTAAGTTCAGAAGCCAGGTGAGAAATGTGATATAAACTAAATGCAAATTATATCCTATATATAGCATCATTAAATTTGCAATTAGTGTGCTGATATATTGCTTGGTTCACTGTTGGTTTCAACATTACAGAAATATGCCGATGATTTTTACTCAAACTTTAACAATGTGACTTACAACTCCTTGGAGCCAGATATCTGCCATCTTGCCTATGTGGCCAGGCTTGAATCTATGAAAAGCAGTGCGGTAAGTGTTACTTATCTTAACTTAATTTCGAGTGTGCTATCAAAGAAGATATGTCTTTCTTAGTTAACCATTTTTGTTTATTGTTTAAAGGATGCAAGCATGCCATTAACAGGACATACTGAGTTACCCGTTTGTCCTGTATGCCTTGAAAGAATGGTGAGTACTTCAAACTCTTCAGAACTCTAAAGCATTGTATCATATTACTAATTGCCTTTCTATGGAAAATGTCTAACCATGTTTTGTTTTGCAGGATGAATCTGTTGATGGCATCTTAACCATTTTGTGCAACCACTCATTCCATAGCAATTGTTTGGCTCAATGGGAGGACACAACGTATGATTCTGTTAAAAATTCTCACACATGAATCCATTAGAATTATCAAAGCAGTAATGTGTGTATGATTCGCTTGTCACAGGCAGTATACATTTTTGATATTTCAGATGTCCTGTTTGTCGCTATGTGCAAACGCCAGAAGCAGTAGAAGATCACCATTGTTTTGAATGTGACTCTCAAGATGTGAGTGTACTTGATAGAATCAGAATCAAAAATCTTTTATTTGGCCAAAAATATATGTGCAGGGAAACTGACACTGACATCCTTTGTGCAGTTCAATGGATGCTTTTAACAGCATTGGAAGTTGCAACTTGTGTGAAACTAAAGGCTTAATATGAATACATTGCATTATTACCACTAATTCCATCTAGAGTGTTGATGCATGTTTCATCTATTGCAGAGTTTATGGATATGTTTAATATGTGCTCATGTTGGTTGTGGGAGATATGTTGGCGGCCATGCTTACAGGTCTGTAGCTTTGTTGTGTTTCTTAAAGATTACTGATAACTTTCTGTATGTCCAATTTGATGCTTGAATCAGTTACATAATAAGAATGACTTTAATATTCTGATGTTATTTCCACTTTGGCAGGCATTTCTTGCAGACTCAACACACATACTCACTTCAACTTGGCAATAACCGAGTGTGGGATTATGCAGGGGACAATTATGTTCATCGTCTTGTTCAAAACAAAGATGGAAAACTAGTTCAGGTTGATGAGGGTGGAAATTTAGTCCAGGAAGAAAAACTAGATTCAATTACTCTTGAAGTAAGTGTATTGCTTATGAGCAAAACAACATTTGCCTGACTTAGTTGTTTTTGTTTTTTTTCATTATTTGATTATCTATTCCAGTATACATACTTGTTGACAAATCAACTGGAGTCTCAAAGAAGATATTTTGAGGAAAAAATAGAGCATATTGAAAAAGAAGCGTTAGTTCAGGTATGTGCGAATAAGTTCACTGGATCCTAGTTTTTCAATATTGAAAGTTCATTCTTATGGTAGATCCTTTAAATTACCTTGTTGTTTCCAAATTTAACGCAAGTAATATTTACTTCGTAATATTGTGGACTTAATGTATTATAGCTAAAGGGCTTGATGTGAGACAAGAATCTCAAGGATGCATTTATAATACAACTGAATTCAAATAAGATGGTTGAAGCTTTTGCTTTTCATCCACCAGGCTTCTTCAGCAAATGACGAGCTTGGATGGTGTGGTCAGTCATGTGAAGAGGTGTTATAATCACATGACTGAAAGAGAGAGTTGTAAATGGGGGAAGTCCATGTCTAACCTGATTGCGATGTAGATTTGGTGCTTGCTGTCTGATGTATATGGTCTCTCCAATTCCTCTTGGCAACCTTCTAGGTTCAGTGTCTAGATATAATTTCTTCTGATGTGTATTGTATTGTATGAACTTGCATATTGTGTCACATTTCAGGTAGAAACAGTGGAGGCACAGTCAAGAGCAGCGTTAGAGGAATGTAAAAAACTGGAACAAAATCTTGCCATGTCTCACAAGGACAAACAGGCCTTTGAGAAGAAAACTAACCAAGTGAGTGGCATGGTGCTATTGATTGATAGATTGATGAATTGATTATCTACCAACTCATTATTCAAATGACTACATGCTAATTTGGAACAGATGCAGGCAAAACTAAGCAAAGTTTCATCTGATTTGGCTGAGGAGAAGGAACTCAATAGGAGCTTGATGAAGAATCAAGTCCAATGGCAAAGTAAAGTGACCCAGCTGGAAGTAGCCATGGCAAAGAAAGAAGAGGTAATTTCAGCAGTTAGTTATCCATCATTGCTTGGTAGCTAGGTGCCACTTTTTTTGTGCGCTTACTTTCTAAATATCGATCAAATAGGAATGTGCAATAAATTGCTGAAGGCATCATCTTCTTTATGACATCATAATAGGAAATAATCTGTAATGATGATTTGTTGGCTTATTGAAGCATGAAGTATGAAGATTCATCATCTCAACTCTCAATATAATATCTGACCATGACTATATAGCAACTTCAAAGAGAATTGTGATGTGTTGTATGTCAAATTGTCTACTTTTGGCATAGGGAAAATTGCCGGCTCAAATATGTTAACTTCATATCATGTCATACCTCTGGCAGCTGGTCATATTAACTGACTATGCTGCAAACCCAGTAGCATTGAGACATAGACATACACATAGACATGTTTTAAAGAGAGATATCAGTGATCACTGAATAAGTCTCCAGCCAGGAAAACAAGTCTTACTAACCTGAACTGTTTAAGTACTGAAGATATGATGTTTGAATTTTTTAAGGAAATAGCAGACGTTCAAGACCAGCTGCGTGATGTGATGTTCTACTTGGAAGCCCAAAATAAATTGGCTACAGTGACTGATGTTTCTAAGGAAGAAATTGCAGATGGTCAGATCATAATTGGGGCTTCTGGAGGAACTTCTCAAACTGAGAAAGGGAAAAAGGGAAGGAAGAAGGGAAGGTGAAGAAATGAAAGAAATGCATAATACTTCTATGTAATTATTGCCAAGGTTAAGACAACACCTCTTCAATATACGGTAAATATTACTTAAGTGAAGCTGAAACATTAAGTATTAAAACTGCATCATGGACGTTGGTATTGTGCTGTAACACTTATCATGTTTGCTGTATCATGATTCCTATTTATTGTGATATTTTTGTACTATTTTATATGTTTGAACAGTGTAAGTAAAGAGCTTCTCAGTGTAGATTAGCTTGTACATGATCCACCTCATGTATCACCAATGTGTACTGAACTTATTGTTAATTTATTTGAACCATTTGATGTCAAATTTAGCAACAACAAAAAAATATTGCGCATATTGGCTTATAATTTGTATATATTGTTTGCTGTGTATACATGTACTTCATTTTATGTATATTTAGAATGATTTCTAAATGTTTAATATATATACAGATGACAAAGGATAAGGCTTGTTAACATCATTTCTGGTAGTAGTACAAAAAGAGATGCCCTAAAAAACAACAAACAATAAACGTAAGTATTATGACAAGCTATGCTTGTCCAAATGTAACGGGACCACTCAAAAAAAGAAACGTGGCCTATCCAATCTTATTAATTGCAAAATGTTGAGTTATGCACAACATGTGAATATCATCTGATGTCCCCATTTCCACTTGTAAACTGGATATATCTCAGTTTGTGTCGAGCATTTTCTGTGGCTAATCTTCAAAATGCTAAGTTATGCACAGCATGTGAATATCATCTGATGTCCCCATTTTCACTTACTGGATATATCTTGGTTTGTGTAGAGCATTTTCTGTGGCTAATCTTCAAAATGCTAAGTTATATACGTGTGAATATCATCTGATGTCCCCATTTACGCTTGTAAACTGGATATATCTCAGTTCGTGTAGAGCATTTTCTGTGGCTAATCTTCAAAATGCTAAGTTATACATAGCATGTGAATATCATCTGATGTCCCCATTTTCACTTACTGGATATGTCTTGGTTTGTGTAGAGCATTTTCTGTGGCTAATCTTCAAAATGCTAAGTTATACATAGCATGTGAATATCATCTGATGTCCCCATTTTCACTTGTAAACTGGATATATCTCAGTTTGTGTCGAGCATTTTCTGTGGCTAATCTTCAAAATGCTAAGTTATGCACAGCATGTGAATAACATCTTATGTCCCCATTTTCACTTACTGGATATATCTCAGTTTGTGTCGAGCATTTTCTGTGGCTAATCTTCAAAATGCTAAGTTATGCACAGCATGTGAATATCATCTGATGTCCCCATTTCCACTTGTAAACTGGATATATCTCGGTTTGTTTCTTGCATTTTCTGTAGCTAATCTTCAAAATGCTAAGTTATACATAACATGTGAATATCATCTGATGTCCCCATTTTCACTTACTGGATATATCTTGGTTTGTGTAGAGCATTTTCTGTGGCTAATCTTCAAAATGCTAAGTTATACATAGCATGTGAATATCATCTGATGTCCCCATTTTCACTTGTAAACTGGATATATCTTGGTTTGTGTTGAGCATTTTCTGTGGCTAATATTCAAAATGCTAAGTTATACACAGCATGTGAATATCATCTGATGTCCCCATTTTCACTTACTGGATATATCTTGGTTTATGGAGAACATTTTCTGTGTACTAATGTTCCTCAGTGCTGAGGAATCGAAAGTGGTGACATAAAGCTCCTGGTTGAGCCACATGAATTTGAATGACCGTGTCGTCGCTAAGTATGTAGGGAAATTTAAAGCGTTGGAACATTGATAATATTAAAAAAATGATATATATAAACTTTTATTGACCAATCCATATCAAAAAGATACATGCGTCAAGTTAAAACATAAAAAAACATCAAGTATGTACAATAGAATAGCAGAAAGAAAACTAAAGAAAGCAATGCAAGAATGATACAAACGTGAAGTTATAATAAATATACACAATGAATATTTTAATATGCACCATAATGTAAAAATCACATGTTAAAATAATATTGATTGTTAAAGAGCTATGTATGTAGTCTCCAAAATATTGTAATGTTTCTACACATAAATACACATTGAACTCAGTCACTAAATAGTACGATAATTAAAAACAATCATCTCCTATAATATATACAAATGTACAATATAAATGGAAAAAATAAAACCCAATAACGAGCACCTGTCATCGTACATTAATTACAAAGTACAAGACATAGACAATGATAAGAGTCATGAAGACAATGATAAGAGTCATGAAATAAATTGACACCATAAGCTGAACAGAGAATCAGTTCGTACAAACTTCAAGCCTCAATCCATTTAAAGTAACTCTCTTGGCCTTTTGGTATTTAAAACTAATATGGCCTGATTCATCTACAAAGCTTTTGAATTCATCATTCTCGGTTATCAAACTATTTAACATGTCAATGCACTCACCCTGCAGGGCTGATATTCTATTCTTGTTGCTGATGTGCTCTGTCCCAGAAACTCGTAAATCCATAGAGCCCCGATGGCTGGGCGTATTGGTCGTAACTGTATGCGGGTAATGGCCTGAGCTCAGGACTTTTAGAATGGCCAGAAATTTGCATTAAACACATGGGGCTCACATTCACGGGCATACACGGCCTTGTGGTGTGATGTGTATCTGATCACAATCATATGCAACATTAGTGCATTATAATTATTTCTAAAATTCACTGATCCACTCAACAGTATGTGTTTATCGGAGTCACATTTCACTTTCTTCTGATTGTTACTGTTTGGTGGGGGTTTTCACAATTCTTCCTGAGCGTGTTGTCTTTTCAGTGGGCTTTGTTGGCTCAGGCATTTTATTGACAATATCGCTAGACTGTTGGGAGATTTTGGGGTTACCATGTGAGCTAACTTGGGCAGGGGGCGCCCTTTCCTTGTTTGGTGTGTCTCCTGACTCGACCTGGCCTCTAGGTGTTTCAGTTGTTTCCTGAATGTGCACACGATTTCTCACCGGGGTAGGCCCTTTGCCTGGAAGATTGATGAGCTGTGATCGATGGTTGACTTTCCCTGCTACTGTAGCTGGAACCCAGGGGTCATGGTGGTGTTGTGGATGGGCCTTTGCTCGAACGGGTTGGCCTATGAAAAGTCTGGCAAGGATCTGGCATTCTTGTCTTTGTTTATTTTGTTTTGCTGTTTTCTCTGTTGTAGCAACTGGTGCACCTCCTCCTGCACTACTGGGTAGTAGGCTTTCTTTGGGGCGGGTAGGAAAGTGCGCGTTCGGCGAGACATGAGGCTCTGCACTGGACTGCTATTTATGCCTTTCGATGGTGTGTTCCTCTGCGGCAACAGCAAGTGCCACAGTGGTTCTTCTCCAGATCTGCCTTTGCTAATGGTCCTCTGACCACTTTGACGGTAGCTTCGGCTCTACCATTCGACTGGTGGTGATGCGGAGAGGATGTTACGTGGTAGATTCCATGTTCATTGGCAAAATCAGCAAATTCCCTTGATGTGTAATTTGTCCCACAATCAGTAATAGGGGGATTCCATGGGTGGCAAATATTTGCTGAAAAACTTTGGTGGTAGTTTTGGTGGCCATATCTTTGAGGTGTTCCACCTCAAAGTAGTCACTGTAGTGATCTACTGCCACAATATAGTGGATACAATCTGGGATGGTCTGCAATCGGGTACGACATCATTGGTGGGCGGGGGCCTACCTCAGAGGTAGCGCTCTGGGCTTCCAACCGCTGGGTCCCGGGTTCGATTCCCGGTCGAGCCTAAGTTGGATGGCTGTTTCATCCTTCGTCTCATTGCCATGGTCTCTGCCTGTCCTAATTAGCCCAACTGGTGCATAAATACAGGACGTAAAGCCCCAATCAACCACCCACCCACCCACGACATCATTGGTACCGGTGTTTGGTTGTTGGCACATCAGTTACAGGTTTCGCACTGACGACAGGCTTCTTCTAACTGTTTTTAAATTTGTGGCCAGTAGATGACGTCTTTGGCAAATTGCAGTGTTGATTCTATGCTTTGGTGGGCTTCGTAAGATTTGCTGATTATTTCTGATTGCATGGCTTGTGGAATAATCACACGTACCCCTGAATAATAATCCATTGTTAACATTCAGTTCAGGGTGGGGGCCTAGCTCAGAGGTAGCGCTCTGGGCTTCCAACCGCTGGGTCCCGGGTTCGATTCCCGGTTGAGCCTATGTTGGATGGCTGTTTCATCCTTCGTCTCATTGCCATGGTCTCTGCCTAATCACACACCCACCCCTTAACATTCAGTTCATCACTGTAGGGCCAGTATTCCCGGATGGCTAAGGGCACTTGTTGTTTGTTGTTGGGCCATCTTTGTTGTATAATTTGAGTGAGGTGCGGCATTTGGACATCTTCAGCGCAGCACTGTTTAATTCAATCCAAGTGACTGTCACAAATAGACACACCTTCTAGGGGGTTAATCGCTTCGATTTCCTTTGTGATTGATGGTGCTGTACCAAGGGTATATATATGAGTCCTTGTAGACTCGAGGACACTGTGTTTAGCCTGAAGTGATGCTCTAGACAAGGCATCTGAAACGTACATGTATTTGCCAGGCTTGTGACATACTGTAATGTCGTAGCGTTGTCTTTGAGAATACTCTTGTTTCAAATCGTTTCACGTGGTTAGTGATCTGAATAGACGGTCACATGTTTGCCTGGAATATATGAATCAAAATGCTCACATGCAAACACCACTGCCAAAGCCTCGCATTCAATTGGAGCATAGTTGCGTTCCGTAGGCGACGGCTCTGGAGGCGAACACGATCGGTTGACCTTCTTGGAGTAGAACAGCTCCCAACTCAACTGGTGATGAGTCACATTCGAGTGTCACTGGCTTTGACAGATCAAAGTAGCGAAATGTTGGTGCAGATGCAATCAATGCCTTGATCTCCTTGAGTGCGGTGTCATGTTGTGGCAACCAACTGAAGGGTCTGTCTTGGTCTACAAGTCGACGTAACGGTTCACAGACTGAAAACAAAGGTGGTGTAAACTTGGACAGATAATTTGCGAGTCCAAGAATTCTCTGAACTCCAGCGACATCCGTCGGAATTGGCATTTCTGCTATAGCCTTAACTTTGGCTGGATCAGTTTTCAATCCATCAGCACTGATGATATGGCCCATAACAGACAACATTTTGAATTTTAACTTCTTAGGGTTAAACTTTAACTTGCATTGCCAAGCTTTTTCCAACAAAGCTCTGAAAGCCACATCATGTGTTCTTTCGAACTCTTCATCCGTGTTCCCAGTACCGTAGATCAAAATGTCATCTGGAATGACTTCCACGTTCGGTAAACCTTTCAAACAGCCTTGCAGAATACATCAGAGCTCCTCTGGAGCAGAATTGATCCCAAACAGACCTAGCCATCGTTGGTCGTAACGGGAGTCCATTGCCGCAATGACCATATGGGTCTTTTTCTTTATTGTCTTTGCCTTGTATAGGTCTAAATGAAAGTATCTTTGTAGCTTTTTAAAAAAAGTTCCTTGACATAGTATCTTTTATGAATTTATTGGTTAGGGCCAGGCAATCAGACCAATAATCTTGAAAGTTCGTTTTTTGGTCAATTACCAATATCATGCATCTTAGCTTTGTAAGTTTCTGCATAAGAATTTGTTGCACTTGCAATTTTTGATTTAAAATATGAACAGGGCCAGTGAACTTTGCTTTTTTCATTTTTGTCTTGGTCTGCCACCTGAATTGGGCGGGGGCCTAGCTCAGTGGTAGCGCTCTGGGCTTCCAACGGCTGGGTCCCGGGTTCGATTCCCGGTCAAGCCTAAGTTGGTTGGCTGTTTCATCCTTCGTCTCATTGCCATGGTCCCTGCCTGTCCTAATTAGCCCAACTGGTGCAGAAATAAAGGACGTAAAGCCCTAATCACCCACCCACCCACCCACCCTGCCACCTGAATTGATTTTCCTTTTCTTCTATAGTAGAAGCAACCAGCAGCTCATCTTCAGAATCAGTCAAGGAATTGGCAATAGTGACCTCTTCCATATATTGGTCCATTTTGAAGTTCGATACATGCACTTGGGAGGAACTCCTGGTCGGATGAAAGGCGGTGCCAATCATATCCACTCACATCCATTTCCATTTCCTCAAAATGTGCTAGTGTTCATTTATGGACTTCCCCTAGAGATCACTGAGAGGAAATTCATCTTCTGTGTCATATTGAACTAAACGTGTTTCATGTAATATTGATGAAAGCAAACCAGGTATGCTGGTGGAGTCCTTCAGTTTTGTATATGCCATCAGATTACTCAGAGGAAATTCATCCTTTGTATCATAATCAGATATATCATAATTTGGTTGTCAGCTTGGCAGTCCAGGTTCATTAATTTAATTGTCCTCCAAAACTTGGCAATCCACGGTCAATTTTCTCTGTGTCATCATTCGATTTTCCTTCACAGCGTGGCAGTCCAGGTTTGATTTCCTCTCCATCATCATTTAATTTTCCTTCATAGCTTGGCAGTTCGGGTCTGATTTCCTCTCCATCACCATTTGATTTTCCCTTATAGCTTGGCAGCCTCTACATAGCCCACTCAGGTGCTGATGAGGCGTTAAACAATAACTCACACACACACACACTTATAGCTTGGCAGTCCGGGGTTGATTTCCTCTCCATCATCATTTGATGTTCCTTCATAGCTTTGCAGTTCAGGTTTGAGTTCCTCTACATCTTTATTTGAGTTTCCTTCATAACTTGGCAGTCTGGGTTTGAGTTCCTCTCCAACACGATTTGAAGGGCGGGGGCCTAGCTCAGAGGTAGCGCTCTGGGCTTCCAACCGCTGGGTCCCGGGTTCGATTCCCGGTCGAGCCTAAGTTGGATGGCTGTTTCATCCTTCGTCTCATTGCCATGGTCCCTGCCTGTCCTAATTAGCCCAACTGGTGCAGAAACACAGGACGTAAAGCCATAATCACCCACCCACCCACGTATTGCAAGACCCTGGTTTGATGACGAAGTAAGAGAAGCTATTAAAAACCGTAAGAGAGCCCTCAAAATTATTCAGATTGCTGATGGTCGGCTGTGATTTAAAAATTCTAAGTGCGTAAAATTGTCAGGCAAAAAAAAATCGTAGTTGCGGGAGAGACTATGTCTCCAGACTCACTGAAAGAACTCCTAGCAATAAAGTCTGGAAAATGACTAAGAAGATTGAAGGAAAGAACCTAGCTTCACATGTAAGCATTCTAGAAGTGAATGGAGAACATATCTCCTCACCAGAACAAATATCAAACGGGTTAGGAGAACAGTTTGCGTACAACTCCTCATCAGGGAACTATGCGAGAGAATTCCAATGTTATAAGGCTCAAGCTGAGAAATTAACCCTAAATATACAGTCTG
This sequence comes from Alitta virens, assembly GCA_932294295.1. Lineage (NCBI taxonomy): Eukaryota > Metazoa > Annelida > Polychaeta > Phyllodocida > Nereididae > Alitta > Alitta virens. The sequence continues at coordinate 27,322,095 of OW028575.1, forward strand.
ATAATAGCGAAGATTATAACTCCTACATCGCCTTAGAAGAACTTCAGAAGGCCATCTCAAAAGCGACTGACTCTGCAACAGGCCCTGATTACAGATAATTTGCGAGTCAGATAATTTGCGAGTCCAAGAATTCTCTGAACTCCAGCGACATCCGTCGGAATTGGCATTTCTGCTATAGCCTTAACTTTGGCTGGATCAGTTTTCAATCCATCAGCACTGATGATATGGCCCATAACAGATAACATTTTGAATTTTAACTTCTTAGGGTTAAACTTTAACTTGCATTGCCAAGCTTTTTCCAACAAAGCTCTGAAAGCCACATCATGTGTCGTTCGAACTCTTCATCCGTGTTCCCAGTACCGTAGATCAAAATGTCATCTGGAATGACTTCCACGTTCGGTAAACCTTTCAAACAGCCTTGCAGAATACATCAGAGCTCCTCTGGAGCAGAATTGATCCCAAACAGACCTAGCCATCGTTGGTCGTAACGGGAGTCCATTGCCGCAATGACCATATGGGTCTTTTTCTTTATTGTCTTTGCCTTGTATAGGTCTAAATGAAAGTATCTTTGTAGCTTTTTAAAAAAAGTTCCTTGACATAGTATCTTTTATGAATTTATTGGTTAGGGCCAGGCAATCAGACCAATAATCTTGAAAGTTCGTTTTTTGGTCAATTACCAATATCATGCATCTTAGCTTTGTAAGTTTCTGCATAAGAATTTGTTGCACTTGCAATTTTTGATTTAAAATATGAACAGGGCCAGTGAACTTTGCTTTTTTCATTTTTGTCTTGGTCTGCCACCTGAATTGGGCGGGGGCCTAGCTCAGTGGTAGCGCTCTGGGCTTCCAACGGCTGGGTCCCGGGTTCGATTCCCGGTCAAGCCTAAGTTGGATGGCTGTTTCATCCTTCGTCTCATTGCCATGGTCTCTGCCTGTCCTAATTAGCCCAACTGGTGCATAAATACAGGACGTAAAGCCCCAATCAACCACCCACCCACCCACGACATCATTGGTACCGGTGTTTGGTTGTTGGCACATCAGTTACAGGTTTCGCACTGACGACAGGCTTCTTCTAACTGTTTTTAAATTTGTGGCCAGTAGATGACGTCTTTGGCAAATTGCAGTGTTGATTCTATGCTTTGGTGGGCTTCGTAAGATTTGCTGATTATTTCTGATTGCATGGCTTGTGGAATAATCACACGTACCCCTGAATAATAATCCATTGTTAACATTCAGTTCAGGGTGGGGGCCTAGCTCAGAGGTAGCGCTCTGGGCTTCCAACCGCTGGGTCCCGGGTTCGATTCCCGGTTGAGCCTATGTTGGATGGCTGTTTCATCCTTCGTCTCATTGCCATGGTCTCTGCCTAATCACACACCCACCCCTTAACATTCAGTTCATCACTGTAGGGCCAGTATTCCCGGATGGCTAAGGGCACTTGTTGTTTGTTGTTGGGCCATCTTTGTTGTATAATTTGAGTGAGGTGCGGCATTTGGACATCTTCAGCGCAGCACTGTTTAATTCAATCCAAGTGACTGTCACAAATAGACACACCTTCTAGGGGGTTAATCGCTTCGATTTCCTTTGTGATTGATGGTGCTGTACCAAGGGTATATATATGAGTCCTTGTAGACTCGAGGACACTGTGTTTAGCCTGAAGTGATGCTCTAGACAAGGCATCTGAAACGTACATGTATTTGCCAGGCTTGTGACATACTGTAATGTCGTAGCGTTGTCTTTGAGAATACTCTTGTTTCAAATCGTTTCACGTGGTTAGTGATCTGAATAGACGGTCACATGTTTGCCTGGAATATATGAATCAAAATGCTCACATGCAAACACCACTGCCAAAGCCTCGCATTCAATTGGAGCATAGTTGCGTTCCGTAGGCGACGGCTCTGGAGGCGAACACGATCGGTTGACCTTCTTGGAGTAGAACAGCTCCCAACTCAACTGGTGATGAGTCACATTCGAGTGTCACTGGCTTTGACAGATCAAAGTAGCGAAATGTTGGTGCAGATGCAATCAATGCCTTGATCTCCTTGAGTGCGGTGTCATGTTGTGGCAACCAACTGAAGGGTCTGTCTTGGTCTACAAGTCGACGTAACGGTTCACAGACTGAAAACAAAGGTGGTGTAAACTTGGACAGATAATTTGCGAGTCCAAGAATTCTCTGAACTCCAGCGACATCCGTCGGAATTGGCATTTCTGCTATAGCCTTAACTTTGGCTGGATCAGTTTTCAATCCATCAGCACTGATGATATGGCCCATAACAGACAACATTTTGAATTTTAACTTCTTAGGGTTAAACTTTAACTTGCATTGCCAAGCTTTTTCCAACAAAGCTCTGAAAGCCACATCATGTGTTCTTTCGAACTCTTCATCCGTGTTCCCAGTACCGTAGATCAAAATGTCATCTGGAATGACTTCCACGTTCGGTAAACCTTTCAAACAGCCTTGCAGAATACATCAGAGCTCCTCTGGAGCAGAATTGATCCCAAACAGACCTAGCCATCGTTGGTCGTAACGGGAGTCCATTGCCGCAATGACCATATGGGTCTTTTTCTTTATTGTCTTTGCCTTGTATAGGTCTAAATGAAAGTATCTTTGTAGCTTTTTAAAAAAAGTTCCTTGACATAGTATCTTTTATGAATTTATTGGTTAGGGCCAGGCAATCAGACCAATAATCTTGAAAGTTCGTTTTTTGGTCAATTACCAATATCATGCATCTTAGCTTTGTAAGTTTCTGCATAAGAATTTGTTGCACTTGCAATTTTTGATTTAAAATATGAACAGGGCCAGTGAACTTTGCTTTTTTCATTTTTGTCTTGGTCTGCCACCTGAATTGGGCGGGGGCCTAGCTCAGTGGTAGCGCTCTGGGCTTCCAACGGCTGGGTCCCGGGTTCGATTCCCGGTCAAGCCTAAGTTGGTTGGCTGTTTCATCCTTCGTCTCATTGCCATGGTCCCTGCCTGTCCTAATTAGCCCAACTGGTGCAGAAATAAAGGACGTAAAGCCCTAATCACCCACCCACCCACCCACCCTGCCACCTGAATTGATTTTCCTTTTCTTCTATAGTAGAAGCAACCAGCAGCTCATCTTCAGAATCAGTCAAGGAATTGGCAATAGTGACCTCTTCCATATATTGGTCCATTTTGAAGTTCGATACATGCACTTGGGAGGAACTCCTGGTCGGATGAAAGGCGGTGCCAATCATATCCACTCACATCCATTTCCATTTCCTCAAAATGTGCTAGTGTTCATTTATGGACTTCCCCTAGAGATCACTGAGAGGAAATTCATCTTCTGTGTCATATTGAACTAAACGTGTTTCATGTAATATTGATGAAAGCAAACCAGGTATGCTGGTGGAGTCCTTCAGTTTTGTATATGCCATCAGATTACTCAGAGGAAATTCATCCTTTGTATCATAATCAGATATATCATAATTTGGTTGTCAGCTTGGCAGTCCAGGTTCATTAATTTAATTGTCCTCCAAAACTTGGCAATCCACGGTCAATTTTCTCTGTGTCATCATTCGATTTTCCTTCACAGCGTGGCAGTCCAGGTTTGATTTCCTCTCCATCATCATTTAATTTTCCTTCATAGCTTGGCAGTTCGGGTCTGATTTCCTCTCCATCACCATTTGATTTTCCCTTATAGCTTGGCAGCCTCTACATAGCCCACTCAGGTGCTGATGAGGCGTTAAACAATAACTCACACACACACACACTTATAGCTTGGCAGTCCGGGGTTGATTTCCTCTCCATCATCATTTGATGTTCCTTCATAGCTTTGCAGTTCAGGTTTGAGTTCCTCTACATCTTTATTTGAGTTTCCTTCATAACTTGGCAGTCTGGGTTTGAGTTCCTCTCCAACACGATTTGAAGGGCGGGGGCCTAGCTCAGAGGTAGCGCTCTGGGCTTCCAACCGCTGGGTCCCGGGTTCGATTCCCGGTCGAGCCTAAGTTGGATGGCTGTTTCATCCTTCGTCTCATTGCCATGGTCCCTGCCTGTCCTAATTAGCCCAACTGGTGCAGAAACACAGGACGTAAAGCCATAATCACCCACCCACCCACGTATTGCAAGACCCTGGTTTGATGACGAAGTAAGAGAAGCTATTAAAAACCGTAAGAGAGCCCTCAAAATTATTCAGATTGCTGATGGTCGGCTGTGATTTAAAAATTCTAAGTGCGTAAAATTGTCAGGCAAAAAAAAATCGTAGTTGCGGGAGAGACTATGTCTCCAGACTCACTGAAAGAACTCCTAGCAATAAAGTCTGGAAAATGACTAAGAAGATTGAAGGAAAGAACCTAGCTTCACATGTAAGCATTCTAGAAGTGAATGGAGAACATATCTCCTCACCAGAACAAATATCAAACGGGTTAGGAGAACAGTTTGCGTACAACTCCTCATCAGGGAACTATGCGAGAGAATTCCAATGTTATAAGGCTCAAGCTGAGAAATTAACCCTAAATATACAGTCTGATAATAGCGAAGATTATAACTCCTACATCGCCTTAGAAGAACTTCAGAAGGCCATCTCAAAAGCGACTGACTCTGCAACAGGCCCTGATTACAGATAATTTGCGAGTCAGATAATTTGCGAGTCCAAGAATTCTCTGAACTCCAGCGACATCCGTCGGAATTGGCATTTCTGCTATAGCCTTAACTTTGGCTGGATCAGTTTTCAATCCATCAGCACTGATGATATGGCCCATAACAGATAACATTTTGAATTTTAACTTCTTAGGGTTAAACTTTAACTTGCATTGCCAAGCTTTTTCCAACAAAGCTCTGAAAGCCACATCATGTGTCGTTCGAACTCTTCATCCGTGTTCCCAGTACCGTAGATCAAAATGTCATCTGGAATGACTTCCACGTTCGGTAAACCTTTCAAACAGCCTTGCAGAATACATCAGAGCTCCTCTGGAGCAGAATTGATCCCAAACAGACCTAGCCATCGTTGGTCGTAACGGGAGTCCATTGCCGCAATGACCATATGGGTCTTTTTCTTTATTGTCTTTGCCTTGTATAGGTCTAAATGAAAGTATCTTTGTAGCTTTTTAAAAAAAGTTCCTTGACATAGTATCTTTTATGAATTTATTGGTTAGGGCCAGGCAATCAGACCAATAATCTTGAAAGTTCGTTTTTTGGTCAATTACCAATATCATGCATCTTAGCTTTGTAAGTTTCTGCATAAGAATTTGTTGCACTTGCAATTTTTGATTTAAAATATGAACAGGGCCAGTGAACTTTGCTTTTTTCATTTTTGTCTTGGTCTGCCACCTGAATTGGGCGGGGGCCTAGCTCAGTGGTAGCGCTCTGGGCTTCCAACGGCTGGGTCCCGGGTTCGATTCCCGGTCAAGCCTAAGTTGGTTGGCTGTTTCATCCTTCGTCTCATTGCCATGGTCCCTGCCTGTCCTAATTAGCCCAACTGGTGCAGAAATAAAGGACGTAAAGCCCTAATCACCCACCCACCCACCCACCCTGCCACCTGAATTGATTTTCCTTTTCTTCTATAGTAGAAGCAACCAGCAGCTCATCTTCAGAATCAGTCAAGGAATTGGCAATAGTGACCTCTTCCATATATTGGTCCATTTTGAAGTTCGATACATGCACTTGGGAGGAACTCCTGGTCGGATGAAAGGCGGTGCCAATCATATCCACTCACATCCATTTCCATTTCCTCAAAATGTGCTAGTGTTCATTTATGGACTTCCCCTAGAGATCACTGAGAGGAAATTCATCTTCTGTGTCATATTGAACTAAACGTGTTTCATGTAATATTGATGAAAGCAAACCAGGTATGCTGGTGGAGTCCTTCAGTTTTGTATATGCCATCAGATTACTCAGAGGAAATTCATCCTTTGTATCATAATCAGATATATCATAATTTGGTTGTCAGCTTGGCAGTCCAGGTTCATTAATTTAATTGTCCTCCAAAACTTGGCAATCCACGGTCAATTTTCTCTGTGTCATCATTCGATTTTCCTTCACAGCGTGGCAGTCCAGGTTTGATTTCCTCTCCATCATCATTTAATTTTCCTTCATAGCTTGGCAGTTCGGGTCTGATTTCCTCTCCATCACCATTTGATTTTCCCTTATAGCTTGGCAGCCTCTACATAGCCCACTCAGGTGCTGATGAGGCGTTAAACAATAACTCACACACACACACACTTATAGCTTGGCAGTCCGGGGTTGATTTCCTCTCCATCATCATTTGATGTTCCTTCATAGCTTTGCAGTTCAGGTTTGAGTTCCTCTACATCTTTATTTGAGTTTCCTTCATAACTTGGCAGTCTGGGTTTGAGTTCCTCTCCAACACGATTTGAAGGGCGGGGGCCTAGCTCAGAGGTAGCGCTCTGGGCTTCCAACCGCTGGGTCCCAGGTTCGATTCCCGGTCGAGCCTAAGTTGGATGGCTGTTTCATCCTTCGTCTCATTGCCATGGTCCCTGCCTGTCCTAATTAGCCCAACTGGTGCAGAAACACAGGACGTAAAACCATAATCACCCACCCACCCACCCACGTATTGCAAGACCCTGGTTTGATGACGAAGTAAGAGAAGCTATTAAAAACCGTAAGAGAGCCCTCAAAATTATTCAGATTGCTGATGGTCGGCTGTGATTTAAAAATTCTAAGTGCGTAAAATTGTCAGGCAAAAAAAAATCGTAGTTGCGGGAGAGACTATGTCTCCAGACTCACTGAAAGAACTCCTAGCAATAAAGTCTGGAAAATGACTAAGAAGATTGAAGGAAAGAACCTAGCTTCACATGTAAGCATTCTAGAAGTGAATGGAGAACATATCTCCTCACCAGAACAAATATCAAACGGGTTAGGAGAACAGTTTGCGTACAACTCCTCATCAGGGAACTATGCGAGAGAATTCCAATGTTATAAGGCTCAAGCTGAGAAATTAACCCTAAATATACAGTCTGATAATAGCGAAGATTATAACTCCTACATCGCCTTAGAAGAACTTCAGAAGGCCATCTCAAAAGCGACTGACTCTGCAACAGGCCCTGATTATATACATTATCAAATCTTAAAACACCTACCTCAATCCTCTTTAAAACTATTACTCTATATCTTCAATCCAATTTGGGAGAAGGGATGTCTTCCATCCCTGTGGAAACAAGCCACGGTCATCCCAATTCCCAAGCCGGGGAAGGATCATAGTGATCATCTGAATTATCGACCAATAGCCTTAACCAGTTGTCTATGTAAGACAATGGAGCGAATTGTTACTGATAGACTGGTTTGGTTCCTGGAGTCGAACCAGCTTATTACAGAGTTCCAATCTGGATTTCGCCATCACGGGTGCACAGATCATTTAGTCAGACTGGAAACTTATGTTAGAGATGCTTTCATTAACAGAGAACACGTAGTAGCCATATTCTGGGCGGAGGCCTAGCCCAGAGGTAGCGCTCTGGGCTACCAACCGCTGGGTCCCGGGTTTGATTCCCGGTCGAGCCTAAGTTGGATGGCTGTTTCATCCTTCGTCTCATTGCCATGGTCTCTGCCTGTCCTAATTAGCCCAACTGGTGCAGAAATACAGGACGTAAAGCCCTAATCACACACACACACACACACAGGTATTGCTACAGGCTCGGTGACCTCCAGAGCTGCAGGTACTGGGAGATCCTGTCCTGATGACCGTCTCCTCTCCTGACCACAACCTGCCACTTCCTCATCCCCATCTTCATCCTCATTATCGTCATCATACTGGTTTTCTTGGATTATGAAATCACCTGGCAGCAGCTCAGCAATGATCTGGGATGTTGTATCCAGTTGGGTTGGGTCCTATCTCCTCCTGTAATTTTTCTACTTTTCTAGTATGTGCTCATGTCTTTTTTGGCCTTAATCTTCATCCTCTTCCATACTCCCTTTACCTGTGTAGCTGCGCATTTACACTCACTCTGGCTATTGAATTTGGCTAATATATCCTGCCAAGCCTGCTGCTTCTTCTTTTCGTAAATGTGTCAGTCTTTTTGTTCTCTATCATATTAACATGGGGCTTGATATATTCCAGCAAGAGATCCCTGTCTTCTTGGCTGAAATGTTCGTGCATTTTCTTTCTTGCCATAATGCAATAATTATCTGGTACTGTGATCACTGTTAAGTACATACATTGCAATAACAGACAAAACAATCACCATTAACTAAGTGGGGTGGGGGCCTAGCTCAGAGGTAGCGCTCTGGGCTTCCAACCGCTAGATCCCGGGTTCGATTCCCGGTCGAGTCTAAGTTGGATGGCTGTTTCATCCTTCATCTCACTGCCATGGTCCCTGCCTGTCCTAATTAGCCCATCAGGTGCAGAAATACAGGACATAAAGCCCTAATCACACACACACATTAACTAAATGAGGCCAATCATACTTAAGTGCGTTCAACCATGCAATCTAGAGTACTGCCTTGGTTTAATCAGTTTCCCTGAACCAGGTCTGAGCCATGGTTTATGTGTCATGAAAATAACATTTTAAACCTCTGTCTAAACCCTATTTAAACTAAGTTTAATCAGACCTGGTTTTTCATACAAAAACCAGGGGTTAAACCTGGTTTAAACCAGAGATGTAAATTCGGGCCTAAAGGTTCATTTTGTTTGAATTTATACCCAACATCTTTATGTGGCATAACATTGTTGCTGAATTTCATATATATGACTTAGGGCTGATGAGGCGTTAAACAATAACTCACACACACACATATATGACTTAGGATAAATGAAGGGGAGTTCTGTTGTCTTCATCCACTGCATTAGGATCAGCACTATAAGCGTGTAGGTCATGTCGGTATTAAAGGAAAACCCAACATCTTTATGTGGCATAACATTGTTGCTGAATTTCATATATATGACTTAGGATAAATGAAGGGGAGTTCTTTTGTCTTCATCCACTGCATTAGGATCAGCACTATAAGCGTGTAGGTCATGTCGGTATTAAAGGAAATGAAAAAGCAAACTATTTGCCAAAAAAGCATTGACACAAAAAAATCACTGACTACAACGTACCATACACAGATTTTAGACCAATCATAAACGATTTTATCATGTCTAACTGGCAAACACAATGGAATGAATGTGAAAATAACAAACTACACTCCATTCTACCTAGAGTTAAGGATAACTTATCAATTAACACAAATACACGAAGAGATGAGGTTTTAATTCATAGATGTCTTATCGGACATACTAGCCTAACTCATTCACATCTTCTTTGAAACAAACCAGCCCAAATATGTGATGTGGGCGGAGGCCTAGCTCAGAGGTAGCGCTCTGGGCTTCCAACCGCTGGGTCCCGGGGGCGATTCCCGGTCGAGCCTAAGTTGGATAGCTGTTTCATCCTTCGTCTCATTGTCATGGTCTCTGCCTGTCCTAATTAGCCCAATTGGTGCAGAAATACAGGACGTAAAGCCCTAATCACCCACCCACCCACCCTGTCACTGATGAGTTCGGCCTGAAAAAAAAAATAACGGTTTTATTGGTTCGTCAAAGTATATCATTAATTAAATAATACCTGATAAATGATAGTTTCTTACCTGCAGCTGCACAGTCTCAGCCTCTGTGGGGAGAACTGTTATCAGCTGATACAGGTTGATTTGTCTTTTCTTGGTGAGGGCACTGTGTAATCTGAAGTGCCACCCCTCGGTGTCGTTATTTGTGCGGACGGGCTGTTTGTAGACACACCAAGAGGCAACACTCCACACCTTATTTCTCAACCAATTTTTCCGGACATATCTGAAAAAGATTAAATTAATTATATTAATGTATTTATGTATGTATACATCTTCATGTATTATACACATTAATACAACAGAGACAGTCAAATATTAATGAACTGAACCTGTATAATTTTACACACACATACTGCAATTCACCGAAATTTAGAGACTTTAAAAACAACAAAAACAAGCAAATAATTGAATACCTGAAAAGCAGTTCCAAGGCGTCTCCCTCGGCCTTCTCACTCAGCTGTTCAAAGCTGGTGAGAATCACCTCTTGGGGTAAGAGGGGCAGGCAGAGCAACTGTCTCACTAGCTTGTTTGTGCCTCGGTCATTGCTGTATGCAACAGCAAGTCCCAGCTCCTGCACCTGAAAGTATACAAAAAAAATCTTATTGTCTATGAAACATAATAAGTGAATATGTTCAGTTGGAGCTAATAATTCCATCATTTATAGATTGCTATTTACAGTTGGTTGCAAAATTAAAAAGCAGTTGGCTATATGAACATGTACATACTGCAAATACATTTCCACTTATTTTAAATATTATATAATTATGCATTACCTTTCTCCACACTGTCTGAGACCAATGAAAGTAACAGCCCGCAAGGTCAACCTCAGGGAAGACTTCCTGACAGGCCCTCCACCTGGCCTTCTCGAAATCTGTGACGATCTTCCTCAGTTTAATGTTGACTTCAAAGAGATCCTTGATCTGGAAAAAAAGGGAGTTGTCAATTCATAATCACTATTATGTTCTATCCATACATTTTTAAATTTCCATATACGAAAATTATAATAATAATAACAATCTATAAAGTACCTTTCGGAGGACCTCAACATAGTCTACCCTGCGTCGACTGCTCATCAAAATGAAGGCCAGGGGGAGCTGTTTTGTACACTTCCCACTCCGGAGAAAACAGTGTATAGAATATAATTGTGTGAACGGCGCCCTGACACACTGAAAAGTGCCATCCATGTACCTGAAACGCATTCGAAAGTTAGAATCTCTACATTGTGCAATAATTCAGACACATCTTTTTGTACTGGACCGCCGCAGATAAAGATAATGCTAAGATTATTTCATAAAATTTCACGACACTTTAAACTGAACATAAATTACCATAACTTACCAAGTCTTTCCTTGAGCAAGCTTGGTCAGTTGTCCATCACTTGCCAAAAATCAAGTGCCGCTTTCCTTCAGCCCAACAATCGTGCCTCAGGAATCCTTCAGGGATGACATCATGCCTAAGCTGCAAAAAGGAATGGAAATTAATGTGACCCTTCTAGTTATATATTTGATTCCATATATATGTTCAAATTACTTCTTTAATACTTAATGATCACAGTACTTGGATAGTAGGGACAATATATACCTCAAAATCTAATGTTTTTGGTTGCTGCGGTCGCTGCTTGGCACGTTTGTGGTTGACCACTCGCTGGAGGAGAAGGGGAGCCTTAACGTTTACTCTCACCTCTTCCTGGGCAAGACGCCGAGTGACAATTTTGGCCGATAGACGAAAAACCTGCAACAACACAAAAATCTTTATGTAAACCTTGTCTTGGATGAACATCTCTCAATTTTACAAAACCAAGGCCTCCAGCATTGACATCTGCCACAATCTGCACGGTTGCCAGCAGGTTTTCTTCGCACGGATGTGTGTGAGCTGCATTAAGTGTGATGAAATTATCTTGGTCCTGTTTACAGCAGCACCACACTTAGCAATCCTCTTGCTGCACCTCCAGTAAATGATGCCCTTCTTCGTTTCTCGTTTTGTGTAGGAATACCTGACAAGAGACAAAGGCACTTTAATATTCCATTCCACAGTATGTGATAATTACATATTTGACTAGGTTTAAAAAATTATGATCATATAAGAGGTATATATATATATATATTCTTAAGTTTCTACATAAGCATCACATACTATTTTACTATGACATAAGGAATATGGTTGTGCTTACCTTCCCTTCTCATTAAGTAAGGGTGCACCTCTCTGGGACCCTTTCTCGATGTCAATGAAATGAGGAGTCTCTCTAGAAGGTGGCTCTGGTTGTGGCAGCGTATCATTAAAACTGGATTCTTCCAGCTGGAAATACCAAAATAAAAATTATTAATATTTTGTGTTAAAGTACACAGCAAAAGCAGAACATGAAATGGCTTAAATCTTTGAAATCCATTTATAGTTAATTATTAACTTACAACATCTGGTGCCACACTAGATAGGTCCGCCATTATGGGCTCTACTGCCTCTTCTCAGGGGGTTGCACCAACTCCGGAACCTGAAAGACAGTCAAGTTGTATTATAAAAATTACTTACAACAATATGTAATAAGTTGTTGAAACAAGCATATTTGACAGGTTTTAATATTTTCAATGTGCTCTTTCCAATAAATATAACTTACAGCAGGTGCAGGAATGAATACATCCATAGGGACTGCAGACAACTCTAGTTCCCGCCTGATGAGGTCGTCACCTATCATGGTGCTCTGAAGATTTGGCAAACCAGGCAGGGAATGCCTCTGAAATCATAACATTTTGGAATTTGTAAATACCTTTACACCAATAATTGTAGTTCACTGCATATATTATACAGATATTATAAAGATATTACACATATATCATACATATATTATACATATATATGTATCTCATTGCATATAATACAAATAATCATATGAATTTATATAACATATAACATTCTATTTTAAGAAATTTAAAAAATAATTTAAAGATATACAACTTACCAATTCAACGGAGTGTCTTGAATGACCTTCTCTTGTGGCCCCCTCACAGGAAGGGCAAATCCAGTTGATTTCAGCTGTAATAGCATGGTAGTCTTTCAAAGATAGACCTGAAAGAAAAGGAAAGATATTCACATTAATTGACAATAGCACCTTTGAAGTTCAATCACTGACCCCCAGTGTGATATTTAGATTGTTTTTTACAGGCTAACTTGGTCAACATAATATCTCATTTTATCAAATAATATTTTATGGCAATATACAATACAACGACATAATATGTCTCGTTTTATCAATTTGAATTCATAAATGTACTTTACAAAGACATAATGTCTCATTTTATCCAATTATATTTTTAATCAATTCAATTTTTTTCAATTCATAAATGTACAATACAAAGTCTAAATTCACCATGTCTATTATTAAGTGTCATGTATCAATATCTCCTTTCTATCATTAATCTTAATGCAGAAAAAAATTAAATTACTTACTCTTTTGGCACTGTAAGTGACACCACAATCCACACAGGTCACACGAAATGGCCTTGTGGCTCCTAGTGACACGCTTGTCACACACTGAGCAGAGATGAAATCGGACTTTTCCAGGCATATTTTCAGCAGACTGATAATATGTTGGAGCTGGCAATGGCCTTATATATCCTTTCAGCTGAAGGGTTTATGTAATTATCCAATAAGCTTTGGCTACTCCTACCCTTGACCAATCAGAAATGACCACCCCAAAATTGTTTAATTACAATCAAGACCATTTCATTGCTGGACACACATAGCTCAACAACTTCCAAATTATTTGGTTCCTTCATAGTGATGATGTATAAAGACACTAACATAGACCTAATCCAAATAATTATGTTGCCAGTTTGATAGATCATAATTATATGAATGAAAACAAACTTAAATAATATATATATATTTGTATAATTGCTCAGGTCAGCTCTAGAAAAATAAAAGTAACATTGACCTGTTCAGGAGTCTACGAAGCGAGCTATGATTTATCAATGACAATAAGCAAGTGACTGTTTGTAAAAGGGGTGCATGTGCACCAATATTTTAATACAATCATAACATTAGATAAATGGGGTGGGAATCCAAAAACCACCCTACAAGAAACAATTCTACAGAACATAATAATTAGTTATACATGTAATACATTGATCAGCAGAAAAGAGCGACACTCATAGGGTGGGTAAGGGTGGGAAAATCAAGTCAAATTGCTGTTAAACTGATGTAAACAAGTCTGCCTGCGCATGTGCGGAAGCCACCTAGCGTGATTTTGATATATAGGAGGTGTCGCCCTCTACTGCCTTTGCTCATATACAAATCTATTTTAATAAAAATATTGTTTTGTATAATTGCTCAGGTCAGCTCTAGAAAAATAAAAGTAACATTGACCTGTTCAGGAGTCTACGAAGCGAGCTATGATTTATCAATGACAATAAACAAGTGACTGTTTGTAAAAGGGGTGCATGTGCACCAATATTTTAATACAATCATAACATTAGATAAATGGGGTGGGAATCCAAAAACCACCACAAATTTAAATTCGCCACCCACTCCCAAGCATCGCAGACTCCTGTAAAAGTTGAAAAATACCATAACCGTCACATGGAAACAGTTGGCAGACGAATGTATCCACGAAATGCGGCAGACTTCCACCTACCCATTGCTTGTATCTGGGAGTCGGCATAGCCAAGGGCAGCTGCGTGGGTAGCAGCCCCAATGCGAAAACTATGCGACTTATATTGCTGGTCGCTAAGGCCAGCCCACAACAAAGAGTTATTGAATTTTTGCACATAGGCATCTCTTGTTATGCCATGGGAAGGAGGATAAACAAAAAGCGGGCCTGGAGAAGAACCTCTCAATGAAAAGTACTCCTTTAAAGTTTGAACAGGGCAAGGGAAGGATGAAGCCTTAACAACCATTGTTACCGGTTGACCCATATGGTGCTTAAAATTCCTAAAAATTATAGAATATTGATCATCTTTAAAAACAATTTGATCAAACTGTAAAACATTACAAGTGGAACCAGTCATTTCACCCACTCGCAAAAACGCGAAAAATGCTGTTACATACATAGTGCGAAACAATACATGTCATAATCTGGTATTGGGCGGGGGCCTAGCTCAGAGGTAGCGCTCTGGGCTTCCAACCGCTGGGTCCCGGGTTCGATTCCCGGTCGAGCGTAAGTTGGATGGCTGTTTCATCCTTCGTCTCATTGCCATGGTCCCTGCCTGTCCTAATTAGCCCAACTGGTGCAGAAACACAGGACATAAAGCCCTAATCACTCACTCACTCACTCATAATCTGGTAATTTTGCTAGCCTTGCCCAGTAGTTTAATGTAATTATTTTCTGTCTAATTAGAAGAGGGAATCTATAAAATTATAAATAATTATATATACATGAATGAAGTATTTAAGTTACAGAAGTGTCCTATTGAAGCCACAATTACATAAGGTTTGTATGGAAGCTATGATTAAAGAATACATGTATTGTATACATGTATGTAGATTACAGAAGCATGATTACAGGTGTGTCAAATGAATTGCAATTGACACATGATTACAAGCACATGGTTGATCACAAGGTTGCCATGTGTCACTGCACTGTATGAATTGCAATGAGCAGCTCAGATAGGACTGTAATCATCACTGATTACAATGGAGTTTAAGTGATATTACTGCTAGGGGGGGGGGGGCAGGTGACGGCCAGACTTGCACCCCCGCGAAGCCACTCGCGCCAGCGGACGGGCTGCTTCCCGGCGGACGGGCTGCTTCCCAGCGGACGGGCTGTTTCCCGGCGGACGGGTTGGGTTTCGACAGCGGGCCAGTCGGTTTCGACCGGCGGACCAGTCGTCCTCGGCATCGGCCCAGTCGGTCTCACGGCGGGCCAGTCGGTTGCAGAGGACGTAAAGCCCTAATCCACCCACCCACCCACCAGTCGGTTGCGGACCAGTTGTCGGGCGGACCACTTGACTATACTCCTTCTGTATGCCTTTCTATTATTTACGATCAAACCATCCAGATCCATCACTAATAATTGACAACCGTCAAATAAAAGTGGTGAATGAAACAAAATTTTTGGGTGTACTCCTTGACTCCAAATTGTCTTTCATTCCGCATATCAAAGCACTGAAAGCAAAGTGCCTGAAATCAATGAACCTCCTTAAAGTAGTGAGCAAATATAATTGGGGTGGGGACACAACGGTCCTCCTTCGTCTCTATCGTGCAATTACTCGTTCTCGACTTGATTATAGTTCTGTGGTATATGGCTCTGCCAGACCATCTTATCTACAATGCCTAAATTCTGTCCATCATCAAGGGTTAAGAGCTTTTCGTACATCTCCTGTAGAGAGCTTGTATGTACTGGCAGGGGAACCTCCACTTTCCCTTCGTCGTATCAAGTTGTCCATGCAATACCTACTTAAAGTAGCTTCAACTCCAACAAATCCTACATATGATGTAATATTTCATACAAAATACATGCATCATTATGAATCTCGTTCAAACGCCATTCGACCACTGGGATTACGCATGAAATTCTATCTTGAGGCTGCAAAAATTGATACTACAATCATTGCCGAGATGGAAGTACCACCCATTCCGCCATGGATTCTCCCAGTCCCGAAAGTTATACTGGATTTGCTTAAGAAAAGCGAAACTAATCCGGGAGACTATCAAAACCTATTTTATAGTATAAGGTTTAAATACGAATCGTACAAATTTCTATACACAGATGGCTCAAAAATGGAAAGACGAGTAGGCTGTGCAGTCACTTCTTATAAAACCGTTATAGCTGAATGTCATCTTCCAGACCACTGCTCAATATACACTGCAGAATTAACAGCTATTTACCTTGCCTTAAAGAACATCGAGGACTCAGAATCAGATCGTTATGTTATCTGTTCTGATTCCAAATCTGCTCTTCAAGCAATCCAAAATAAACAACTTGACAACCCTGGGATCTTAGATGTTCTTATTAAGTATTTCTATCTTCACGAATACAAAGACATAGTATTCTGCTGGATTCCTGGACACGCTGGCATTGAAGGGAATGAAAAAGCAGACCTGGCAGCAAAAAGGGCTCTTACAAAAGAGATAACTGATTTTACCATTCCATACACTGATTTTAAAATGACTATAAAATCTTTTATCATGTCTTGCTGGCAAAGACAATGGAATGAATGTAATAACAACAAGTTGCATTCAATCTTACCTTGCATTAAAAATAAAATACCTAGTAGGTTCAATACTCGCAAAGATCAAGGAATATATCACAGATGCCTTATAGGACATTCAAGACTTACACATTTACACCTTTTAGTCAATGAACCGGCACCGGTATGCCAGAGTTGTCGGTGCCCCCTAACAATCAAACATATTTTATTAGATTGCACCCACTTACAACGCATTAGAAGACCTCTGTTTCAAGCTACTACCTTACAACATCTCTTTACTAGATATCCAACGCAGACAATTATTGATTTTTTTATATGAGGGCGGGGGCCTAGCTCAAAGGAAGCGCTCTGGGCTTCCAACCGCTGGGTCCCGGGTTCAATTCCCAGTCGGGCCTAAGTTGGATGGCTGTTTCATCCTTCGTCTCATTGCCATGGTCTCTGCCTGTCCTAATTAGCCCAACTGGTGCAGAAATACAGGATGTAAAGCCCTAATCACACACACCACATATATGTTGATTCGAGTGCAAAGCTAAGAAACCACCTGGCTGAGCAGGTTTTAGATAGCAACATGCTGTACCTGATGGAGGCTTATGCCAAGAGCCTACCTCCAGAGAGTTGAAAAGAAATGGTTCTATTGCTAATCTCAAAAATGCATGCATTATGGTCAGTATATTCAATGATGACTGACCAATCATGTCTGCAGACGACGATCATCTTACAGAGTTAAACAAAGCACACACCTGGTTTAAGGACTGGGAACAGGAAATTTCAAGTATGGAATCGGTGTCTTCAAAACAGAAGAGACAGATGTTGATGTCATTGGAAACCAGAGAAGATATCACATTCATGTTTGTAGGATTTCAAGCCATCTGCAAGAAGCACACCAAGTTGTTGAGACCAGTATTGCCATCACGCATCAACAGTGATTTAATGGGAAACTTCTTCTGTCATCAATGTGCCATGAACGGCCAGAAAACAACAATCCTAAATCTTGTCAGTGTTTTTGTATGTTTTATTGAACAATTTGATTATACATCTGAAAAGACAAATTGAGATAACTTATGTATACTTACACTGACATACAAAGTGTAGCATAATCTGCAATAAATATCTTTACATATCACGATTCTTGTTGGCATTAATTTTGTGTCCACTGTGTGTGACAGTCAATTTTCTTGGAGGATGACTGGTAGCTTTCATCTGTGTAGCAGAGTATTTAGAAGGTACTTGATCCTTGTTTTTACCTATCATTATTGTAATCTGTGTGCTGCCTTTCGTTTCTTTCCTAAAATTTTTTGTAGTGTCTTGCAAAACCGATTATTGGACACCATCAGAAACCTCTCTAACAGGGTTTTGAAATTGTCATTGTTTTCTTATCCCGCTGTATTTCTCCATTTAGTAAAAAGTTTTCTCATTCTTGGCTAGAGTCATTTATTTTGATCAAACTTTCCCTTCCAAAAAGATCAATGGAATGAATCTAATAACAACAAGTTGCATTCAATCTTACCTTGCATTCAAAATAAAATACCTAGTAGGTTCAATACTCGCAAATATCAAGGAATATATCACAGATGCCTTATAGGTCATTCAAGACTTACACCTTTTAGTCAATGAACTGGCACCGGTATGCCAGAGTTGTCGGTCAAACATATTTTATTAGATTGCAGCCACTTACAACGCTTTAGAAGACCTTTGTTTCAAGCTAATACCTTACAACATCTCTTTACCAGATATCCAACCCAGACAATTTTTGATTTTTTACATGCTTCTGGTTTCTACTACCAAATATAGATAATCTTAACCTAGAGAGCCTCTACATAGCCCACTCAGGTGCTGATGAGGCGTTAAACAATAACACACACACACACACACACACACCAAATATAGATAATCAATCTTAACCTAGAGAGCCTCTACATAGCCCACTCAGGTGCTGATGAGGCGTTAAACAATAACTCACACACACACACACACACTTCCAAAAAGATGGAACGCTTTGCTGCATGACAGGGCTTCTTTTCTTCTGTTAATTGCCAAAAACATTTTGTAAACTGCATCTGTCACATTGATTAAAGCATGTCTCAAGTTTTGCCTGTGTAAGGTTAATCCCAGGGTCTCAGGATAAATTGAGGTTGATAATTCATCCTCAGATGTAATTAATGTTTTAATTGTGTTCAACATTGTTTTTTGCGCAGAGTAAATATTTTTGTCATCATCAGATGTTGAATCGATTTACAATTTGTCTGGGCTATTGTACACTGTACAGCCTGCTAAGCACCTTAATTTCTCAAGGCCTTCTGGTGTTTCCTTAGCAGTACTGATGGAGGCACTGTGTTCATATTCCTGTAGTTGTGTATCATTTATGTTATCCTGCTCTTTAAAAAGAAATACATGAGTTTTCTGGTAAGTACATAATTTGACTGAAGTTATCTGTCATGCTTTTGCCAAAAGATTCATACTGCGGAATTTGCAGGTTGTCATAACATCTCTCTTAAGTAAACATGGACACATTGCTTTGCAACAACGTGTTCTTGACAGAATTTGTAAAATATGTTTGCAATGCCTTCCATATACTTTATAAAAGCAACTGGTTTCTCAAGCATGCATGACAGAACTTTGGCGCGATTCTGTTGAGAATCGGGCGGAGGCCTAGCTCAGAGGTAGCGCTCTGGGCTTCCAACCGCTGGGTCCCGAGTTCGATTCCCAGTCGAGCCTAAGTTGGATGGCTGTTTCATCCTTCGTCTCATTGCCATGGTCTCTGCCTGTCCTAATTAGCCCAATTGGTGCAGAAATACAGGACGTAAAGCCCTAATCACCCACCTACCTCCTGTTGAGAATCTGTTACCATTGGATGATGTTCCTTGGCATATTTTAGCATAGATAAAATCTCCTCTTGAGTAATGATCGCTTCCTAATCATTTGTTAATTCATCAATGATCGCTGAAATATCAGCATCTAGAAATATCTTTATATTCCTCCAAATATGTGACAAATTCAAACCAACCTTCATCTTCTTCAATCCAATCATCATCAAGGGTCATCAAAGTGTAAAGCTGTTGCAGATGTATCAGCCGATGCATGCTCATTATTTGAAAGTATTGGATGATTGTAATTGTATTCTGGAATTGTAATTACTTATCAATTAATACAAATACACGAAGAGATGAGGTTTTGATTCATACATGTCTTATCGGACATTCTAGACTAACTCATTCACAATTTCTTTTAAACAAACCAGCCCCAGTATGTGAAAGATGTCAACACCCCCTTACAGCAAAACATATTTTATTAGAATGTAGCAATTTACAGCAAAGACAAAGATCACTATATCAGTCAAATTATCTGAAACACCTTTTTACATCATATCCTGCTAATAGTATCTTACAATTTTTACATGAAACCAATGTATATTACCAATTGTAATATTATAGGTGTGAACCAAGTTTGAACATCCTTAATGCCCTCGAAGGTCCTGGGCCTCCACGCAGCGAGGGTAGAAACACTTGGGGTGAAGTCCTCTATCCCCAGTGGCTAAAACAGGACAGTGCGCATTGCACAAGCTGCTCCAGCTATCCAACGCAGACAATTATTGATTTTTTACATGCTTCTGGTTTCTACTACCAACTATAGATAATCACTCTTACCCTAGAGAGCCTCTACATAGCCCACTCAGGTGCTGATGAGGCGTTAAACAATAACACTAACTAACTAACTTGAACATCCTTAATCTTTAGAGCCTCTACATAACCAAACAGGTACTGATGAGGCGTTAAACACAAACACACACACACGCACATACATTACTCAAAAGGCTTCTCTACTGTTAAGCCACAGCTTATGTAGATGTACCAAGTTATGTAATGTCATTAATGTGAAAATAACAAACAATGCAATCATATTTCTATCACATTTGTATGGCATTCTCTTGTAATGGTTCTTGCTCATATGCATGGTAGGTTGACCATGGATAAAGGTTCTAAGACCACTAGTCTTGTCCAACAAAAGATCAACAACAGACTTGTTTACAGGTTTATTCCAACAGGAATAACCTTAACACAATACATATCATACATGAGCCTAGACTATAGAGTATAGAATCTCAAGTGGAATCCAGTATCCAAAGGGACTGGCAAGGAGTGTTCTGGACTTGGAATAACCCCTGTTATTCCAAGTGGATTGTAAGATGTCTTATAAGTATGATCTATCTAAAGAAGGACCATTGGGTCCATCTGAATGCTCAGAGGTCTCTGTCCCTGCTCATCAGATCCAGAGGTGGGGGCCTAGCTCAGGGGTAGCGCTCTGGTCTTCCAACCGCTGGGTCCCGGGTTCGAATCCCGGTCGAGCCTAAGTTGGATGGCTATTTCCTCCTTCGTCTCATTGCCATGGTCTCTGCCTGTCTTAATTAGCCCAACTGGTGCAGAAATACAGGACGTAAAGCCCTAATCACACACACACACACTCATCAGATCCACGGGTTTTTTGTGCCCTCAAAGGTGTGGCTTGCCCAACAGCCAATCACAGAGCAGCATCAGTGCTGCTCCAAGTGGCCAGAGAGCAGCAACAGTACTGCCTCTAGTGGTAAACCCATCAGTCTGTGACTGATGGTTGATGAGTCAACATCAGAACCTCCACATTCTTCCCACCTCAGGATCAAATGACCCCATTTGAGAAAACAACTCTACAATAGGGTGCACTAAACACAAAAACATCAGTCTGAAAAATTTATAATTTTATTTGCCCCAGTCTGGCAAACAAATCACAAGGGAGCAACAAGGGCTGATTGATCCAAACACATCTACTACAATCAACATTTATATGCTATACAAATTAACAGATTTTACATCTATGAAACATATTTACATGACAGTTCTCAACAGATCACCCAATACATCAAATTAATCTACTAAAAAGTCTATTCCATTATTCGCCCACTGACTAACAAATTGTTCAATGCACAATGTTCTGGCAACATGATTCTCCAATTGTTTTGTCTGCTTTGATCTGAGTCACATGTATTTTTAGTTCATAATGATAAATTTGATGAAAATCAGTTGCAATGATGCAGCTGTCCGTGATTCGTTACGATGTGGGGGGAAGTTGTTGGGCTGCATGTGGGGGGAAGTTGTTGGGCTGCAGCTATGATCGTGGGTGAAGAACAGGATCCAACGGGTGGGAGGGGGGAGGGGGTTTGTTTATCTTCGAGGAGAGTTATGGCGACTGGGCTGTCTCCTCAGATGAGCGATCTCAGCTTCAAGGTTATGGATTCTCCTATTAAAAGATTCTTTTGTTTGACACCAGACTGCTCTTTCATCGTCCTGGCGACTGGTAGTGGCCCGGTATGCAGTGTCCATGGATCTGACAACATCCTGCAGTACCTCCTGCGCTACTGCATACTGGGAAACCGACCTCTCTTTTTGTGGCCTTGGGGGTAGCCTGTGGGCGATGTCTTGGAGCAGCAGCAGGGGTTACCAGATGAGCTTGGGGGGGGGGGGGGGCAACATGGGTTGCTTTCCTATCGGTATTTGCACTTTGGATCGTCTTCATGGTCAGCATGGGCATGACTTGGACAACGTCCTCTTTGGAATATGAATGCCCAGCTTTTAAGTGCACTTTCATATATCCCGATGGTCACGGTGGAAGGTACGAGGACATCCAGCATGGACCTTCAGTGTCTTCCTTTCCCCAAAGCCTTGGGGGCTGGCACTGCAGCTAAAGGTCTTCAATTGTTTTCTAGGTGCAGGGGCACCAGAGACAGCTGAACAAATAGGCCCAGGGGGTCCTGAGGATCCAGAGTGGAGTGCTGCAGGTACTGGAGGCACAGGTGGTCCAGTAGGTTCACCTGATCCAGAGGGGAGTGCTTCAGGTACTGGAGGCACAGGTGATCAAGTAGGATCACATGATCTAGACGGGAGTCCTTTGAGGAGATCAAAGGTGTCCACCAAATCGTCTACAGATGGGGGCTTCCACACGAGCAGAAACCTCCAGTTTGACCAGGTCACTCTGGCTGTTCCACTCCACAGGGGCTGTGTCTATATTTGCGGCATCAGTGCTGCTCCAAGTGGCCAGAGAGCAGCAACAGTGCTGCCTCTAGTGGCCAACCCATCAGTCTGTGACTGTTGGTTGATGAGTCAACATCAGAACCTCCACACTCTTATCTTCAGGTCTTTTTTAAAGATCCCTGCCTGTCCTAATTAGCCCAACTGGTGCAGAAACACAGGACGTAAAGCCCTAATCCCACCCACCCACCTTTTTTAAAGAGAGCTTTAGATGGATATTTGTTATCAAAGCTAGCCAAAACATCATAGTTACCCATTCAAATCCCAGGAATGAAATAATTTAAGTAGATATTAAGCTCACTGTTTCTCAAGTGAAACAGCACAAATTAGATCTGTTAATATCTCTTCATTTATGCTGATTGCATTGAGACCCATGTATACTAATATAAATAGGCCAATGTTGCAATGTGTTCAGGGAAAATATGATGCATAAACATTAATTGGGTTTGCCAATTTTATTGTCGATAAGTCTGTGCTTTACAAAGCACAAATAATATGACATGACTATGTATTTAGTTATACATTACAAAATACAACATAATCATTACTGCATTGGATAAATGTGTGAATTGATTGTGACTACATTGAAATGATAATAGGCCTTCTGTGAATAGCATGAAACCTCATAAAGCCTACAGACTTCCAACAGGCAAACAGGCCTAACAAAAGAAACAATTTCCTTAAGCAATATACATTGTACAAACCAATAGTTAATTAAACCAAAATGCAATTTAACGTATAAAGCAAATATCACAATACTAACTCAATTGCTAGAGCAAACTGACAAACTGAGTACATATCTAAATACGGAAGTGATCAATTCTGTCAGCATTCCAAGTAGTTGCTTTGGAGTGCAACTGTGGAGTGCATGAAATTGCTCTCCAGCTAATTCAACCGGAATGGAGGGATTAAGCCCTCTGGTGGCTAAATGAATTACTCTGGTCAGCTTTGAGGTGCTGACCTCTTGTGGCATTATAAATGAATAGCACTGAATAGCTCTGCTACACAATGTATGAAATTATTTCATGAATCTCCCCATGTTCATCATTTGGTTTTTATATGCTACATCGCCTACAAAATGTTTTCTTGAAAATATCTTCCTGTTCATTCTAAAAACCCCCAAACTGCTCCATCACATAAAATGTCATCAGCTGATAGTTATCTTTGCATATATGCTAAGTGTTACAATCTTTTATCATGTGTTGCTGGCAAAGACAATGGAATGAATGTAATTACAAGTTGCATTCAATCTTACCTTGCATTCAAAATAAAATACCTAGTAGGTTCAATACTCGCAAAGATCAAGGAATATATCACAGATGCCTCATAGGACATTCAAGACTTACACATTTACACCTTTTAGTCAATGAACCGACACCGGTATGCCAGAGTTGTCGGTGCCCCCAAACAATCAAACATTTTTTATTAGATTGCACCCACTTACAACGCATTAGAAGACCTTTGTTTCAAGCTACTACCTTACAACATCTCTTTACCAGATATCCAACGCAGACAATTATTGAGTTTTTACATGCTTCTGGTTTCTACTACCAAATATAGATAATCAATCTTAACCTAGAGAGCCTCTACATAGCCCACTCAGGTGCTGATGAGGCGTTAAACAATAACTCACACACACACACTCTGGTTTCTACTACCAAATATAGATAATCAATCTTAACCTAGAGAGCCTCTACATAGCCCACTCAGGTGCTGATGAGGCGTTAAACAATAACTCACACACACACACACACACACTATTTTGATTTCGAAAAACAAGGAAATACAGGTCTACACTTATCCATCGGCACACTGCTCATGCCTACTTCAACAGGGATGCTATTCCCCCCCCCCCCATAGCACCACCACTGTATGCATACCGGTGATCCCATTGGGTCTCCTTGGATTTGTTTGAAGAACTGGTCATCATTATGATCATGGTGACTGAGGAGTACACTTTGTGAAGGTAGTGTGAAGGTTTTGACCGCCGATAGTGATACTTTCGTACCACAACACTTTCGCACCACGAGATACCTTCGCACCTAGCTACAAATCCCCTGTCCACAGTACAGGGTTACAATGTCCTAGATGAAAAAATTTTGAATTTCAGCTTGTGTGGGAACTAGCCTTTTAATAAACGTTTGCCACACGAAATACACCTGCTCTAGGTTTAGACCTACCTTTATTCTATTTTAGCGCGCTCAGATATGGTTGATTTCTTCCAATTTTGATCGATTTCTGTGCCATTTTTTAATTCATATTTCATTAATAATTCTTGACGGCATGGCCGCCTAATTCCGTCAAAACTCACAAGAGGGCTCTGGCAACGTTTCAACTCCCCTAGTGGTTAAAGCCCCTGTCACACGGGCCGGTTTTGCCGTAGTGAACCCGTAGTATTATGTAATAGTTATGTAACAGCTCTTTCCGCCGGTTTGGGGACCGGTTCTGGCAGCAAAAAGGGGCGGGGCAGCACCCGCCGGGTTACCCGCCGGGTGCTACGGGTAACCCGCCGGGATACCCGCCGGCTGCCACGGGTTACCCGCCGGCTTCCACGGGTGCCTCGGCGGGTTCTACGGGTGACTCTACGGGTTCTACGGGTTCTACGGGTGACTCGGCGGGTTCTACGGGTTACTCGCCGAGTTGTAGGAGTAAGCCGGCGAGTAGTAGGAGTAAAACTTGCAGCTTCCAGGAGTATACTTTAAAAGGCTGCTGCTCCCCTAATATTAGTCCGATTTTCGTCAAATAAAGACTGGATTGTAGTATAATTCATATTGACTCCATAGGTGTTTTCTGATTGAAAATAGACCAAATATTAAGCGAGATATTCGTCTGAGAAGGCGGTTGTCTGGTGGCGGCTGCTGCTCCATTAATATTAATCCGATTTGCGTCAAATAAATATTGAATTATAGAAGAGTTTATACTTATTCCACACATAATTTCAGATTGAAAATAGACCAAATATTAAGCATGATATTCGTCTGAGAAGGCAGCAAGGTGCTCTGTGTATGTTCATGACTTGAATGGTGTGGTCAATATTTTTTACCATTATATATACATTGTTTGGATGAGCTTTATTGCAATTAATTTCTACTCATTCTGCCAACTGGCCAATGGGAAGGACTTTCCTTTGGTTTTGTAAAGTCAATTAACCTATATATGTAATAGCAATCTGCCTTGACCGTTATGTCAATTGCTATTAGCATTTTGAATAATACAAAGAATGGGGTAAGTCATGCTTTTTCATCATTGATCACAAGCATTAATTGAAGTTCTGAATTTCAACTGATTCCTGTTTAATATGCATATTAAAGAGGGAGATTGTTTTGATCATGGATGGAACATGCAATATCAATATTGATTTCAGTTGGATTATTTTCAGAAACAACAACGAAATATTGATAATTTATACAAACTAGAGTATATCTATCTATAGATAGTTGTTATAGCTCCATAGACATCTTTATCAAGTCGGAATTTTATTGGCAACAAGCAAACAAACATTGTTTTATTTTCGTTTTTTATTGATGACGAATTAATGAATTATTGATAGTAACATATTATTAGGTGAAGATCTTATAACTATCTGTCTATCTACATATCTATATTCTATGAGGTATTACTAACTTTATTAACAAGAATATTCTTGTTTGTGCCTAGTATACTCCATTAATTTTCCCCACCTTAACTATTATATAAATTCTACACATTTCCCTGAATAATTCAGTCTTTATTTGACGAAAATCGAATATGTAGATAGACAGATAGTTTAGAGAGACAGATAGATTGATATGCTTATTATATAATATAGAATATCTAGCTTAATATTTGGTCCATATAAGTACATAAAAGATAGCAAATAAAATCACAGATCAAATCACAAATACTAATTACAATATCAATATTACATTTAAATTTTACAAAAATATACACAAAAAGATAAGAATGTTCACATGTATAAAAAAAATACCAATATACAAATATAATCATTGCCTGGTAATTACAATACAATACATTGTTTTTAATTAATGAAAGCAATTACATCTTTTTGTAATTGTGAATGACAATCAAGACAATGTCATATTACTGTGTCATCTTTGAACAAACTATGAAATGACAGGTCAAAGAACCCCAATTTAGGCAATTAGGCAATTGACACATGTATTGAGCATTTGCTGTATTCTCTACACCCATTCTTTATATCATTCAAAATGCTAAAAGCAATTGACATAACGGTCATGGCAGTTGGCAGAATGAGT
Organism: Alitta virens; assembly: GCA_932294295.1. Lineage (NCBI taxonomy): Eukaryota > Metazoa > Annelida > Polychaeta > Phyllodocida > Nereididae > Alitta > Alitta virens. The sequence continues at coordinate 27,349,056 of OW028575.1, forward strand.
AGAAATGAATTGCAATAAAGCTCATTCAAACAATGTATATATATCATGGTCAAAAATATTGACCACACCATTCAAGTCATGACCATACACAGAGCACCTGGCCACCGCCAGAGAACTGCATTCTCAGATGAATATCTCGCTTAATATTTGGTCTATTTTCAATCCGAAAGCATGATGGAATCAGTATGAACTATGCTACAATACAGTTTTAATTTGACGAAAATCGGACTAATATTAGGGGAGCGGCAGCCTTTTAAAGAAGGGCTCAGCCCTTCCTGCATTGATACAGTCAGGGCGCGGACGTCTGCGAGAGCACCACTGTTTGCCTACGCCAACCTAGCTACCTTCTCAGACGAATGTCTCGCTTAATATTTGGTCTATTTTCAATCCGAAAACACGTATGGAATCAGTATGATTTATACTACAATTCAGTCCTGATTTAACGTAAATCGGATTAATATAAATGGAGCAGCAGCCGCCGCAAGACAACTGCCTTCTCAGACAAATATCTCGCTTAATATTCGTTTTTTTTAAAATCCGAAAATACGTATGGAATCAGTATGAGCTATACTGCCATTCAGTTTTTATTTGAGGAAAATCGGACTAATATTAGAGGAGCAGCAGCCTTTTAAAGTATATACCTGCCTACGCTGACGCTGGTAGCAAAAAGCCGGCGGGTTACCCGTGAAAGCCGGCGGGTTACCCGTGAAAGCCGGCGGGTTACCCGTGAAAGCCGGCGGGTTACCCGTGAAAGCCGCCGGGTTACCCGTAGAACCCCTCAACAAGCCGCCGGGGTGAAATTAGGGACGAATAATTCGCCGGGTTCTACGGGCCACCCGCCGGCTTCCACGGGCCTCCCGCCGGCTTCCACGGGTCACCCGCCGGCTTCCACGGGTCACCCGCCGGCTTCCACGGGTTTTTTTGTTTTTTTTTACACCCGTGAGATTTCTACGGTTGTGCCATGCAAGCATGGCACAACCGGCTACCGGGGCCGGGTTTCGCGGCTTGGCCAAGGGTCCCACGGGTGCTTGACGGGTATCCACGGGTGGCCGTATTGGGGCCGCCGGCTTCGAGCCGGGTAGCGATTTCCGCAACTATTACGTAATACTACGGGTTCACTACGGCACAACCGGCCCGTGTGACAGGGGCTTAATAAGATTCACATAGAATAGCGCTGCCTAGTCCTCATTTCTGTCAATTTGACATTTACAATACACTGAAATAACATCAACATGATTTCAATTCAATAAAAAGCAAATGGAGCAAATTATTCACCAATTTTTAACATCAAGAAAGTCTGAAAAGGCACGGTGGAGCCATAGGCGTAGGGGACCCAAACATTCTGGGGGGGGGGGGGGGGCAAAGCCTTCCTTGCCCTGAAAATCACCCAGATGCCCTGAAAATGTACATCCACATAGTTGCTGCCCCCCCCCTCACCCCCCCCCCCCCTCACTTTAAAAGTTGGTTAAAAAAAACTCGTACTTCATGTGAGATTTATTATTGAATCAATTATTTATTTCCTGATCACGTAACTCTTAAATCACCAGGCATCACATTCAAACATTAGTCATGGGAAATGTGTACATCAACACAATGTCTACTCTAAGACAGTTAAGTACAATTTACCTCTTTATAGTACTAATAAAGCTATATGAACTTGATTACAGCACTGTATAATATCTCCTTTCCTCATCAATATCTACTAAAGTAAATTTTTGCACTACTGTAACATGATCTGGTAAATACCTGTCAATGCAGTGACCTTGATTGACTCAATGTAACTCTAAAATTAAGCATAAAAATGTAAATTCATAAACTATCCAATTAATGTAAATATGAAAGAGTAACACCTCCAACTGTAAAGATAATTATAATTATGAACTAGATTTGTCTCACCCTTTAGGCTCAGAGTCAATTTGATTGCTGAGTATATTATAAGCAAGAGACAAGAGTGTCCATGGACTGATCATTTATAACTTAAAAGAAGTATGACCACCTGTCTTTGCAACTACCAAATGTATCAATCATGCTATCCATGTCATTTTCAAACACTTTGTTTGCATATGAACGTTCAATGTTGATTACTGCAATATCAGAGAGTCTTTCTTGTCCCATTGTGTTCCTCAAGTAAGTCTTCATTCTCCTAAGACCACTGAAGGCTCTCTCAGCAGTACATGAAGTGGCTGGTATCACAGTAAATATCTTGATAACTTTTGCTAACTGAGGCACCATCTCCAGCAGCTCAGCTTCATGCAAGGCCTCATAAACTTCACTAGCCTTTGTGAATGATAGGTTATTGTCAGAGCGAAAGGCTTTGAAAATAGCAAATTCTGCTTCCAGCAGATCTTGATCTAGTTTGTAGAACTCTGCAACATTATTGAAGCTGCTGTCTGCAGGCTCATCACTCAGGGTAATGTCACCCAGGCCACAAAGAATTGATTGGTCATTGCTTTGAAACCTGCTTTGTAACTCAGAGATGACTCTGTCCAGTGCTGGAAAGTAGGTTTCCACTTTGTGGTGTGATTCTACAGTAACTGGATATTGATCCTCCATTGTTTCGCAACTTTCTCCAACAAGGGCTTGCAAACGTTTTGAGGGTTTGCGTTTTCTTGGAACAGTGAAGTCTTTTAAGTCAAAATCACTGTCCATAATCCAATCTTTTATTTTGGCATTGATGGATTCGCAAAATTTCCAAATTAAGTCAAAACTTCCATCATCCCTGCAATTCTCAAGGACTTGAATTGTGAGGTCTGCATTTCTTCTGGCAGTGGCAACATCAATATTCTTCCCTTGTAAATATCTAGCTAAGCTGCTAGTATTTAGCAGAAGCACTCTCAGGACACATAAACCAAGGACGAAGTTTGCATCACATACAGCGCCTAGAAGAGCCCTACTGTCAGCACAGGTTTTGGTGTCTTTGTCATCTGCAAGTGAGAGTAGGGCTTTTATTATTCTTTCTAACTCCCCATAGACTGCCTTAACTGCTTCATAACGGCAGGTCCACCTTGTCACACTCTGGGACTTCAAGCTGTACATAAGTGATTTGCCTTCTATCTCAATGTTATGCAGAACTGCATGTCTCTTTGGGCTTACTTCCAAGAAATTGTACAAGTTTTGTATTGTCCCAAGCGTGTTTCGCAAAAGTTGTACCTGTGTCATTGATGCCTGTATTGCCAGATTGAGAAGGTGTGCATAACAATGCACATACAGGGATTGTGGGGAGCATTCTTTCATTCGAGTTGCTAAGCCTTTGTTTGCTCCAGACATGTTTGCAGCTCCATCAAAACATTTACCAACGATGTCTTCAGCATTTAGACCACAGTCATCCAGAGTTTTTTTCACAAGATTGAATAAGACTTCACCCTCCAAGGACTCTGTGAGATAAAATCCTATAAAAGCTTCCCTTTTGGTGCCTTCTGTGACATAACTCAGGCAAATTGCCACTTGTTCTTGTCGACTGATGTCTGATGTCTCATCAACAATGATAGAAAATTTGCCACTGTCGCGCACATCCTTGAGAATGTGGTCAAGAACATGTTCTGCTATGATGTGAAGTATCTCATTCTGTATATCAGGTGAGGTCCATTGTGCATGCTTAGAAAGTTGACTTTGAAGTTTAATTTTTAGCCATGGTAGATCTTTACAGCGCATGCTGAGCAATTCAAGGAAATTGCCTCTGTTTATGTCTGAGAGATTTCCCAGATTAGTGCGATCCTCTTCATGTGCCCGTTGAGCAATATTTTGCTGTGCTGTGTAAAACAGACATTCTATGATAACTGCTAAATACTGCCGGTTCATTTGAACAGCTGCTTGATGTTGCTCTTGCACAAGATTGAGGATTGTCTGCTTCTTCGTTTCAGCAGCTTTGGCATTAAACCACTTTGTCATTGCTGTACAATGCAGGCCACTTTGGGCATGTTTTGTAAGTCTTTCTGGCTTTTTCCAGTTCGTGAAAGTAAACTTGTAGTCAGAGTAAGTTTCACAAGCATAGCATGATGCTTCAGACTTCTCAATGGAATAACTAAGCCAAGGGTGTTGTTTGTACCAAGCTGGGTTAAAATCTCTGAAACCTTTTTCATTGCCGAATCTTTGAGGTTGATATTTACTGAGCTCTGGCTGTTTTGGCCCATGTTGTGTGTTTGTTTCACTTTTTGAACTTCTTTCGTTGTGAGAAGATATTTCATACTCATTATTTTCAGTGTCTGAACTTGTGAAGGCATCTGCATCAATTGACTCAGTTTCTGGAGGTTTTGCAGTAGGTTTCACAGCTTTTGGTATTTTCATTTCCTGTGTGGGTTGATCTATGTCAACGATTGCATCATCATCTAGCTGAGGGATTTCATCGTCAAGTTTTTGCTCCATGGCCATATTGTTAGCAATGTCAGGGACATCATCAGATTTCTGACTTCTGTCACCAATGTCTCCAATACTGGAGCATGACAGGATGCACTCCTGATTGGGTTGATCTTCTTGTGGTACATTTGTTTCCAATTTTTCGACTGCCCTATTCTCAACCTGAGGAGTGATTTCTGTGTCTAAATTTAATATTTGATCCTCAGTATTGTCTTCTTTACTTAAACTGTTCATTGTGTTCAAAGAGCTAAACATTAACTTGGGCTGCTTGGGATCCTGAGACAATTTTATAAATTTCACCTTCTTCCCATTGTGCCTCACTTTGATGTGATTGTCTGAATTGTCAGAGTTTAATTCTTTGTGACACTCTTCGCATTTAATTCTCTGTCGGTAGACACGTTTTCGAGGTCTGCTTGTACTTGCCATGATAAACTTTCCCTGTAAGACATCCAAAATGGTTGAATTTAATGATACTTGATTGTATACATAATCTCTGGAATTAAACTGGCTTGAGGATCTTCTAACAAAAATCACCTTAGACTTTGCTTGTAGCTTATAGCCCAGTGGTGGTTACATGTGGTTACAGGTGTACATCATCAGTACATGAATGTAACCTGATTTTGTAAATAAATTGTCATATATACTATGATATAGGGCACTTGGGTAATACTAGATATTTAAACTTGGGTTCATTTGACAATGGTACAAGAAAAGCCACAAGAATATTTACTTACTTTTACAAAGGTGGGAGAAAACCACAAGGGTGGGGATAAACAAGGAAGTTGGGGAAATTCCATTGGTAGGGCAGCGCCCTCCTGTATCATTAATATGACTCATCACCCTTGGCATGATGTGCCCCCTAGTGATGACTGTTGAACTGTTGAGTTGTATTCCGGGAGGGGAGTTTTTTTTCCAATGGATCTGCTCAGATCACAGGAATGGGCAGCTGCTTCATTTGCCCTGAAATCACTCAGCATTTGCCCTGAAAATGACTTTGGCCTGATTCCAGGGGGGGGGGGGGGGGCGGTTGCCCCCCCCCCTGCCCCCCCCAGCCCCTACGCCTATGGGTGGAGCCACTGTCATGTGACTGCTGGGGGTGTTGCAATGGCGAAAGCATGAACTAGCAAACGTGAATTAATGAAAATGCTCTTTAAAACGATATTTCCAGTGGCTTTTTCAGTAATATCTGAGTGCAAGCTGATAGTAAACCGAGCATTCCTCGCGTGCATAACGACGAAATAAGGTATGCTAACAAGTTTATTGAGAAAAGTGTGTCGTAAATGTCAACTTACTAGAATTCCTATGCAAGTTGTTTCGACCCTACATCGCATCTAATGCAGTGTAGGTCGGTTCTGGCTACTTCGCACCATGAAATACCTTTGCCCCCTGACAGTGTGTCGTACCATGAAAGTAATTCAGTTATTATAACTGCAGGCAACTTTGTAAGTGTGGCAACAATTTCTCATCTCCTCCTCCTTTAATTCTCCTCCCCCCCCCCCCCATCTCCTCTTCATTTTGTGACAGATCTTGATGCAAGTTGGGGTGTTTCATATTGTCTGGAAGCCTAAATTTGCATGCCCGTATCTCTAAATATATTTTACCTGGATAATGTTTATCTGTGGCAATGTAAATTTGTCGATGGCGAACAGTTCATAAATAAATAAATAAATATAAATAAATAAATATATATATATATATTTTTTATTTTTATTTTTTTTATTTAAAAGGGCTGAAACTAAGCTATCAGAATATTTGTCTCATCTCTGTAAGTGAATTAATTAGGCCGGAGCTATAACCAAATAAAGTTTGGGAGCTATCTTTGGACTTGTGTTGGGTGATTTCCCGTATCTGCCAGAATCAAATCCAATCATTTTTTCTACATGATCTCAAATAATATTTCACTTTGAAAACAATTTCTGGCCTTAAATTTGAGTGATCAAATGTCAAAATTGGCAAGACTCTGAAAGCCTTCGTCTTTTTGCTTAATTTGTTGTACTTGACACTTTATCAACTTTGGTATTCAGTTTTCAATAAATATAAATGTACATAATAACCCACAATCATGGGTAGAGTAGACACATTTATTGCAGTTAATTGACAAGAATGTTATGCACTGTAGATAGTTTTCCTATTGTTCTTAGCGGGATATAAACAAAATGTTAGCCCCCTCCTGAGAGCAAACTGCTTTACTTGCATAATAAGAGCAGTTAAATTCAAGTAATTGAACAAATTAGTAAAATATGTTAGGTATTTTGTTGTTTATATAGAGTTAACTAACGTATTTTGTTGACTAAACTCCTTGGCTGGGTTGCGGCCTTGACTGATGTAGTTATATGATCGAAGCCAACTGCCCGCCCGAGAATCGAGCTCCTGGCAAGGGCACTGAAGCAGAAACCCACGTGGTTGTGTTTTTGTTTACATCTGCAACTATGTACAAATGTGACCTAGATTATTTCGTCACACGCCTATGGACTGTTGTCATGGCCTACTTAGCCTGAAACTTCCTATTACTGATGGTTGCATCTCTCTAATAATTTATAAAAGGTATGTAGATAATTGACCTTCAAACTACTATGAATGTGTATTCTGAATGTGTGTGCAACCGATTTCAGGGGAGAATTTCTCTGAATAATAAATGCCTGATTATGTCATACTATTCGCCGGTTAGCATATTATAATGGTTTGCTAAGGAGGATGTGATATGTTGGATAGCATTGGTTATACATTGTTATAGTATAATGTGCTATGTATGCGATTGCTTTTCACGAGTTAGTAGGCCAATTCTAAAATAACACTGGGATCCACAACACAGACAGTTGAGCCAAGCTGTTATGACTCAGATCTAAAACTTCTCTTGCAGTTATAGTTCAAAATTGGGCGGTTTGTAACTTGTTTTTATATATAGGCCTATGCAAATATGCAGAATTGTTATGGGGTTTATTATTAGAAACTGGCGATGTAGGCTGTTGTGCAGTTACAGAAATGATACACAACTGTAAAAAACTGACAGATCAAGATCGAGTAACTTACAAATGGCCATGCAGTTTACACGAAATGCAATGGGGATTTAGGGGATCAGAAAATGGAGCCCCCACCCCATGAACTTTCAGCTATCATGAGCCAACACTCAGGCTACCTGTATATTAATTGGGGCTGAAGTTTTACAAATGATACTTTTAAAATACCACTGATGAAAGTAATATCGATATTGTGTTTTAATGTACATTATATAATATTAATGGATTTCTTCATGTGGCCTCACGCTAGAGATATCATAATATGTTATCTTAGTTACGTCTCCTTGTGTAATAGTTGTGAATATAATGAAAAAAATACGAATCTGAATCTATAGGGTCTGAAAGGTAACCGCCCCCCACCCCCTAGACCATGTATATAATATAATTTATTTATGTAATAAGCATTCTAAGCAATTATGCCTCTTGGGACTTTTTGCCTTTGTATATTTTCCCAAGTAAATTACGCCATGTAGCTCTTGTTTTACTAGCTCCGCTGCTGGGCCTTTGTTTTACATGTATGTGTATATATGGTTATTATATTCCTGATGTAAAATTTGACCTCGGGAGTTTTATATTTAATTTAATTTAATTGAATATCTGTCTTTGGTCAATGAAGATATATCACTACTAAATGTTAACCTTTAAAACCCAATTAATAATCAGTTATACATACTCATAATAACAAGGATTCATAAATACCATTAAATGATATCATTTAAAGTATAACAGAGAGTACTATTTTTTGCTTTGTGTGTGCGCGTGAGAACGAAGAAAATAGAATATATATTGAAATATAAGAAAAATAAATGCTGTATTATCCAGTAAGCTATATCGGCAATTTCGTGAGATTTGATATGTGGAAGTGTATGTACAAATTCAAAATATGTAGTTCCAGCGAATTAAGTATAGTGGCTCCAAAAAAAATAAAAATGTTACTGTAATGATCACGATTTAGCGTTCAATGACAAACCTTAACCGTTTGTTCATTCAACCGTGAAAATTAGCTAACAGATCTAATTTCCTTTTCATTGCTAGCAAGTGAGTAATGAACCGCCTTAACAATTAAGGGCTAGTTTAAATTCATTCTTTTGCAATTCATTAGTCATGGGTGGTAAAATACTTCAGAATTTAGACAACGTGCAAGCTGTTGCCAAATGATCACAAAAAAATATGATATCTAGAAGATATTATCTACATATTGTAGAGTTCTTCAAAGTAGAATTGTCGAGGTAAAAAAAAACAAGAAAAAAAAAAAACTTGGGGTTAGGCCAAATTGTTTATCTATAGGTTTGAGTACGATGGGCAATTGAGATATACCGTAACGGAGGGTATTTTCGACAGTGCGGGTATTTTCGACACTCACATTTTAAGAGTATTTTCGACTTCCACATTTTAAGAAAAAATATAATAAATTGTTAACATTTTAATGTGAGTGTCGAAAATACTCGCCCTGACGATAATACCCTCCGTTATTACGGTATAGGTTTCCTGCTGATGCCTTTATATTTCAATTAGAGGGTTTTGAAATTTACCTGGGTTTTAAAATGGTAAATTGTACACGGCAATTACTTACAATGTAACCTGGAATAAAATGAAGGAAAAAGTATAGAATAAATCAACATTTATACATTGTCACACACTCAGATATTACTTGAATAAAGAAAGATATCAAGAACTAATTAGATTTACAAACGTAATTACCACTGAGTACAACACAGCATTTAAAAAGAAGTATATTAAGGCCAATTGAGCAAGTGGAACCTGTTAACATTTACCTACATACCTGAGATTTAGCCCCCCAAAAAAAAATTATTTGAAAATATTTAGGGGTTCATAGTTGGAAATCCAATTTTTTGGGACCATTTAGAGGTCCTGGACGGGGTGAGATAGTGGTTTTAGAGGAGCTGCCCAGCTTGATCATTTCATGATGGTGGTTCGAATCTGATACCTCATGATGAGCAAGTTTAGCATCACGTGTCTTGACCATTAGGCCACAGCACTTAGAAAACTTTAACTGAAATCGCATCCGTGCCTTGACCACTTCCACACTATGACCAATAATTTTCTATTTGTATAATGACTTGTAATAAACTATGAAAGCGGTCAAGGCACGGAATCAAAAAACAATTAATTTAGCGGCCGTTGAGCCAATCAGACATGGCGATGCATCAAAAGAAGTGCCTGCTGAACAGCCCGAAAGCATTCCAACCACTTTTTAAAGACCAGCAAGTTTTCTTGGTGCTTAAATGCAAAGTCCTACTTATTCGAGAGAAATAATTCACTGAATTCAGTCTCACCATAGTTTTTTGCAACTATTTTGACATTAATGTTTTTATTTTTTTTATTTCATCAGCCTGAACAAAATGAAACGTATATTGATTTCCAAAATGAATGCTTAATGAATTGACAAAGTAGTCTGACAATGTTTGGGTTCCCCAGTTCGAATTAGTCAACATCATCAAATGATGTACTCTAGTTACCGGTTTTATGTCAGTAATTAATAGGTTTGATGATATTAATTTCATGTAATGTCTGCTCTAGATAAGAAACAACCTTTATATGTAAACATAATTGTATTAGTCACTCATAAGCCCGTGCGGGCTGAGGATACTAACGATTTGTAATGTTTAAGTTTATGTATCCGTGTGACTATAATACAGATATTTCATTCATTCATACTTGCACTGGTTAATGTATGGTAATGTATGTAAGACTCAGAAGAATATTACATATCTCGTGGGCATATGCATTTAAACAGTGGATAATTACAATGAATCTTAGTTGCCCCATTGATATATTCTTGGCCCAGCTATGACAATTGCGTAGGGTGGATGGACCAAACTCCAGCCCCAAATCACAGTGCCGTTAACTTCCATCAAAATAATGTAATTCCTGGACATGCTTGGGGTAATAAGTTGATTGCCGGGAATTGAAAACTTATGTTATTTGCAACACATTTGCTTATAATTGAGTAAAATATATTGATTTACATTGATGCCAAAAAACTTAAAATCAGACATGTCAAAAACTAAAAAAATTGACCAAATTCCAGCCTTTGAATTTAATTCCAGCCTAGGGTGTACCAAATTTCAGCCATATTCTTGCAAACAATTCCTGCACTCTGTAACTACTTGCCTGTGCTATGGAAATGGGATTTGATGGTGCACATGTATATGTGGTGATGTCAGTTAACAGATTACCATATTCTATCACTATCAATTGTAAAATGGTAGCAAGTGTGATGGCCTTCCAATATAATATAGGGCAAAGTTGAGTAATATGGGCAGCAGTATAATATAGGCACCTTGCAGTAACCGAATGCCATCAGTGGTACATGCTCACACCTGGTGGAATTTTCAAGTATATTCAAGGTCATCATCTGTAAAGCAGACAGCACATTTGAGGCTGCTATTGTTTTCATGTAATGCAGACTTAAATATTTACCCTTGATTTCTTTCATTGTTTTTTTTTTAAGTAAAAGCCTGTAGCATATGCTAATTTGGTGTAGATATTAACCTGAAGTTTTTTTCATAGTGAATACTCTTTTGTTTGATTCTCACTCATTTGCAATGGCCATGTGATGTCAACAATTCTCAGCCTAAAATGGATACCCAATATGGCCATAGGTGATTTATGCTTTCTTTAGTAATACTTATTGTCATCATGTAAGGAGTGAAACATTTAAAAAAAACTATCACATGTGGATAATATCAGATAAGTGTACTGTTCAGATTCATGCCACTTTTGTGACTTTTGTAAAGTGTGAAAAATAGACATGGGCCCATATATGTTTAACATGAGCACTGCTCATATTAAACATTTCTCTTGCCCATATTAAACTTTGGCATTTATATATATAGCTGAAATTAGTATAGTTTAATATGGGCATTTATTTCATTTTTCTAAGCCATGCTATTCCAAAACTATTATGGATATGCATATTATATGCTCAGGATGTATAGCTCATTACCTAAATTAAATCAAGCAAAAATAATTATGCATTTTCCATATTAACTTTCATCACAGCATTAGCGAGACAGAAGTATAGACATACCCATATAACCCAACTTTACCCTATGTCTCATACTTTACAATGACATCTATAAAATTAAAAGACTTGAAGTGTATATACATCTGGCTTCGGTTTGATCATCTCATTCCAAAATATATATTCTTTGTGAGCAAGACATATTCCTAAATAACAAGGAATTTAGGCATTATCCAGGCCTTAACCCCCAAAAAACAGGAGCCACTTTTTGCATGTTTAGACACAAGCATAATAAGTGGTGTTAATTCCAGGTCTTTAATTGTGCCATTAAATGAGTTTATCAAGTTGATTATAGAATTTAACAATTTTGGCACAATTTGATCCATGGGAACAGAGAAAAAGGAAATCAAAAGTGGCTGGAATTAGGTCCATACACCCTAATTGTTTATTGACTCATGTAGAATTTGGTAGATATAGATAGATAAATAGATAGATAAATAGATCGGTAGATAGATCGATAGATAGATAGATATTATACTGACGGTTTCAAAGATGATAAAACACACTGCTTATGCAGTCTCTATTAAATCAAAGACGTAGATCATTGCTTTGTTTTGTTTGAAAAAAGTAAAATTCAAGTGCTCGTGGACAGAGCCAATCTTGTCTCTCCAGAGACACTTCTATCCCCAACCAGCCAAGAGATTTGACCAACAGAGGGATTATCCTAAAATGTTGATTACTTTGTTTCATAAACATTCTGGGTTGGCTGGAGATATTCTTACCACTTTTCGGCACTATAAAGCATCAATATATGAAAATAGTCCATTGCGAAAATATTGGCTCTCTTAGGAGTTGTGACTTAATTAACACATTCAGTACTTCGTGGCTGCATCAATTACAGCTTGAAGTCTTTTGGGATAACCCTCAAGAAAGATGGTGTTATTTTCTTCCACGTTCATGACAGAACTTCAAACAAATCATATCAATGAGAACTGCTTTTTTCAACATGTGCCACAAATTTTCAATGGGGATCAGCTTGGCCATTCCAGGACTTGAACCTTTTGCCAAGCCTCAGTTGCCAGGCATTTAGGAATGTTTTCTTCCAAGACAATGTCTCGCGATACCTGTCTCCATTCATGATCCTTTTAATTCTGATAAGTCTTCACAATGGCGTTCAAACATTTTTGACCAAATGGTCAAGTGCAACTGGCAACTCACACAGTTGTCACTTTGATTGACAGTTGCTTGTTCAACCGTGGCAATGTTATTGTTTTAGAATCATTGGAGCACCAATTTACCTTTATTTGCTGGCTCAGACGCATCACCACTGTTCTTTGTGTTGTATCAATTTGGTCTTGGTTTAAAAAAAAAGTAATCCTATCCTATCCTATCCCACAAAGAAAACATTTTGAAATACATGCATTCTTGGTAATGCGTGAATTAATTAGCTGAAATACTTGTTATTAGGACAACTGTCTGCATGAAGCATGGTTAAAACCCTTTTTTATTTTTTTTCATATTTGCACGGTGCCCTCACTACTGAAGTTTCAAAGGAAAAAGATACGTTCTATAAGGATAAATAAAAAAAAGTATTATATATATATACAATGCACTGTATAATACAACTATAAAAGCACAGGTTTGCAATGGACATAGATAGATGGATAGATAGATAGTTGATAGTTAGATAGATAGATAAGGTAGATAAGATAAGATATATAGATAGATAGGTAGATTTTAAATTCAGTTTTTTATATTTGTACCAGTTTTTTGTCATAATTTAAAGGCTAGGTTTTTTTGATGTTTTTTATCTTCAGAGGGACATGTGATTGTATATATGTTAACCTGTGAAATATAATTAATGAATACATTTGTCTGTATTGATCCATTCTACAGGACTACTTTTTTTTCTGATCACTGCCTTGCTCTTTGGTTTGTTTTATCAAACCCAAACATTGTCACGGTTGGCTGATTAGGTATCAACAAAAGTGGCAACTGACAGAGCAACAGTTGCATTCGACAAAAATTTTTGAACGCCAACATGACACTACCACCATCATGCTTCACAGTTGGGATGGCTTAACTCCAGAGGACGTCATGTGCCTCCAAGCGGTTAAGGGCCTTAATAAGGCAGTCCCCAGCCAATGAGAGTCTTGGATCCACACATGACTTCCTCTGCAATGTAGCTTCCAAGTCTATCAGACTGATTTCCGAGTCTATGAAACTGGTTGTAATGCCCTTTTTATAATAGCTTTCTTTCCACTTCTGTTTTATTCAGAAGTGTGTTTAGTGTGCTTTGCATTGAGTGGACGAGTTCCTCCAGAACATCTATATTTGAACATTTTTGTCTAATTGGCCACTTCCATGTGCCCTTGAGGTGTCTTTGAGGTCAACGCGCGAGAGGTCAAGTGCCATCTGTTGACGGGAAGGAGGCATGGGTCCTAATTGTCATTTCTAGACGTCCGCCACAGCCTGCTTTGTTTGTTTAGCACACTTTTCACTTGTACTACTTAGGTGATATATTTCCCAAGTATCTTAGTATGTGTTTAGTCCAAATTGAAGTGGCAAAATATGAGAAAGTCTAGACCTAATTAAAAAAAGAAAAAGCTAATAACATTTTGTCCTCTGCCATTTTATGAAATAACCTTTTCCTTTACCTTGTGTGATATATTTCCATTTCTTGACTTTGAGGTGACCTAAAATGGATTTTTTTAATGTTAATTTAAGTGTTTTAATTAGGCCTACTGTGGGCATCATCTAATTCTGAAACATGCAAGCAGACTGGCTAATATGAGCTTTAATTGTTCAGTTGAAATGAACCTTATCCTTCCAAGGTAACTCTGTCCTCCCTAGGAATCCATTGTGGTGTCTCGGTAATTCAGTGCCCAGTATCCCATGCCGATTAGTTTTGTGCAATCTTTTAATAAATGAATTTGATAAATGGATACATATATTATAAGTAAATAAAACATCGAATATATTACATCATTGTATAGTTACGAATCTAGCCATTTTGGCTAAACGATTATATATGTAGACCTATATTATATTACCTATATCATATATGACAACAGTATGAATTGAACAGAAGTTTGGTGCCTGATACCTACTGGGGGTTGCGTGGGGGTTGCATAGAAGTTGCATAGGGGTTGCATAGGTGCAAATGACATCCGCATCCCGTAGTGCAAGGAGGCAAAAGTAGTAGTTGTCTGTCCGAATAACATCGCTGCTAATCACGATAGGTCATGTGATTGGCTATTAATGACCACAGGTGACACAATATGACCCCCAGGAGTACCAGGGAGGACGCGGTGACAGCTGTGATGACGTGATGCTGACGCAGCGACGTCATCTCGCTGCGTTCCCAGATTGTGTGCAGTGGCCAGACCTGTGCGGCAGCCGGAGGTCAAGAGAGAAGCTGATAGAATCGGGAAGGTCACTGGCTTCTTGTGTCACATGCGCATTTTTATTATTTTGAACACTTGCACACATGCTTTATACTCTAATAACTGGATGCTATAATACTACGAAGTAAAAATTCAGATTTATAACCTACGTGTTGGAAAACTATTAGCTTGACTTACAATATCTTCAGTTGGATCCATTGTATAGATGACTAACACGGATATAGTTATTACACGCTGGGCTTCAGTGTAGCTAATATAGCTCTCTCTCTACAATCATTGCCTAGTCGTTTTTGCCAATTCAGGAGGCAGTCCACACATAGAGTGATGGGAATATTTCTGTTGAATTTGTGTAACTTTTAAGCTGTGATCAGGATAAACGGGAATTTGACACCACATTCTGAACTGTTTATTATTTGAACATCTTGCATAACTTGAGAAAAGAATTTGATTGAGCAGCAGAGGGAAATGTGGTGTGTCAACATCACTAAGTAACTCATGGATAAGAACAGCTGTTGGGGAAGTCAATATGGCCAAGCTCTACACAGTCATCTCAAGTCTGGATTGTGCGAATACACCCATGGACACTCCAGAGCCACCCAGACGACACAAGGCAGTGAGTCGCAATCACATTCTAAAGAGTCATTCATGTCAAAAAGAAAGCAAAGAAGCTAGGGCGAGTGGATCTGAAAAGACTCCAGGAAGAAGTAGTAAGTCGCCAGCGCTGAAGTCAAACATGGCGGGATGCACCGGGTGTTCCAGCACTGAAGTTGCGGGGAGCAACTGGAATAACGGCAGGAAAAAGGATTGTGGTGCAAAAAGACAAAGTGATTCAAAAGGTCACTCGCAGAAGAGCAGTGCTCCATTTGTGCAAGTGGCCAATGGAAATTCACAAAATCGAAGATCCAATTACAGTCACCGAAGTCGATCGGGACATTCACGGCGCAGAGTGACTTTGGTCTCCATGAAAAACAATTCCAAACGAAGCAGTAGCAGTTTAAGCATCCTTGGAAACAGTAACCATGCCAACGCTCATCCCCGAAGAGCCCAAAGCTGTGGCAGTCTGCTGGATTCTGCTGGTCAGGAGGACAGATTGGCTGTTATCAGTGATGATGAGAGGCTGGAACAAGCTTTAGGTAATTAATGAACAGCTGCAAGGTCTAGATTTTAATCAGCTAATGTCATATCATTGATGAGGTTATCATATGATCTATTTGCTTTCTATGTTTGGGACATTCCAGACAAATGTCTTAAATGATGTGAATTTATCTGACCCAAAATTCAATCGTTTTACAGTAAAGGTCAATTGAATGACATAAAAAGGAAACTTGGAGGGTATTTTTTATTTTATTTTTTCGAATATATTTTGGAAGGGTTGCAGTATTTAACTGTTTTTCATCAAGGGACACCCATTTTGTCCACAACAAGGACGCTGGCAATGGGCGCCCCTTTTATGTCGAGTGTTACAGTAGATTATTTACATACATACATCAATTAGTGTTAAGGAGCACCCTCTAACATCAGCTAATATGGTGTTGATATCCTTTAGGCTTAGATTATATTGGTGAACTCCTTTATGTACAGAATCAGATTCAGCTTTGATCCTTCTTATCAGGATTTACAACATTGCATTACTTGCAAACCCAAGGATAGTAGCCAAGTAAAGTATTTCTTTCGCTAAAAAGGTACCACACTGTATGACATTCTCAAAATTTTAAATATATTTATCCGCACACAGTATGGTGTATAACATTAAGCAAAAATATAAATGATTGCAATGATAGACTTTAAAAACATAAAAGAAGAAAATAAGGAAAATCATATGATTATGCAGTACACACAGCGTAAAATATGACCTTCAGGTCGTTAGTAAACCCTTCTACTGTGCCTTCATATTTGTATACTATATTTAACAATTCATTAATTTGTCCAACTACGGGTTCTACATCA
This sequence comes from Alitta virens, assembly GCA_932294295.1. Classification (NCBI taxonomy): domain Eukaryota; kingdom Metazoa; phylum Annelida; class Polychaeta; order Phyllodocida; family Nereididae; genus Alitta; species Alitta virens. The sequence continues at coordinate 27,365,768 of OW028575.1, forward strand.
GTATATCTTTGACATAAGCATCTTTTGGTCTGTACAATACTGCAAGATAACAATTGCCCAATACTGCATTCAATACTAAAGATCAATGACAAATTAGAATAAATAATACTGTTTCCATCAAATAATGCTTCTTCAACAATAAATTTCACTTGAACACTTGTAGACTTTAACATCATTTGAATAATTTGAATAAATCTGCAATAAATTTGCTTTAAGGCACCAAGTCTTCCAATAAAACTTAAATTCAATACTTAAATTAAAAATACCCCTCCCTAAATGTGATCTGTGTTATTAGAATATTTGCACTGAGCAAAAGCATTACATCCTCCAGGCAATGACCAGTTGTATCTGAAGGGCAGGAACCAGGTGTGACCGTGTGAGGTGGCCACAAGACTATTTAGTTAATAAGGATCAGAATTATATATTCTTATTCTCGGACCTGATGAAATATTTTTGGAAATTATGCAGTGTATCTTGTGTGTATGTTTGATTGTATTGGGTCTATCCCCCCCCCCCCAAATCTAGGCATGAATGTTTTAAATGCGTCCTTAAATCATGCATCCTTCCTTTCATAATTCTAAAATGAGGGAGTTTTAATATATTAACATATAAAGTTCTGATTCAGTTAATCTCGGGAAACTTTAGGTTAAGTTGGCCATTACTGGCAAAGATCATTATCCAAATATACATATATCTTTTACAGCTAATTTCATAGACTAGGAAACTAGTGTCATACACTGTGAATCCATGCCTCCCATTGGCTAAGGCAGTCAGGGTTAGGGTTAACCCATAAGAGTCAACCAATAAGAGTCCTGGACTCACATGATGTTCTCTGGAGCTTAGGTCCCAAGTAAGTCAATGAGCTTCTATGAGATTGGTTTCCAAGTCTACAAAATGGGCTGTAATGTATGCACTTTCCCATATGAAATGTGCTTTTTTGCTCATTAATTATTCCAGGTCAGTCAGGAACGACTTAAATTTACATCATTGAACGTGCTAAGGACCTTTCAATTCATTATTTTATTGCAAAAATAATCAGGGATAATGGGAACAAATAGACTGAGTGGGGATGTGTATTCTCGAATGCAAAATGGATTTTCTAAAATTACATGTATGACAAGGTAGTTGGATAAATAGATAGATATACAGTAATATATACAGATAGGTAGATAGATAGATAGGTAGTTAGATATACAGATATATATACAGATAGGTAGATAGATAGATAGCTAGATAGATAGGAAGGTAGATAGATAGATAGATAGATAGATACGGAAAGTACAGCCCTCTTAAGGCTAGTCCATACCCTGAAAGACATTGTATGTGATTTCATGAAACTAAATGAATAGCCACCTTTCATGTCTGAACCTGTTGTAAGAAAATCGTAGACGTCTCATTGTAAAGCGCCTTAAAGCATTTATATTTTAATGTATTTGGCGCTCTAAAAGGCTGTATAATAAATAAATACAAACGATCATTTGGGGGAAAAAACGTGCACTTTGGCTTTAGCTTCCTGATTTTGTCGTTACTTGAGAGTAATGTATTGCCCCTACTTGAAAAAGCCTGTTATGTAGCATACTACACTCAGTACAATGCTGCACTGGTCTGATCTGCTAGCCTACAATGTATAGGCATGTGAGATGACAGGTGAAGTGTTCATTTCCTTTGTAAATGTGTATTATTTGCCTTATAAACTATGTTGGACAGATGCTAAGATAAGTTGTGGTTGTTAGACATGGAATAGACGACACTAATAGTGTGGAAGCATGAAAACAATTCTGGTGTAAATGAGATCGTTTCATAAAAATGGTCGACTCCGCTGTAGCCACCTATTCCTGGCTGTGGCTGTAGCTATAGCTAATAGCCGCTAAAAAATATCTTATGTATCATAAATATGTACTTTTAGATCTGGCTTTGGGCCAGCTATAGCCAGACAGTTCCGGTTAGTGGCATGTGGCATCATACAGCAGAGGTTGTCTAGCTTTGTCTTAAGTTACAATGACAGACACCCATATTCCGTACAATGGATGTTTGTCATTCGTGATTCAGAGAGACATCTAATCTTTGCTATCATTGCATATTGACTTGGCCAAGATAAGAATTACCTAATGCAATGTCCTTATTTTGATTGATGGGGTGATTGAGCAATGTATAGTTAGTTGTTATAGTAAGACAGACTGAAAAAACACCAAATAACACAAAACGAATCATGGATATTATTAAAATAAAAAGCTTAGATGCTGAAGTCGTTTACCAAAAATGTAGAACTTAAATAAGATATGTAGGTTATTGTTGTCTCCTTGACCATATAGTATAATAATAATTATGATAATTTATATAGTTGTACCATCAGACTGATTTATGTATGTAAATGTATGGTCAAAATAAAATATTCTTGACTCTATATCCTTTAATCAAATAAATAAATCTTTCGTTAATTACTGTACTATATTGAGAATGTATGTTGAGAAAAATGCTTCAAGACTTGAATTAAATATAATAATATTATATGTAAACTAAGATTAATAAATACTAAAAATTTATTGCCAGTATTGGTCATAACCGTGCACAGGATTGGTCATAACCGTGCTCAGATAAGATAGACTATCTCTAGTCATGTCAATATATTATTTGCGCTGATTATAGATAAACAAAGGGGGGGTCATTGCTAAATGATATCTCTATGACGTGTAAACTGCAGTTCATGTGATTTGTCAGCGTTCTGTTTACGACTTACAGACCAAACAAAGCTTTTGAGGAGTTCCTTGTGAAAGATATGTGGCGATAGTATTACCTTAAGGATAGACGTCTAAATTTTCAGGTATTTGTTGTATGTAATTATAATGCTGAATTATCGTAACCTCATAATGACTGGAATGACCATTTGGTCTAAACTTGTATATGTCACGTCTGCCTTGTTATTCGATTTGTATTTATTGTTCATGTATAACTACTCATTGTCAGGTACTACTAAAGTGAATTATCGAAGTCTACTCCCACACATACACTGCTAATATTTAGATCTGAATTTACAATATTAGGGAACGTTCTCATGGTAGAACTATACATTTTCTTTTTATGTAATCACTCGAAGATGTCATAAGGTGTCGTACTAATTCTCAGGAGTCACATATTCCATTTATTAACATATTCCAGTTATTCACATATTATGGTGTGAAATATTGTCCCAAAAATTAACAAAGAAATTGTAAGAGCAATGCTTCTACCTGGAAAGGGGGCCTATTCACGTATATGAGCTACATTGACCAGTTGTTCCAGTTTTAACTTTGAAGTATCGCGATGATTCATTACAAAGATCACGAAGAGGTGCTTCAAAGCACTTCTTGTTAAACCATGGCACCACTTGATAGTTCTAGATAATATTTTGGGTGGCGTGTTCTCTTTGATAATTATGTGTGATTTGTTTCTGGACTAATTTCTTGCCAATCTTTTCAGCATCCACCATGTTGCAACAAATCTTAAGGGACATGTACATAGAGCCCGAGCTCCTGTCTGAACTTGACGAGGAGCAGAAACAAGTCTTATTCTGCAAAATGAGAGAGGTTCGTCTTTTGTATTGTCACTCATATCTAGGTTCTAGTGTTCATTATTGTCTAATTAGCTGTCACACTTGTTTGAGCTTGATGACTTGAATATATGGTTCAGTTAAACAACTCAATTGCAATTACTGAATATCTCCTATCACAGGAACAAATAAGAAAATGGAAAGAAAAAGAAGACAAATTAGATTCAGAAGGCAAGAAGAATTCCTCCTCAAAGAAACCAAAAAAGCCTGGTGAGCAAAAAGGGGTGGTGTGACAAACTAGTGTGAGTGGGGCAAACATTTAACGATAATTCATTGAGCTTGTACTGTATCCACAAAAAATTCTAGTGTAACTGGTCTTTAGGTATATTCTGTATGGTAAATACTTTGGTGGTCTTATGAACCTTTCCACTTGGGGTGCCCCACCCATAACAAACTATTTGGCCCAATCAAAAGGTGTTTATTATAACTGATTTTGTAATATGGGAATCTGGTGTCAACCTCAGGCCAGACTTTACAGCGGGCTTGTTATAAATGGTCTAAATGTATTCTTTATTATATGAAGTACACAAATTTGTTAGACCTTACTAGCTGGGTGGCCACATGAATAAGGTAAGCATCAGTTCTGGATTAGATTCTCTGCATGAGATTAACAATCTACAATTTACAATTGATCTTCAGGCGTAAAAAGCACTAGCATCGTTATTATTTTCCAGGGGGTAAAAACCGAAAGGTTGACTGGCTTATGGCGAAAGATGGGCAACCATGGGTGTGGGTTATGGGTGAACACGAAACTGACAAAACAATAGATGACATACTAGAAGAGGAAGCCCAGTCGAAAGCGAAAGAATTGGCGGAGGTGGAAGCGGAGGAGTTACGCAAGAAAGCGGAGGAGGAAGAGGAGATTAATTTAAAAGAAGAGGAAGAGAAATTGAGGAGGGAAGCCGAGAGGGAGGCAGAAGAACTGAGGTGAGGGAAAAGTTCATTATATTGTGACAGGACTTCTGCCTAATGACTCTAGAGAGTTTGTCCACATGCACTCTTAGAAAAGATTGTCCGTTTCAGACAAATGTTTGTTTCACTGGTATCAATCCAAAATTTAGTTTAAACTCAGCCAAGATGTTGTTTATCCTTGGACAATGATTGTATATATCAAACAATGGTCTCAAGGGTGGCATGCCCCAGGGAACACGGCTGGCACCCCTTTTGTTCCTGGTCATGCTTAATGACTGACAACCAACTTACCAATGGTAAAATATGTTGATGATGTCACTCTGTACCATAGTGGCAACCATGACACTACATACAGTCACAACCAACTCCAATTAGCTGCTGAAGCCTGTTCTACTTGGGCTAGTGAGAACTGAGAGGTGTTACCTGATGAGCATGAAGCTGTTCACTCAGATGCAAGAAGAAGACCATAAACTTTTTCCATTACTGGTGCCATATATGAACATTGCCAGAATGTCTAAAGATTTTAAACTGACCTTGTCCCGCACCAATATATTTAAAGAAAGTTTTATTCCTTTTTGTATAAATGAACTTTTAAAATCCCAATGAAATATTAAGCTTAACACCTTTGATAATTTTTTAATTGTAAAAGTTTTACCTGCTTTATTATCATTTTAATTTATCATAGCTATTTTAAATTTATTTTAGTCGTCAAATGTACATTGTTGTATATTTATTTTCAAAATTGTAGCTAAATGGTTACAATGTAATAAAGCATATTTTATTAATTTAATTAATAATGATGTTGATTAGCTTACATGTTCAATGTCTGAGGACAACCAATATCTTGGCTGATTTTAAACAAAATTTTGGATGGACACCAGTGAAACAATCATTTTTCTGTAACAGACAATCTTTTCTAAGAGTGTGTCCTTGTAACGTTCAAGATTTCATTGTATTTTTTAATTAGGCTATTACATGTATGTGTTCTGTTGTTTTAATTAAGAACTAAAATTAGCCATTCACAAATACCTGTAATATGGACCGACCGATACATTACTGTCATTTGCAAATACGCTAATCTTCGTCGTGAGGCAGTTTGTCGGACTCTAATATAACTTTCATTTGTTAGAAATGACTTTAGAGTTTATCTGAATGCTGGAGTCTAGTGTACTGAACAACAAGGTGTAAACTTGTTTATTAAATTGCCAGATCCAGTTTCTTCCGTTTCCTTGAGAACTGTAATGGTCCCACAACAACTGTGTGCATTATAGTGTAAGTTAATACTATACGAGTGCTCTGTAAAACATATACACTAATTGTCATAATGATGGACTGAAACAATTCGGAACTGTCATGGACATGCAACATGTGACACATTCATTGTATGGGCATAATTGAAATATGAAGATGACACAATTGCTGAAGTGTCTCCAGGGAGGCACAGCTGGTGACTGACTGGTGATATCACTGACAAAGGTCAATTGGTAATTTTTGATAGCTGACACACTGGGTAATAAATACAATAGTATTGTCTATAAATCTGCATCATTCAAGGTCAAGGTCAGAATGAACATTAAAAAATTTAATTATATTCCTTGTTGCTATGAAGTAAAAAGAACTACTGTGAAGTTAGATGAACAACATTTAGTCATCATTCTCGTTTAGAGATTAATATGCCTCAAAACGATTATTGTACGATACATTTAAAACCAAAAATCACTACCATCCTAAATGGTACGTTCAAATTAGGTAGGTTTAGGCTGAATATCATCCTTTAGTAAGCTAACAAGTAGGCCATAAAAATGTTTTAAGAGGTCGGTTGTCTTAACGTTTCCAAGATTTTGCAGTTTATTGTGTCAATCAGCCGCTGACTTAGTGGGAAGATTTAGAGTCAGTTATCTATTTAACGTAAACCATGTGCACATGATGGCCGTAGAGCTCATAGTTATCATACGACATAGGATCATAATTTCATATTCTCCATTTGTCAGAAAATATCTAGGAGTTTATAAACTGATTGCTGGAACAACAAGATATTATCTGGACAATCTAGTATTTTATAGTGATTTTATAACAACAATGTTTTAGGGAAGCAAAAAGAATAGAGGAAGAGAGGAGGAGGTAAGAGGTTCTTTGTGTAATGGAAACTTGAATGTTTTGCCGCTGAACTTTCTCAGAATGCTAGGAATTTAAGCAGCTAACCGGATTGCATTACATTTACTTACAATTTACAGATACTGGGATGAACTGAATATTAACAATGTCTTGCATATTTTTTTTTACTAACTCGATTGCATGTGCATCACAAGTTCTACAGTGTAAATACTACTATGTAGCACTATAAAGTCGTCACTCTACTAGCTGTGTTTATCGATTTTAATGCATGAACTCTGGTTATTTCTTGCACATGAACTAGATTTGTAATTAACCTTCAGTTTCTGTTTGAAGTTTTTGCTTCGACCAACATTTCAAAAAGCTCTGGAAATGTTAGGGCGTATGTATATGAACTTATTTTAGTACCTCACACTTTTTTTGTCAGCATGTCCATGGTTCATTACTACGAAGTACATAAATAGAGCATGCAAGACCTACTATTGTGTCAGCTTTGAAGCATGAAGAAACTGCATAAAATAAGTGCTGGAAGGAATATGTTTGTGTTACGTTTTTATCAGTGACTATCTAATATTTTTGCTTGCGATCAAAAACATCGTTAAAGTTGAATGGGAAATATTTGGTCAGATGAAAAATCTGAATTAACATCTATAGAAATTTTCTACATCATAAAAAAGTGGAGTGGGTGGCAAAAGTATTCAACCCACTGGAGTTAAATTGTATGTGAATATGTCAACTATAATTCTACACATTCATATGTTCAGCCAGCCAGTCGAATCATTAAAAAGTTTGTGATGATAGTATGTCCCATTTTTGTCTGTACTACTCAGTAAGCTGATTAGCCACCTACGATCTATGGTGAACGTACGTGGATGGTCTGAGTAAAAATCTTCAAACTGGCGCAGACAATTGCATCAACAGGGTTGGTAATATGCAGTTCTACTTCACTGGAGTTCATTGTTACATTCATGTTATGCAGGTTACAAGCAGAGAAGGAGAGTCAGGCCAGGGAGGAGGCCAGAAAACTGGAAGAACAACAAAGAGAAAAACTACAACAAATCAAAAGACGACATGAGCTACAGAGAAGACAGAGCATAGACCAAGTAGAGGAAATCAAAAACAGAAGGTCCATGGAAATCTATTCATCATTCAAAGAGACTAGACGAGTGTTTGAAAAACAAGCTGAAGAAAATGGAAAGCTCATAGAGGTGGAGTGGCAGGAACAAGGTGAGAGATGTGGTGCAAGACGATAATTTAACCGACTGTTGGTTGCCATTACATTACTGCCACTAATTATGTACACAGAGCTTTCATTCATAAAATGTACTCAAATCCTACCAGTTTCCTTCTCTGCTTGTAACATGGATAATCCAGTTTACATGAGCAAAGTAGGCTGGTTTAATTGGTGGAGAGCACTTGTGTACGTCAGGTAGGTCATTCAGCATACACTGATTTCACAGAGCAGTCATGTTGGCATTTTTGTCTCATTCACCTCTCTTGGTACTGCAATATAGTATTGTGACATCATCAGTAGACAATGGCCATGGTGAGGTCACAGAGTGCAAGAACCATGGAAAAGTAATGATGTCATAATATGACATAATCAAAATGAGGTCAATGAGGCAAAAATGCCAACATGGCTGCTGCACGAAAACGGTGTTATATGTGAATATGTATTCCAGTTTGGATTAAGCTGATTACTGAAGTGAAACCAGATATGAGCAGAGCAAGAGCATGACCTCTGACCTCTCGATAGACAATAAAAAAAGTTAAAACATGACATACTGAGCCAATTCATCTGAAACAAAATTAACCGGAGTGTACGTAGTGCATGGAATGGCAGTACATGTACGTAAAAACATAATGAGTCAATCTGTTATTAATTCCAGAGAAAAAGGCCAAAGCAGCTGAGACGGAGCGAAGAGATATAGCAAGAAGAGCCAGAGAAGAGCATCGAAGATCGTTACGAGAAAATTTTAAGCAACACAGCCAAGTCATCGGCACTCTTGCAGTTAGCCTAAATGAACAACGCAAGCCTGCCCTTCCTCCCAAGTAAGCCATGAGTTTTATTTTCCCAGTATAAAATCTATATTTTGCATGTTATCAGTCAAGTGCACTGGCATAAACCATCAAAGAGAAGTACACAATTAAGAAATAAGGAACAGGCTCTTATATGTACAGCCTGCGCTGGTCCACCTGTGTGGTTCATCGACCACAAGTTATCCCAATGGAGCGCCACCTCTAATGGAGTCTGGTGTGATGCATGTATTTTAGATTTATCACAAACATCAAGTATAAGGTTATTGTTGTGTCACCAAAATGTTATTGACTTAAGGTGTGTCGTTAATCGTTATTTTGATCCTGCAAATTGTACGATATTTCAAACATTTGGGTTTTTCCTTGATTGTGCATCCGTGTCATAACATCTTTCCATAGATCAACCGATATCAATTGTTGCACTGCATTGATTTTCAGACCAAGTGTGTATGCAACTGCTAGGTAATCATCACTCGTGGTTTAAGTTACTCTTTTGCCAGATTTGGAGATAACAATTAGATAAGATGATAAATCGTGTGACAGTGATATATTGAAGCATCAAAACTGGATGGCATGGGGGGTATGCAAGATAGTGTGGGGACTTAGAAGTTGTCAAACAATGGGAGGATTGAAACATTGCCTTTCATAAGGGCGAGAAAAGGGAGGGTGGGACCGATACAGATGGGTCAACGAAATGAAAGGATTACAAAGATAATGTGATAGTAGAAGCCTTACTAGGAATTAAACAGGAAAGATAACACAAAGGAACATGAGATCTGGAGGGACTGCAGGTGATTAAACAGTGGGAGTGTAGGTCTAAAACGAAAGAGATGGCAGTTTTCAAAAGCTTACAAATCCACTTTTGTTGTACATACTTGTCGATTGCACAATAGTGAGTATCTTACATCCAGTTCTGATGCTATTATATAGTTGTGTGACTGTGTAGCCATGCACTAATCATTCTGTGTGATTTTATGTAAGCATATTAGCATGTAAGCATGTATATAAGCATATTCGATTGCATGTTAGACAAGTAAGACGTGTGAAGTGTTGCAACAATTTACTATACTTTGTTCAATGCAGTTCTATTAAAGAAAATGTTGATAACTGTGTGGCCTAATCTTAACACTATCATGCATGTAAACTTGATATATAGTTCTCAGTGCAGACGAACAGTTACGACTGGTCCCCATGCATCACATGGATGCTGGACAGCCACAACTTCTCGAATAGGGACCAGCCAGCTTGTGTGTGCTAAGTGCCTCCGCATACTTCACAAAAATTTACTATTGCGATTGATGTATCTTTGGTGTGGACTCGCAATCTTGTCATCGTATCATTGGATCTTCTCAATAATACAAAAAATAACTACTGATCTCTATTAGACTGCTGGATTGCTTGTGATATCATAAGCTTTGTAGCATTAAATGAATAGTTGTTTAATAGAAGGGTTGCCCTGCTCTAAGCCATTCATTGTTGTGTATCATTATTATTTCTTTATAATATATAAATATATTTATATTTAATGTCAATGGAGCTAAATAAATAAAATCTGAATCTAGAAAATATGTCTTAGCTGACCTGTACATACTTAGGATATAAGTTACCAAAGCTCAGGCATACACAAAAACATTGTAAGTTTTTTCGCTTTATGAGTAGAGAAACTTGTTCTGCAATTCGAAATTTGTACTTCAAAGTCCTATGCACGTTAGCTCAGTTGATAATTGTACGGTAAAATTCAAGTTAGTCTAAACTGATTTAAAAAATGAAAATTCTATAAAGTAATTTTCTGAAAGTTTGTGAATGGGATCTGTGAAAAAGAAAGGCTGTGTTGACCTAGTGATTGTTGTATAGCAAAGCCTCCCTTTGGTCATTTCAGCCAAGGTGCAGCAATGAAAGCCCGACCTCCGAAACCTGCAGACAAACAAGCCATCGTGGATTGGTTCCGAGAAGTTGAGCGACCAAAGGGATCTGGGTATGACACTAAAACGAAGAAGGTAGCTCCTTGGTTCCATGGTACGTGTAGCCATTATATACAGGGTTTAACAGCCATTCTGGATACACCTAAAAAAATGTATTAACATTTTTTTGGAAAACGTAAATTTATAGAATAGGGCTGGCCAATTCTCATGTGACCTTGTACCCAGAAACACTAATACAGTACATGGCGTCACCTATACACAATACTAGATCACATCATTTGTTGTATTGGAATTTCGGGTTATGTCACATGAGAACTGACGAGCCCTACTGACCTATCTATTACGTAACAATAAAAAAAACCTTGAGATGTCCCCAACACACTTTTGGGGTTAGGTGCATTTTATGCAGTCTTGTCAGTAAATTGGTCATTTGTACTTGGTGAAAAAGTGTATTAGTTTAACATCTAAGCTGTATTCTAATACTACAGTTAGTTTCATAAAATACGGTCGACTCTAACTGTCTGTAGCGATCTGTACCTGGCTCTGGTCTAAACATGCTTAAGCCAGCTGCTTCTGTCCACTTTTATAGCTTATAATAGGCTTACATCTATCACCAGATAAATATAAACCTTGGTAAATGTAAGAAATTAATGTAATATATCATAAATATGTACTTTTAGATCCGGTTTTGAGTAGCAAGCTATGACAGCGTTGTCTAGTTTCAATTTGACGGGCCGTTTTTAATGAAATTAACTGTACTACGTTGGTTGTTGGTGTCATGAATGTACTACAGATGTTATATATCCATGCTTTTGTTGACCTACTTTTTGTTAAGGCGTAATCTTTGTGTCTTTCTCCCAGGTATTATTAGTAGACAAGATGCTGAGGACCTTCTACAAGACAAAGGGGCTGGAACTTTCCTCATCAGGGTGAGCGAGAGAATTTGGGGTTACGCCATCTCCTATAAAGGAAAGGAACGATGTAAACATTTTCTTATTGACACTTCGGATGGCACTTACCAGTTCTTTGGAACAAATCAGATCGCTCACAACAAGCTGGCAGACCTCGTTCACTTTCATAAGGTAAGGTTCCCACTGTTTCCAAGTATTCTTTTGTCAGTTGCAAGTTTCCTTGGATGACTGCTTAGTATGCTGAAAGTACTATAAAAACTCGGATTAGGTGATTTTGCAACATTGCTCTATAGGCGACAAAAGTAGGTCAGTTACTGCGCCCATTGAATTCAATGCAGCGGCGAATAAAGTAGTTCTTTAATTATCGCCGAATCTGAGGTTGTTCTGCATTCTAGTGGGAAGTATATAATCATTTACGATGCTGAATTCCTTACTCCCCCCCCCCCCCCTGTCCCTCTTGCTCCCCTGAAATCTGTCAATCGCTCTGTGACAAGTCACATCGCCTAAATGAAATGAGCGGCTGTGTTCAGTAAAAACTATTATATTTTTGAGTTTTGTCAATGAGGCTGGCCAGTTCTCGTGTGACCTTTGTATCTGGAAATACTAATACAAGACATGACGTCACCACAGCCCAATTATAGATGTCGTCATATAGTATTGTGTAATGGTGACGTCATGTATTGTACTCGTGTATTTCCAGGTACAAACTTCACACAAGAATTGTCCAGCCCTATACACCTGTTCAAAGTTGAATGCCAAAAAATAACTGATATACTTGCATATATTTACCTGCACTTATCTATTACGCAAGATAAAATGATCCATGCAAAATATAATGATCCATTGCTGACAGATGTAAAGTGTACAATAAATTATGTTGCGATTCATTGCAGGCACGACCTATATCGACAGCAGGACAAGAGAAATTGCTCATCCCATGCCTTCAACAAACTGAAGAACCTGACTATGCTGAACTTTTTGCAAATGACAATTCCTCAGTTCTTTGATTTGCGCAGCTATTGAAAACCACCTATGTACAATGTTGTATACTCAAAGTGAATGTGTGACTGATAAACTCATTGCTGGTTTGAGTTATGTATACATTTCACAATAACATTTTATCACATGTCAGTGATTTCCAATCTTGTTTGTTTCGTACAGGAAGGTTGTGTAGTGTTAATACAAAATCAGTGAATTTGCCTTTTTTTTAAACCATGGTGCTCTGTACTAAGTACCAGTGAAACTATACTCCGAAGTGATGTTACATGCTGCATGTTTGTGTTTTTTTTTTTTTTTGGTTATTCACACATGTGAAAGTATTATGCAACTTTATGTTCACTTGCTGTATGTAATGACAGATGCTGTGTGTCTGTTGCAGTAGCTTTTTCTTGAAGTCACATTAAAGTTAGTAATTTTATATTTTTACATACTGCAATGACTGTTTGTTTTGTATCTGTTGGTATTCTGCATGACCACTAAACAATTTCTGTCATGTCAAAGCCTATACTATTACACTATAGGGACCATCTCCAATTGGCCGAAAATTGGTCATGGAGAATAAAATATGTATGTAGTGCCCTCCTGAACACCATGTAACAGATCAGCAGCAATTGACAACTCAAAACTTGCAGTCCTTTTGAATAAAAGTTCTCAAGTTGAGCAATGTGTCTATAATGAGTTACTGAAGAAATTTTGTAGATCCTGTGGTCTTGATGACATTTCAACAGTCCTTGAAAACAGTCCTGGATACCTTTGACAGACCTTTGATGGATCTTAATATTTCTATCACAGTCCTTTGAACGATATTAAATCACAGTCCCCCAATGAATGGCCGAATGAATCAAGCTAGCTAGCAATCAATCAGTCTTGCAATATGTCTAGGAAACAATCAATCAACCGTCAATATATCACAGTTGGTTTATGTAAAGTGTTTTCTTTTGCTTGTTATTCATATGAAAACTGGCCATCATGACTCATATTCCTATCTGTTCCATATTACACTCACCCTGGTGGTTATGACTCATCATTGATGAGCAGTGATATGGTGGTTGCACTTCTGATGCACAATTGCATTTTATGAGTCGTGATTTGGACTGCTTGCAGATATAATTAGTAGTGTTAAGTTTTTTTCAAGATTCGGTGAACCACCTCCCCATGTCCACTACACTGACACTTTCTGCCACCTTGTTGACCAGGGACTAGGCTGAGTCATCATTGCACAGGATCATGAGTCATCATGCATGTGCATTCCAAAATGAACAAATAGCAAAAGTAAACACTTTACGTGAACCAACTGTAACATGAAACATTTTACAGAACTGTGCTGCTCATATTGTTGTGCTGCAGACCATCTGGCTAAGAATGGCACACTTTGTCAATACAACAACTGTTTATTATTGTGCCATTTTACACATAAATTTTGCTTTTCCTGGCATTTTATCTTGGTACCAATTTTAAAAACAGCTTTATATCTGAAGTGGTGTTTTCTGAAGAAATGTTTTGCATAATAAGTGCTTGTGTTGTGCCCAGGCATTGCAGCACATTCACTTATAATTACTGAAGGTGAAATTTAAGATTGGACCTTATTAAGGGCCCCAGAACCCAATCTCTAATTCCACTATCGTATACTATACACATCATTAAAAAGGAGAAGCAAGGATATGAATTTCTCTCCTTTGCATCTTTTTTTTTTGTCGGGAGTATTAATCAGTCCAAAAAACTTGAAATTAGCAACAGAACTATTTGACATTAAAATCTTGTTATTCATTTTTTATTTATTGGGTTTTGAGACATAATTTAAAATGTTAAAGTTGGCTGATGAAAATTTCAAGGTAGGCCTTATAACTAAAAGACTGACAGTATCATGCTATAGCTCATTGGAAAGAGAGGAGAGTCTGAGCTTTCAGAATATATTGTATGTAAGCTCTGTAGCTCCTTTAGGAGCGGAGATATGGGGCGAGTTTGGTGACCACCTATGGTGCCTTCACTTTCAAGACCTAATTTTTTGTGTGGTAGGTACCTTAGTTTATTCTGCCAAATACCTTGGAAATAACAGTATTCCTTCCTAATATCCTAAAAGTCCTGCATTTTTGGCCTCGATTAAAAAATATATAGTAGTGCATTTTGCTCTTTCAGCTATATGTGGAAAATAAATAGAGTCTGAGTCTGAGAGCTATACTGCCTCCACGAAATATTTGGAGAAATCTGATTGGTAGTTACACGTGCTGCATAGAATTTGAACCCGTTTTTATCAAATAATTTTCTACCAGGCTGCCGAATGAATTCAACCAACTTTTTAAAAAATAAATTAAATGCTTCAGCTAACCTTGTAAAGTGTAATAGTATATATCAAGCCAAGTATAAGGAAAATAAGGGGAAAAAAAGCAGTTGGAAAATGAAATAGGACATAAAAATATTACACAACAAAGCCAAGAGAAAAAGTATTAAATGGCAAATGAAGTATAACGAAAATAAAGTTAAAAATAAAGAAAAATCTGAAAAAATAAGTAGTTAAAGAAATAAATCATTGTAAGAAAAATAACAGAAAATATACAAAACCCTGACAAACATTGATTGCAAATGGTTTTAACAATTACTTTGCAAACATAGGCAATTAGCTAGCCAAAGATATTCCCGGTTCTACTGTGAATCCTTTGTCCTATATCCCTCAGGAAAACCCACATTCTTTATTTCTTAATCCAGTTGATACAGAGGAAGTGCGCAAGATAATAATTTCTTTAAGAGAGCCAGCACTTGGTTTAATGGGTTATAATGTAATGTGATTAAGAAAACGTTTGAACATACCTAACACCTATTACCCATGTAATTAACTTATCTTTAGACATTTCCAGGATGACCTCAAACTTGCAAGGGTTGTGCCCCTTTTCAAATCAGGTAACACTACTTAATAATTACAGACCCGTCTCAAATACAGCCCCTTTTCTAAACTATTTGAGAAAGTCATGTTAGAAAGGGACGTTAGAATTTATAAATCGACATAAGTTACTTTATTAGCAGCTTTATAACTGTCAGTTTGATTTCAGAGAAAGCCATACCACCATTGTAGCCATGGCAATGATTACCTTAGTAGATAAGATTTTGTCAGCTATTGATAATAGTGATACTGTAGTGGGTGTTTTTGGATTTCCACAAAGCTTTTGATATTGTAATCACAATATTTTGAATGTCAAATTGTATAAATATGGTATTAGAGGAGTTGGGTTAAAAGTAGCTACAAGTCCCACAGGACAGGGTTACGTCTTACATGAAAAAATATGGAATTTCGGCTTGTGTGGGAACTAGCCTTTTAATAAACGTTTGCCACATGAAATACATACCTTTTTTTTCTAATAATGTGTCGCGCTCAGATATAGTTGATTTCTTTCGATTTTAATCGATTTCTGATAATGCATGACATTGCTGCCTGCATAGTGTTCAGAGATCAGAATAGTTCTGTACATTAACGCTAGGGGGTTTTCCCATGATTACGTGGCTTTTATGATAATGAGCGAACGTCAGAGGACGCCATCTTGTATAGTGTAATGGCGGCCTGAATAAACTACATCATCCTCACATCGGCGAACTTTATTTATTGTCTGTCAACACAAGCAGATCCAAACATGGTGGCAGCGGTAAATTAAGGACTTATGGCACAATACAGACTTGTTTAGGAGTAGCCCAGTGATTTCTCCTTGCCATACAGACGCCCGGAAATAGACGTTCTGCAGACATCAGTTCAAAATGGATAATGCTAATGCCAATGCCAATAGGGACGGTGCAGCAGCCAGGCCCAGGCCTGTTCCACCTCGTTTCTCTGCCCCTCCACCCTTCTCCTTTAATCCCGAGGATTGGCCCCGCTGGATTACTCGATTCAAGCGATACAGAAGAGCATGCAGACTTGATATGGAGGATGAAGATCGCCAAGTCAATTCACTCTTGTTTGCAATGGGTGAGGCAAGTAAGGAAATTTTTGAAAATTTGGAACTCACTGCAGTTGAAGCAGTTTCGTTTGATGCTGTAGTTCAGAAATTCGAGGATTATTATTTGCCAAAGAGGAAGAAAACATTTGAGAGACAGCGATTCTATGATGTTGTGCAAGGCGATAAAACAGTGGAAGAATATGAACGTGAACTTCATTTAGCTGCAAAATACTGTGAGTTTGTTGACAAGCAAGATCAACTTTGTGACCAATTTATACCAGGATTGGCAGACCTTGATTTGAAAGAAAGACTTTGTCTTCAAGATGATTTGACACTTGACAAAGTTGTTACTGCTGCGAAGCAGTCAGAAAGAGTCAAAAAGGAACTCCAAAGTGACAAGGGTTCTAGTAAATCTGTAAATGAAGTACGTGTCCGTTCACACAAGTCAAACTCAAAGAAAGCACAAAAGTTTCAGAAGAAGAAATTGTCACATAGTGAAGGTCGTAAATTTCAAGAAAAAGACTACTCTGAGAAACACAAGTCGCAAAGTGCAAGTGGTAGTTCTGACAAGTGTTCTCGGTGTGGACACCCACCACATGATGACAAGCGTTGTCCAGCAAGTGGAAGGACATGTTCCAAGTGCAACAGAAAGGGTCACTTCGCCCGCATGTGTTGGTTTGCAAGTAGTGGCAACAAAGTTCATGAAGTGACAAAAGAAAGTGACAGTGACTTTGAACTTGATGCTGTGTACATTACTGAACTTGACACCATTAACCTCGATGATGCTCCTGTTATGGTGTCTGATGACTGCGCGCCATGGATAGAATCCCTCATGTTCTGCAACAGTCCAGTCTCGTTCAAAATTGACACCGGGGCAGACATAACTGTTATCAGCAAATCTGTGTACCATGAACTTGAAAATCACCCACCTCTAATGACCAACAAGACTGTATTAAATTCCCCTGGTGGTAGGCTACCGGTAGTTGGGAGTTTCATTGGTGATATTGTGAAAGGAGGTGAACAATACAAGTTTAGTGTGTTTGTAATTGACAGTAAGCTCAAGAACAATTTGCTCAGTCGCAGTGTTTCTCGTAAACTTGGACTCGTGTCCCGACACAAGTCTCGAGTTGATGAAGTGAATGATGATTCCAAAGTCCAAAAAGTGGATTCCAAAGTTCCCAAAGTTGGTCGGCTTCATGTTGATCCAGTACACATTCAGTTGAAGGAGGGTTCGGAACCCTATGCAGTGCACACTGCCAGGAATGTTGGTTTTCATATTCTGGGAAAAGTGGAAGATGAATCAAAGCGTATGTCTGCAGATAGAATAATCAAGCCAATTGAGACACTGACAGACTGGTGTGCGGCCATGGTCCCAGTTGTTAAGAAAACAGGTCGTGTTAGAATCTGTGTCGATATCAAACGTCTCAATCAGTGTGTCAAGAGACCTTACATAAACTTACCAAGTCTTGATGATGTCACGCCAATGCTGGTAGGAGCCAAATATTTCTCAACCCTTGATGCCAATAGTGGGTTCCACCAAGTTCCTCTGGATGATCAGAGCATGCCGCTGACGACGTTTATCACACCTTTTGGGAGGTATTGTTACCAGAGACTCCCAATGGGTATCAATATTGGGCCCGAGGTCTTTCAAATGCAAATGCAGAAAGTTCTGCATGGACTCATTGGGTGTGACGTCATAATGGATGATATTTTGGTGTGGGGTAGTACGCTCCAAGAACATGATCAACGTCTCGCTGCAGTCAGGATGCGAATTCAAGAGTCAGGATTAACCCTAAATGTGGACAAATGTCAGATCTGCCAGGAAGAAGTTGCTTTCTTTGGCCATCGTTTGAGTTCACAAGGCATCAAACCAAGTCCCGAGAAAATTGATGCAATCATGAACATGCCAACACCCAGGAATATTACCGAGTTATGTAGTTTGTGTGGTATGCTCAATTACTTGTCAAAGTTCACTCCACACTTAGCGTCAGTAATCAGGCCAGTAACTGAACTCTTGAAGTCAGGAATCAAGTATGCATGGACTAAGTCCCAGCAATCAGCATTTGACAATGCCAAGAAATTAATCAGTGATTTGCCCTCGTTGCAGTACTTTAGTCTGTCAAGACAAGTAGTAGTGAGTGCCGACGCTTCAAGTTACGGATTGGGCGCAGTGATTCTTCAACGTGACGGTGATTTGCTGCTGCCCATAGCATTCGCATCGCGCACTCTCACAGACGCGGAACAACGGTATGCCCAGATAGAGAAGGAGTGCTTGGCGTCCGTGTGGGCATGTGAGAAATTTAAGAAGTATTTGGTAGGTCTAAGGGCGGGGGCCTAGCTCAGAGGTAGCGCTCCGGGCTTCCAACCGCTGGGTCCCGGGTTCGATTCCCGGTCGAGCCTAAGTTGGATGGTTGTTTCATCCTTCGTCTCATTGCCATGGTCTCTGCCTGTCCTAATTAGCCCAACTGGTGCAGAAATACAGGACGTAAAGCCCTAATCACCCACCCACCCCATTTGGTAGGTCTAG
This sequence comes from Alitta virens, assembly GCA_932294295.1. Lineage (NCBI taxonomy): Eukaryota > Metazoa > Annelida > Polychaeta > Phyllodocida > Nereididae > Alitta > Alitta virens. The sequence continues at coordinate 27,384,694 of OW028575.1, forward strand.
CTGAATTTGAATTATGGACCGACCACAAGCCACTCATTCCGTTAATCAACAAGAAAGCATTGGATCAAGCACCAATTCGATGCCAGAGACTACTCATTAGACTTCTCAGGTTCTCTCCAGTAGTTACTCACAAACCAGGGAAAGAACTAGTGATCGCGGATGCACTCTCACGCAATCCGAGGAAGTCTACTGACACTCAATTAGCAGATGAAGTTGAATTATTTGTGGACAGTGTTATGGCACAGTTGCCAGTCACGCAAAACAGACTGTCAAAACTCCGAGATGCAACCGTTCATGACAGTGAAATGAATGACTTGATGAATTGTCATGAATGGTTGGCCAGTTGTCAGTGCAATTGCACCAGCTCTTAAACTGTTCTACGAAGCACGTGATCAGCTATCCGTTGTTGATGGATTGCTTACTTTCCAGAATCGTCTTGTAGTGCCCAGAGGTCAGTGTTCTGAGATCTTAGCTCGCCTTCACGAGGCGCACCAGGGTTTTCGTAAGTGCTACGACAATGCAGAAAGATGTGTTTGGTGGCCCGGTCTTCGCGGTGAATTAAAGACTCTGTGTGAAACTTGTGAAAAATGTCTTGCTGCTAGGCCAGCACACCGTTCCAAACCACTGAGGCCAACAGTATTGCCAAACCGTCCATGGGAGAAAATTGGAGCGGATCTCTGTGTGCATAACAACAAGAACTATTTAGTGCTAATTGACTACTTCAGCCGATGGTTGGAAATCAAACACATGCCTACAATCACCTCCCGTACAGTGATCAGCAAATGTCGGCAAGTGTTTGTGACTCACGGAATTCCAGATGAATTCCACAGTGACAACGGCGCTCAATTTGTGTCCCAGGAATTCAAAGAGTTTGCTGAACATTATGGGTTCAGTCTCACAACAAGCAGCCCTTACTTCGCCCAAGCAAATGGTGAGGCTGAAAGTGCCGTCAAAATTGCAAAGCGCATTCTATCTACACCAGAACCAGACATCGCGCTGCTGATTTATCGCACTACTCCACACAGTACAACTGGTGTAGCACCCTCAGTTGCCCTAATGGGAAGAGCTCTCAACACGAGATTGCCAGTTCTTCCAACAGTCCTCTTGCCGCAGTCCCCGAATGATGCAGCTTTGCGAGCAAGAGATGCAGAGGCCAAAGCCAAATCCAAGATGAACTACGACCGGCACCACGGTGCTCGTACTTTGAAGCCACTGAATAGTGGTACGAAAGTATTTGTTCGAGGTAACGATAAATGGAGTAAACCAGGAGTGGTACTCAGTGGTGACACTAATCGCACGTATCTAGTGAACACTGACAGTGGTGTTCAAAGAAGAAATCGAGTTCATTTGCTCCCTGTACCAGAATCTGTTTCTGATGCACCACAGTCGATGGATTTACCAGTGGAAACTCCTGTGGTCGCATTAACTCCGCAGAGCAATGCAACTCCTGTGCAGACCAGAGTCACAAGACTGTCTTCAGGTTGTACTATAAGGAAACCTACCTGTTACAGAGATGATTGACTCTTTATGACTGTACAAATGTTCAAGTGACCTTATATCAATCTGTTTGAAATTACTCAATTTTCAATATCTTTATTTGAATGTCATGAATTTTTGATGTTATCAGATAGCATTATTTCTTACAAATTGATGTTTAAATTTAAAGCATTATTCACATAATTTAGTACTTGGGTAACTCCCATAAAGTTCAAATGCTGTTCCAAGATTTAAGTGCAGTTATAATTTTGACATGTTTGTATAAAAATAATTGATTCCATAATCAATGTTCAAGCTTTAACTTTTAAGGGTTCTAAGTTGAAAGTTCATGTTGTACATGTAGCATTTTCCGCTAGCAGTTAATTGTGCTCTGTAAGGCTACAATTTATACAGTATAAGTTAAAATTAATAACAGTTCATGTTAGTAAGTAACAGTTCATGTTCGTAAACAGTTAATGTTCTCTCAAAAGAAAAGGGGAGATGTTCAGAGATCAGAATAGTTCTGTACATTAACGCTAGGGGGAGTTTCCATGGTTACGTGGCTTTTATGATAATGAGCGAATGTCAGAGGAAGCCATCTTGTATAGTGTAATGTCGGCCTGAATAAACTACATCATCCTCACATCGGCGAACTGTATTTATTGTCTGTCAACACAAGCAGATCCAAACACATAGTTCTGCCAATACTCACAAGAGGGCTGCACAAACTTCATTGCCCCTTGTGGCTAATGAAATTCACATGCCAAGCCCTTACTTCTGTAAATTTTATATTTACAATACATTGAAATAACATATCCACATGATTCCAATCAGTAAAGCAAATGGAGCAAATTATTTACCGTAAACAAAGTCTGAACTTCAGAGCCGCCACGGTCACTGGAGGGTTGGCATTACACTTTTGTTTCCAGAGCAGAGTTTTAACACACACTTTTGTTTCAAGAGCAGAACTCTAACACTGCAATTACCCTAACATGGCCTAGTGGTGCCTTTTTAAAGTCACACTGACATATCTAAACTCAATTTTTTAAGTTGGTTGAATATCAGTGATTAATTTCAATAATTCGTGCTTATAATTTAATATTTTAAACTAACATTTTCTAATGTATATTAATTCTGGTTTCCCAAACTAAAATAATTTTGTAGTTATTGTTTGCTATGCCTATTCACTATTCATCTTACAATAGAGAATCTCCATACTTAACATTGAAAAAAGGTCCATATTTAATTTTTAATCAAGATTGCTGAAACTTTGCTCAATGATAGCTGTGAAAACATCTGTAGCTAAAATTTTAATTTAGCTTTTTCCATGTTATACAGGTGTTCATCAATAAGTGTGAAGCTAATTTTGTCCCGAGCTTTATGCTCCATTTATTAGTAAGTTTTTTTATAAATATATTGATCCATTAGACTATAGGTAACAGCATAAAATCATGGTTTTATGTTCTTCATATCATTCCAGACTATTGTCGAAGTTCCTTATGTTTCCAGGGTTGTAAGAGTCCAAGAAGAAGACATAGTTGGTGTCCCGAGCGTTATGCCTAATATTTAATGGGTCCAAAATACAATGCTCCAGCTTATAAACTAAACATTAATAACAAATAATATGAAATTACACATGACTAAGCAACTAATGTACTTACATTATAGACCTAATCAGAAGAAGAATTTATTGATTTTGAGGGTTTTGCATGTGAAAATTTAATAAATGTTGAATTGAGCTTATTTTCATAAAATAAAAAAGATCCACGAAATTAATCCTGTAGTAAACTATAGAAATTATGAAATATTGATACTTACAATAATACTTATACAAAAATTTCAGTTATTAAGAAGATTAATTGCAACATTTTATTTAGGATTAACTTCCAATAACCGCAAAATCTAATGCTTTGCTTATGTCACACTTTGGCTTCATTATTTTTGCACTAGTCCCTAACTAATCTACACCTAAGTTTATCATTTGTCCAAAATAGTCATAAATGGGCTATGACAATGCTTCCTAAGAAATGCACACTGTATATGGAATTCAGCAGCTATGTTATGTCACATAAAGATGTTGGGTATAATTTCATTTAAAAAAAAACACCTTTAAGGTTGGTTTTTTTTTAGTTAAATAAATAATGTTTAAATACAAATAAATAAAACTTTAAAGGTATGGAATGATACTCGACACACCCATTTTCATGCCTTCATAAGTCAAAATATTCTTCGCACACTAGTTACTTTAAGTTGGCAACTGAAAGAACTATACCCTATCAATTGCCATTTTTTTCAACAGTTATTGGATTGTTGGGTTGCTCATTGCATTAAATCTATGGCATTTAAGTTTATCTAAATATATTTATGACTAAAAACTTTACTGGTGTATGAATTAAATAATATTAGAAAACAATAATACACATTACAGTGCAGTCAAATTCTAAGTAATATAGATTATTATGCAACTAATGATTATGAAATTGCTATTATAAATGAAGACTGTCACCACGGATGGCAAAAATGGACTATACGTGCTGACTCGTGGGTCTGTTAATCATGTATCAATGCTTTCCACGAGCATACCTGAGGCAGTCGTAGATCGATCGCTGGACGTCCATCAAACGCTCGCCAGACGTCTGTCAAACGCTCGCCAAACATCTGACGCCAAGCATCCGTCAGGCACTCGTAGGCACTCGTAGATCGCTTGTATATAGCCTGTGCGAGTGGTTCAAGGATGACCAAGGATGACCAAGGATGGGCACGGAAGACGACGGGCAGATGACGGACGTGGATGGCGAGTACATACGGATGGACAGTGGCTACATATGGCTACGTATAGCCCAAGGATGGCCACGTAGAACGTACATAAAACGTATGTAGAACATACTAAAAAGGTAGACCCCAAAAAGGTAGAACGTACACAGAATGTACACAGAACATACATAGAATCATACGTGGATTGAATCCTGATCGAGTTACGCAACTAACAAAAACAATTTACTCTTAAAATGTCCGCCAAATTTTAAACATGTTTAAAAAATTTTGCCCTCTCCACGTATGCTCTTGAGTGGTCAAGCGTGACCAGGAGCATCCTTCGTCAATCACGTATGGCCAAGGATGAGCAAGAGTAAAAAAAAATGTTCTCATGTGTGGTCACCGGTAGGTCTTAGGGGCGGGGGCCTAGCTCAGAGGTAGCGCTCTGGGCTTCCAACCGCTGGGTCCCGGATTCGATTCCCGGTCGAGCCTAAGTTGGATGGCTGTTTCATCCTTCGTCTCATTGCCATGGTCTCTGCCTGTCCTAATTAGCCCAACTGGTGCAGAAATACAGGACATAAAGCCCTAATCACCCACCCACCCACCACCGGTAGGTCTTATTCAAAGTATGCATCTGTCTTCGGTAGCATTTCGTCCAGTAGAAGTTGGTGCAAATCGCCGGTGAAAAGATGCATTTTTCACGCTGTGCCTCTCAGATGAACAAGATGGCGAACTCCAACAGAAATGACCGAAGTTTGTTGTATGGCTTCATGCATGTTCGAGCAAGAGGCCCAGGCGGGGAATTCTTCCAGTGTCTTAGCATTGATTGGTCGTTCAATTTTGAAAACCAACCGGGGGCCTCTTTCCTTACTTTAATGTATTCGCGCATGCGCAGTGACTTTTCTAGATGGCTATGTGTTGCCAGGCAAGTTAAAGGTATGTTTTCAGAAGAATTTTGCTGTTTCGACAGTGTCTGCATACAGTTTCTCTTCAGAAATTAATTCTCTGGCATTCTGGCTTTCATTCAATGTATACTTTGTGAAATTTGATCAACTTTTGACGAAGTTACGCGCTCCGGTCGTCGTGGTTAGCGAACGTTCGCTTTGATAAGGTCAGCTGTTAAATGGTACTACGGCAACAAAACGGCAAATTTTGCAGTTTCGAGAGGGAGTGGATACCGTTTTTGTTCAGAAAGGTATTCTATGATGTTCTGGCTTTCATTCAATGTATACTTTGTGAAATTTGATCAACTTTTGACAAAGTTATGCGCTCCGGTTGTCGTGGGTAGTGAGCATTCGCTTTGATGGAGTAGAGTCAAAACAGCCAAAGACCATAAGGGCCACTCCCCATGACCGCCAACTAGCCAAAACGGCAACCCCCCCATAACGGCCAATTAACAGAACGGCCAACTCAATATTTTTTTAATTATTCATACATTGCCTTATTATTACATGTTTTCTTGGTTTTATGTTGCAATATGTAATTTATGGAAAGTAACATAACAAACACACACCAATTTCGTAGTGCAAAGTCAAGACTCCAATGGAATATTTTTGACCATGATTTATACAATGTTTGGCTGAGCTTAATTGCAATTCGTTTCTACTCATTCTGCCAATTGGCCAACTTTTCCTTGGGTTTGGTAAAAGTCAATTAACCTATATATGTAATAGCAATCAGCCGTGACCATTATGTCAATTGCTATGAGCATTTTGAATAATGAAAAGAATAGGGTAAATCATGCTTTTTCATCATTGAACACAAGCATGAATTGAAACTCTAAATTTCAACTGGCCGTCTTGGTATGGTGGCCGTTTTTGCGATTGGTCGTCCTGATATGTTGGCCGTTATGAATTTGGCCGTTTTAACCAGACCCCGCTTTGATAATGTCAAGGGTGGGTGAGTGATTAGGGCTTTACGTCCTGTATTTCTGCACCAGTTGGGCTAATTAGGACAGGCAGAGACCATGGCAATGAGACGAAGGATGAAACAGCCATCCAACTTAGGCTCGACCGGGAATCGAACCTGGGACCCAGTGGTTGGAAGCCCAGAGCCCTACCTCTGAGCTAGTTGATAATGTCAAACTGTCAAATGTCAACGAACATCGTAACACTTGTTCCTCGCAATATTTCCAGGACAAATACACCTCTAATTACCGTTTCTCTTCAGAAATGCATTCACTGACGATCTGGCTTTCATTTAATGTATAATTTAGATTGATCAACTTTTGACGAAGTTATGCACTCCTGTCGTCATGCTTAGCGAACGTTCACTTTGATAATGTCAGCTGTCAAATGGTACCGACGTCGAACATGTATACAACAGTCCTTCAGCCGCCTTTGTTGCACATCTTATGTGCTCTAGTCTGTGACAGTGTGAACGTCCTTTAAGAGACTGATTGAGAGAGATTATGAAAAAGGATGAAACAATGTCATAATGGCACTTAAAAATTGAAATTTCTCAATATTTAATGTTAATTTCTTAGCTTGGAGTCAGTAAAGGGGGGTTCTCACATAGCCGGTTTTCCCGGTGAAGCCGTATTGCTCTGGTAGAATTATGTAATATTGCGCAAATATAAGCATCCGTACTGCAACCGTGGTTATCGGGAGGTTGTCGTAGAAAACGGTTGCAGGGCCGGTTGGCACGTCACGTGATGATGAGGCTCATCGAGGACAAGGCACAACCTCAGTGTCCCCTGGCTGGAGTCTATCAGAACCAGTGTTGGGAAGCTCATCAAGCAGGGCCCTTCCAGTACAGCCAAGAGAAATTCGACAGAGAAGGAGAAGATTATTGCCAACCTTGGGTTACTTGAGCAACACATCTCCAGGGTGCCGTGAAGCTGTCAACCTAAAGAAGAAGATTGTGAAGAGCAACAAGCAACTGCCCAACTTTGATGACAGCTCTAGTGCAGGGCACCAAGATTCTGGGCCTGAAGAACCAGAAGAAGTTGACATCAAGCCAAGTCCAGTCTTCCCAGCGACAACCAAGGGTGGTCCCTTCAAGAAGAGGAAGAATACTAGTGATCATTCTTCTGCAACAAGCTCCAAATTAGCTGACATTGTCCAGACTGCTCAGCAGACAGCTGCAAGGATTGACCAGCACATCAAAGCCATCGCACAGCCTCCTCCTCCTCCTCCTGCAGATCCGAAGAACCTGAGAATCCGCTCGATCACTGACTACTGACTGAACCCGGGACCCAGCGGTTGGAAGCCCAGAGCGCTACCTCTGAGCTAGGCCTCCGCCCTGTTGCACGCATCAGGATCGACCGACCCGACGTGTGTGTGTGTGTGTGCGTGATTTGGGCTTTACGTCCTGTATTTCTACACCAGTTGGGCTAATTAGGACAGGCAGAGACCATGGCAATGAGACGAAGGATGAAACAGCCATCCAACTTAGGCTCGACCGGGAATCGAACCCATTTCTGATTAATGTGTAGCAATTCCTATTTTCATCTAAAGTTATTAATTATTTAAAAACTGATTAACAGATTTATGAATGATGGAGTATCACTGAGCTTCTATATTCGATAGTTTTGTAATCATAATAAATACATTTGTATAGTGCAAACTCATGGGGGGTTGGTCTGTCGGGTGGGGCGGGGATTTTGGGGGTCTTTAAAAAAAAAAAAGCTGAAATGTCCCCTCCCCTTCTTTTTGCAACGGAACAGCCCTTATTATAATAATAAATATGAGACAATACCAAGCCACCTTAAGTCATAATGAAATTTCAGCTTAAAATACGAGCCAAACATTTTCTACAAATTTTTTATATTTTTCATAAGTGTATTTTGTTATGTAAATTAAATGTATATATACATCAAATTCCAGATTTATGTGTAACAATGGCCAGCAGTGGCAGTGCAGAAGATGCTGCAGCAGAGGAGGCTGTCAAGCAAATTTATGTTTTTAGCCCTAAAAGCCAGCAGAGACATGCTATCTCAGCCCTGTTGAAGGGAGAGGATGTCTTCTGCTGCCTACCCACAGGCTTTGGGAAAAGCGTAGTTTTTACCGCTTTGGCGGAAGCGCATTTTCTTGTAAGTTGAAGGTTCCAAATTCTGATTATTTGTTCAGTTGCTGAAAATGGTCAGGTTACTGAATTTTAGACCAATTTACAGGTGTAATAATTATAGTTTTGGATGACAGTTGGCCTACTTTTTTTAATTACAGCTCCACCATGAGCGCAAAAAAGTTTTGCTCATTCTGCCCTTGGTGGCATTGGTAAATGATGTTGTGGGGCACCTGCAGGCCAGGGGTCAGGTGCCATGGAGGCTGGGAGAACCTGGTAAAGTATTGTTGTGTATTATATAATCACTGACCAATTACATGTAGTAAAGTGACTCAACTCATTGAGTTGTGGGTCCCATAGGGACATAGTATTACTTTTTATTGACTAATGATAAAAATATGCACAAATTATAACGTATAAGAAAACCCAGAATGAGCATGTTAATGAAATTTTGATTAAGCTAAAATCAAGCGGTATCAACAATGTGTGAAGTGATTATACCAGTATTTATCTAATAAGTTTAGTTAGTTTAAGATCACCCATGGTGTGCAATTAAAATACTCTTTTAGTTGATTATGAAACTAATCATTCGCTGATAGTATATGTACAATTTAAAGTTATTTGTGATGGTTCGGTTTAACATTTGAACGAAATTGAACAGAAAAAGATTTAGCTGATGTTAGGTCATCAAGTCTATGGTTTGAGAATGATTAGTAGATAATGACACAAAATGTGACAATTTCCATACATTTTCTTTTCCAGAACCACAGAACGAATATAAAATAATTGTCACAGCACCAGAAACTGCGTTTTCGAAGAAATTTCGGTGAGTTCGACACAAATATATAACGATTTGAATTTATTTTTGCATATTCGTTATATTCATGCAGATAAACTATAGTAATACTATTTTCAATCAGTTTGCATCACCATCTGTTGTGTTTGATGTAGCGAAGTCAATTAAACAGTGCATCAAATGTCCCTTTATGTTATTAATTTCTTGTACATGTAAATATCATCAACTTAATTTGTTTATATCAATCTAGGAAGTTGCTGTTCAGTTTAGGGGACACTATTGGATGGATTGTTCTGGATGAGGTCCATTGTTTGCGTGATTGGTCAGTAGAAATATTTAACAATATATACTATCAAATTTGTTGTACTAATATATATTATAGTTGAGGAAGAACTCATGTACCACAGAGTGTAGCTTGGCAAGAGAGGGTGGCTTTTTAATCCAAACATATATGCACGGTAATGTACAGCTACAGCTGGTAAACTAAATATCTACCCTTGTACACAAGTATATCAAGGGCCCCTTTTTCCAGCTGGCTTGCTGAAGTTCTATTTACTGAACTCTTAAGTCATAGTTCATTAAATATTACATTAATACATTCTACTCATTATATATAACATTATTACATTCTAAATACATGATAATAGGTATAAAAATTATTCAAACTTCTTCTCTTGCTCTTAAATTATATTCCAATTTCTAAGAGTCAGTCTGTGAAAAATTCGAAATGAATTTCATATTAATAGGATACAGTGAGGCTATACTGTACCATGTATCAATTGGTCTATATATTGATAACTTGATTTTTCTTTATACAGGGGAAACAGTTTCAGACCGATATATTTAAGGGTGCAGGAATTGACATCTCTGAGCACCTGCCCTGTACTCGCGATGTCGGCCACTGTCACCAGGGGGGCGGGGGCCTAGCTCAGAGGTAGCGCTCTGGGCTTCCAACCGCTGGGTCCCGGGTTCGATTCCCGGTCGAGCCTAAGTTGGATGGCTGTTTCATCCTTCGTCTCATTGCCATGGTCTCTGCCTGTCCTAATTAGCCCATCAGGTGCAGAAATACAGGACGTAAAGCCCTAATCCACCCACCCCACCCACCCACTGTCACCAGGGAAGTGCAGAGCGAAATCTTTCGGATCATTCACATGGATCCTGCCACCACCAGAGTGATTTCACTCATGCCAGACAGGTACATTTATATTGAAAATACCTGAACCTTAGAAGTGATTAAGGTATGAAATTAAATATCTGTATGCGTCATATTTGCAACATCTTTATGGGTTGTTCTATAACTTCCAGTTGAATGCACTATATATTAAAGACAAAATCCTGTGATCATAAGTGAAGTTAATGAATTTTTCTTTCCTTCGAGCATTACTTGGACACTACTGCGCCTACATGCATGACAAGAATATGTCTAAAATAGTGCAGTTGTGCCTTAGGGAGTCTCGTGCCCATAAATGATATAGAATTTTTGTAAACAGAGGAGAATGACATATATCATTCGATTTGAAAAAATTTTAAATCCTAATGGCTGAAATTAATTCAGGAAAATCAGGAAAACCACAACTCATCAGAATCGCAACTGCCTGTTACAAGAGTAAAACACTGTGGTCTAGTGGTAAGATGCTCGCCGGCCACTCTGAAGGACCCAGGTACAATTCCGGGCACGCTTTCACGAGCAACATCCCAGCTGGATGTCATTCAGATGAGACATTAAATTGTTGTAATATAAAATACATAGTATGAACAATATGTAGAATTTCTTATATAATATTTATCAGGGTGGTGTAAAGCAAAATTTCACTTTCTTTTAGTTCACCATCCTTCGTTTGGAATAGTATTGTGTAAAGTAAGGTAAACCTCCATTCAACTATGCGTGAATGACCCTATGAAAAGTCACTATCAGGCAATAAGGACAATGAGTTACGATGCAGAAACAGAATGTGTCGCCTTTTCGGCTTACAGACATCTTCTCTTTTTTATCAAGGGTAACATGCTCTACTTTTTTTTCCAGACCGAATATTTATATTCATTTGCACCGCAAGGCCAAAGAGATTGACGATGGCCTCAGCTGGCTCCTGAAAACATTATTAGAAAAAGTGGAGATGCCAAAAGTCATCGTATTCACCAAGACAGTCGCTGCCGTATGTGATGCATTCCTCACCTTCCAGTCAGCCTTGGATGATGCAAATTTGAATGCTCGGTAATGCTGTGACAGATATTGAATTTGTACTGAAAGGATTTACTACAGTGTTTGAAATAAGGTGTTCTGGAGTGGTGGTCCGCTCAAATTTTCAGTCGAAAACCCCCTCCCCAAAAAACCCCCCCCCCCCCCCCCCCAAAAAAAAACACATACATAGTTCATCAATATGACATCTGATTTTTTTATTAGTTCCAAAAGCTGCCACTACGTTCGTAAGTGAGGTGCCACTGTCTGCAGTGTGAAGGCAGCATCATGTACAGTGGGTTTTGAAGTGGTTGTCCGAGGGAAAACCCCATGGTTAAACATGGTTGTCCGGCTGAAAATTTGGATCCTGGAATTCAGCTGATACCAGTCTCCTTTTAATGAGATCTTTCTTGTTATCACAGACTCGTGGAGATGTACCACGCTGGGACCCCTCAGGCCAAGAAGGATTTAATATCAAAATTGTTCCTAGCAATAGACAGCCCAATAAGGGTGCTTCTAGCTACTCTTGCCTTTGAAATGGGAGTGGACATTCCTGATGTCCGTGTGGTCGTAAATTGGGGGCTGCCTTCGTCCGCTATGGACTACTGGCAACAGGTGTGAATCAGCTCCATTTGTTAGTTTGGATATTTGTTGGATTTTACTGGCTGAATTTTGTGCCGAGGTTCTGGTTTTCCCATCATGGAATTTATGTGGGGTTTGTTTTTTGGTTTAGTTACGAATATTTGGCCTGGTATTTGTATTTGATTTAGGTTGGAGTGCTGGATTGCCTTCTTTGAATTGATACTATTGATTTATGTTGTATGTTAGGTTACTTGATTACCAAAATCTTCAAACACAGATGACGATAACGTTGTATACTGTATTGTTCATTCAACAAGCTGGTCGTACTGAAAGGAATGGTGCTCAAGCTGTGAGCATCATTGTTCCGGTTGGCGCACTAGATACCAGAGTCTCTAGGATGACCAAGAAGTTGTTTGACACCACAGGATGCCTCAGGCACAAAATTTTGAAAAATTTTCTCTTGGAAGGTTTGATAACTTGCTTTATTTAATAATTTTTTTTAATATTTCTACACATATATTACAGATATAGAATAATGCAAGGCAAAATCTGCAATGGCATTTCAGGTATGCAGGAACCAAAAACAAGAACCCCAGACACCAGAAATTGCGGCTGCAATTGCTGCAGTCACTGCAGAAAAGCCTGCGGCTGCGAAAGTGGACTTGTTCTTTCTCAGGTACATGCAACTTCCAACTTAATCATAACATGGGTAAAATGTGCATGGCAGGCTGAAGGTTTCAAATGTATTCCACAGTAATTGTATAGACTTTGTAGAGTACTTACATTTGGTTCTGGCAATTTGAGCAACACCCTTTGTTGTCTATGACATTTCTTGGCGAGTCTTTCAATGGTGTTATTGTAAGGGTAAAACTCTTAATTAGAGGGTGATCTCAACCCCTATATCCCTTAAATCAAAAGACTTAATGCAGTACAATTGATCACTGAAAAAGGTTTGTTTAGTGATTAGAACTTCATATTTCATGCTAGTGACAAAGAATGGAAATGAAAGCATGCCACTCCCCATTCTACCGCTTACACAAGCAGCTGTCTAACCCCCCCCCCCCCCAAGGTCATTTAAAACAATAAGAAAAAACCCCACTGGTATCTGAAATATCTATTCACATCAACTCATGTACATACCAAATACCGAAAAGTACAAAAATAATACCTGAGTAACAATAAAATGTTTAAATTTAATAAAAATAATCCAGACAATTGACTACATCTTTAAGACCTTAGTCTCCCGCACACCTTTTCAAAAGTAACATACTCCAGTGAACAATTAAGAGAACTTGTAGGCAAACACCCTCTTACCGCTCGTGTACTGCAAGGATCGGGAGAATCTTCTTCTGCTAAAAAAATTAACACAGGGGAGGAAGAATCCGACGGGACCCGAGACCCATCGCCCTGAAAAGAAAAGTGTCTCCCTTTCTTCTTCTTCCTCAAGAGTGTCTTGGAAAGAGCTAAATCAACACTCTCACAAGAGTCTCAGAAGAGCAACCTGAGTGCAATTTACTACCAGATTCTTCCCTACTGGCAGATAAATGAGGACGGAGAAGAGGAAGGTTACATAGATTTGCTACTGCATACTCAATCCCCTCTTTACCCTATTCCTCCCAAACACCGAGAATTTTATTCCTTATTATTAGAGTGCGATGTACCCTTCAGACTCGCTAGAGGCTGAGAAGGATGCTCCATTATCTGAAAAAAAATGACAGGAGTGAAGAAGACGAAGAAGAGACTGTCAAGCAGTGGCAATTAGGGGCAAATAGAAAAAGGTTTAAGAAGAGAGGAGGGTCCATCCGGGAGGTCGAGAAGAAAAAGAAGTTAGGAGATAAGAGAACTACAGAGACAGACATTGCTAAAGTCAAGGTGGGTGGGTGATTAGGGCTTTACGTCCTGTATTTCTGCACCAGTTGGGCTAATTAGGACAGGCAGACACCATGGCAATGAGACGAAGGAACACAGGTGGGGGAACACTTATGTGCTATATCCTGTACACAGGTTAGTATGACACTAAACGTCACTAAGTTTAATTTAAGGACTCTGTCCATTAATTCAGCAAAACTGATGCTGCCTTTAAAGAGCATTGCTTAAATTTGGTAACACTGCTGTTGCCTGTGACAGGTGTTTGTTGTTATTGAAGTCCTACTGGGACGTATTTGTTACGTTATTGTTAATAAATGATGAGTTGTATTACCTTCGTGTAGTTGTGCAGTTTGTTGGTGCTCGCGTGGCACTAAAATTTCTTACTAGTCCAGTAACTAAATTCTCACAGGATCCCGCAGAGGCGACATCTTGTGGAAAAATTATTGATTATGCGAAACTAACCGGTTATATAATCTGGATTTTTCCGTAAGATGTACTGCCACAAGAGTAGTAGTAGTAGTAGTGTTATTGTTTAACGCCTCATCAGCACCTGAGTGGGCTATGTAGAGGCTCTCTAGGGTAAGATTGATCATCCATAGTTGGTAGTACAAACCAGAAGCATGCAAAAAATCAATAAGTGTCTGCCACAAGAGATAACGTGTGTGTGTGTGATTAGGGCTTTACGTCCTGTATTTCTGCACCAGTTGGGCTAATTAGGACAGGTAGGGACCATGGCAATCAAGAGATCACGTGCCCACCCTAACCCTCCAGGGGGTGGTGGGTGGGTGTGTGTGTGTTATTGTTTAACGCCTCATCAGCACCTGAGTGGGCTATGTAGAGGCTCTCTAGGTTAAGATTGTTTATCTATATTTCGTGTGTGTGTGTTATTGTTTAATGCCTCATCAGCACCTGAGTGGGCTATGTAGAGGCTCTCTAGGTTAAGATTGATTATCTATATTTGGTAGTAGAAACCAGAAGCATGTAAAAAATCAATAATTGTCTGCGTTGGATATCTGGTAAAGAGATGTTGTAAGGTAGTAGCTTGAAACAAAGGTCTTCTAATGCGTTTGTCACATTCAAGATAGTAGCTAATTACTTTATCACAGTGAGGAGCCACTAGGCTTGGATTAACTAGTGGTGCCACCTCATGGATTAGTTAATAGGTAATCCCAAAGTCACTCAAGTGTGACAGCACATGGCATCTCCACAGCCTCTGAGAGGAACCAGAGAGTTCCTGGAAAAACTTTGTTCTTTTTGCTACTAAAACACCATGTAAGTTGATATTTTCTTGTACAAGTTATTCTAACAAATGTCTGGATGATATTGACACATGTTTAAATTGCAAATGTTGTGTTATAAGCTTTAAGGCTTTTAAAGCTCAAGATTGTTATTTAGTGTCTGGCTGTGTTGTTCTTGTCTAATATTCAATGCAGAAGGCTAGCATTGTCTAATTTATTCAAGAATTTAATTCAGTAGGTTATAATGACAGTTCAGTCATAGCAATTTATGCAGCTAGTTAATTGTTTATTAAGCAATCACTAGTATAAAATATAATGTCTTATATCATTCATGGTATATTTTGTGTTAATGTTTAGCATAATTTTAAATGTCACTTGTGTAATTTATGCGTTATGAGGCAATGAGGCGAAGGCATAGCAGACTTATAATTTGCAAGTAAATTCAGTTATGATAATCAATGCTAATTTGCAGCTTGCACACAATGGCAGAAGCACAGGACATGAATATCTGATGGTGTCCTACAAAATGACTTTGAAGTTTATTACAAGCCATACAAGTGATGTTCCAACTTACAGTCTATGCAAGCGAATCTTGAAGTTCTGAATTGTCCAACGTCGCACAGTCGGGACTTGGACCACATCATTGATCAACATGGAACAGAACTACAAATCCCATACAGGACCATTGGTATTTATGCCATGATTGGGAATGATTAACATGCACTGAAGATTTTATTAATTGAGTTGCAAACAAGAGACAATTATAATTGTGAATTCTCATTGACTTGAAACCTTAATTGATTTCATTGAAATAATATTGATTATTTACAATTATTGAGGGATTTGAGTTTACTTTAGTTCTTTGGGTTGCAACCAGGTATAATTTACATGTCACATGTCATAATAATATTAAAATCATTTTATTAATTTAAAAGTGTGTTCTTGTCTCCTTTGGCACAACCAACCAAGCTACTGTCAATCTATATACTGCTAGTCCAAACGTGACAGCGTTATAAGTGGGTGCAATCTAATAAAATGTTTGATTGTTAGGGGGCACCGACAACTCTGGCATACCGGTTCCGGTTCATTGACTAAAAGGTGTAAATGCATAAGACTTGAATGTCCTATGAGGCATCTGTGATATATTCCTTGATCTTTGCGAGTATTGAACATACTAGGTATTTTTTTTTTATTGCAAGGTAAGATTGAATGCAACTTGTAATTACATTCATTCCATTGTCTTTGCCAGCAAGACATGATAAAAGATTTTATAGTCATTTTAAAATCAGTGTATGGAATGGTAAAATCAGTTATCTCTTTTGTAAGAGCCCTTTTTGCTGCCAGGTCTGCTTTTTCATTCCCTTCAATGCCAGCGTGTCCAGGAATCCAGCAGAATACAATGTCTTTGTATTTGTGAAGATGAAAATACTTAATAAGGACATCTAAGATCCCAGGGTTATCAAGTTGTTTATTTTGGATTGCTTGAAGAGCAGATTTGGAATCGTAACAGATAACATAATGATTTGATGTTTTTTAAGGCAAGGTAAATAGCCGTTAATTCTGCAGTGTATATTGAGCAGTGGTCTGGAAGATGACATTCAGCTATAACGGTTTTATAAGAGGTGACTGCACAGCCTACTAGTCTTTTCATTTTTGAGCCATCTGTGTATAGAAATTTGTACGATTCGTATTTAAACCTTATAGTATAAAATAGGTTTTGATAGTCTACAGGATTAGTTTCTGCTAAATCCAGTATAACTTTGGGGACTGGGAGAATCCATGGCGGGATTGGTGGTACTTCCGTCCCGGCAATGATTGTAGTATCAATTTTTGCAGCCTCAAGAAAAAATTTCTTCCGTCATCCCAGTGGTCGAATGGCTTTTGAACGAGATTCATAATGATGCATGTACTTTGGATGAAATATTACATCATATGTTGGATTTGTTGGAGTTGATGCTACTTTAAGTATGTATTGCATGGACAACTTGATACGCCAAAGGGAAAGCGAAGGTTCCCCTGCCAGTACATATAAGCTATTGTTTAACACCTCATCAGCACCTGAGTGGGCTATGTAGAGGCTCTCCAGGTTAAGATTGGTTATCTATATAAAAATATAAAAATCAATAATTGTCTGAGTTTGATATCTAGTAAAGAGATGTTGTAAGGTAGTAGCTTGAAACAGAGGTCTTCTAATGCGTTGTTAGTTAGTTAGTGATATAGTTTAACGCCTCATCAGCACCTGAGAGGGCTATGTAGAGGCTCTCTAGGGTAAGATTGACCATCTATAGCCGGCAGTAGAAACCAGAAGCATGTAAAAAATAAATAATTGTCTGCGTTGGATAGCTGGAGCAGCCTGTGCAATGCGCACTGTCCTGCCTTAGCCACTGGGGATAGTGTGTGTGTGTGTGAGTTATTGTTTAATGCCTCATCAGCACCTGAGTGGGCTATGTAGAGGCACTCTAGGTTAAGATTGATTATCTATATTTGGTAGTAGAAACCAGAAGCATATAAAAAATCAATAATTGTCTGGGTTGGATATCTAGTAAAGAGATGTTGTAAGGTAGTAGCTTGAAACAGAGGTCTTCTAATGTGTTGTAAGTGGGTGTGTGTGTGTGTGTGTGAGTTATTGTTTAACGCCTCATCAGCACCTGAGTGGGCTATGTAGAGGCTCTCTAGGTTAAGATTGATTAACTATATTTGGTAGTAGAAACCAGAAGCATATAAAAAATCAATAATTGTCTGGGTTGGATATCTGGTAAAGAGATGTTGTAAGGTATTAGCTTGAAACAAAGGTCTTCTAAAGCGTTGTAAGTGGCTGCAATCTAATAAAATATGTTTGATTGTTAGGGGGCACCGACAACTCTGGCATACCGGTGCCGGTTCATTGACTAAAAGGTGTAAATGTGTAAGTCTGGAATGTCCTGTGATATGTTCCTTGATCTTTGCGAGTATTGAACCTACTAGGTATTTTATTTTGAATGCAAGGTAAGCTCTGCCAAGTCCAGTATAACTTTAGCAGTCGAGTGAATTATCATGAAATAGTAGCGCTCCAGCGCTACCATTTAATTGGTAATGATAGGCAGGCTGGCAGCAACAGCTACACTTCTGTGGTAACGCTCTGAGGCTCATTTTCACCTTTAAACGTGATTCTCAATATGTTCCAGTTGCCCTATCGACCTCAAACCATCACTAAAAGTTGACCCAGTGTCTCTAGTTTACTCATGATTTTTTTCATCAAAAGTGATCGTAAGGGGAAAAAAGTGCTCGTAAGAGTTTGTTTTCATAAATTCTAGCGTTCCCGACAGAATGGTAATGATAGAAGTTTACCCCTCTTAAAAGCCTATCATAGTTTATCATTTTCACCCCAGAGGTCAGGCAGAGACATACCTCTTATCTGATAGCCAATTAACACCCCCCCCCCCCCCTCTTTTGACTGCCCCCTCAACTATCAGCTGTGCACCCCTTGACCCGGTGTCTACTGTATGCAGATAGGCAGTGTACATTATCATATGATTATGATGCTTATCCATCTTGTTTGATAAGTCACCCTCATTAACTCAGTTTCTCGTCTTAATAATAAAGTTCACAAGTAAATGGGTGTTTGAGCTTGTTTGCTAGATATCTGTCACAATTTAAGGAACTTCATTTCATTTAAAACAATGTTCACTGAAAAAAAAATTTTAAATGCAAATTAGTAATTATAATTATAATGCATATTAATAATGTACAAGTTGGTGTGAAGGGTAAAAACGTATTACAGAAAAGCAAAATAAAAAAAGATAGAAAGAAAGAAAGATATAAAGAAAGTAAGAAAGAAAGATGAAAGAAACATAGAAAGAAAGACAGAAAGTAAGAAAGAAAGACAGAAAGAAAGAAAGAAAGATGGAAAGAAAGAAAGATGGAATGTAAGAAAGAAAGATGGAAAGAAAGATAGAAAAAAGGTAAGAAAGAAAGACACAAGGTAAGAAAGAAAGAAAGATGGAAAGATAGAACGAAAGAAAGAAAGATAGATAGAAAGAAAGAAAAAAAGAAAGAAAGAAAAAACGAAAGATAGAAAGAAAGTAAGAAAGACAGAAAGAAAGAGGAAAGAAAGATAGATAGAAAGAAAGATGGAAAGAGAGATAGAAAGAAAGATGTAAGAAAGAAAGAAAAAACGAAAGGTAGAAAGATAGAAATTAATAAGAAAGAAAAAAAGATAGAAAGAAGAAAGAAAGATAGATAGATAGATAAATGGGTGGATGGATTGATGGACTGATTTACTGATCGATTGATTGATCATATTTAATCTCAGTATTAACACTCAGCGACAGTGAAATTCGCCACGACAACGAGATTCGCCACCCCCCTATAACTGAATTAAACACCTTGCAAGTTCATGATTTGTTACAAAACTAATTGTTTATATAATTGACAATACTCTGTCACCCCAACAGGCATCTAATAAATGTTTATTGCACTTTATTACAAGTGGCGAATCTCGTTGTCGTGGCGAATTTCACTGTCGCTGAGTGTACACTGTATTAGCTAATCCGAAAACTTGAATCTATTCATTAGCGCCCCCCCCCCCCTCCTTTCCAGGGCCTATACTATAACACCTCACTATCACTGTTACAAAAGACCACCTCACTGTTAAGATCACATTATTCTTAAAATCTATCTATCTATCTATATGTCTATCTATCTATCTATCTGTCTAATTATCTATCTGTCTATCTATCTATATCTGTCTATCTTATTATCTATCTTTGTGTCCATCTATCTTTCTATCTATCTGTCTGTCTATCTATCTAATTATCTATCTATCTACTATCTATCTAGTTATCTATCTAGTTATTTATCTGTCTATCTATCCTGTATATATATATATATATATATATATATATATATATATATATATATATATCTATATATATATATATATCTATATCTGTCTATCTTATTATCTATCTATCTGTCTATCTATCTGTCTATATGTCTATCTATCTAATTATTTATCTAATTACCTATCTGTCTATCTTTCTATCTATATATCTATCTATCTATCTATCTATCTGTCTTATTATCTAACTATCTATCTATCCATCTGTCTATCTGTAGCTATCTAATAATCTATCTAATTATCTATCTGTCTGTCTATATCTATGTATCTATATAATTATCTATCTATCTATATAATTATTTATCTATCTATTTATCTGTCTAACTATCAGTCTGTCTAACTATCAGTCTATCTATCTTTCTGTCTGTCTATCTATCGGTCAGTCTATCTATCTTACTTTCTCCTTAGAACAAGTTTTTCTCGTTGGAAAGAGATATGAAAAGTTTTTCTCGTTGGAAAGAGATATGAAAATAATGTCTATGTCCCCTCCAAGACACCGTAGCTTTCAACATAGGCGCTGTCCTGCTGGTGTTGTCAAGACGTATGGCCTATGTGTCAGCTGACTTCATTTTAATGCGATTTTATAGATTTTAAGACTCTGATTTTATGTTATATTGTCAAGTGCATTTGAATGTTTTATACCCAGTAAGCGATGCGATGTTGGCGACGTCAAAACAATGTAGAAACAACAACCGATTTAGAATGCTATATGGGTATAAAGTAAGTGTACAATAACATGTTATAATAATAATTATATAGATAAATTGATTTATATTACTTGTGATAAAAAGTAGAATGTTTCTAAAAAATACAAATTCTCAGCAGTTTATTGTTTTGAGATGGTCCGCAATGATTTAGCCCAAGAGGCATGATGAGATCCTTGCTCTGACTTATAGAAGTCGGGGCCATCTCAAAATGGAGCATAAAAATGCCTCAAACATATTGTATGTAATAACCTTTGCTCAATGGTGAAATATACTTGTATATAATATAGGCTTAAAATTAAGCGAGATATTTGTCTGAGAAGGCAGCTAGGTTGGCGGAGGCAAACAGTGGTGCTCCCGCAGATGTCCGCGCCGGGTTTTTATCAATGCAGGCAGAACTGAGCGCTTCTTTAAAAGGCTGCTGCTCCTCTAATATTAGTCCAATTTTCGTCAAATAAGACTGAATTGTAGTATAGTTCATACTGATTCCATACACGTTTTTGGATCGAAAATAGGCTCACAATTAAGCGAGATATTTGTCTGAGAAGGCAGCTATGTTGGCGTAGGCAAACAGTGGTGCTCCCACAAACGTCCGCGCCTGTACTGTATCAATATTGTCTATAGATGATAAGAATGTTGCAAATGAACTAATTAGAAAAAAACCGCACTGTTCTATCATATATAGAAGTCAAGTAATTGCAAGTTGAAGTTTTGCACTGTCAAACATCTTCAGGTGAGTTAAAGATCAATGTCTTTAAGTTAAAGAAAGTCAGGCGAAAAAAGCTGTTGCATAACCCTTATGTAATACTACGGGTTCACTACGGCAAAACCGGCTATGTGTGACAGGGGCTTTATTATGGGATTAAGTGCGTACTTCACTGCAACACCAATTTTTTTTTCGTGAGAACGCAATTTTTTGTCGTGCGAATATAAATTGTTTTTGTGCGAACGCAAAAAATGTCTGTGCGAACGCAAATATTTTCGTGTGAACGCAAAAAAATGTCTGTGCGAACGCAATATCTTCGTTCGAACAACAATTTCTTTTTGTGCGAACGAAAATCCCCAGTCTTTATTTTTCTTTGCATGTCCCTTTAAAAGCTTGGTAGAAAAGTGTTAATAAAACATCTAAACCTGAGGAAGAGGCATACATGGCTTTAGCATTACACACATGTATAATATATATAATATTGGTATATGAAAAGGGACTTAATTTCTGCTTTGAAGCCAAACTTCTCTGTGAAGGGGCCAGCCATCTGTGAAGGTTTTAACTCCAGAGCCAGCCAAATGGTGGCCCCTTCACAAGAGGATGCCCATTTATTGAGAAGCATCCATGTCTGTTTAAAGGTAATCGCATTTGTTGACATCTAGAATTTCTTTTTTTTTCACATGACTAATAGAAATTACCTCCCTGATGCATCAGTGAACCACTTTAGCAGCCAAAACTTTGAACTAGAAATTGCAGGCACTACCAGGGAAATTGCAGGCACTACCAGGGAAAAAGGCAGTGTAGGCTAACCAATATTTACTACATTTTGTATACAAATTTGTTCTCTGTCTGGACTATGAAATATGTATCATGTTTGGTATCATTTTGCATGCCAATGACCAAGAAAACAAGTCTTGCCAACTTTGAAACTAGAACTAAAAATGTAATAACTATCAAGTTATTACAGTCTTGATTACATATGACAGTTCAGTTTCTGTTTCTTTTAAATAATTTGATCATAGGGTATTATTGCATACATTTGCTGGAGAATTTGCGAGACATTAAATATGAATAAATCTATTTGCAAGCTTATAAAATAGATTAGATAATGACCAGCAAACATAGTGATTGAATCAATTTATAAATCATGTTGTGGTTCCATAATAGCATCATGCTGACCTTGCATTGCTGATCCTAATGGCACGTTGTTAAATTGTAAGGTGGTATGCCAGGTGCTATAAAACTGTAAGGCAGCCTCAATAGTAAGGTGTTCTTAACAGTGAGGAGGTCAATAATTGGAAAAAGTGGTCTTTATGGTAAGGTGGCCTGTTTTAGAGGTGGTCTCAATAGAGAGGTGGTCTGAATAATGAGCTGATCTTAGTGGCAAGGTAGGCTTAACAGTGAGGTAGTCACTAACGAGGTGGTCTTATTAGTGAGGCCTGGATAGTAAGGTGGTCTGCGTGAGATGGCCTAATAAAGAAGTGGTCTTTATAGCAAGGTAGTCATAATAGTAAGGTTGTCTGGATGGTGTAATTTCTTCAAGGTTTAAGATTTTTGAAATAACCTGTCAGTCAAAATGAAATAGCAGATATATAGCTATATAGATAGATAGATAGATGGATGGATGATAACTAGATAGATAGTTAGATAGAATGATTGACTGTTAAATTGATTAAAAGAAAGAAAAAACAACAGTAACTTATATAATGATATTTCACAAACTGCATAATAGCTTGATACACAGATAGACAGTAGACAGGCAGCTAGACAGACAGACAGACAGCTAAACAGACAGACAGACGGCTAGATTGATAGCTAGATTGATTGATTGATAGTTAGATTGATTGATTGATAGTTTGATTGATTGATTGCTAGTTGGATTAATTGATTGATTGATAGTTTGATTGATGGATTGATTGATAGTTAGATTGATTGATTGATAGGTAGATTATTGATATATAGTTCAATTGATTGATTGATAGTTCAATTGATTGATAGTTAGATTAATTGATTGCTAGTTAGATTGATTGATTGAGTAATAATATGATTGATAGATTGATAGTTAGATTGATAGTTAGATTGATTGATTGATTAATATAGAGTTCAATTGATTGATTGATAGTTTGATCGGTTGATTGATGGATTGAAAGATGTATAGATAGATAGATTGATAGTTAGATTGATTGATTGATTGATATATAGATAGATAGATTGATTGTTTGATAGTTAGACAGACAAATTGATTGCTAGTTAGATTGATGGATTGATTGATAGTTTGATTAATGGATTGATAGTTAGATTGATTGATTGATAGTAAGATTGATTGATTGATAGTTAGTTGATTGATAGTTCAATTGTTGATTGATAGTTCAATTGATCAATTGATTGATAGATTGATAGATGAATATTTAGATTGATTGATTGATTGATTGATTGATTGATTGATAGTTAGACAGACAGATTGATTGATAGTTAGATTGATTGATTGATGGTTAGATTGGTTGATTGATAGTTAGACAGATTGATTGATAATTATATTGATGGATTGATTGATATTATGATTGATTGATTGATTGATTGATAGATAGATAGATTGATTGATTGATTGATTGATAGTAAGATTGATTGATTGATAGTTAGATTGATTGATAGTTCAATTGATCAATTGATTAATAGATGTATATAGTTAGATTGATTGATTGATTGATATATAGATTGATTGATTGATAGCTAGACAGACTGATTGATTGATAGTTAGATTGATTGATTGATGGTTGGATTGATTGATTGATAGTTAGACAGACAGATTGATTGATAGTTTGATTGATTCATTGATTGATTGATAGGTAGACATATCAATAGATAGTTAGATTGATTGATTGATAGTTAGATTGATGGTTAGATCAATTGATTGATTGATTGATAGTTAGACAGACATATTGATTGATTGATTGATTGACTGATTGATAGTTAGACAGAAAGATTGATTGATAGTTTGATTGATTGATTGATAGTTAGACTGATTGATTGATAGTTAGGCAGACAGATTGATTGATAGTTTGATTGATTGATTGATTGATTGATGGTTAGATTGGTTGATTGATAGTTAGACAGATTGATTGATAATTATATTGATGGATTGATTGATATTATGATTGATTGATTGATTGATTGATAGATAGATTGATTGATTGATAGTAAGATTGATTGATTGATAGTTAGATTGATTGATAGTTCAATTGATCAATTGATTAATAGATGTATATAGTTAGATTGATTGATTGATTGATATATAGATTGATTGATTGATAGTTAGACAGACTGATTGATTGATAGTTAGATTGATTGATTGATGGTTGGATTGATTGATTGATAGTTAGACTGATTGATTGATAGTTAGGCAGACAGATTGATTGATAGTTTGATTGATTGATTGATAGTTAGATTGATTGATTGATTGATAGTTAGACTGACTGATTAATAGATTTATAATTGATTGGTTAATTGGCTAAAAGAAAAGTAGATAAAAATGTGATTGTAACATTTAATATTTAATATTAATCAATGATGAACAAATATTATAGTTTTGTGTCTGTATACACAAATAATGTATGGATTCTGTGATCGAATTGTGTCCATAGAAGAGAGAAAATTTTCTATCTCCCATTCTTAATTGATACCAATATATTGTACATGATAAAGATGTGGCTGACAGCTGCTACTGGAGGGGGTGGCAAGGGAAGAGGGTGAAATCACAGAGAGGTGAAGGGAGGGGGTTGAAAACACAGCATCAGCTGGTGTCAATCATCCGTGATAAAGATCTAAATCACCCCTTTTCAAGTGGATACTGCTGCCATCTAACATATTATTAATGAACTGCAAAGCTACCATAATTTAGTAACAGTAGAGCATTCCCCTTTTATGGTAGCTGTTCTACAGCTACCATATTTGTGGTAATGATAGAGCATTACTGTTTCATGGTAATTCACTCGACTGTTTAGGGACTGGGAGAATCCATGGCGGAGTTGGCGTCTCGGTAATTTTTGCAGCCTCAAGGTGGGTGGGTGGGTGATTAGGGCTTTACGTCCTGTATTTCTGCACCAATTGGGCTAATTAGGACAGGCAGAGACCATGGCAATGAGACGAAGGATGAAACAGCCATCCAACTTAGGCTCGACCGGGAATCGAACCCGGGACCCAGCGGTTGGAAGCCCAGAGCGCTACCTCTGAGCTAGGCCTCCGCCCTGCAGCCTCAAGGTAGAATTTCATCCGTAATCCCAGTGGTCGAATGGCTTTTGAACGAGATTCATAATGATGCATGTACTTTGGGTGAAATATTACATCATATGTTGGATTTGTTGGAGTTGATGCTACTTTTAGTATGTATTGCATGATACGACGAAGGGAGAGTGGAGGTTCCCCTGCCATTTCATTGATTTCAGGCACTTTGCTTTCAGTGCTTTGATATGCGGAATGAAAGACAATTTGGAGTCAAGAAGTACACCCAAAAATTTTGTTTCATTCACCACTCTTATTTGACAGTTGTCAATTATTAGTGATGGATCTGGATGGTATGATCGAAAGTGACAGAAAGGCAAACAAACTGTCTTCTGTTGAGAGAACTTGAAGCCATTTTCAAGTGACCATTTATGAAACCTATTTAAATTCAATTGCAGTTGTCGTTCTATAGTTGGCATATATCTGGAATGGTATGCAATGAGGAAATCGCCAACATATAGGGATGACATGAGATTTTCTGAGATGGAATTTACTATACTGTTGATTTTGACGTTAAATAGGGTGGGTGAGAGAATACTACCCTGAGGGACTCCATTCTCCTGAGAGTAGGGGCTTGACATCGTTGATCCCACTCGGACCTTAAAGAAGCAATCATGTAGGAAAGATCCGATGAAAACTGGAAGGCGACCTCAAAGCCCTAAGTCGTGGAGATCTTTCCTTATTCCATATTTCCATGTAGTGTCATAAGCTTTTTCTAGGTCAAAGAATATGGCTACTACGTGTTCTCTGTTAATGAAAGCATCTCTAACATAAGTTTCCAGTCTGACTAAATGATCTAATGTGCTCCTGTGATGGCGAAATCCAGATTGGAACTCTGTAATAAGCTGGTTCGACTCCAGGAACCAAACCAGTCTATCAGTAACAATTCGCTCCATTGTCTTACATAGACAACTGGTTAAGGCTATTGGTCGATAATTCATAGGATCACTATGATCCTTCCCCGGCTTGGGAATTGGGATGACCGTGGCTTGTTTCCACAGGGATGGAAGACATCCCTTCTCCCAAATTTGATTAAAGATATACAGTAATGTTTTTAAAGAGGATTGAGGTAGGTGTTTTAAGATTTGATAATGTATATTATCAGGGCCTGTTGCAGAGTCAGTCGCTTTTAAGATGGCCTTCTGAAGTTCTTCTAAGGTGATGTAGGAGTTATAATCTTCGCTGTTATCAGACTGTATATTTAGGGTTAATCTCTCAGCTTGAGCCTTATAACATTGAAATTCTCTCGTATAGTTCTCCGATGAGGAGTTGTATGCAAACTGTTCTCCTAACCCGTTTGATATTTGTTCTGGTGAGGAGAGATGTTCTCCATTCACTTCTAGAATGCTTACATGCGAAGCTAGGTTCTTTCCTTCAATCTTCTTAATCATTTTCCAGACTTTATTGCTAGGAGTTATTTCAGTGAGTCTGGAGACATAGTCTCTCCAACAACTACGTTTTTTTTGCCTGACAATTCTACGCGCTTTGGCTTTCAGGCACTTAAAATTATTCAGATTGTTGATGGTCGGCTGTGATTTATAAATTCTGAGGGCTTTCTTACGGTTTTTAATAGCTTCTCTTACTTTGTCGTCAAACCAGGGTCTTGCACTTCGTTTAGAATTATTTTTTGTCATCGGTATTGTTTTATTGGCTATATCAGTAATATCATCAGTAAAATCTTCAACGAGATTATTACAATTCCTATAATGAGACATAGTAATTGTTTCTAAGCAGTGCTTTTCGAAGGAGGTCCAATCCGCTTTATGCAACTTCCATCGGAGTTGACCCACTTCTCTTGTACCTTCTACGTTTTGTAGGACAATAGGAAAGTGATCACTGCCGTGAGTGTCCTCTAATACTCTCCATTCAAATTCCAGAAATAACGCTGGATCACATATACTAAGGTCTATCGCTGAAAATGTTCCATGACCTGGGTGAAGATATGTAGGTGAACCATCATTGAACAAGCAAAGGGTGTGGTCATTGAGAAAATCTTCAATGGTTTTTCCTTTGTTGTTGTGGGAAGTGCTTCCCCACAATTGGTTATGGCTGTTAAAATCTCCTAGGATAAGACGCGTTTCAGGAAGTTGATTGTAAAGGTTATGCAAATCACTGGCTGTAAGGTGAAAGGGTGGAGGAATATATAAGGAACATATGGTGAATGTTTTATTCAGGTTCAGACGAACTGCTGTAGCCTGAAGGTTAGTGTTAAGAGCAATATGGGTATGAATGATGCCATTTTTAACTAAAATTGATGAGCCACCAGTGGCTCTATCGTGGGCAATATTGCCATATGTATTATACATATGATAGTTTCTCAGTTTAAAACTATTTGGAGGTTTCAGAAATGTTTCCTGTAGACAGAAAACACTAGGGTTTAAGTCTTGGACCATGCAACCTATTTCATCGAAGTTGGCTCTGAAACCTCGACAGTTCCACTGAATGATACTGTCCATGAATTAGTTAAAAGAGTTTAATATTATCATAGTAAAATCTGTAGTGCATGGTATGAATTTGTATATTTCACTTTTTCTTCAAAGTCGCTGCCTCTTTTGGTGTTAAGATCTTTTTGGGGACCCCACCATGCTTAGATGGTGGTCTTATGATACTCAGTGCACTAGATTTTTCTAGTGTTTTTCTGATGAGGGGGGGTCTTTTGGGAACAATTGATCTTTTATCAATTGCCCCCTCCCGTTGAGGCCTAGGGATGGTGGTAGTCCCTGCCTCCTCTTCCATCGGCTGGTGTATCTCTTCCGACTCAACGCCGGAAGGTGCACCCTGTGAGGGTACACTAAGTTGCGACGCACTAACTGATGGAGCTACAAGATGTCCTTTTCCGACATCTATAGCATGCTGCTTTATTCTTGCGAGGTGATCGTCTGCCTGTGAAGTCTTAGATTCTGGTTTCTCTTTCTGCGTGCTTTGGCCTGCCTTTGAATATTTATAATTAGGATCTAGGTCAATCCTTCGCCTGGGCGATGATCTGGGTGAAGGAGATCTAGGTCCAGCCATCTGAGACAGGACTGAGGCATAGCTTGCCCCAGCAGCCTGTTCAGCTATACGGTGTGCTTGGGGAAAGGAGATATCCTTGGTGGTCTTTAACTTCAGGATCTCTTTCTCTAGCTGCCATTTGGGACAGCCACGGTGATAGGCTGGCCCATCACCTCCACAATTAACACAATATGACTGTTTCTGACATGGTGAGTCACGGGAATGAACGTGTTCCCGTGACCCACAATTGGCGCAGGTTGGTTTGGCGCGGCAGGAGCCGCTAAAATGGCCAAATCGCTGGCAATTATAACATCGTTTTGGGTTCGGGATGTAGGAACGTACCCTACACCACTCGAACCCTATGCTGACCCTATCAGGCAACACTGTGCCATCAAAGGTCAGAGTCAGTAGCTGTCGTGAATATCTGGGGGGCTGGCGGTGAATGTGGATGACATTGTAGTTATTCAGCCAGTCCCTCAGTTCGTCATCGGAGCAGAGACTGCTCTCATGAGATGTTACAACCCCCTTGCAAGAGCTGAAGAACCGATGGGGCTCCACCTTTACAGGGGTACCCGCAAAGGCCCTCAGCTCCAGCAATTTTAACGATTGGTCCTTGTGGGCAACCTGCACCAGCAAGGATGAACTCCTGAGCCTTCTCGTATTTTCAACGAAACCAATACTTTCTTTCAACGTTCGACAAATTGTTATGGCTGAGAGACGGGAAAACCCATCGTCACTGCCAGTAACAACAAGAAACTTAGGCCATGGCGTAGATATAACATCATAAGTTGTACTTGGATTGGCATCATCTGTAGATGAGCGGAAACGTTTACTTTGTCTGGAACCAGAAGCCAATTTTTCGACCTCAGCCTGGTTTACCGCTGAGGGACGCGCACCTTGTTCACCCGGGCGACGTGCGAGCCGGTTTGGACTATTCTCTGAAGACATTTCCATTTTTGTTTCCCCTGTATGGTAGGGGACACACCCTCCTGTAAAGCTGGAGCAGCTTGTGCAATGCGCACGGTCCTGTTTTAGCCACTGGGGATAGAGGACTTCACCCCAAGTGTTTCCACCCTCGCCGCGTGGAGGCCCAGGACCTTCGAGGGCCCGCAGTTCCTCATCAGATCAGAGACTGCTCTCGTGCGATGTTATAACGCCTTTGCAGGAGTTGAAAAACCGATGGGGCTCCACTTTAACAGGGGCACCCGGAAAGGCCTTCAACTCCAGCAATCTCAGTGACTGGTCCCTGTGGGCAACCTGCACCAGCAAGGACAAATTTCTTAATCGTCTTGTATTTTCTACCAAACCAATGGTTTCTTTTAACGTTTGACAAATTGTAATGGCTGAGAGACGGGAAAACCCATCATCACAGCCAGTAATGACAAGAAACTTGGGCCATGGCGTTGATATATCTTCATAATTGGTACTTGGATTTGCATCATCTGATGATGTGCGTGAACGTTTACTATGTCTGGAACCAGAAGCCAATTTTTCGACCTCAGCCTGGTTTACCGCTGAGGGACGCGCACCTTGTTCATCCGGGCGACGTGCAAGCTGGTTTGGAATATTCTCTGAAGACATATCCATATTTTGTTTCCCCTGTATGGTAGGGGACACACCCTCCTGTGGTGGTGGAATAGGGCTTTACGTCCTGTATTTCTGCACCTGATGGGCTAATTAGGACAGCCAGGGACCATGGCAATGATACGAAGGATGAAACAGCCATCCAACATAGGCTCGACCGGGAATTGAACCCGGGACCCAGTGGTTGGAAGCCCAGCGCGCTACCACTGAGCTAAGCCCCCACCCCGACACACCCTCCTGTAAAGCTGGAGCAGCTTGTGCAATGCGCACTGTCCTGTTTTAGCCACTGGGGATAGAGGACTTCACCAACAGTGGTTCCACCCTCGCCACGTGGAGGCGGTGGATTAGGGCTTTACTTCCTGTATTTCTGCACCTGTTGGGCTAATTAGGACAGGCAGAGACCATGGCATTGAGACGAAGGATGAAACAGCCATCCAACCTAGGCTCGACCAGGAATCGAACGCCATATAGAGTATTACTGCAAAAAATTGTGTTAGGGTAAGTGCATTAGTGTTAAGAGTTCTGCTCCGGCAACGAAAGTGTTATGCCAGCCTTCCTATCCGTCTGCCCGTCCGACGGACATTGATGATAAAAAAAAACCTTTTCGAACTTCGTTTGCTGAGGGTCAAAAAGGCTGTGAAGCAGGAAGAATATTTCTCACTGGAGACCTCCAATTTTTGTCCCAAAGTTTTAAGAGGCTAGACTCAACAGACTGGCAGACCAGAAAACTAAAAAATCTGCAGGTGTGTCAAATGAAAATCAGTTTGGTTTCCTCATACAGGGGAATCAAGTTTTCAAGTTACCAAATATAACGAAATAGAGAAGATTTGTGATGATCTCAACATATCCATTGTTTCTACGACCGCAAATCGTTATCGCATGTCGACACCATTATGGCAGTTAGATGTATCTGATGAACAAGTAAATTCTTTCATGGAACACATCGGACACAGCATTAATATCGACAAGAAAAGAAACAAGGTGGATAAAGAAAATGAAAACCTGAGGGAAGAAAACCAAATGTGTGAAAAGGAAACTTGTGCAAAGAAGAAAACTTCTCTGGAAACAGAGACCAGCAGTGATGAAGAAATGGAAATTGCAAGTGAAGAAAAACGTAGTGCAAAGAAGAGTGCGTGTGTGTTTGTGTTTAACACCTCATCAGCACCTGTTGGGCTATGTAGAGGCTCGAACGGCTAAGGATATTCAAAATTGGTTCACATTTATAATATTAAAATTGGTATTATACATTGGTTTCACATAAAAATTGTAAAATACTATTAGGTAGGTAGGTAGTGTTATTGTTTAACGCCTCATCAGCACCTCAGTGGGCTATGTAGAGGCTCTCTAGGGTATGATTGATCATCCATAGTTGGTAGTAGAAACCAGAAGCATGCAAAAAATCTATAAGTGTCTGCGTTGGATAGCTGGAGCAGCTTGTGCAATGCGCACTGTCCCGTTTTAGCCACTGGGGATAAAGGACTTCACCCCAAGTGTTTCCACCCTCGCCGCTTGGAGGCCCAGGACCTTCG
This sequence comes from Alitta virens, assembly GCA_932294295.1. Lineage (NCBI taxonomy): Eukaryota > Metazoa > Annelida > Polychaeta > Phyllodocida > Nereididae > Alitta > Alitta virens. The sequence goes on from OW028575.1 coordinate 27,416,261, forward strand.
AGGGCGGTGTAAAATACTATTAGGGGGATATGATGTAAAAAGTGTTACATATAATGATCTTCGTCTTTGAGGACCACTAGATCTGTGTGATATTGGGAAAAAATATGGAAGTGATGGTGAACTCTCTTGTTGGTCAAAATTACATTAGAATAAGTTAGTTAGTGTTATTGCTTAACGCCTCATCAGCACCTGAGTGGGCTATGTAGAGGCTCTCTAGGGTAAGATTGATTATCTATAGTTGGTAGTAGAAAGCAGAAGCATGTAAAAAATCTATAAATGTCTGCGTTGGATAGCTGGAGCAGCTTGTGCAATGCGCACTATCCTGTTTTAGCCACTGGGGATAGAGGACTTCACCCCAAGTGTTTCCACCCTCGCCGCGTGGAGGCCCAGGACCTTCGAGGGCACACATTAGAATAAAGAGCTTTTTCACAATTGTATATTATTTGTCTTTTTTAAACAACTCTGGCATTCCGTTTTTTTGCAAATAAGGTGGCTTTGGCCATCCATATATGTGCAGGTGGACCATAAGAAGCAAGAAATTAAATATGAGCTCTTGTTCTTGCATAGATTCAACACAGACCTGCAAAAAAAAAAGACTCAGTTGCAACGTTTCCTATTTTTTGCCCTTTTTCAGAGCATTACAGCTTGAAAAATATCACCAATAGCCCTGATGTAACAGCATAAATGGATTCAATACAAATTCTTTACCCTAGATACAAAATTTAATGCCTACATTATGAAAAACAAGAGAGATATGGACGTCTGAACCTAGAAATTCATGCCGTTTGACTTTTTCCATTAATTATACAGACCTACAAATGGTAATTTTTTTGAGATGGTGACCTAAGGAGCTTTCGGTGAATTCATATGGATTGACCCCTCTTTCACTTCCTCATTGTACCAAGGTGGTGGGTGGGTGATTAGGGCTTTACGTCCTGTATTTCTGCACCAGTTGGGCTAATTAGGACAGGCAGAGACCATGGCAATGAGACGAAGGATGAAACAGCCATCCAACTTAGGCTCGACCGGGAATCGAACCCGGGACCCAGCGGTTGGAAGCCCAGAGCGCTACCTCTGAGCTAGGCCCCCGCCCCATTGTACTAAGGTTAGGGCTATGCTGATGACTTGCTTTAGATCTAGGTATTGTTTTATTTGATATTGAAATAAGATCATTTGTAAATGTTTCCATTGGCATGTCGGAGTTCTTATATCTAATTAATGTTATGGTTGTGAGGCACAGGTCAGTGAAGGTGGGTGGGTGGGTGATTAGGGCTTTACGTCCTGTATTTCTGCACCTGATGGCCCATTTAGGACCCACAGGGACCATGGCAATGAGACGAAGGAGAAAACAGCCATCCAACTTAGGCTTGACCGGGAATCGAACCCGGGACCCAGCGGTTGGAAGCCCAGAGCGCTACCTCTGAGCTAGGCCTCCGCCCTCCATCACTGCCTATAGCCAAGTACCCATTCACACCTGTGTGGAGAGAAGCAGTGGTTCAAGGAGGATCTGCTCAGTTCCTCCATGCCTCCACCTTAAATGCCTAGTTAACCTTCTTTTAATGGTATCAGTGTTCCTAATCACAAAGATATTCTATACTAAATTTAGGGAAATGGATTGATAATTTTCTGTTCCAATAGTCGCTATACACACAGAAACAAAGTAGAACTCGATCATGTAAACTTGAATTTGACATCAACAGTTTTTCAAAACCAATTATTCCCCAGATGGCAGCCAAATGTGTCTGAAGTTGAGAAGAAAAGTGGATGCTTCCAGAAAAGAATTGGAACATCTAATACATGTATTTAATGAAGAACACAGAAACATTGATTACTCCAGATATTGCTGCTACAAGAACATGGCCTTGGCTTATTGGTAATATTTATATGTCGTACATTTAAATTTGCACCACTCAGCTAAGAAATTTGGCATTATGTAAGCCCTTTTAGATATCCTCATATACAACAGTTAGCCATTGTACATGAGCCATACCACTCTGGGATTGGTAGCTGACTAAAAAGCAACATAGCCACCATCATGCTGTAAATCATAAATTATGTGGATGCATGCCAGAAGCATGGCAATACTCCTGGTGTGACTTTGTACATTTTTGGGTGCACATATCTTCTTCTCCCACATTTAACCATTGTATAATTGTATTTGGTCAAACTATTAATCATAAAGTGTGTTACACTATATTCATGCTACTAATAGATATATAATATTACATGACATTGTGATAAGGGTTGCCAAATATTGCAGCTAGTTAATGCGAGATAGAACCATCATGCCATATTTTTATGCATTTTTGCAGTGCCTCTTCTCATATTTTTTAACAGGTGACGAGTCAGAGCCTGTTAAGAAGAGTGCTGTGGACACCCATCGGCACCTGCGGCAGCACAGAGAAGAAATCTCGTTATTGTTGCAAGAAATGCAAAGGTACCTGACCACAATGAAGACCAGAAGAACCATGTACAAAGAAAAGATTGATTTTTTCTTGAAAGGAATAAGTTTGAGTTTTGATTTACTTTATTACACATTATAATTAAAAAAAAAAAAAACATTATAATATGATAAATATTTCTTCTCTTTTTTTTTTTTGGGTTTCAGTACTTGAAAGTGACAATAAAATGCCCTTCATTTTGGCGAATTGGCTATGTGTACCAGAATACCGAATGGAATTACAAAGCTGATACAAGAGGCATCTTGTCTGTTCAAGAAAGCAACCTCAGCTGCATCACAAGATTCTCTTCAATTAGATATTGATGATGATGTTACATCTGAAGATGAAGAATATGGTAATGACGATGACAATGATCTTTAACTTACATATTCATAAGTGCTGCATTGAAGTATTTTTTCACTGGAGAATTATACCAAACAGTGAGTTAGTCAGAGAATATTTTCACGTTATTAAAATTGTATGAGGAAGCTTTTTCTTAAGGCTTTTTTTTTTTTGTGTATTTTTACATAACACCAAATATGTCACATGGAATAGTGCAGAAATAATGAAGCCAGAGTGTGCAACTCCCAAATGTTACATTTTGCCATTATTGCAAGTTATTCATTGATAAAAAGTTGCAACCTCCTTAATAGCTGAGGGCTGTTCCATTTAAAAAAGAGGAGGGGGTAAATATTTTTAAACCCCCACCCCCGATATCTGGTTTTTGACAGACCGCTTTTTTTTATATTTGCCTATCTACATTAAGATGTTAAGAAAATACTGGTAATAAAAATCTGAGTAGTGAATGGAACGTAATGCTAGGGATAAATTAAGTTTCACATAGATTCATGTAAACCAGTGGCACGGGTAAAAAGCCATATATATTGCAATTTTAGGAACAGATATTTTCACTATTATTATTGATATCTTTCAGCATAATTTCAGCAAACTATATGCTAGATTACTTTCATCATCTATTGGATAATACATTGAAAGTGGAAATTTTCCAAAGGTTACAATGAAGAGTCTCTATTGTGAGATTCACAGTGAACAGATAGAACAAAAGTATGAAGACCAAATTATTTAAGTTTTGAAATTTGGATGAAATTAACATAACTTTTAGAGTGTCACTACATCTACCAGAACTGAAATAAACCTATATAATTACTGTATTTTATGTCAGACTAAATATGATATCAAAGGCTTCATTATTTTCGCACTTGGCCACATCCGATTTATTTTGTTTCATTGACTCCTTGAAATTACCATTACTTGGCCACTATGAATCAATTATGATTTCTTTTGTTATTAACTGGCAAATGCATGACCTGCCCCTCCCCCATGCCATGAGGTAAATGTGTAATGTGGTGTGTACTCAAATCATTGATATCATCACATCTCCTATGGTAGTTGGTCATATAGGCTGGCTAAGCTTCAGAGCTAAGATTTAAATTGAAAGACGCCAGCACTTGTATTGTGTGTGTAAAATTAATGTTAACTGTAGCTGTCATTTTTAATGTTTTGTGATTTACTCATATGTTTACAGGCTTCTTTAAGCTGTGATGCATGACACTTTATGGATTCAGTTTGATTTTCACTTGGAGAGAAACTGGTTTGAGACAAGGTTAGTTAGTTAGTTAGTGTTATTGTTTAACGCCTCATCAGCACCTGAGTGGGCTATGTGGGTGGGTGGGTGATTAGGGCTTTACATCCTGTATTTCTGCACCAGTTGGGCTAATTAGGACAGGCAGAGACCGAGTGGGCTATGTAGAGGCTCTCTAGGGTAAGATTGATAATCTATAGTTGGTAGTAGAAACCAGAAGCATGTAAAAAATCAATAATTGTCTGCGTTGGATAGCTGGAGCAGCTTGTGCAATGCGCACTGACCTGTTTTAGCCACTGGGGATAGAGGACTTCACCCCCAAGAGTTCCCACCCTCGCTGCGTAGAGGCCCAGGACCTTCGAGGGCAATGTTTAAGACAAGAGTCAGACATTTCAAGAAGGTTGATTATTTTTTAGAAACAAGGTTGCTATTAATATTGTCACAATTGTCACTTAGATGGAATGCTGTATATTAATGTAATCCAGTGTGTGTGTACATTTGTGTAATTTTGTGGCAATATCTGAATTTATGTTTGTCTTTTCATTTGTTGCCTGATCATAGATATGTCAATTTCAGTTCCTGTTAAAGTTGAGTCATAAGAGTATATATCACAGCAGACACTTATTAATGAACTTAATAATCATGATGATATGATGTGACCACTATGACAGTCGCCAAGATATACAAATTGGTACAGAGGTTTTAGACAGCTGTGTATTTTTTGTTGATGATAAGACCGAAAAAATGTTGCCCAGTGTACAAAGTGCCACAAGCCCTTGCATTGCAGGGCACCCGCAATTGCGGGCAAGAGTGTGGGGCTGCCTGCAAACGCAGAAAATTGGAAAAGCTGGAGAAGGCGGAGGCAAAGGCTGCTCAATCCAAGCAGGTGGAAATTGGCTCAGCAATGGACAAGATCCAGAGACAAGTATGCTATTCCTTTTCAGTGACCAAATTGTTTATATTGCTTTTGATGAGGACAAGCATATATACTAGGATTTTTTTAATTGTTGGGTTTAAATAATAGTTTAGCCAAGGTGTAAATAAAGATAACGAAATTAATCAGGATAAATAAATATGTTGCATTTCGTTTTGCAGATGTTTCGTCTAAAAAAATCTGACTGCCATGTGTGTGTAATTGCTATTTGCAGAAATGCAAAAAGAGTGACCAAAAATGTGTGAAGCAACACACCCGAAATGGAGGATGTGTGTGTGTGTACGTGTGATTTGGGCTTTACGTCCAGTATTTCTGCACCAGATGGGCTAATTAGGACAGGCAGGGACCATGGCAATGAGACGAAGGATGAAACAGCTATCCAACTTAGGCTCGACCGGGAATCGAACCCAGGACCCAGTGGTTGGCAGCCCAGCATGCTACCACTTAGCTAAATCACGGCTTTTTGGCAATTAACAAGCAATCAGTACATGACCAACAATCATGCGGTTGCTTCGGCCCTTGAATACACAGGACTTTTAATGTTAACCGCAACAATGATTACTGACAGTTCGAACAAACAATCCATATTTAATCAAACAGATTGTTTACAAGCTGCACTGACTACTTGTATTGGTAATAATTGTCTTCATGCTGACCAAGGTTCAACGCTCAGTAAAATTGGATGACAGTCACAGGCCATCAGCATAATCAGAGCAGGACCTTTTAAGACACAATTGATATGTGACAAACCACTGCTCAAATACATAGCAGCACAAGCTTTTATTTTGTTGGCACAGCCAGCAAAAGTATTCAAAATGTCAGAACCAAGTTCACTAAAATAGTGATTGCAAAGTTTTTAAATAACCAATAATACAAGCTACTCTACGGAGAGATTCAATTTGGTTTTTGATGCTTCAGCTGCATCATTTGCATTACTCCCACAAATATGAAATTGTTCACTGGGGATATTATTTCGTCTTCGCCATGCTAACAATTCATGACCACAGTGCAATTGGATGACAGCCACAGGCCGTAAGAGCATGACCTTTTAATACTTCAACGATATTGCTTGCTACAACTGACAGTCACTGCTAACCCTCATTGCTCACACAAGCAATAAATAATCAACACAATATTAACTTCTCTTTTCTGGAAAGATTTTTATTTGGTTTATGGTGCTTCAGTTGCCCAATCCGCATTACTCAATAAAGATGAATAAATAAATTGTACTAAGGCCATGATAGCTGCACTGACCACACTCATGGCAGTGATTCAAAACAAACAAGCCTGTTAATTACGTTTTAACTTTGTTAATGCTAATAAATGAAACAGGGTCCAACAACCCAAAGCTGCAGTGATCTTTGATGATGTTCATAAATATGGTTTTAACTAATTAATTGTATTGATAAATACAATAAGTCATTGGAAGGTAAAGAACAGCTGTTGATTGTTCCTATGCAGGAATTCCACTATCCCATCAAGTTAATACTTGAATAACTCATTACTTATCAAACAGCCTATTTCAATCAGTCCTGCCAAAAATGTTGATATCAGACACACATGAAACATATCGTAGGAATTACATATTCAAGTGTGTTCTAACACAGCAGTAAGACTGCCTATAATTTAAGATTTCTAATTCATTCATCAAATTCACCAGATGTATCACAACTTTTCTGACAGGCCAATAACTGACAATATATTCTTGTTGATTTTGAGGCAAGAATAATCATATTCTCAATAATTCACAGCAGAAAATGTTATATCTTTTTCGTTTCATTGCTTCGCTTAGTTAGCAGTATTCAAACACCAAAAAATGCATATAATAGGGACAAGCATCAGATGAAGGCCTTTAAACGTATCAAACATGCATGCATTGACACTACCTAAAATGACATGATGCAAAGCGCAAGGGATTCTTTTGAATGGTATTAAACCACACTGAATCAAGGCCCAATGATGATGAACTTTATATAGTAAAATAAAGAAAATATATAAATACATTTAACATGAAGGTTATTACTTGGCTAATTCTTTTTTCTGTCTGACTTTATCTTCTGCCTCCTTCTTTGCCTGCTCCTGAGCTGTAACACAAAAAAGAAAAGAAAATTGATGGAACATTGATTCACTTAGATGCAAGCAATGTCAAGTTCTGCAAAATGTTGCACACCTGAAAACGCTTTACAAAAGAAAAAGGCAAACATTCATTCCCACTATCACCCACTAATAATTTCATGGTAGAACCACTGCATGAAGCCTGTCTCTGCTCGGGACCCTTGAATCTCCAGGGTCCCTGAAAACTGAAGTGACCTAGATTTCATATCGCAAGGTACCAAGATTTCATATCACAACGTACATGTAACGTATCGCTGACCGAACAAATTAGTTCAATGTTTGCCGTTCTAGATTGCTTTGCAAAGAGCATATTATGTCCTAATTTCGGCGTTATTGGATTACTTGAGTGGTATTAACCTAGACCGATCCATCAGTCCCTACATGTAGATGTAGGGACTGATTCCAAACCATAGTTTTTTTCAGCCCAAGAGGCATTTTCAAAATGTCACTAAGGTAAACAATCACTATTTGAAGAATAATGCCAATTTTTGCACAATCACTCCAGTCATAATTGTAGGCAATATATTTCTCTATTTCTGTGTGTGATTGCTGGTCACTGATCTGGCTTAATAACCACAAAATACTGCCAAGATTATGACAAAATCACACTAAAAAAGTTGTGATAATCACGCCGTCCTCAAAAATATCAACAGAACAGTGAATCAACGGGGAATGACGTCACAGGCCATTCCTCAAGCATTAACAACATTTTGTGTCACAGAACTACAATCTGACTATCCTAATGTTTAACACATCAATTTTAGCATCAACGCAATCTACATACCTTGAAAAATACTATATTTATCGTTTTAAAGTTGTGAATCAGTAGCATTCCATTTTTTTACTTGCTCATGACGCAACGTCGTGGTGGCACGTGCGTGGATATTAAAGATTACAAAAGTGAGAAATCATTAAAGATGCATAAGAAAAATATTCTTGTGCTAAAAACAGTTCTTAAAAAGCTAATTACTGCTCTTCGAGATTATGTTTGTCATAAAGCATGGCAAAGAATATTTTTTGGCTAAATTGTCAGAGATTATATCTTCACAGAGGGCACTGCAGTGACGTGACAGGTGCGCCACCACGCATACAAAAAATATCCTGAAATATACAATTTTTAGCTCTTAAATGTGTGAAGTAGCACTAATATAGTGGATTTATTTTTATTGTAAGAATTCTAGATCAAAATAAAACCAAAACAAAGTCTGTTTCTTAAAAAAAAAACAGCTGTCAAGTTCTTTTTAACATGTTTCATGTTAGACGCATTGTGTGTGGACGATTTGTACGACGTGAAAAAATGACGCATTTTGCGAGGCCTGAATTTGTACTATAACCAAACTTTTCTCGGCTTCTACTAATCGGATCTTCACCAACTTTGGTTTATAAGTTGCGATTTTGTATCGCGGTTCTAATGGTGTGCCATTTATAGCTGTACTCCCAAAACTGTACGAAAGCGTTTTGGCAGGGTTTCCCTATGTTATGAAACCGCGCTAGTATTAACCCACTTTCAATCGAGGACCATAGGTCAAAACTGCCTGAGTTAATTGTACGCCTACTGCAGTCAGTTGCTCACAATGAGATTCTGTAGACGCTCGCTGTACGCTCGCCCACTAATAGAAAATCACATTAGATGGCTTGAGCGGTCGACTTGTAGACATATTGAACACAATTAATATTACAAAACCTCAACATTAGCAAAAGCTCCCCCACACAAAAGAATTAAAAGGAAGAACCCACCTTTCCTCTCCTCCTCTTTCTTCTTAGCAACCTCTTCACGTTGTTTTCTGATGATAGCTAAACGGGCCATGTCAGCTCGGGCCTCTTCAGTCTTCCCTTCAAGATGCATTTTCCTATAATGTGCAGCTGCTTGCTGTTTTTGCAATTCTTCTCTGTTCAGTGAGACAAAAAAGGACAATTTATACACTCACTGAAATGTAACCCTTGAAAAATTTCTGCAGCACCAACACTTTTTATTTCTACATTACCTTTCTCTACGAGATAACTGAGGACCTTGTATATCTTCTGCAGAATCAAGTTCAGCTACTTTTTTACTTTTTGCCCTCATCCTATTGGGGTTAGTTACTTCTATCAAGTGAGATACTCCTTTTGGCTTGGCATCCTGCAATAGAAATAATGCTATTGAATATCAAAGAGAAATACATTGGCTTTATTAGTTACATTGTATATACCAAAATCCTGAGTAAAACTTAGTGGTGTCAGTATTTTTTTTTTCTTCATAAATTTTGTAACTGACTGCCATGTTTGGGGTAGTCAGTTGTAGAAAAACTTCATAAAGATTTGCAAGGACCAATACAGAAATATAGAAAATGTAGAGTAAATATTTGGTAATTTTTGCAGCAGCTAGCAGTCCAGAGAATCCACTAATTCTTAAACATTCCACCAGGTGTGTTGAGGGTTCGGTCTTTTGTTCCACACTAAAAACAAGTCCCTAGTGTGACTCGATATATGTATCAAATAAATTTTTCTAGTAATCTAGTGTCCAAACTTGGCAACAAAAAAATTCAGTTGACGTTATTTCAGTGATTGTTTCCCTCTGATTTCATGAAAGAAAAGTGGATGATTGTGACTGTCATCAAAATGATAGCATCGCAGAACCACTGCACATCAAAATGGAGGGAAAGAAGGTAAAATTTTGAAATATTATGCACTTTTGCCCTATAAAGATGCGGCTGAATTCATTTCTGTTGAATTAATCTACAAGGAACGATATTACTTATATTCTGGTTCTCGTTTTGAATATTTTTTATCGCTGACACTTTTGCATTAAATTACATAAGTATTTTTTTAATGGACTGCTACCTTAGTTTCTACTAGGTCACAGTTGCCATATCCAACAGGAGGCAGTTTTACATCATCGTCCCATTGTGTGAAACAGAAAAACTACCCCAGAACGTAATAGTTTTTATGTCAAAAATTCTTCACTGACTCATTGTCATCAGTTGATTGACCAAAATTTACGATTTTTATTACAAATTTCTGAGACTGAGCAGCTGTTGCCAGTAAACTGAGGAATGTAACATTGGAAATTGCTGAATATATACCAATACAGAATTACAGATAACTGGTATTATACTCCACCAAGTGACCATTTCTACTGTTCTTTTGCGGGATATAACCAACGAAAATGTTAGTTAACTCCCTCCTGAGTGCAAACTGAACTGTTATGTGTAATAAAGGCATTAAAACAAAACAAACAATCAAACAAATTAGTAAATATGCCTAATGGAGTATAAGTTAGTTAACATTTTTGTTGCTTATATCCCTACGACGATATAAGCAACAAAAATGTTAGTTGAACTCCCTCCTACAGGTTGCGTAGGCCACATCGTGATTGTTCCAGATGATCGCACACTGTCATACGGACCGCTAAGACAGTGACAAAAATGTCTGTCACCAACCAATGGACTGATGTTATTCCGAATACTGTTCATACACCACCAGACTAATTTTTAAATTCCACGACTGACCCTGACCAATTTTCTAATTTCCAAGGACCAAACACTATAAAAATTGACATAATAGTACAAACTTATGATGGAAGTTTTTATATTTGAAGCTTTACACAAGAGGGTGTTTTGATAGGAGTTGTTCACGCTGATATTATGTGATATAACAAGCACTTATAATCCCACCCTTTTCTAGGAGTGTGCAAAAGAATGGAATTCATTCATACAAAGAAATTTTTTTTTTCAGTTTTCCGTGATTTTTCAAGGACCCTAAAACACATTCCAGGACCTTCCATGTCTGGTTCAGTCAGGAAATCAGTTTTTGCATTACCATGACTTTCCCAGAATTTCCAAGTTAACAGTTACCTTCTCTTCCTCGTCACTGCTCTCTTCTTCACTGCCACTAGGTGGGAGATCTCCTGGGGCTCCCTGAGCAACATTAGCTGCCCCACTCTCATCCTTTTCTCCCTTTCCTTCCTTTTCTACCTTTTCTTCCTGCTCATCCTCATCACTTTCAATTCCCTTTTGTCTCTGAAAATTTCAAAAGACTCAATGTACAACTAGCCATACATTATGTACTGGGGCAAAGCTCTAACCCTTATTGAGGAGCAGAAATTTACACAATAATAGATACAAGACACATCGTTACCCCTCTCAAAATAGCTTTTGAATTAACATAACTTCCGCAAGAAAGAGACACCACCGCTACTCAAGAAGTGATGCCGTCAATAAGAGTACTTAAGAGGAAAATTTCACAACCCCAAGTAATCATGATTATTTCATGCTGTATATTATGCCTGTTACGCTTAAATGTTACATATACATCATATAATACATATCACTGGGAACGACCGCAGAGGGTAAGCCGGATTACCCTCGCTCCTGTGGTGTCCATTTTAACTGTCGATTCAAAAATATGCAAGCCAATAGAACTGTTAATAAGAACTAGAGCTACCCAATAATTAGTTGTAGATGTGTTCCAAGGTATTTTGTGCGTATGTGGGACACATCTGATGGTTTTAAGTTACTGTTTTCAACAGAATTAATAAGATTTCAGCATTGTGGATTTGAGGGTAATCCATAATGAAATATGCAGGGATTCGAGGGTAATCTCAAATTTCATCAAAAGGTAATTATTTTTTTATTTAAAAAAAAAGTTGCGCATGCTACTGTACAGTAATTGTCAACGGGGCAAGCGTTATTCTGAATTATAGATTCCATATCTACAGTGGTACAGAAAAGTAGAGGTTGCCATTATGCTTTATTCCTACCTTGTAATTTAGACTGATTTGATACACTGTATACATAGAGTAATGGGAAAAATTAAGCTAGTTTATATATACAATTTCAATTCACAACCCAGCAGCTTGCTGTGGCCAAAAAAAAGACAACCAATATATAGGCATATATAAATAACCAATGTCATGGAAGACATTTAAAACCATTTTAGCAACTCGACGGACTGACTGATGCAAGTAGATATATATATAATTCTTTTAAATACTTTTGACAGCATAAATTACAGATATAATGTGTAAAAATAATGAATTATAAAATACATAGTGCTCAATTAAAAAGTCTTAAAAGCACAGTTGCTGCATGGGGATGTGTTCAATATTTTGTAAGTAAAATGAATGAAAAACCCATTTGATTAGAACTTTCTAAGAACAATGTCTCTCATTTAATACTTTGGCATTGGACTAAAATGGCCTTGGAGGTTAGGCGCCCTGACTCTAACTAATTTAGTTGAAGATTATGAAAACCCTCTATTCAACAGAAGCTTGGAAATGAATTACCCTCTTTAAAAGTTTGGATTACCCTTGAAATTATCGGAGCAATATGTCATATTTCTCACAAATCAGACCATTCTGTAAATACTACAATAACACTTGTAATATATGCCTTACTGTTTTATCACTTATTTCGTCATTTGCCATGCATCAGTTCCTCCTAGAAATGGTTAAAAAATGATGAAAAACCTGTGAATCGACAGATAAAATGGACACAACAGGATCGAGGGAAATCCGGATTACCCTCGTGCAGTCGCCCCCAATGCATTTGTAATGAAATGACCAGATCAACTCATTCTAGTCCTTATAATTCACAATTAACCAAGTAATTAATATAATCATATAATCAGTCTAGTGTTGTGTACCCTCCAGGCTTTCTGCCTAGCCTCTTTCTCAGCACTATGAGCCAAGTCTTCTTCGTTCGTGAAATGTCGCCGTTGTCCTTTGTGGTGCTTTTTGCCACCCCTACCTCCTCCTCCTCCTCCTCCTAGAAAAAACGCAACACACTCATCATGCAGCAATTATTGAATAAGGCAAGTAATATCCAAAATTTTCAATATGACACTTTTCAAGTGAGACGTTTTTGTTTCTGGTAACTTGTGTTAGCTCTTATTAGTAGACTTTGGAGCATATTAAAGCAATGGTTGAGCAGGGTCGATGCTTACTTCTCAATTATATTGAAAAATATGCAATTGCGTCCGTGACATTAATGTTATCGCATTGAAACAACCATCTGTACCAGTTGGCTGGTTGGGAATACAGCTGTATACCTTTTTCCCATCATCCCATAGACATTACGTACACAACAACTCGACAAACTCAACGTCACCCACTTTAAAAAACAGTTAGAATCTCATTACCTCTTGGTGGGCCTGGCATTTGATATTCTTGGATAAACTAAAACGTATATTTAAAGAGTTTCGAGCTCTTTGCCTCGTGTTCCACTCCAAAATGTCAGCAAGAAGTGACGAAATCGGAACAACTGACGCACGCGTCAAAATGAACGTTTACGTCCGCATCGCGCGACACTACCAAAATATTATGAATGGTCAATTCGTCCACTAGAAGAAACGATCTCATTTAGAAGGGTAGGCTGAGGAGGAATTTTGTTCCATTGTTAGGAACATTTTACTAATAAAGACTAAAGTAAGTTGTTGCTGTTGTCGTTTTAAAGTAAATGTACTATATTGTAGTATATATATACATGTATATATGTATGTATATACACATGTATAATCATCTATCAGTGTCATATATCTATCTGGAAATTACAGACATTGTCATTGAGAATTTGAGACAAATTGGTTCAAATTTCAACTTACAATGTATACTAATGTCTCAGTCAACTACATTTTGTCACAGTTACTCAGCTCTGAGCCTATATCATATCATGGAGCCACCAGAACAGGAGAGAACAGTCTTGTAGAAAGTAGAATCACTGTCTCGCTCACACTTTTATGACCATGCTAATTGGGGGTACAATAAACTTTTGCTCAGTGGAATTTCACCCCTTTACCCTTGTTTTCCCCATTTTTGGCTATTTTCATATTATGTCAAAAAGTCAAAGTTAAATAATCGGTTGTGAGTGAGAATTCATAATATTAAAAGAAAATATGGTACACTAAGCGTACTTAGTGAATAAAATTACCTTGGCAGCTAAAATAACTTGGCATTAACAACTGACAGCCTTGCATATGTATCTGCCAAGCATATAATTTTCATGTTAATTTGTCATCTATAAATTTTCTATAAGGCATTAAGCTATATATGTGTTAATCAATTTTTTTTTTGTAACATTAAACACTAATCTTTAACCAATATTATGTATCGCTAAATGTGCAAGGTAATATGCTATTAATAAAGTATTATATAATAATTAAATAATTAAAAGCTACAATTGATATTCACCTTTAAAAAAAAAATTCTTGTTTTCATTTTTTTATGATGGTGGCTGGCCGAACCGCAATATTTTTATTTTTAGAGATAGCAATGCCAAAACCACATGCTACGTATACATCTTCATAGTTGACAACAGAAAATGGGGAAAAGATTAATTATTAAATCCATTATTTTGACACTATGTCACAACTAGGCACACAAATAAACCATGCTGTTATCACAATCTACATATTTACTTTAGATATATATATAGTTATTTTCATTTTGCGATCTCTTGTGGAAGTTGCTATAATCTTAAAATGAACTCATTTTTTGCTTTTATTTGTCATAACTCAGTGAATAGTTGGACAATTTTAATGGGAAAAGTTATGCCTTGTTCAGTATTTAAAGGTCTACCACATTAATGTCTGGCAGAAGTACAACAAACTGTTTATATAAAAAAAAATGCACCCCCTTTACTGGACAGTCCCTGCAGAGGACCTGGGAATTTTGAAAACCCCAGCTTGCCTAAGCAGCAAGGGGCAAGACAGTGATTCACATCAAAGGGTTCCGCTGAGTCATTAATAGCTCATAAAAGGCGCCAAGTTTGAATGAAAAAGGCCTGGTTTCTCTGGCTAATCCAATGAAAAACACATTAAATCACAGAATTATTTTATAGCATTTTTCACTGTTCTCTCCTGTTCTGGTGGCTCCATGATCATATATAAGACCAGCTGTCAGATGCAGACGTAATGATGGGATGAAAAAGTTTGGGAGTCCACGCCATAGGCATGGTACATTGGGGAGGGGGGTCTTTTACATGCCTCAGCATAGGCACCGAGTAATAGGCACCGGGTACTAGGCAATGTAACATTTCATTCATTCAGTCGTTGTTTTATCGCAATTACAGTTTCTACCTGCTGTACATTGATGTATTTGCAATGATAAAAGTTTAAAATGCATAGAGAGAATAGTTTAGGTTAAAAACAAAGAGGATGATTAAAATCAGCAATAATAATGACTAGTCTCTAGTGCTTTCTTGAAAGCTGAGATTGATGGGGGCTTCTTGGATATTTCAGGGCAGAGAGAGTTCCATTGATTTGAGGCCCAGGTTTCAAATCGTTTATCTCCATACTTGTTTCTTGACCTCTGGATGGTAGTTGGATGCCAGAAGTGGTGGATTGGAGGTTTCTTCATGGCATATAGCGACTGAACAAGTCAGACAGATACGAAGGCATGGCTGGAAAATTTAGGCATTTGTATATTATGCAGAATGGGTGTGATGTCTAGCGGCATTTTAATACCATGGTAACAAGAGTGACATTGATTCTGTGGACAAACTTTTAAATATGAGTAATGTTACCAGGTTACTGGAACTGCAAATATTTCAAAAATTTTTGAATATGCAACTTATCCTGATTATATCTATGTGAATATCACAAATGATTTTTAACTTACATGCATTGAACAGGGTAAAGAGATATATAAAATGAGTTGTGGGACATGCCCTTTTTGCTGCCTTGTACAGCAAAAAGAGGCAAAATATCAGTTATGACAGACTCCTGCAAAAGTTTCTTGTGTGTATTTATATCTTAACATTTGTCTGCCCATCATGGCATCCTCATACCACATTAATATTATTAAAACCATTTTACATGTTATATATAATCACATTTGAAAGTTGAGGGACAGGGGGGGGGGGGTGCACCGCACCGTCTCTGTGGAATGACCCATATAGGCATCTATACTGTTTTGGCTATTGGCTGCTAACTCGCGCGAATTCACAGTGAGACTCCTACATTTGGCCTGTCTCACCCTTTTAAATGTTTGGCATTTTCTTCATATTTTACTTTGTCTCACGCATAAAGAACTAGAATATAAATCATTCATATTTTAACTAGGCTAAATCTCATGCATTCACCAACTCAGTTTTATGCTGTGCATGGCTACTATGGATCTAGTGGCTATACCAAGGAGATCCTTGGCTATACACATGTTGGGCACTGTGCCTGATGTGTACAGAGTGCCCATACTAGGCCATAGATGTTTTTTGCCTCAGTATTGGCAGTGGCAGCAGACTTGGGTGCTGCTGTGTGAAAGAGGGGGGCATCCTCTGGTGAAAGGACCATCATTCGGCTGGCCCTTCACCTGGATGTTTAGCCTCAACACAGCCAGGAAGGCTGGCCCCTTCACCGAGAAGTTTGGCCCCAAGTCATAAAGGTTGGCCCTCTTACAGTGAGGCTAGGCGGCTTTCGGCAAGCCGGCCCAGGGTAGAATATTGTAGGCTCTTCACCTGGAAGGTTGGCCCAAGGAAGGAAGATGAGCCCCTTCACCAGAGATTTCTGACCAGGAAGATAGCTAGCCCCAGTCTGAGGGAGGCTGGCCCCTGCACCAAGATGGATTGGCCCCTGGAGTCAAGAAGACTACCCCCTTCACCGAGAATTGGTCTCTCAGCTAGGATGGCCGGTTAATTGGCCCTAACCAGCTAACAGCTCCCTAACACTGTGACCCTTGGGAACGTACTTCACTGGGAGGCTGGGTTTAGGTCAGGTGAGAGTGTTTCGGAGGGGGTGTAGGAAGCAGATGCCAGGCCAGTGCCCCCTTCACCAAATAATTGCTTTTCCTGAATGATGCCCCCTGCACTAAATATGGGTACTTCAACAAAGTGCACATGCAATGCCAATAGCTTATATTTCGATAGTCTACTGAATGTCAAAGCTTATTGTCAATTTCACTACACAGAGTTGCCTCATTTATTGTACTCATTGTCGAGGCACTATAGAATATATATCTGCATTATATTATCATTAAATTTGTTTTCCAGTAATCATGAGCACTGGACAGGTTCCAAGAAGTCAGACCCTCAAGTACACTCTGTATTCCAAGAATGTACTTATGCCCGAGGAAACTGAACTCTATGAGCTTAGTCAGTTGGCTGGTGTTGTGTATGACCCTGAAGTGTTCAAGTAAGCTTGAAAGCAATTCTTTTTAATCAAAGTTTAAAAAATTTCTTGGAAAGAAAAACTTTGAAATAACTCTGTGTTATGCATTTGTCTTTTCCAGAATATTGCTAGAATTGCTTCGCCTCAATGTAGCACCAACTGCCATTGATAGAATGTTAAAGACAATGACAAATCCAAATGCCAAGAAAACTCTTCCCGTTAAGACAGACGAAAATGTTCCTCCTGCTGTCAGCAGTCGAAGACCCACAGGGATCAAGAAACCAAGCAAACATTGATATTTCACATACTTTTTGCATTGTAAATATTTATAGACATTAATCTCATATGTTAAAATAATCAATAACAAGCTCACATGAAGTTTTCTTCATTTATTTCCAACATGGAAAGGTTTCTACTCTTACTAAGAAACATGGCATTTCATATGTAATATGTGTGTATAGAACAGCCTAAGATAATCATCTGTGATATATGTTATGTATCAGGTATGTCACTGATAATGAGTGACATTTACCAAATTTCAAAGCAAACAGTGTGGAGAAAAGCAAGCATGCTGGAGATAGATTGGAAGCAAATATGTATCAAGTTTCATTTGAACAGCACAGAGGACCACTGCCTAGCACAGATAACTTGTCTGTTCGTCTGTTCGACAAACAGACAAGCTAAAAATGGGACTTTATCACCTTGGTAGTGATTCATAAGATAATCATAATGCCCTCAAAATAATAAATTAATTAGCAACAATACTGCTGACCATAGTCGGGTACTTTGGAAACATACCAGTAACCTACACAAAGAAATTAATTTAAGCATCTTTTCAGTGGGGGCTAATTTGTCAAATTGAAGTCTATTGAAATGATAATGAACAATCAAATATCACAAAAACAAAAAAACCTCCCAATTACACATGCGTGGCGGGAAATCCTGCTTCAAATTTCTTGCACAAACATAATGGAACTTGGTATAAAAAATAATTTAACTTAGAGTTCCAACCTTTGGGTCCCAAGTTGAGAGCTGTTAAATATATATGTGGCTGTGCTCTCTCAGGGACTTCATAGGGTATCAATAAACTGCAACCTGAGTCCACAAATGAAACTAGACTAAATTTGCTGAATTTTCCAGTAACAGCAAAAATGGTAGCAATTACATCAATTTATTCCCAATCTGTATATTTGTGAGCAAAATGGTCACAGACAAGAAATAATCATCCTGATAATCATTACAAAACAACTTACAACAGTATTTTTCTTGCATTATTTACCTACTTTACTGAATTGAAACGGGCAGTGCAAAGCAACATGCTTTAACATCTGAATAGCTGAGGATAGTTTTTGAGAAAAGTGCATACACTATATAAGAGCCTACATGCCATCTATATATATATTACTCTAGTAGAACTCAGCCATCGCTGACTAATCTCAGCTGTCGGGATATATATTTTAGAATCTCATTCATATGTAGCAGGCCTTGGTTGTGATACATATTTACTAAACTGCATTTATGATTTATTGAGGAGGTATACAATACAATATAAAAGATGTTATCTGATAAACTCTGGGAATTTATATAAATATATTCATAAGACTATCAATGCATGCCATTACAAAACTCATTTAGGAAGTAAAACCAATTGACTATAAAGTGTATCTACAAAATAAATACATAGCACCAAGAAAATACTGCTACATAATAGCTTTCTTACAAACTGACTACTTTCGGTAACAAATTACTTCCGTGTAGTGACACAGACACAACATCAAATACTGCATCAGCTGATTACACTATAAGATAATCATCTACATTAAATATCTGTGTCTATGTACAATATTTACAGAGTAATCAATTTTATCCAGTCACAATTCATATAAGTATGAAAGATAAAGTCTTTATATAATAAAAGTATGCATTCAATAACCATTCATTACCAGGCACAACCTTCTAGTAAGCGATACATAGCAAACATAGCAAACATATATAACTCACCCACATGTAACTTCCTAGCAAAGCAAACACAATACATCTATCCCAAGTTTAACGCATGTTGTCAATTGGAAACACAGCAGGTCATGTCAAGAACACATCATGTAAAAATTACTGTACATCAAAATGCTGTAGCAAAGAAAGTAACTCATTCATTCTGTACAGCTTATTACCTGCTTGTAAATCAGTCGATCACTAAAAAATGATTTAATACACTCCAAGGCATCACAGGCTAAATAGAGACTAATTGAACACCAAATATAATTGTAAGCTATTTCATAAAGGGCTTACACCATGCAATTACACAATGACATATATTATATACACAATATGTATATGATTATACAATAAAAATGCATCATGGACCCTACTTAAATAAATAGATGGAGCTGAATTCAGGGTTTTTTCCACATGTTTATGTTGAATGGTGGTTGGCAGGTGTAAAGTGATGGGAAAGCTCCCAGTCTGAGACGCCGGGCTGATTCATGCCACAGTATGTATAATATAATTATGTTACATGAATCAATGTGAATATAGACCAAGAATGTCTATACATAGAGAGGGTGAAATAGTTAACAAATGCCTTCAACTTTTATATTTAATGAGGTTAAGGGAACTATAGCACTTCACAATACATATTCAACTCATCAACTGAAAATGCTGTGTTAAATATAATCTGAATAAACAATGACTCCACCAGTTCAAAAACAGATATATATGTCTCCATAGACACAGCCTACGCTGTTGTTGGTGTAAAATTAGCACTTATCGCTAATTGGTTCCATAGGAATAATCATGCCATATGAAAATGTTATAAATAGATAATTTACTCTTCAACTGTATATAATATCAAATAATATCTAACTCTGATTATGAGATTACTCAAACAGTATTACAAGCTGTTTAGCTGCCTTAGCAATGTTGTACGCACACTGGATGACTTTTTGAGTGCAAAGACGTTTGTCCACTGCTTCTCTGCCAACATCAGTTCCGAGGGAGATGCACTGTTCTTGTAGTTGCATGCATCCTGTGCTGAGTGACTGAAGTGCCAGTGATACATTTTCATCTTTGATATTCTGAAGAAAAAAAAATCCAGTAAATCAATAATCTGTTCTTTTGAAGTAATGTGTAAAAAGTTTACCTTAACATGGCAGAAATTGGTAGGTTCAAACGATGAAAAATTACGTACCTGTGGAAAGAGTAGCAACATATCTGACACAGCAACACGGATCTTGTCAGCACATGAGCTGTAGCTGAAACAGAACATCAACTGATAAAGCAAATGTTGCAAACTTATAAACAGTTAATATTTAATCATTAACCCGTTGTTCATCTGACTTCAGCGTTTTTGACTCATGACTACTTACCTGCGAGACTTGCCCTCCTGAGCAGAGACAAGGAGTTCCTGAATTTTCTTAGTGATTCTCTCCGTTTTACGCACCACCTCATCCTGGCTAGGCATGTGGGTGGCCCCTTGGACCCCTTGAGCACCCACGGGGGCTGTTGCATCCACAGAATGAGCGGAATGTACAGAGTGCACTGAATGAACCGAGGGCACCGAGTCTGAGGTAGATGCATGGTGACTGCTGTCCGACCTGCCACTAAAAAACACACAAACATAAACGTCTTGTCACAAACAGTCACTGAAGGAGTATATGCTGTCTTGGTGCATCAGCAATTAGTTAGAAACACCTGCCTGACAAGCCAATATTAGCAGGGCCAGTCCTAGCACTTGCAGGGCCCAAAGCGGATTCTAATTTGCCTTCAAATTATCCCTCTATTAGAAAGTGAAGACCTTTTTTTTTTTGCTCTTCAGTTTGGAGTGTGACCTAATAATACAGGGCCTATTTAGGTGTGGGGCCCAACGCAGCTCTGCTTGGGTTGCCCTTGGACCGGCCCTGAATATTAGTATCAATGTTTATCCGATTCTCAATTTAAAATACATGAATGCCCGAAACTGCACAATGAGGAATATACTCTGGCATGTCCAACATGCGGACGGGTCCTTTGCCTTGATAACTCAGCATCTATAATGCCTAAAGAGACAAATGACGGCTTATTTTGCTCCTAACCTCAAATCAGATCGATCTATCTTATTATCGTAGATGTTAGTGCATTCTCTACTGCTGTTCAGAAAAGCCCCATAGGATTAACAATGTCTGCCATCACGACGCAACAAATATAAACAATCAGAATTGCATCATAGATAATTGTGTTCGATTGTGACAGCACAAAGGACCAACGTCTTGCATGCACTGATTAATTATGTTATTGTGTCTGCATGGTCAACTGGACAGACTGTAAATTCTTTCCACATATGGCAATTTAGGCACCACGATACATAAAAGACACTTCAGGTCCCCATGTGAACATCTTATGATCAAATAGTGCAGCCCTGACTAGATGCATAAGCTATCTATGCTTTTTAGTTTACCATGGAGACATCTGCCTGACACAGTGACAGACTTTAGCTTCATTATCAATTTTAAATATGTCTGAACAATTGCAGACCAACAGCAGCATGAAGGATCAACTATTTGCTAACCTAAACCCTTACACTTTTAAATTACAAATGAATAGTTCACACATGGGATAGAGTAAACATTTTGTATTAGCCTTAAGTATTAATTGTATTTCAGACATTTTATTACCTTGATCTTGCGCTTCCTCCAGCACTCTCTGCACTTTGCCGATCCTTCTTCACAATTGGATCTCGAGGAGGTAAAGATGGCACACTGTTCTCATAGTCAGACCCACCACTGTACACTTCCATTCTTCCAGACTGAAGTTGGGATGTTGACACCGATTTAACATCCTTATCACCCTGGAATATAAGAATGTAGGATGATTATACTTTTGACATTAACCGCAAGGATATAGTTTAATATATCAATCCCAATAGCATCCACTTTGTGTCGCCACTGACAAAATGGAAATCTATTAGTGTGAATCTCCAAGCATGAATAAAATACACATATTTTGAGAGATACTTACAGCACTTGAACTAGCAGCACCACTATCCTCTTGAATAACCTGACAGAGAAACCACATAAAATCAATTCCACATATTATCACATGATAGTGGAAAGAAACTAAGAAAATTCAGATTATTGTCATCTTTAGCATTTGCAACCAAAGTCTGTGCTTCTCACAGAAAGTAGCACCAAACTCATGGCAAAATTTAGCAGCAAATAAAATTCACATTGGCAACAGCAACTTATAACATTGCTTAGAAAGACAACTAAATGATTGGTAAAAGCAGCAAATTTACCCTCCAATGGGCATGGTGTTTCTGGTCCCTTGGTTCGAACATGGATTGTGGTCTGGGCTGAGGTCTTGTGTATTGAGCTTCACTAATAGCTTCATAGCCATTTGTAACATTCTGAATTTCTGAACCCTCTGGGCACTTGTCGTTCATTAACCTTTGAACCTTTAACCAGAACCATTGATTCATTCAGTAGTGTATGTCAATAACGCTCCGAGGCTGTAAGCTCTCAAAACAATCATGCTCAAGCATGTACAGGTAACTGAACTTCACAAAGAAAACGTAGCAGAATAAACAAAATATATACCATGTTTCTCAGGAGAGTTATTTCTTGCTTTAGGTCTCTGTTCGTCTGAACTAGAAGTTGTATTCTAGTTTTAGATTCTTCTAAAGCCCTTTTCACCTCCAAATATTCCTCAAGTGTTACAGGTCCATCGGACTGGTCTGAAGACGCCATACTCTGTCAAACACATCATGCAATGCTTCTGTTACTCCCTACATAAAGTAGCCATTTTGTGGTGCTTTTATGCTCATAATTTTGTTATCAACTTATAGGATGGTAGTAGTTAATCCCTGTTGACATAACCACATGGAAAACAGAGGGTTCATCTTTTTCTTGTAATATCGCAATTTGCTTCAATAATTCATAAGTTTGATAATCATCTTACACCATTTAGCATACATAATTTTGAGAGAAAAAACAAGGTCAAATGAAGTTACTAAAGGATCAAATCATGCAAAACCTAACTACGAAAACAGCAATGCAAACCAAACTATTTACAAGGCATCAATGTAAAAATGAACACAAACCTACCATTTAAAACTCAACAAAGATTTTAGGCACCAAATTCAACTATTCATCCAACTAATCTCGATAAAACAATCATCTATAGTTAAGTGCCTCTTGTTTGCGATGGTGCTTACAATATACCAATTATTTTTTACACAAAATATCTATAATAAATCATGATTAAACTACCCACTTACCCCCGCTATTTGTTTTTTGAAAGACCCCCCCCCCCCTTTTCCCCACCCATTTTATTTTCTACATTGAGATATTAAGTTCCCCTTTTAGAAAACCACCCCCCTCCCCCCCTTTTTAAAAAACCTTCTGGAACAGCCCTAACTGTAAGTTCAACATTTTTCTAACCATTAAAATTCTGCAAATGAAATTCAGACACCTGTCTTGATTACAGAAAGGAACCCAGACAATTATCACTATTCAAGTCATTGTATCAGGGAATTAGTTTCAACACATGCAAAAACTCCATAAAGTTTCACAACACACAAATCATGTTGCAAATACTGTGACATATCCAGTGTCTATAAAACCAAGCCTGTTGATTGTTAGTGACAGTTAACTTGAAGTTGAACAAGAGGAATTTGTATTTAACATGTCCACAGGTCCATTACTGTGGTTTTTGTTATGTCTGCAGATTTTATTTCTGAACATGGAATTAGTTTTGCAATTGTTTGGTCATCCAATATTAATAAAGCATCAACAATATCAGTCAATGGGAAATTTCAGGCAAAGCCAATTCCAATGCCATACCTCAGTAAAAGATATCATAGACATGGAACTCAAATTGTGTTTGAAGAACTTTCGCATCTGCCAAATTCAAAATATAAAAATCTTCAATAATTTGGCTCTTTTTCTACACTGTTTTCAGTCTTCAAATTTTAACGTATCATACTTCATAACAGTTCTTATACACTGATTTGAACTTTTTAATTTGACAACTAATTTCCCATCACGGGAGACTAAGTGATAAATTCAAAACAAAATCCTTGAAAACACAAGAATCATGATCTTGATGATCAGCAGGCTACATCAGACATATTACATGGCTATAAAATTCAAATGTGGCATGCACATGACCGCAAATTAAAAACACATGCAAACAACATATAATATATATTCCCCAGACCCGAACTGCAAGATACAAAGACTTTCAGTTGCTACTTGAACATCAAACTACTAATTAATATAGATACTCTGGTGGTATAGAGACCAAATACTTCTAATTCTATCAAATGAAACAAATGCACTAGATGAAAGCAAAGGTACGATTTACACACCTGCCCTAAGCCAGTACTTTCAGAGAGAGTCTAGAAAACCAAGTAAAAACACATTGGAAAAGGTAACATAGCATGACGCACACAAAAATTTATACATGTCAAAAGTAAATTCTGTAGCAAAATATATGCTTATAAGTCATAGCAAAGAGGCCAAGATCAACATCTTCGGCAACTAAATTGTGATTGCCAAATTGACAACAAAAAATTTTACAACTCAAGCAATGATGATCAACATATTAAACATAACTCACTTCCAAACTCTTTTCTTTAGTGGGCGACTTGTCTCCTTTGATACTTGTGTTGTCCCCAATGCTTGCATAATCCTCGTCTGATGCTACATGATCATATATGGGGTCATCATCACTAGCACTGGTGTCAGCTGACTTAAGCATACTTTGGTCACCATCTAATCGTGGGACTGAAAGGACAAACATTGTATCAATTAACATGTATGTTATTACATTATGAGGACTTAAACACAACTACTTCCAGTGTCAGACACTCAAAATTGCATATAAATTACACATCATTAAGACTTAATTTAGCAAATAATACCTTTGTCTTTACTTGGTGTTGAACTAGTTGACAAAGGGCTGAGGAGTCCCAGCTGTCTTCTCCTGGCATCACTTAGAATATCTATGATAAGTGTAGCAAATTCCCTATTGTTAAACCGAGCAAGTTTTTGGCGACCCTGAATAAAAAATTAAAAAATTTAACATTCAATCCAAGTATTGTAAAGCAGATTTTCAGTATTAAACTAACTGAACTAAGTTCATAGCATTAACTTTTTTCCCAAACAGACCTGGTTTCTCGTGGAAGAAAATTCTGGATTCACTGGTAAAAATGGAACAAGATGAGTCTCAGCCACGGCACTGTCAGACTGTGCTTGCAGCCAAACTGAAAGACAACAAAGTTATTGATTAATGGCCACTCAATTTTCTAAAGAATCTAAAAAAAATTAAAACAGTATTGCAACACAGAAAATCAACCTACTCTGATTATTTTCTCGTCGATCCACCTCATCATAAACGTCCATAGCTAACTCCTCAAACAGGTGGTTAGATAACTGCAAATAAAAAAGTGAACCATTAGGATCAATTATAAACTTTTAATTCATACGCCATGATGAACCATAAAGGAAACATTGTACTTACAGCTTGTAATTTTTTCTTGGCAGCTTTGGCAAGCTCTGACATATCCAAACTACTGTCAGCCATTTCAGGTATAAGGAAATGCTGTCCTTGTCGATGATCTACAACAGAACACCAAGCAAAAGTGTAACTAAATTATAACAGGGACTTCAAGCAATGCACAAGTGTAATTAATTGATAACAGAGACTTCAAGCAATTTAATTATAAAGATAATAATCTCGTTGCCAGATGATTTCCTTACCTGGTTTACGATTACATAAATAAAAAGCAAGTTTATCGGTCAGTTCATACTGACATTCCGTCAACCTGTCAGACAGGTGAAGATGATTCTCTGTCCTGAAATTATAGTGTAATATACAGAGATGTTAAACCTTCCTTAAGCAATGTAACATTGCAAATTGCCAAGGCATGTTAAGATATCACAAATAACTGAGTCACACTGAACGATATTATCGTTATAAGAAGCAGATGTGTTTACCTGGCATGATCTACAGGTGTTTTACCATTGGAATCATATGCCCCTGGATCAGCTCCATAAATAACAAGCAACTCAACTTGGGCAGCTTGACCAGACTGGGCAGCCACATGCAATGGACTATTACCCTTCTCCTGAAAAGACAAAACATCAGAATTGAAAATGAGAGGCATCAGTACACCATTAATTAAACTTGATCCCCTGAAGAGTATTTCATGCTTTTCAAGAGTGGGTCCACACGAATCAATCTAACTTGACTCTAAATTCTGCAAAAGACACTCTTTCACTTCGTAAATTTACATTTATGATGTTTTAAATTGTTTTATAACAAGTAAATTCGTAATTGCTATTATATTAAGTGCAAAATTATATTCAATGGTCATGAATAATCCTTTTCAAATGTAAATTACAATTCAGCCTGTTGATCTCTTCCCTGTATCCCATTTATTCTAATTCATCAATAATTAAAACATATACATCAGGCACTGGCAACTTTGCAGGTCTGTGATTCAGCATCATTTTGATCATAGTTAACACAGGAATGCTGAGAGACCAAAACTTTCAGCATGGTATTACTGTGACAGGGGTAGACAAACTGTGGGAATGCGAGAACATCGTTCCCAGTTACATTTCATCAGCTGGTCACCAGAGTAGCCTTATTGTCATTGGTGCACTTTAAGATTCGTCGTTCAAAATAAATAATGTCATAAAGCGAACCTTCATTTACAATTTAAAAACAGACTCTGGGCAAGAAACAGCGGCTGAGAAACAAAATTTCAGCATGGACCTTCGCTCTCAAAAATTATTCTTCTCTCCGTAAGATGAGTCCAACCAGCTACAGGATACTTACTGGATGGAAATAGTTAGGATCTGCTCCCAGAGACAGCATCCGCAAAGACGTCTCCAAGTTAGCTGTTCTAACGCTTGCATGTAATTGCTGAAAAGGAGAAAAGACTCTAAGGATCAGAAAATTACAAGTAAAGATCAGGTCTTCAAGTTATTTGAACAATCAAACTTATGTTGTTCGAATCAAATGCAAATTTCACATTTAAATGGCCTATACCTTGCTGAGTTCATCTATAGAATTCGCATCTGAGTCTTTGTGTTTGTTGACAAAAGCAAGGAACTGATATTTAGCTCTGATGAAGTCTGCCTTTGTGGGACTGAAAAATAAATAAATGTCATACTGGAGTATGATGATGTCAGGAGCAATGACACCTGCAGATGTAGTTATTCACAGCACAGTATTATCTGACTGCTTTTGTAAAAATCTGACACACATAGTTTACATATTGTCATTAAATGGACTTGTTCAATTATCAATGGTTGGAGATATCACTTACTGAACTGGGTCCCTGGGGTTAGGTTTACGCCTGTTCTGTTTGCCTGATCCTGGCTCGAGTAATGAGTGTTCCCAAATGTTGTTTCCACCCAGACCCACCAGCTGTTGTACCATCTGCAAGGAAAATTAACACTACATGTTAAGCAATGACAATTGTAACACTGTTAACAAACCCTACCAAGGCGTAAATTACAAGCCCGTCTAGGCTGAGGCTATCCAATGAGCCTAGCTCTGCGCATAGACAATAAAGTCTATTCACTGATCCACAAGTGCATTGGTTAGAAGGACAAGGCTGCAGCTTGTTGAATAGCTGTTTATTCAAAGAACCAAGTTAGTTGAGCAGAAAATTTGTTCCTATTCAATGAGCCAAAGTTATCATGAATGTAGTTAATCTGAGTGCTCACAGGGGGAAGCACAGTCAACCATTGCCACCCCCTTTTGGAAAACAGACTACAAGTAGGATTTATGAAACAAGATAGCCCGCTCGGCAAAATATCCAGTGAAATACAATCCAAGAGTTGGCTCTTTGGAAAGACATTGTATCTAAACAAAAATACCGGCTCAGTGAATAAGAACTTGGGGGGGGGGGGGGGGGAGGGAATTGAGAACACCATAATACTCACTGCTAACTGTGTTGGGCTCCATGACCCCTTTCTTAGCGATTTCACTTGCGAAATGTGACGTCCAAGACTTCGATGTATACTGCAGCATTCATCACACAAGAGAACTCCTCTGTTGACTGAGGCCCAGGTGGGATCTAGACAGAATTTGTTGATAACATCAAATACACATTTTAATACACAACTATGGTAAATATCTTAATTGGAAAATGTAGTCAAATTTACTGAAAAATACACTCTTACTAAGTCTTAGGCCTTACCTGATGCACTGCAGTCAGCACATATATTAGTGTTGCCTTTGTATTGTGCCCTAGACATGATAATGCTCTGCTGACACAGAAAGGTGCTTGTACACCCCTTCGACTTGCCTGGTTTATCTGAGATAATCCCTTACACCTACTCAAGGAAAGGATCTGTAAGTGTAAACAGAGATGTGTGAAACTTTGAAGGAGATTCGCAAATTGACCCAGGACTTCCAGGCGGGTAGTTCACTGCAATTTTCGTTTTTGCTTAATTACATAAGTCAGATATGTCCTTGACACAGCATACGGCTAAATCTACCCAATCGCACAACCCTTACCATAGAAAGAGCACAAAACGTCGAAAAATTTGATGGCTAAGTTCCAGTCTCATTTGTCAGACGGTTCTCCACAATACGCATGCGCAGTTGATGTTTTGATCTCATTGTCGTAAACAATTACGTCAATTTTAGTAATTACATTTATTTATACCACAATAATCAATCAGTAAATTTATTAAATCAAGAAAGATATATTTTACCATATTAAGGATTTATTTCACATGTTATAGTTGTATGAGTCAACCCGTCACAAACTGTAAGTTTAACGACTACAGGATTTGACAGATAATTTTTTGACAATTTTGAATCACGGAGAGGTGTGCCGTGAGTCACAGTCATTTGCCTAATACGTTTATCAGATTTTTTTGTTACGTTGGTAGTGGGATGAGATGTCGACCGTCCTCCCTTTGGATAGGTACAAATCCTAAATAACTCGTTGGTAGGAAAACACAAACATCTGAGATGGCAACTGCTAGAGCTCCTGAGACTGAATTTCCTTTACACTGGCTTGTCTGGCATAATAATATTGAAGAGTTGGACAGAGAACTAACCACAGGAAAGGTGAGACTTAACTGTCTTGTTTTGAAAGAACAGTTTGATCTTCACTTTAGATAATTACTGCATGACAGCATGCATACAAGCTACTGTAGTAGAATTGCCAAGGGTATGCTAGGCTATTTGCTAGCTAACTATATATATAACCACACCCACATAGAACTACAAATTAAGCATGGATTTGTCAGATCTGTCAAAAGTGTGGCGGCATAATACTGACTACGCTGTCAGGGTATCGACTGGACAGGGAAAATGGCAAAAAAAAATTTCCTGGATGGAAAACACAGGGAATTTTACTTTGAGTGTATGAATTCAGGGAAAATATAAGGGAATTCTCTGAAAATGAGCAGATTTTGTAAATCTTGTATATATATGAAAAATACAGAGATAGAAAGTAGCCTGTTTACAGCTACTGGTGATTTCTAGTGCATCTTCAAAATTTGTTTCTGACTTTTATATGATTGCATTATCATGATTATGGCATATTTCAATCAATGTCAAATAGACCATTTAACTTGTGAATATCACAATCAGTAATTAAACACGCAATTATGGTATATGGAGGTGAAGATACGGCTATTGGAGGTGGCTGGAGGCCGTCATAAGCAGCATAAATAGTCACAGAAAATATCAGTGAAAAATCGGGTACAGCAGGGGGGAAATACAGAGAATTTCATTTTCAAAATTGAGTGGATACCCTGAAGTAAGGTCAGAACGGCCAAAAACCGCAACAGCCACAGTACTAAATGGCCATGTTTCCGGAACGGCCACATGGTTTTATTTAGAGGAAGTGATTTAATTTGCCGTATTATAATCTGCATATTTCTGAATTCTAGCTGGAAGTTTTATTTCTGTATTACTGACCATGCCCTGGTTTATTTGGTTCCTTGTATTTATCATTGCAATTATTATGGAGCTCAAAAATAAACCAACTAATTCTACTGGCAATAGGGAGGAGGACATTTCTCACCATTGCAATTGGATTAAATAATCAATTGGCAAATGGGAGGCAGGAGATTTGTTGTTCAAGTTTGATTGACAGATACTCTCCAGTGAATTGCAATATAGTAACTGCAAGATTTAAGCAAAATATTATACCACCATTTAATAATTTTGATTTGATTTAATTTTTATTCGGCCTCCAAAAGGAGAGATAAATAACGCTGATATATACCTAAAGATTTTAATAATATATAAAATGAATCAAAAATAAGATACAACAGGAACATATACAGAACTAATTGTAAATTCCAATGTACATATATAAATAAACATTAAAAAAAAAATTAAGAAATACTGACCGAGCTTATCTGAATTATTTTTGTAATGCTTGTATACTGTTCTTGAGAACTTTGATGTGCTGATTATACATACTGTGTGACCCTCTTGATTGTAATTGATGTTAATTGGAATTTTTCCGAAAGCATATATACAAATAATTACATAATACATGTCAAAATTCCCTTTTTTGTGATTGTCATAATAAAGAACAACAATTAAACTACACAAATAGGTCATTTACAAATCCAACCTTCGATATATCCAATTATCCATTTAAACTAGATATATATACCAACTAACATCACTAATGCAACTGATGTAGTCAACATTCTTGGTCATTCTTGTCAATGATAATCATGATAACCACTATTACAGTTTTATTTGATGCCTACAATTTATAACATTTTTGTTATTTCATTTGAGGCATAAAAATGTTAAATTTTTTACTCATGATGTGTGCTTTTATTGATCCTTGTACATGTTTTTCTCCACACAATAATGAATTATGAATTAATGTATAGAAAAAAACATGTGGCCATTTATTTTATGGCCGTTCCGGAAACGTGGCTGTTTAGGACTGTGGCTGTTGCGGTTTGTGGCTGTTCGGACTAAACCCCGATACTCTGACTGTGTTAACTTGAGGCGCATTTAATTGTGGAGATATATTTGATCCGGAGAAGGATTCAAAAACTTGGGTCACCTCAACAAATCTACTCAAAGGTCCTGCAACCCGTTAGCCTGTGTGTAGCGCATGGACATTCAATGACCTTGCAATATGACACTCTTTTAACATCTCATCATTTCACCTCCTTTTTACTGTAATGGCTCGGGGAAAAAATACCTTTAGCAAGTATTTTCTTTAAATATGATATATACATTACTTTATACCAACACTTTTGTTAAACCTAGGTAGAGAAAGTTTCATCAGCGACACAAAATGTTACATTAGAGTCCTCAGATCAGCATAAAAATGGTGCTCAGATTTGGTGAGCGAGAACCACAATCTATGGGAGAAATTACAATTAAAATTTTTATTTGTAAACCTGAAATAAATAAATAAGATGAGAAAGGTATATTCAAGGCTTCGGTGCTACTCTTATAGAGCATCAAAGGATAAAATGGCCAAAGTTGAGCCAGAAAATCTCATAAATTTCATGGTATTTAATGAAACCACTGATCAGCTGATAGGGGAATTTCCAGGCCTCTATTATGTGCATGAATAAATGTTTGACTTACTTAATTACTACCCTGCCATAATTATGACCGACTATTGAATAACCATCTGGGATATGATTGGCATGGAAATTTAACTTTATGCCAGTTAATTTCACACCCAGTGGTCTCTTTAAGCAAAGAAATTCAGAGAATACACTGACTTGATATTAGAGACAACAAAAAAAAAGAGGTAAAAAAAACCTGATTGTTTTTAAAAAAAATCCCAACCTTGTATCATGAAAATTTAATCTTAATGACAACATTGTATGAAGTTACCTCAACATATTCTTGAAGGGATTTCTGAAGTAATTGTGTGCATTTAGATCTGTCATTGTGTTACCCACCAAGGTATGAGTAAATGGAAATTGGCCACCACAGTGATGGGCCTGACAGCACTGGTATGAGCCCTTTAAATAATAACATGCTTAAAGGGGAGTTGAGAGAGACTCTCAGTTTGGTTTGGCTTGTCGGGGCTGTAATCTGGTAATTGTATATCACTCACAATCTAGAAACAGGAAGATATATTAGACCCAAAACACTAATAAATGACAGGACCTATATACACTGCATAACAAATCAAGTAGATGAATAACACTTGTTACTTAGTTGACCTATTTATGTAATCAGAAGAGCCAACATTTATGTACGAAACAATTACGGAAGTACTCTCTAATCTGAAAATCTATCAATTCTTGACAAGTTAATAAATATAATGTCAAGCACTGAGATATTCCAAATACTTAAAATTGATTTGGTAGATTTTTGTAGAATTGTTAGTGTAGTTATGACTGATCTATGTGTTTCTGATATGTATTATTATTCTTATTATTGCACTTATATAGCACTTAATATTATACTACAATGTACATTCTGCGGCACTGTACAGTGAAACTGATGATCTATTTTTAAGAGCCATGTCAATTAAGTTATACACAGCGGCTCTCCAGCTCAACTGCCCGGGGAGTATGCAGCAGTTTCACAATTATACATCATTACATGTCAATAAAAAGAGCTCTATAAATGTGGACATATATATATATATAGTCAACTGAATACATTTTGTCCATCAGGGTATGTCTAGACTATCAAACTGTAACATTTGCTTTTGCTTTGTTTCAGCATGATTTGGAGAAAGTTGATCCTAGGGGCCGAACTGCACTTCACCTGGCAGTTACGCTTGGTCATCTGGAAAGCTGTAAGGTTTTACTAAGACATGGTGCAAATGCTAGTGCTGAGAATGGGAAGTACTGGACAGGTAATCATCAAATTAATCCAACATATGTAGAACAAAACAGCGTTGTTGCTCAAGATTTAATGTGACAAAGAATTACATATAATTTGGTGTTAATAAAGACAACTCTAGAGCTGTTTTAGACTAACATAGTATAATTTTTTTTAAATAAATTTTCTCTGATATAAAATATGAAGGAAATAATGTGCTACAAGGAGAACCCAACTTCCTTAAATATTTGATTCTCCAGCATCAGTAACATATTTGATAAGTTATCATTGTCAGTGATAAATTGTATCAACAAAAGTTCATGTATGAAAACATAATATAGGTTATTTCAACTTTTGAAAATCTCTCATTCAGTGGTACAAGAAGCAGTGAGCTCTGGTGATCCTGAAATGCTACAGCTGTGTCTCCAAAATCGAGACTGTCAGCGTTACGCTAGTCGCACAGAAGGTGTCCCTGCGTTGCTGCAGAAACTTGTAGACACTCCTGACTTCTATGTGGAGATGAAATGGGAGTTCGCAAGTTGGGGTAAGAATTAATTACTTGTGCATTTCAATGAGTTAACACTTGCAATCCCCTGATAATTTCAATCTTCTTGTGATGTGGTAAATTTATAGTATAATATATTTAAACTATGTTTTCAGTCCCACTAGTCTCTAGAGTGTGTCCCAGTGATGTGTATCGTGTTTGGAAAAGAGGTAAGTAGGTACTTTTTGTGGTATTTATGCACACAGACTATATTTCCTAATTGAACTGCCTTTGTCTTATCTATAACTTTGTGACCTGCAGGATCGTCAGTGAGAATTGATACAACTTTACTGGGCTTTGACAGCATGACTTGGCAGAGGGGCAAGAGAAGTTATGTTTTTAAAGGGGAAGGAGAAGTGGCTACAGTGATGGAAATAGACCATGATAATCATCAGGTGTACACAGAGACAATGCGTATACTGCCTCAGCCCGCAGATGTCTCATTGCTATCTCCATCGGATGAAGCTGTGGCTGCTCGGCTTACCTCACCGATTGTCACCACATATATCGATACTGACAAAATATCTTTTGAAAGGTGTGTGCTACTTTAAGTGCCAACTAAAGCTTTCCTATTTTTCCATATGAAAAAATAATGTATCATTTTGTGATATCTGGTTGTCATTGAACATCCCTTTCTCTCCTTTGAGCAGTGTCCATCCTTTGGGACCTAACCATTGCAAATTTCTATCATGCGGTTCTCTTTCTTTTCAGGAACAAGTCAGGTATTTGGGGCTGGAGAAGTGATAAAGTGGAGGAAGTCAATACATATGAGTGCAAGGTAATATGCTTTTATAGTAAAAGAATTACAAACAAATAAATTTAGTAGATTAAGCCATCCTTTTACTGAGTTGTTCCATGTTTTCAATGCACAGAACCAATAATCACTGTTTAAATGCACAGGTTTTTGGAGCGTCAAATGTTGAGCTTGTCACAAAAACACGAACAGAACATTTAACTGAGCAAGACAAGGAGAAAACAAAGAAAACGGCCAAAAACCCCTTGGAATCTTTTCTTGGAATTGCTGAGCAGCATGAGAAAGTGCAAGGAGCTGAAGCCAATGGGGTATGTCATGTTGGCTATTTGTTTATGTAACTACTCTATTTTAAATGGCAGTTTATGTGGGTATGGTAATGTTGAGCACCTCAGAAATATTTTATCTGTGTTTCTATTATAGGAAGTTAGTGTGATGGCAAACAATCCCTGCTCTATTAAACCTGAGGATTACTTTGACTCTGATGTGGACCTTGGTAACAAAGATGTCGGTCGGCCGATCGACCAGACAACCAAGACGCAAAAATTCAGAGCAACTTTGTGGCTGTCTGAGAACTATCCTCTGTCTCTACAAGAGCAGGTTATACCAATTATTGACCTCATGGCTGTATCTAATGCCCACTTTAGGAAACTCAAGGATTTTATAACTCTCCAGTTGCCATCAGGATTTCCCGTAAAGATAGGTATGCTTTGATTTTTATTGAATTTATTGTGAAATGGTATGCAATGCACCATGCATACACCAAATGTTTTGAACTCTTGTTAGATGGGCTTGCAGAAAAGTATTGTGATGTTTGTGTAATTTCATATTTCAGAAATCCCTTTATTCCATGTATTGAATGCACGCATAACTTTTGGAAATATCTTTGGTGTGGACAGCCCCGCACCAGGTGTTAGTTATATCCGTGAAGAACCTGAAGGAACAATGAGTTGCGTGATAGAGGAACCATGCTTTGAGCCTCCATCTTCATATTCAGTGTTAGGTGAGTATTTTTAACTCTACTTCACTAAAAAATAAACCTTGTTTCAATGACGTTTTTATGACAGCAACCTGTCATCAAAGGCATGTCTGAAGCTGAATTGGCCAAACAAGTGTGCTTATTAAGCCAAGTGATTGAGTGATGAACCTTATGATGATTTTATTGCTCAGATATCTTTATATATGTATTTTATATTTATGCTATATCAGAATAAATGAATGAGTAATTAAATAATGTGTGTTGTAACTGCTAGTGTCATACATTATCGTTATTATAGTCATGGTGTAAATGCATAGCTTCCGGTAGACTGTTAGTTTCCTGATGATTCATATACCTCTCGAGAAAATGGTTTCCTTATTTCTGTGTTAAGCTCCGTCTCCCTATATGGAAATCATTTTCTATTTA
This sequence comes from Alitta virens, assembly GCA_932294295.1. NCBI lineage: Eukaryota > Metazoa > Annelida > Polychaeta > Phyllodocida > Nereididae > Alitta > Alitta virens. The sequence goes on from OW028575.1 coordinate 27,451,914, forward strand.
ATAGCAACCTTAATATTAATGTACCAGTTAATAATGCTAATTTTTTCATTGTTCAGTCCTAACCTTTTTCTTATTTTTATCAGGTGGTGAGGGCCATGTGGGTCGGCTGCGAGATGAGGATGATGAGCTGCTACAATTCGCTATTCAACAAAGTTTGGTAGATGCTGGCACAGAAAATGAACAGGTACAATAAATGAAAAATATTAATATTAAAAAGCATGCTTTGTTTCTATATTATGTGAATATGTATCAGCTCATTTTTACATTGTTAATACGCATACTCTTTTTAAATATTTTATTTAAACATATTCTTGTTTGTATATTTAAAAAAAAAAATTTTTGTTAGGTCACTTTCTGGGAAGCCTTGAATAGATCGAAGGCACCTGGTGGAATCGACGTTCAAGCTGAGGAAGAACGACAGTTACAAAGGTGACGTTACTATTTTGCTTTTCGTTGCCCTGGATTGATAAATGATAACTTAAAATGTATAACAAGAACTTATCATGTAAAAAGATAACTGTAAATTAACAATCCATTCATTGAGATATAGGTTCAGGATGCCCTTTTGCTTATCACTTATTTAAAACTAATACCTGCAACATTTGTTATTTAAATGTTTATTCATTATACACTAATACATTCAGATAGATAGATATATACATATATACATACATACATACATACATAGATACATACATAGATAGATACATACATACATAGATACATACATAGATACATACATAGATAATACATAGATACATAGATAGATCTGGAAAGTGCAGCCCTCTAAGGCAAGTACTTGCCGTTATCGAGGGTTGATTAATGAGGAGCCAGAGAGGAGGAATAATGATTGTTTCTGTTACAAGCTGGAGGGCTGTAAGAACAATTAGGAAGCTGAAGCACAGTTATGGGTTTTAATGTCATCTCATGGGCTTGCAATAAAATATGTTTTTTATTTTTGGTTGGTTAGAGCACTTGAGGAAAGTATGCGACTGGCAGGAGGGACACCTCCAGAACCTGTGCCAGAAAATGAAGACAATGATGGCTCTGGCCAGGATTATGACGCAGAGGAGGAACAAGTGCGAATCGCCTTGGAAATGTCAAAAAAGCAGCAAGAAGAGGATGAGCGGAGACGAAAACAAGAAGAAGAGGAATTAGAAATGATTTTGAGGTTATCCTTGACAGATAAGTGATGAGGACTTAGCAATATTATTTCTTTCTATGAAATAAATTGCACAACATAGGAGTACCTTTAAAGCTGTTGAATGGCATGCCATTACCCTTATGGACAGCTTATTTGCAAATTTAGTATTTAAACGATGGAAATCATATCATGTCATTCTCTAAAATAGAATACCCCATTGATGAATGTGCTTGTTATCAATTGCCAAACACCCTGATAATCTTGCCCATGTTGTATATATATGTTTGTGCTGAGTAAATACCTCAATGTATTGTACTTGCTGGCAGATCATAAGCAGAAAATAAAGTATTAATTCTGTTCTATCAAAAGTTCACAGTCTAACATGTAAGCCTTAAGTCAACCTGTTTTTCACATTGGCACTTTTTACTTGTTGTGTATGAAGCAGCCAAGCACAGCCCTTCATTTGAAATTTTAGATTAGACAAAAATTATTTGTTAATTAAAAATAGCTTAAGCACCCCCTATTTAGTTCACCTGTTAATATTGGAATTTGTTATGTTATGCGAAAATATATTGTGATATGGACCTAGTCATTGTGAAAATATCATTTATTATTATTGGAAGATGTGAAAGGTTGGCCCTGTCTTTTTTATCTGTGTGCACCTTAAGCCAACTGAATTAATTTAGTTTGCATATCACATAGACTGAAGGTATTCTCCATCATACATTGATTATGAAGGACCTGTGTACTTTCTCTGTATATTTCTGAGTGTCTTTACACTGCTAATTTATATGTAGTGGTTTCGCAGACCTGGGTATTTAAGTGTGTCCAGTTCTTATATGTTGATTTACATGCGTTCACATTTTTTTTGGTAGGATCCACAAAAGCCTGGTTAGATGAAATAATTCAAGGGGCAATAAGAAAAGTTGGTCTAAATACAAATCATGTAAAAGTCACACATACTGAAAAATTTAGGTTTCACACTTTAAAGATGGTGCTTCTTTGCTGAAATGTTTCGTTTTGAAGATTTTGGTTAGGGTGTAGTTTTGTATTTGTTAACAATGCCATATTCAGTGCATGGCTGATCAAAAACAATATATAATTGGCTATTAATTGGAATTATCCATTTATAGAATTTACTGTCATACACACATGTGTAACTTTTTCACAAAACAAATATCCTAAACAAAAAAAAACAACAAAAAAAACCTTTGTACGTGTGTCTTAATTTGTTGTACCATTTGTAATATTAATTCATTGTATATGCATGTTCATTGCTTGACAAAAGAAGAATGCTGTATATTTTGTTATTTGTTGTTTCCCATACATTTTAAGTTGCCACTGACTATTTCTCGCCATGCAATAAATGATTGATTGATGAGATCTGAATATTAAATGTGTGTTTGCACCTAATTCATTTGATGGTTGAAAATGACTCTTATAGCCACTCTATTGGAATACCTGTTCTACCTTTAGCCACTGGGTGGCAGTTTAGTAGGTCTGCTTGCAGGGGGCCACCTTGTGTTAAAAATAAGTTCTAGTTTTTGAAAAAATGAAGTTGGTCTTGTAATCTGGTTATTGTATGTATGTATGACAAAAAATTGGTCAGTCTTATAAAATGCATCTATTCAGTACACATGTATTTGATATATCTCGGGAGTTGCAGTTTCAGTTCCCTGTGCTCTCTGATAGAAAATGTCAATGCGTATGTGAATTCATTGAAGAGAGTGTGTAGTACCTTCAGAACTCATGACTCCGGAGAAATGGAGTATGTCACCATGCCTAGACTTCATCATCGTTCATGTGTATAATTTCTTCTTAATGAAATAAAGCAACACAATTATTAATAGACACATCTAAAAAATATTATGTCCATTAATTATTTGGCTAATCATCTTTATAATATTGATTATCATCTCAAGTCACCTCATCATTTTCATGTAACGGGTGGTCTCAAAATAACTTTAAACTGAGTGTGAGGCCACCAGTCAGCATAAGCGAAACATTTTATTTCTAATAACGAATATGTCATTAAAAAAACAATTCAAGATTGTTAATGAGAATGTTCTCTTAGTCCTTGAAAAATCCCTGTTGGATTTGCAATGTGGTTAAAATTAAGTTTCCTGAATGAATGCTTTAGTGAAATGCTACTGGTTCTGGAAGCTTCGTCAGCTTCTATTACCAGCTGCCAGAGCAGCCAGATGCAAATATGCTGATGAGAGTATATGAGGCTTGGAGTCCACACCATCATGGCATGTTACACATTTACCCTATGGAGGGGGTCTTTAACTTGTCTCAACATAGACACCGAGTACAAGGCACCTCCTGCTTGAATGCAGCTCATGAAGAGTGCCTTGGCTGGGGATTGAGCCCGGGACCTTAGTGTTTACATACTCTGTGAGACAAATTGTAACTGTTGAACTGTAATAACCTTATATTAATGAGTCTGGTCCAGGCAATTACGGTCAGCTGTCAGTCCTAAACTTAATCCAAGAGCAAACAGTCAACCAGTGCCATGGACAAATTGAAAAGGCTAGGCAGTTACCATTGCATGATAAAAATGGTAAATTGCACAGCTGGTTGTGGGCGTGCAGTGAAGGCTATTGTAGATTTTCGTAGGACCTTATGGGTATTCATTTGGTTATTCTGGCTGTATATACTGTTCACGGGGGTTAATTGTGAAATACTCATGCTTGAATATGTCAAAGTATTTGTACGTCCATTGTTAACTATTTGTGAATATCAGCTAATGTGGGTTTCAAAGTAATACGATATATAAGCAAAAAGGTCAGTTTCCTAATGAAACACCTGCCCAAGCAAGGACAGCTTCATTTAGGCCTATACCTCCACACTTGCTGGAACTATTATAATGAGGAGGCAGTGCATATGGTTAGAACCATAACATATATTAACATCACTGCCTTCCTTTACAATAACTTGAAGATCACTTTTAATAAAGCAAAATCTTGACTTTTGCATATTGTATCAAATAATCATCAAAGGCGCATGTCTCCTGACTTATATTAGTTCAAACTGACGTTATTGTTTCCCACCTTTAAAAAAAAAACTCCAATATTAAGATGAATCACACATAAGATGTAATTAGTTTGGGAGGATTTTTGTTAGATTTGGGTAGACCCCACAGCAGGGCCCACCCAAATATTCAAAGGTATTTTTATGGGACTTTTCAATTCCCAGTTGAGCCTAGGTTGGATGGATGTTTCATCCATCATCTCATTGCCATGGTCCCTGCCTGTCCTAATTAGCCCGTCAGGTGCAGAAATACAGGACGTTAAGCCCTATAATCCACCTACCACTTTGGGAACTTCAAAATGCTGTAACAATAACGTTACTTGGTCACTGTATGGCATCTCTTCCAAACACCTCCAAGCTTATCTCCTTCTCTAGAAGAATAAAGACCTTTGTATAGGCCTACTCCCTAGGGGTGAGTTTCACCAGTTTCTAAATCAGATGAGCCGACCATAACCTCACAGGTTTGTGTCATAGGCTTGTATGTGTGTAATGTATACATACCTGTTTAAATACTAGTTCAGGTCAGCTTACCCAAGCCCTGACCTGTGTGGAGCCTGGTGACTTGGCTCACGGACTGAGTTGAATTTCAAATAAGATATTTGATCGTTGTTGACGTTGGCAACCTGGGATGTCCTGTTACGAAGCTTACTGGAAACCTTTGTACAGGGTTACTCTTTGGCATTTGGGATAAATACTTTCACTTATGTACCCTGAATTCGAACGAGGCCTAAAGATGTATCAACATATATTTGGAGCTACTTATAGGGCATTACTATGTTGTTATTGAATGGATTACATACTGGTCTAATTACCATCTCTTTTAAACAAATATGCTGTAAAGGTTGATTTATTTTCCTAAAAATTTATTTATTTTTGCATCTCAACTCTTATCCATGGTTTCACACACAGCCATATTAACAGGTGTTATTGCTATAAACACTTCTTATGTTACAAAGGCCTTGGTTTTTACAGGAAGGACAAGTGCCCCTGGCTTTATATGCACCTGCAGGACACTTACACACTGACCTGTGTCCTGGCATGAAGACAAAACAGGTGACGCATCATACAATAATGTTTGTTGGTAATTTCTACCTCTACACTGTCCTACGCTCTACTAGAGTCTATACCCACTACTGACAATGGCCTATTTCAGTGTAGACATCATCATGATCATAGGACTCAGGTGGATCTATAATGTTGATTGTGGGATATATATTGTGAGATATAATTTGTATGCACGAATGTCCTGAGCAGCTTAATTGTTAGTACATTTGTGATCATTACTCGTATATATAGGACGACAAAAAGAAATATTTATATTTGTACCCGGACTCTTTAACTGGCTTAAAAAAGAGAAACAGAAATATTCATACTATTTCATGGATTCTTGAATTAAGTGGTTATTTGCATTTATGCTAATCACATTACTATGCCTATGATAATTGAGATTTGGTTGACTCATTTGTTTGGCTACTGAAATCATGTATAGTGGATTCAAAGTTCTGGATATCCAAGAAATCTACACTACAATGACTGCTGCCAAACTGAATGCATATGCATCTGTGTGACGATAGACAAGCAGACCTCAATGATGTCTCAGTTGCCATAACAACAAAGTCACATCACAAAGTGAGATGATAAGGAGGCTGAGGTCACCCATTATAATGAACCTTCAAGTTGCGTAACCATTATAAAAACTGAGGAGGATGTGAGTTATTCATGAGGTCACAAGTCATACATGGAAAAACAACAAATGTTCAGGCAGGAGGATATATTGTTACATATGTACCTTGTAAGGTGGACGTGTGATGCTAAACGAAGGTGAGTGTCTGATATGTTTCTTTACATCAATATATTAGATTTTTTATATTTTATTCTGGTAATCAAAATGGTAATACAGTGACATTCAACAGCAATAAATTCATTGCACAAAGTTGCATGCAGAACAAACTTGTGCTTATGTTTCTGCAACTGCAGTTTGATGATAGAATATTTTTCATTTCTTGCTCATGGTAACATTTTATTCTAACTTCAGTCAATCACTTTATAATTTTCATATCTTTATTCTTTATATTGACCATTCTACACAGTCATCTTTTTCATACACTTCTTAATGTCCACCAATTTATAGGCACTTAAAACATTCATAAACTTTGGTTCCCTCTGATAATATTAATTCAATAGACATGGTGATATGTGACCTGCATGGTAGAGTATCCAGTGCCATTGATCATTGGTTTATATAGACAGTAGGACCCGCTATTCATGAGCACCTCAGGCAATCCTTGAAGCAATTATTGAAGTGGTCTTCATATAGCATTGCAATTCAATCTTAATCCTGGTACTTCGAATCGATCATACCACTCTTTTTTGTGTCTAATCCATTTGAAGTCCCAGCGAAGTGGTCTTAAAATTGAGGCAGATATGAAGTTGGAAGGTCTTTATGTGTGGGGTTTCATAGTTGGTGTCCAAAATTTTGTTTTAAAATCAGCCAAGATATTGTTTTGCCTTAGACCATGGACCCACCAGAACATTGAACGTGTAAGCTGACCAACATCCTTGTTAGATATATACATTGTCTAAGGACAAACAATATCTTGGCTGATTTTAAACAATGATTTGTCTGAAACAGACAAGAGTGTACGTGCGTTGTTATTGGCACTAAATGCCATTATACCAGACCGCGCAGCTGACCAGTTGTATGTTTGACCAGTTTTACTGAACGTTGGCGGATTGGTAATGGTATATATATCAACCTGGTATTCAAGCTTAAAAAGGTGACAGGCTCTTCCTCTTATGGCTGCCTGGGGTTATTCTTAGTCCTTTGTTTCTCCAGTTATTGTTTATTATTCAGGATCTTTCATGTTAGCTTTTGCAGCCAAGAATGTCCATGCACTTGCCAAACTTAAATGGCTACATGTCTCATGACGAGTTACTTTCTTAAAAAGACTTCACAGTCAGTGTGGGAAAACGTCTTGCACAATTTAACGTGAGAATATTGCTCCAGGTATAGCACACCCTGAGGCCATTTCTTTCTGACACATAGTCTTTGAAATACACTCGTAATTAAATCACTCAGGAGGCAGTTAATTGCTAGTCGTTGGTATACCTGTTCTACAAGTTGCTATGGAGAAATGTAATGTTATTTATGCCAAAATAACATGCATGGTGATCGATTTACATTATGTGTAACAACAATTACTTCTTTTGGCACTTGACTGGTGCTTTGGGTTAGTCAACAAATCTGAGAATAAATTTGGTACCAGGCAGACACAGAGCGCTTGTTTATGTCCAACAAATATATAATTCTCTTCCTAATATTTACAAATAGACAGAACTGTTTACAATGGGAAACTAACCCAAACATACAGGGTCACTTATATGAATTTTAAGAGGCACACCAAATCCTTTTGTCCAAATGTTTGCACAATGTATTCTCCTAAGTTCACATCACAATGAAAATCTCTGAGGTTATGTTTTTGGTTTGCGTTAATTTATATATATTTATTTGTTTGTTTTAGCAGGATATCTCAAAATGTTATGGATGGGTATGGTTTAAATTTAGTTGAAAGATGGATAATGCCAAACTCTGGAACTGATAAAATATTGAAGGTGGTCCGGATCATATTCTGGATCCTGGATCCGAAATACTATTCCACTATATAGTCAATGGTACTAGGCTAATACATTTTGTTGGTCTTCTTTCTATTTCTATGTTCAAACACCTGTAGTTCACGGATGGTATAAATCACACTATGCATCTGTAATCCAGACCAAATATTTGATGACATTCTGGATGCTGGATCCAGAAGACTTTTTCACATGATATATTGCCATAAGGAAAGGATATATTTTGGTCAAACAATGTATGGGAACAGATCGTACCCTTAACAAAAATGCTTAAGAAAAAGTCTTTTTTGGATCATCCACACCACATTCGACCAACACTGGTGCAACAGTGGGCCAACAGTAGGCCAACAGTAGGCCAACAGTAGGCCAACATCAGGCCAACTGGAGAGTGGGCTGGACTTTGATGTAATTTTCCCTGCGGTGGGTTTATCTGATAGTAGGCTAACCTGCTGTTTGCCAAAAGTTTGCTTTGGTGAAAATTGAAAAAATGTATGAATCTCTTTGAAAGATATGAAACACAAATCTTGGGACTGCATATTTATATAATTATATTGTAAATAATGTCAGATGAAGCAGAGTTATTTTGTCCCAATTTCTACTATGCTTACGATTACAAAATCATGATAATTAACACAAGTGAGCTCTACAGTGACCATAGTTTTAGCTAATTTTGGATAAGTCCTTGGTTACCATGCACTTCCAAAGTTTATAAGTTAAAGTTTGAGTCATAATTGAACTTGTAACCATGGAATTTTACTGCAGTAGAACAAGCTAAACAACATCGTTCTTTCAGGTGTGGCCTGTATATATAGCTTGCACATATATTACTACCAGAAAAGTTAAGGTCTTGCAGTGAGCAGTAGTGGTTGAATTGCCTGTGGCGTTGGTCTGCTGGAAAAGGGCTGGGAGTGCAGTAGTTTTTTTTTTTAAAGTTTTATTAATAATAGTTTTACATGTCATTAATATCTACTATCGACTATTGTCACACAAGTCTGGGTACAGGTCTTATTTTAAAGAGAGCTTTACTTGTTATCCATTTCTTTGTATTAAAGATTTCTTAGAAATTATCGTGTATTTGCATTCATTCAATTTCACGCTGGACAATCAAACACTCCCATTTCTCTGTATAGTGCCATATCTCCTGTACATTGAAATCTATGTGCTGCTAACATTGTTCACACATTGCCAGATATCTTTTCTTTTTTAAAGAATTTTCTTGTTATCATTTTCAGTGCACTAGTTGGTATCGAGCACAATGAATATGCAAGAAAATGCTCATACTTCTCTGGTTACTGATGTTTATATTTCCTTTCAAAGCTCTGTCGAAGAATCAACAGTCACTTTGGAATACAAGGTATAGTGTTTGAAACAGTAGTATTTGATGTTGAAAAACAATTTTTGTTTGGTATTTAAATAATATATACAACAAACAATATTACGACAAAATAATTCAGACAGGAGTGAGTGTGTAGTTATGTATTATATATATACTGCAAAAAGCTCACCTTTGCTGGTAATCAAAGCTTTGGAATTTTTACTATTATGGCAATTTTTTTTACTCTGGTTGTGTCTGTAGCATTTCTTGGGAGGATTATCGTGTGCAGGAACAGCCCTAGAATGCATATTCAGAAGATGACCTTGCACCTGTTATGCAATATGTCCTTGTTGCACATTCCATCTCTGATCTTTGGACCAGGCTCTCCCTCTTTTGAGCATATTTCTTATTGTATGCTAATACACATTACTACATAAGTTAGAATTTAGCACAAAGACTCCTGGCAAAGCTGGTACAACATAGGCCTAGACATGCTTTAGCCTACTTAGTATAGCACTTGGACCTAAATATCACAAATAATGACACCCTAGCTGTTCATTGACTTAGATGAAGATCTTGACAATGTGTTCAGTAATCCTGGCAGGTGACTGTAATGGTGTAAATCTGACTACAGCTGTTTACGAGACATTTTTCTGGGAGCAGGTTTAAGCCTCTAACCTCTGTTTTTGTCATGTCTGTTTTGTAAATAAATTGTCTGTTGTACCAGGACATAGAATGCATGAAATCTAATTCATATATTTAGATGATATTTTAAATTATGTTTATTACCATGTTCATTAGGATCAATTAAATTATAGATGTCACTTCAGAGTGCCCATCCATCACAATTATGTCAGAGGTCCACTCATCATCATGACCTTTGCCTTTTTCGTCTCAAGGACAGGTGTAGTTGACCTGAAGGTCAGGCTCAATGAGTTTGAAGGTCAAGCGAAGGACCTGTGAGTGTCATAGCTAGGACCTCAGGACATGCCAGGAAGTGGACGTACCTTTGCTGAATACAGATTGTTTTTTCCAAACTGTGGATGTCCAATAATGCATAGTATACATGTAGTAGTTAGTTAATGATTGGGTCAGTTTGTCAGTGTGAAATGCAAGAATATAATCATACGTTTGGACGAGGTTAAAATTGTTATCAGTAGCATTAATGGCATCATTACACAAGTTGGAATTACACATGTATGTAAAAAAAACAAAACTTATAAGCCTAAATTAGGCTTCCATGTAGTTTGATTGCTAATCATATTTATAAACAGTGGCAAAATTATCAAAACGCAGCTGACGTCTTTTTCAGTTGACCTCTGTGCAGGATTGTATAGTTAAGTACTACGTATCACTGTGTGTAATGTTGAACAAATGTACTGAGCAGACTAATAATCCTGATACAGTCGCATTGGCAGTGTAGTAACATGTTGTGACTAACACATGACAAATATACTTGTAGTTGGACCATGTCCAATGTTGCTGGAGAAAGCAGACAGGGGTGAGGAGCTGTTTGATAGATGACCAATAATTGAGAGCCCTCAAGGTCAATGGACTTACATTATATGTGAGACATCATGCCCTTGAGTTGAAGGACCTGTCCGCTGTGCAAAATGGTCCTTATTCATATAAATACCTGTTGTTACATTGCACTGACTGACTAACATAATATATATTATTGACATTATTGCTTTTCACAATGAATAGGACAGCTGGCTGTTGTCATGTAACCAACAAATACTTCAAACGTAACTAATAAATGGCGCATGAATATAGGTCGAGCCAGCCATTAAATTAATCATAATTATATAAGTATAACCATGGTGGCCCCATGGTATAAATGAGGTAGTCTTCACACCATGCCCACTCGGTATTATATAAAATAGTTTAGTAGTTTTTTTTTTTTAATATTGTTTTTTTATCCCTATTGGGAGTTTTTAGCTTTATCGACAGAAGCTTGAGAGCTCATTTATTTATTATTTCAATATATTTTAACAGGGTAACATGTCTCAGACTACTGTCTGTTTTAAAACAGGGCCCTGTAAAATTAAAATACAATACTGTATATCCAAATATACAAACAAGGATAAAAATCATCAATAAAACATTCTGCCATCACTGCGCAGTTGCCTATTACCAAGTGCCTTGGATCTGGGTTGATTGAGGCAGTGCCCAAATCTTGCCTAACCACTGTACACCAATGATAGCCTGATAGTACAGGTAGTTTCATTAAAAACAGCCCGTCAAATTGAGTCTAGCCAAAGCTGTAATTGCTGGCTACTCAAAACCGGATCTAAAAGTACATATTTATGATATATTACATTAATTTCTTACATTTGCCAATGTTAACACTTTTCCGGTGATTAATGTAAGCAGACTATTAGCTATAGAAGTGGACAGAAGCAGCTGGAATAAGCATGTTTAGATCACAGTCAGGTAGCTCGCTACAGCCGTCTAGAGTCAACCATTTTTTATTAAACTAATTGTATTTAAGCTTAAGTTTAAGTTTTATTTTTTTTCTTGACACATAAAATTTTACACTGATACATTCAATACAGTTATGCATATACATAATAATTTTAATATATTCAATGTCAAAAAAGGGAAATAACAGAGTTTAAAACAACTATATTAAGTTGCTCCCAATTACAAAATAATATAATGATATAATATAAACAGTAAATAAAGTTACATATGACCTAATCATTTAATAATATATAAATCTACATGACCGTTTAATAATTCTCTGTTTTAAATTTTACAAAAGCTTTAGCAAATGATGATACACGATTTTTCTGTTTTAACCTATCTATTAAATGCAACCACAAGTGCGGAGCTTGTCCTAAATAACTTTTATTTTATTTTTCTATGGTATGTTGGGGTGCCCTCAAATTGTTTCTGTTTCTGGTATAATAATCATGATCACTTATATTAAACAAATTGGTTATTCGCATTGGTAATGTCCCATTCATGTATATAAAAGAAATCTTTAATAAAGCCAACTTTATTAGGTCCTCCATTACTAATAAATTTCCCTTCTTGTAAAACTGTGACAATCTGCTTCTTGGACCAACACTTGTTCAATCTAATCAATGCACGTATATACATGGCCAACTGTGCCAAGTGCATTTTCCATGCATTTGGATAAACGCATGGAAAACGCATGGCTTTCGCCTCATTATAATTAGCTAAAAACCATGCATTTTCCATGCGTTTATCCTTCTCATGGAAAACGCACGTGGGACATTTGGCCATGTAGGCCCTACTGCTTTCCACAGTCTCAAGTATAAGGATGGAGTGGCTCCATGGTACAACCAACCAACCAACCAACAAACCAACCAACCAACAGTTTAATGCAGTATGCCTAATTTACGACCTATAGTCATCATCTTGAAGGGCAATAAGAATCTTCCAGGGTGCATGCGTCAAAAGGGCGCAACGTGTGGGGCAGGGCCACGACCCACGTCAGCTAAAGATGCTGCATTGGAGTTGGGCCGTTCACGTAGATCACAGAATCAAAGGAAAGCTGTTTACAGGGTCTTGCAGCCGTGTTTACCCCACAACGCTCTCCAGGCTAGGAGTACAGGAGGGCAGGAAGTTGAGACAAGCCTCGTTTCCAAGCAAGCCTCCTTTTCACTCATCATTCCAAGATGGAAGACCTCATGCCATGCCCTCGTGAACTCATCAAACAAGGAGACGGAACTGGAAGAATAATACAAACCATTTAGAAACATAAGCAGTCTCATGGGAGCTACAGCCTCGCCAATCAATCAGCACACTATACCTGTTGGGATCGCGCTTGAATCTGTATTCTATGCAGATTTGCTCTTTTAGATTACCTGGCATAGTGGTGGTTACACAGTGAGTTGGGCCTGCACTGAACAAAGCCATTGAATTTGCTCAACTAACCAAGAGTTTTGACCAACAGGGAGATTATCCTAAAACGTTGATTGCTGTGTTTTGTAACACTCTGGGAATTCCATTGAATTCAACAGTTTATATCTACAAGCAATAACAGCTAATATGACGTGGGAGTCTCGGAGAGGCACTTTCAAGCTAAGGTCTTTTGGCCAAAACTAATAAGTGAATTGTGTTGAAGAAATGTTCTGGATAACAACATAGAAAAGATATAGGTCGGTGAGGACCTAGAGAGAGGATGGCAGGGACAATATAAGCCAAGTATGTTCATACACTTAATAAAATATCTACTGTTGTCCCTTAAGTTAATTTCTAATGAAGGCCTAAATGTATTTTTTCACATAAAGTGCATTCATGCTTCTGTTTATATTTACTGACTGTCAAATGCCAACATTCTGTCTTATAACAACACCTCATTTGTTATGCCAAGGGGTTGCTGGAGTGTGTAATAACTAAATTCATGTTACAACTTACAAGGGATCCTGTAATGTGCTGCCCAACTTGAGCACACGTTTTGTGCACCTCAGGTTGCAAGGCAGAATTTCAATTAAGTCAGGTGAGTATATAGTCATGGGAAGTAGCTACTATAGCGATCTAGATTACGGGCAAACTAAACTTAGATAAACTCGAAAATGTAAACAAAAGAGCTTTAAGATTTATTGAAAATCAAAATAATATGCCATATGAAGAACTATGCAAAGAAGAAAAATAATATACAGGAAACCGAAGATGCATAAAATCAGCAGCAATACAAATGTACAAAATAAAGAACAAAATGACCCCTTGTACTTACAAGAAATCTTTTCTGTAAGGGAAGACATTCATAATTTGAGGGCAAATGACACTTTCAGTATCCCACAGTTTAACTCCATTAAATATGGCAAAAAAAATTTGAGGTACTATGGAGCAAAATTATGGGCGCATATCCCGAGTAACATTAGAAGCAAAGTCTCACTCAGCAGCTTCAAATCCGCTGTGACTGACTGGTTACATAATCAAAATGATATCATGAGTATTAATTTTTTATAAACTACAATCTCACACAAAATGTAGAAATGACTAGTCAAATGCACTGATTTATTAAAGAGCTGTTTGTGATAACTTGTAACAATGCTGACTCAAAAGGTGCTGAACCTAAAATGAAGTGCTATACAGAAATGTGCTATATTTATTATATATTTTTTAGTCCTATTAGATTTATGTATTATTATTAGTATGTCGTACAGAAGCTTCTGCTTGGTTTGTGTATTTTGTCTTGAACAATATATGTGATTCCGTGAATTGAAGCAACAATAAATAAAATTTTACTACTACTTGAACAAAGCATTACGAATTAGACTATTCAGGACAATGCGTAGGCTTAGGAAGTTTTCAGACCCTACTGTAAGGTAAACATGCAATTATATAATTATATAAAATGTGAATTGCAGTACTCACGATGTAATGTTAGCGATTCCAACACAAGCCACAGGCCTGTGACATTCGATACGACATTTGGGTTTTCTAATATATTTCAACAACATTTTTGGTAATAAACAAAAAAACATCACTTTCACAAAAGTTTTTCTCACTACCCCCCAAAGGGCCACGTCTTCAGGTGCAATACTCAACCTAGTTAATCTACACGTGGTGTTTTCTTCACACCTCACCTGTCATAAGGGGTGCTGCAAACTAACTGACAGGGGTCCACCCCCTGTGTGGGGCATTTTTTAATGATTTCCAAAAGCATAAGCTAGCCCAGTTGCTTGGGCTCCCTGGGTTGCATCCCTGCCTGTCAGATGGTTTATTTGATCCATACAGCTGAGAGGTCGCCAGTCAGAGCCAATGGGTCACTAGTCTGCAGTGGATTTTCTAAAGGTCACTTTTATAAAAGTAGCGATTTGCCCCCTAGGAGACCAGGTGCCGAGACTTATTTCAGGTGTGCAGAGCTCCAAGAATTGCCACCAGAGGTCACCATCGTACACGTTACAACGCCCTCAGCCATGATCGTCCTAGGGCGTCCACCTGGCATTGATGTTGTGGTAGCTTTTGTTTAAAACATTTACTGCTGGAAAAACAGCTTTTCCTCATCCACATACCTGTTGCCTATGTATAAGACAAATAAATGGTTCGCTTGGTTACTCACTGTTATCTCTTTAGAATAACACAGTGACAGGTTTTTGTCCGCCTGCCAATCTGAGTTACATACCAGGCTGACATCTTTCAACTGTGACTCATCATGCTCATTGGTTGTGAAAAGAAAGAAACGGGCACCACAAACAGATGATTACTTTCGTAACAATTTGCTGTTACCCCTCAGACTGGTGATTGCAACTTATCAATACACGAATACCCCGGAAGTGTTTGGTATGAGGCTGATCGAGGGCTTCTAGGAGTAGCTAATACCTCTACAAGTGTCACTCCAGTGGACATATTTTTAGTAATGGGCTGTCCAATACGGCGTGCATTTTATGGGAAGGTTGACGAAGTTATTATTTTGACTGCAGACAGGCACATGGACTGGGAGGGAAATTCCTGGACTCAATCTATGAGTGACCTAATTGTTACCACTGGACTAACTCATGATTTCATGGGTTCCACACTCCACAGCTGTGAAACCAACTTTTTAAAATAACTTACAATACTCCCTTTTTATCACAAGTGACAGACCAGTCCCTTTTTCAGTTTTTAGAGGCTGGCTGATAGTGATGTCACAAACAGTGATTATGTCTATGTCTCAATGCTACTGGGTCTGCCAGAGGCAGATGTAATGATTAGATGATATGGCTTGGAGTCCACGCCATGTTATACATTCACCCCATTGGTGGGTTTTTTTTACTTGCCTCAGCATTGATACCGAGTACAAGGCACCTCCAATTTAGCGTTTCATGTGATCGACATCCAGCTGGGATGATGAAGCTCATGAAGAGTGCCTGGGCTGGGGACGAACCTGGGTCCTTCAGCAGAGCTGGCCAGTTTGGAATTGGCGGATGCCTTAACCATTAGGCCACCCAGCTGCTAAAAAGTCCAGGAGAATGAACCACACCAGTGATAAATGGCGGATGAATCTAACGATCATGATAACAATCATCGAATGTCCATGACAACTAGTTTCCATCAATCAACTCAATTATAATATATAATAAATATTCTTTATTTTTTTATGTCAATTTGTGAGCATGCATCTTTGTGCCTATCAGGTGATATTTCATGCACTTTTTTTTGCAAACAATTAAATTGTCAAGTTGTGAAGGTTTGGAAAACAATAAAAATTGTAGAGTAGCTAATGCAATTCGTTATCTAGAGTCATCCGCCATTAATCACTGATGTGGTTCTTTGTCTTGGACTATTTTAGTTATGAAGTCCCATATTATGATACCTACAGTGTATCTATTGCACTACTATAGTTGCACGTGGGTTGAACGTTAGAGGGAACTTTCCAGTTTTGAGGGTGATCTCTGCAAGGTGTGGGCTGAGAAAGAGCTGCCCTGCAGGCAGGCAGGCAGCTATGGGAAGGGCCTCTTCCTATAAGCAAGGGTTAAGCAAGGGTGCTTGTGTTGTTTGTAAACTGTGCCAGCTGAACTGGTCATTCCCATTTTATTAAGTGGTCATTTAGTCCTGGACACGCCATTTGCTGTTGGGGGTTAACCTATTGGTCAGTTACTGATGCTCATTCTTGTAAAATATTGTCTACCTGTTTGCAATAAGCTATCCCAGGACATGGTATAGATCTTAAGTTGAGCCATCAATATTCAGTGCTCTATATACAACATTGGTGTTATAAACAACAATCCTGTAGGAGTGAAAGGCTTAGATAGCCAAACCGTGGGAAACAAGTTCGTGTAAAAGAAGAATTTCTGGATATATTATCATGTGCAATTTCTATATATAAGTAATAACAATTGTTTCCCCACCCCTATACATTTTGGATACATTACGATCTGATACAATATCAGATCTCAGAAGCAAACTGTTGAAAAATCTCTTTTATTCTATTGGTTACTACTGTCCATTGTTAGGTAATTTCGCGAAGTTGTGAATTGGAAATTCTGTCATCAGTCAGATTCAACATATTAATTATTTGGAGCATTACAACTGCTACTAGTGTTCAATTTTGACGTCATGCACGTTGTGAATCCCTTGTACAGATTAATTTTAGAGCTCTCCACCAATTCAAGTTCATATGCTTGGCAAGGGAAACCTGTATTCTGTGATCCAGCCAGGTACTTCACTCGGTAGGTCGATCGATCTTTTTCTTTGCTGGTCTCGACTTTCTTTTCAGTTAGTATCATGCACAGTATTAGAGATATAAACAGGCAGCTGACTTGTTTGTTTAGGTTTGATGTTCGATGACTGGCATGAGGAGTTACTGTACTGTACATCAAAGAGGCTGTGGCTTTTCGTTCAGCGTCTGATTGCAGATTTGATGCATACCACCGTGATGGGTTATCATGGTTATGAAGAGTGATGCGGATACAGCAGCAGAGAGAGCATCCTCATAATCTGACATCGTTTGATGGGAATATCAGTCTGATAACTGCACTTGATACTGAAATATCTGTAGAGTTCAGGGTGGGGTTCACCAAACTGAAGCAGAGCAACTCAAGGAAGTAGAGATACAGGTGAAGTGCAACGGAGTCTATGAAGCATGTTGTATACAACCAAGATTACAGTTGGGTACACTTGCCAATCTTTATTAGGCAGACAGTCGTAATACATATATCACATCAGTGCATGAAGCTCTTGAAGACACCAGAATTTTTGGTAGATCTACTACACTTACTAGGCAACAAACAATGGTAGGTCTAGATTCATGAAATAATTGACATTTTGAATATTTAACTTAATAATTTTTTTTAATTTAGGCGAAATCAAAAATAAATGAACATTTGTTTTGGATTTTATGTATACTATTTTTTTGTTTGTTTATTGAAAGAATGAAATACTGAGAAATGGGGTGAGGTGGGTGGGTGAAATGAAAGCGAGTGATTTGAATAAGAAGTGGTCTGACTTATATACTCCTAGACGCAGGGATTAATTAGACACTTTCTGACTGGCCCATTCGAAGGATCCACGTGAGAGATACGAATTGGAGCAAGGAGGAAGTGAGAATAAATGGCGGCCGTTGTGCTAACTTCATTTACCGTGAATAAATACATTTATTACAGAGCATTTTTTAACATAGTGACTGGGCGACAAAATTGACTCCCAGTGACAATTTTGTCTCCCAGGGAATAAAAAATCAAGGTAACTGGGTGACAAGCTCTTTAGATTATCTGTGACAAACATTAAAATAATATACTCTTTGAAAGATCTTGGAAACAGTAGAGCAAACTGACTGATAGATTCTTGAATCAAAGTTTCAGTTTGTCACTTCAGGGAGGCCTGTTCAAGTGTGATCCAGGCAAATATACCGGATTGGACCTGGCTGTCTTAAGCGGTCTGGAACACATCACTACTTGTCACCACGTAAAAATTTCTTTAAAAAATGCTTAAGTACCGAGACATCTGACTTCCACCATGACTCTCAGCAGCTAAGTGCGAGGTAAGTTTTTCTATCCAACCTATTACGAAAGCTGGGAGCAAAAAAGGAAAGACTTTTTTTTGCTAAACAAACTTCAAATTTGGTTAAATCAACAGTTCAGTGTCAATGCAGGGTCTTTAGAAAATAAGACTTGTGAAATGTGTCTCCATGTTTTATCATCTCATCATCATATCTGCATCCTGAGGCAGGTTATATGAAATGACTAAGCTTACAGCCAATTTCATAGACTTGCAAACTATTCACCGGAGGACGTCATGTGATGCAGGACTCTCATTGGTTATGATAGTCTCTCAGCCAATGGAAATCCTGGATTCAAATGACGTCCTCTTGAACATAGTTTCCAAGTCTATAAATTGGCTGTAAGACTGAGAGCAGTGGTTTTATTTTACCTTTCTCAGTGTCATTCCCCCCAGCCTGGTGTGAGCAGCATGGCACGTTCAGCAACATCTTCTTCAAATCATGAGTTGTGCTCATCATGATCAAATAATTACTTAAAATACGTATATTGCATGATTTGTATCTCTCTGCATTTCTTGCAGCAAAGGTGAATTGCAGCAGTGCTCTAATGGGTGCACAAAGCCATAGAATGTGTTATTTGTACTCATTGTGTGCATC
Source organism: Alitta virens (assembly GCA_932294295.1). Taxonomy (NCBI): domain Eukaryota; kingdom Metazoa; phylum Annelida; class Polychaeta; order Phyllodocida; family Nereididae; genus Alitta; species Alitta virens. The sequence goes on from OW028575.1 coordinate 27,471,093, forward strand.
TGTAGCCTGTAAGTACGGACTCCATAGTTTTCAATTACAGAGGCACGTGCAAACCAGCTTGTAATGCACTCAGTGGGTAGCTACTATCAAACATTGCAACCAGCTGCAGACGCCTGATTAATTGCCAGTGCACATCTCCACCTTAATAAATGCCCTCCTGATATTATCTCTCATTCGTGCCATTAATTTCCTTTCCTTTCAGAGGTGTTTGGATGCTATTTGAATCCATTAGTGGGATGCACCAGCGCCATACATTATAAGGGAGGGAAAACTTTTCATCTCAAATTTACTTTGTTAATTAACAAAATACCGTTCGTACATGTATTTAGGTGCAATACCAATTGCAAGTAAGTAGAGGGTTAGAGCATGTCATTGCAGCAAACCTTATACTTGCTCCCTGTCTGTCTATCTGCAAAGCAGCTGCATAGTATATTTTTTGTGTATTTACTGCCTTCCGCTATATACATGCTGACATGCACAAATCTTGAGTGATATAATTTGACTTTTCTGCACTCAAGGTAAAGATATATATGCTTCTGTATAGTTTATGATAAGTAAGCATATGTACTGGGGCACTCCGAAAAGTCTGACATGATGTCTGAGGTGCAGCAGCCACTTATCGGCCTTTGCTGCCAGATGCGCCTGGGTTTTCAGGGATCGAAATGAGATCCTTGACATGCAGTTGTGCGCCCGCAGCTGTGGGAAATCTGCAGCTTGGCCAAATCCCAGCAGGCCTCTGATAGAGAAGCTAGCTTCTGCAGCTCAAGTCTCAGACTATGACTTGTCATCACTTCTTACGCACGTGGCGCACTCTATCGGGAGAACTACCACACGATTGCCGCGTTAAGGAGTACGATTATCGTCTGCTCAAGGACTGCAGGATCGAATTCAATGGAATTATCGTGGAATGTCGGAACAAATTAACAGAAGGAGAGATAATTTTCGAGATAGGCTTCTTAAGCTGACTTTCACTTGTTGGATTTCCATTTTATTACTTTTCTTTCTTTCAACTTTTGGGATATCATACGATAAAGGCAATATAATTAATCATATACGCCTATAATAAGGAATTATTCCAGCTCTACCTGAGGTTATAAATTTTTCAAGCATTGTATACAGCGAAGTCTGGTGAAATTCACAACCGAAAGTTATGGCAGTTCAAAGGACCTTGTCATTTTAACGTCACAACTCGGAACTTTTCACCTGCCTCTCAGGTTCAGACTTCATTAACCTGTTTTGTTTAAGAGGAATACAGTTTGTCAGTGATCTATGAGAGAGTCGTGAAAGACTGACAAGTTTGCTACACACGATTTGAGAGAACACAGCCCCGAGAAAACTGCATTGTAAATTGTTGGGGTGCTCCAGAAGGCCCAGCTAACGGCGGGCTTTTGCAGACGAACTTTTTCCGCCAATGTTAAGAATTTCCTCGGGCAAGCAACTAGCTGCCTAGCAGAAGTAAGAACAGCAGATAAGAAATCTCCTTCTCAATGGATCGAGCTCAGTGCTAAATGGCTCCGAGAAGGGACTTTTCTGCTGGATTTTCTACACGACTTTCTGTTAAAATGCCCTACATATGTGTCTTTAATTGGATAGTGACGTCATGGCTTTTTACCTGCCACTGTTAAGTTTGAAGGTAAGTAAGTGTGGATGAAATAGTGTGCTTTTCGCCATAAACCTTGACCTGACTGACCTTGCTGTAGTCAGTTGTGCTGAGTTTTAGTGGTAGCCTCTGGCACATCTCTGGCAGGTCCTCGTGGGCAGAACAAACAACCGGAACTACGAAGATGCAATGGTCTGCTGCCTTAAATTATTTTTTTCTCTGGAGTCAGGCAAAACATGCCTTTGAACTACTTTAAGGGTTATTTATATCTGTGGTTTTACTTATACGAGATGTAGCATTAGAAATACTTATTGTTCCTTTTCTTCGTCGTCAGAATTAGGCCAATATACTCTTTCTGTGTCTCTGAATATTTACCCTTGAAAGTGGACACGGGTCGTTAGAATGAATGTATTGGTACCCTCATTTTATCAACTAATATGACTATCTATAGTCACTTCTGTGTAAGATTCAGCAAAGTATTACCTCAAGGTCGATAAACAGACTATAACACGGTTGATATATGTACCCCCCAGTGACTGTGTCTGGTGCAGTATCTTAGCAACTCTTTTGTTCAAGGACAAGGTGGAAGAAAGAAAAACCTCCATAAAATAGAGGCCATTAGGGTTTGGCTGTGCATTGTTGGGAGGGTAAGACAATATTTGGAACGTCAATGGAAGTTCACAGCAGAGGTCCCATTTATCACAACACCCTCTGTTTTCTTATCTGTTCTGAGTTCTGCTGGTCTTGATACAGCGATCTCCTGCCCCCTTACTCTGTGCCTTTCTATTGCGGTATACTAACTCATGTACTCTATAACTGATGCTGTTCTTATTGGATATCTTATTGTGACTTTTGTAAATGAGGTTATTTCAGTAGGCTGAATGAAGATCTCAATTTTATGGTTAGATCAACAGATAGTCTCAAACGGTTTTCGTAGGGTTTTGTAAAATTCATGAGTTTTAAAGAATTCTTTACTTTCCAGTACTTTCGTTTAAATTTTTTTTAGCATGAAAATATATTCGCCATTAGAATTTTCAATGCGTGTCTAACTATCATCCCCATGTCTTCTCATGATTTCTGTTTTATAATGCATTGTATTTATGCTGGGATACTGATGTGTATTCAATGCACATTTGGGGTTTTTTATGATAACAAACGTTCGATAGTGCCCATGCAATCCTGCTGTAGTTCTAAATTCCAACATAGATTCAACCTAGTATTATAGTCCCATATAGATAATCAAAAAATACTTCAGTAAACTGTGAAAATTCGAAATTTTTTTGGCATCATCCAAATGCTGTCATAATGCAGTGAAGGTGATTGCTACCTTTGCCTCCGCCTCGCTGCAACACTGACCTTCAGCTGTATCTGTAATAACCAAGTCTGTCTAGATTCATAATCAGATCACGTTTATTTGGCTCTATTGTAACATTGGTTCACAATAATTTTGTTAAAAAAATATATATAAAAAGAAAAGGTGTGGAGCCAGCGGACTCCTCCAAGATGATATCATCATCGCTACTGAGGAGCCCCTATCACACTAGAACAAAGTTAATCATTATACAAAACCTAACTTATAGCACCTTGGTACCCACATACTCAGACTGCTGCTTATATTACAATATGTTAACTTAAATCAATCAAATCAGTCACTTGAGGAATCATATTATAAGTATGTAAAACAAACAAGAAAGACATCAAGTAGGCCTATTACATATATAAAGCAATCATAGGCCTGCAACTGGGTGATGCTGAACTGACCAGATATTTACGACATACTATGCAGTGGACCACTCCCTGCGGTCTGATGTCAAGGATGGAGGAACTTACATCAATTGATACCCTGAGTGACGCACAACTGAAGCCACTATATGCAACCCCCTCCCCCCAACTGATGGATGTGTCAGAGACCTGGTTATGTCAGGTTATACCTAGTCTGTCGGTGGTTATTTTCAGTACAATACAAACCAGAAGGGATGCAAGCAGCATGGGTGCTGATCATGTTTTTCCACATCAACCGAACATCTTTCACACTTGCCAAAGCAATGCTCTGTTTGATTCGAATACCACTGTGAAATATTGCTGTGATATATCACTGAAATTAAGCAATTATTTGGGTGTATCAGAATAGACAAACGGTGAAACCCCATGATTAAGATCACTCTTGACTAAATTGTAAGATCCACTGTACTTAACTGTCAGCATTCGTCCTATATTTTCACTTTGAAAATTGTTCAGTCAGATAATGTCTAGTTTTTCATAAGCCACCTGATGGATGTGTCAGAAATCTAGTTATGTCAAGTTATACATAGTCAGTCGGTGGTTATTTTAGGCACAATACAAACCAGAAGAAGGGATACAAGCAGCATGGGTGCTGATCATAATAATATATCATAATACTGTAGGCATTGTGCATGGTGCCATGTTATTCATTGAACTTTTTGGACTTCTCCGCCATTTCCCGTTATAATTGGTGGATTTTAGGGCTTTTAAATATTTTGAATTTATAATCTATTCGAATCAAGTAAGCTTTATTGCTGACCCCAAGTCCATAAACAATTGCACAATTATAGATTTTTAGTACATGATTTTCTCAAATTAGTTGGCCTGAGAATTCAGATTGCTAGCAGTTGTTAGTCTAAAACCAAAGTTTGCCTAATCTACTTTGAGTGTGTTGTCAAATTGGCTAATGCAAATTTGTCATTAAGAATGTTGTGACAGAGGCTAATAAAAAAAAAAATCTTCTAAGAGGTTAATCCAAAAAGTTAGACTTAAATCGTTAAGCTCTTGGTCTAAGAAAGTTTTCAGTATTGCATTATATATCTGTCTGTGACAGTGTGTCGAAAATAAGGTATAAGCAGATCCAGAATTTATACATGTGGGCCTTGCAACTTTAAGAAATCGCTTACTGATCTAGGTGTTTGACAGAAGCATCAATCTCAAGCTAGCTACAGCTGTATGTTCCATTTGATTTAGATGTACAGGTACACCACTGGTATTCTGATTCTACATGTAGGATTCGGGTTTAAGTGCTTTGGCTGGAATGGACATGGAATGAAGCATTGAAAACAGCTGTATACAGCTGGTCATGCAATGCGCACAGCATTGGAGGAGAAGAGAACAGCTGCACAGTGATGTACTGGGCTACAAAGCACTGGCAAACAAATCCTTGTTGATGTGTATACTGACTGCTATCATATGTGATATTAAGACGCCAGGTGAACCAGGCTTTATCTTTATAATAAAACAGACGCTGGTCCTGCTGCAGATTTATCACAACCTAGACCAGTACAGCATCGCACAGAACTATAAGATGTTGTTATAAGCCTAAGGTGTCAGTTGTTTGTTGTGCATAGATCATAGTCTTGGTGGTGGGGAAAACAGTTTTCTGTTGAGCAAAGTTGTTATTCGCTAGCAATAATTCTCAAATGCGTTCAGGTAAAACGTAGAAATGTGGTATTCTAAAAGGAGATTCTTAAGTTTTATTATTTCTCATGTCCTAGGCACGGTGCCCAAGTTGTGGTACGCCAGATATTGCAGTAAGAAACCATTACAAACTAAATTGAAACTAAGCAAAGGCCTATAATAGTCTTTGGTTAGTAACAAGTAGGCATTCGATTCCTTTTAGAACCTTTTCTCTTTAGAAATATTGACCACAGTTGATATTCCCTTCCCATGGGATACACTACTATTCTGGTTCTTTCTATTCTTGCCACTTTGATGGAGCACTTCAGATGGGATTAATGTCCAATTCTTAATGGTTAGTGGTAATGGATAACAATTTTAACTTAGTAAAGTGCAAAGGTGGGTTGCATAACCTGCCTGGATGGCCCATGTTCCTGTGGTTTTATTGAGAGTGAACTTCACCTGACAAGATGCAGCAACCTGTCTGTATCCATCCTCATCCTCAGATACAGAGCAGCATCCTTTGCCTTAATCCTCAATGTATCTTTTATCTTAGACGTGTGGTTCACCTCCAGCCAGTCAACAGCGAAGGAGTCGATGGACTTTTTTCTTCACTCTGTCCATCTTCCTGCCAAACGGCTGACATTGTACATCTCAGCAGATGCCTTGTAGTGTCTGCCTTGTTGCAGCATCCGCCAACAGACCGGAATTATACAAAAGCCCTTTTTATCATCAATTTAACTGCGAAGAAGTCCTGGGTTGGCATGCTTCACCTCTAATCTACTTCAGGAAAAAGCTGAAAATAAACTTTAAGAGATGTTGATGTGTCAGTTTGAATTAACAAAAAAGACAGAAGCGTTGCAATGGTCAGTAGAAGTTTCAAATGACAACCAATAGTGGATTTTCACGGAAGGTTCTCTATATTTCCACCAGGTGGCTATGACGGAATACTGCAATTCTATTGCCTTAAAAAGTTCCCGCCCTTGGCTGTTGTTGGCTGAAACAAAGTGCATCCTAGAAGCAGTATTTTTTTTTTTGATCATTTTAATGTATATTTGACACCTTATCATTCAGTTGATTTTTGTTATTTTTCGGAGAAAATTATATTTATTGTATAAGTCAGTGATTATCTTCTATGTCTGAAAAGCAAAATGAGTAATAAGGGGAGAGGAAGGACTTATGTCTTGCTGAACTCAGGGCTGCTCAGTGAAAATACTGTATTCAAGAATAGTATCAAAACCTTTGAAACCCAAGGAATATTACTATTACAATTTGAAAATGCATTCAACAAGTGCAACTTTCTGCAGGAATTTTCGGACCACCTGGTACGGTTCCAGGCTTGAGATAATCTAAATAGCCTGCTATTGACATTTGTATATTTTGCAATGAAAAGGTCTGCATGTCAGGTTGTGAGGAGGCGAGCGTTCTACATCCACCATATGCTTGATAATACTTCTTAGCTTTGATGATGTATTTCGAGAGTGACTTGAAGATTTTCGTAGGAGCATGCAATCAAACTTAGGTTGAAGAACATCCCCTTTTCTTGCTGTTTGAGCTATGTCTTTTTTTGAATCTCACAGGTCAACACAAGTGAGTACTGGAAAACCCAAGACATACATAAAATGTTACAGGGAGTCCATCTGCTGCCCTGTGTAGACCCACATGCAACTACTGAGAATCTATAAAACCTTCTACAGAAGCATTTGGCCTGTTGGTGATTCTCTTACCCTTGATGTTGAACAACAAACATGATGGTGGGTGTCAGGGATCCGTCCACACCTCACAGCCTCCAGAAGGGCAAGGGTGTCAGAGCTAACTCCATCACGTGGGAGGGAAAAAGACGCATGGGAAGGGGTGTACTGCAAGGACGAGGTCATTTGTAGCAATCAGGTTTAATTTTTTCTTGCAAAATAACTAAAGATTGTGCAACTTGATATTCAATTTGATGTCTAACTTGATGGTCAACTTGATGGTCAACTTGGTGTTCAACTTGGTGTGCAACTTGGTGTGCAACTTTAAGTTCGTTGGTCAATGTGTAAAATTTGCATTAAATGGCCAACCACAACAAATATTTTCCCGTTATATCTGCTCTGTATTTGCGCACAGCATGTCCAAGACCAGTTACCTAAAGCCCCAGTCATAATAGCCCTTGCAACAAATTTTAAAGACAGGAAAAGACAACCTATACATATTTGAAAATCATCACCAGTCTACTAGAAGTCGTGCAACAAGTCATTGATGATCTCAGGTGGTGGTGGGTATTCTTTTACTGTTGTGGAACTGATTTCAGGTTTCTGAGTATGCAAAAATCCTGGCAACCACTGGTAAACCTACAATCTCTGGAGTTTCCATGTCCATGGAATCAGCTGTAAATTGATCATAGATAGTCACACAGTAGACAAGTCTTGAGCAATCTTGATAAAATTGTTCTATGATGGTCTTGGGTAATCTTTTACTGTTGTGCAACTGATTTCAGGGTTTTTTTTTTGCATGCACAGATCCTGACGTCCTCTCGAGTTTTCAAGTCTATGAGATCAAGCTGTTATTTGATCATAGATAGTCACACAGTGGTTGCAGACAAGTCTTGAACAATCTTGATAAAATTGGTCTATGATGATTTTGGGTGGTCTTTTTAGAGTGCTTCGTCTGGCATAAGATTGATTCGAATAAAGTTGCATGACAACTAAATATCATAGAAGTTCATGTACAATCACACCGAACATTCATGAAGACCAATAGACAATAGTCTACAACCTGTCGTATGATCGATGAAAGTCTACTGGGGACTGGTTGAGATCTTTGGCAACTGGTTTTTGGATATGTGACCATACAGTATAAATATAGAGCATGGGAATCATTGGCGATCAATGTGTAATCAGTCATCAAGTAGTTCATAAGTATGATTGTATGATTAATCGTACGATTTTCACACATAATAATTGGAAAATCACGATAGTTGTATACATGTTAATCTTGTAGCAGTCGTACAATTATTAGAGATATGTCTTTTGTAACGTGTGACTGCAAACGGAGGATCAGCTATATAGGGCTGATATTGTGGAGACTGTCATGGACCAAAAGCCCCTCCAGGTCTCAGATAATCTCAGATAATCTTCAGGGCTAGTGTGACTGGGGCTTTTAAAAGGGGAGCTTGTAAATGTTCATTTAGACTTTCAATTACCTACAAGCAGAAGCTACATGTTGTGGATCCAGGCAACAGAGCCCTAGAGGGGTATATATGAACTGGTGTAAGGGGTGTAACTGCTCATAGCATAAATCCCCTCTCACTTTTTCCCTCTATAACCACACTGTAGTGAAGGTCTGGTGAACTGGTGAGAGCCGAGGAAAAGTTAATTGAAGTTGATTGAACATTCCCCATGAACACAGGTGAATGTAAACAGCTCCACTCAACTTCAGTCGGTCTTTTTTGGTGGGCCAAGCTTTGACTCGTTTTTTTTTGCAAACTTCAGCCAAGTGCTTGTTTCAACATAACATCTCCTAGTCGTTTCGTCCAAACGCTTTCAAGTCACTTGAGGCTTTCGCAGCATTTAGGACTTTTTTGGTGGTCTTTTTTTTATCTTATTTGGTGGCATACGTAGAGCTTAACAGGCAGCTGTATCGAAAGAACTGAAATACCACTCAGATTTTATCCTTCTGGAAGTGTATTGCCTCCACTCCCAACCATTCTATCTTAATGGCCCAAAAAGTCGCCAGCTTTAGGCAGACTGGGAGGATATATTTAGAAACCAGGTTATGTAACTTATGGGTGGAATTTTCAGACGGAGTCAAACAAGCTGTGGCATTGCTTTGAGTGCAAACCTTTTTTCACTAGGATCAATACATTCTCCCGGCTCATTTAGGTACCTATCTTAGAAAACAGGAAGTCTGTGGTTGTCTACAGAAATTGAGCAGATTGATACAATTGGTACAACCATACCGATGATGTTATTATGTAATTTGATATTCAAAATATAAAATCCGATATTTCTGAAAACTACAGCTGCCATTCAGCCACAGATGCTATTTCTGCCTATTGATTAGAAAGTGTTGTGGAATGTGTACAATATGCTTGATTTATCAACCTCAATTGGGAATAAATTTGTGCTTTGGTTTATCATTTGTGGCTTAGTTCACTACACCTCATTGTAGTTAATTTTGTGCATAATTCAACCGAGCAAATCTCAGTGGATCTTTCTCATGGCGATAATGAAAATAAAAGAAATTTCGCTGTGCACATACAGATCATGTATGCAGCTTACTAGAAATAGTGTACCATCCCACACAATACAATGCAATGCATGTCAGAGTAATCATGCACATGTGGTGGGTAAAAATAACGGTGTGTGGGTGAAGATTACCCATTACCCCAACACAGGAACTATATTTAACCCCCGTAAAGCATACAAGAGCAAGTTGAGGCCATGGGGAAATGGCATATCTACCTGCAATGCTCAGACTGCTATTATTTGCACTGGAGCAGTGTAATAAACAATGGAAAACAATTGGCCACAGGGTTTGCTATTGAGAAAAACAGAGGCAGGCCGTAAAAACAAGAAGGTGTGCATGATGACATGTTACAATCTTCATTCGTTTCACACTGTTGTGCAATACTCATAAACAACACAGGCTTATTGATGCTCAGGAAATACTAACCAGACAATAATACGTCGACATTAGACCGAATCATTGCTGCCATTTGCAAGCGCGTCGTGAGGCAGCTTGTCGGACTACGTTGCAATGGGGTATAGTGTTGGTTAAAGTGCATCTTTGGAAATACGGTGCATTAGTAGCAATTTGAACTTTCTGCAAAGAGAACTGTGATTGGTTTCTGTTGAATCAATAGAGCATCAGCCAGCCACATAAGCAAGCAACCAAAGCAAACTCAGATTAACAAGTACAATGCAATGTAAACAATACCTTAAATATGATAGTGTACGACAATAAGTAAATCATCATGAGGTCTATAATTGACAAGTGTTAGAATTTTTTTGTGGGGGGAATCCCGGGGGGATCTGATTCGTCGGTACGCTTGCTCACATATTTGCACGAAAATTTGGTCATTCGCACATTCTGCTCGGAAAACACAAAAAAGATTTTTGTAAAACATAGCCTGGATATAATATATGTGTCTATCAAAAGGCCGACTAGGCGAATTTGTATTGATATTAGCAGACAACATTTTGTTTGGGTAAGTGCATTGCTGTTCGAGTTCTGCTCCAGAAACTAAAGTGTCAAGCCACCCACCCATTTCGAACTTCACATCACCACGACAGGTATAACAATTTTAATAAAAGTATATGTAGATTTATTATTGATTTATTTTCTGGGTCCCCATCCCCCCTTCCTCTGGATCCATCCCTGTTAAGAGAACTTGAGACCTTCATGGGCTTTAATAAAAAGGAGTATGGTTTACAAACAGAAGAGAAAAACACAACCAAAGAAAGAATTGCCTTTTGCTGTAAATATACGTGTGTAGTGCAGCTATTAATTAACACATTCCTGTTTAATTCTGTCGTGTATAGTGATACAAACAACGTTTTCGTCTTGCAATAATTAAGGCTTTCACCAAGGCTTTCCACTTCGGCCACAAATCCAGATGCTCACATATTTGCACGTGGGTCTAGTGTTTTTCTTCAATTCTTGCATATTCTCTTTAATGAGCATTTCACATGTCTGAGTTGCCAAATTCCACCCTGTGCTGCCACTGCAGTGTTTTTGGCTTGCTGAAATTCCTGCAGGGGGTCTGATCCCCTAACACCCCTGGCAGGTGAGCTGATAGTTCAGGTGTCACTCGATGCCTGGCCACAAGTGCAGCCCAAAGGTAAATGCAGCAAAATAGCATCCCAGCCCCACACCACACCCCCAGGGAGGGAGGGCCCAGGCCATTCAGCCCCCACTTATATACACTTGTCTGTTATGGAAGTTGAATGCTTTCATTCAGCTGGATAACCTCTAGCCATTATGAGTACTATGTCAATAGGCCTACGTATTATCAGCATTGTCAGCATTATCATCATCAGTACAAGGTATAGGTACCTAGGTGGTGTCCACTCAATCATGACAGCACTGCTGCCATAAGAATAACTAAACTGAACCCCCAGCAGACCTGTTTAATGATGAGCCTTTCTCAACTCCGTGGGGATCATTTATGTAAGCATTTACACAGAATTAACTACAGGGGGGCTATAAGCACTCCACAATCACCAACTCTGTCCACAGCCAGCTCCCCAATGGAATATAATTTATTATACAGTAATTTTGCTTGAAAAAACCTCATATATCATAAAAAATTAAATATATGGTTGCCATTGCCAACTCACTTCCATTGCTCCTAAGTGATATCTTGGTAGTGTGAAGTACGTGAACAGCCATTTCACACCATAAATTAACTTTTCAAAAGGGCACAATTATTTAGCCCCATGAGGTAATTATGGGTTAACCTTTCTCAGGTACTGCACCCCCTGTAGGGTGAGTAACCTCATATTACTCAAAGATCCAGCAGGGGGCAGTAAAATAGCTTCTTGGAGCTGAACGACACCTAGCGGAGAGTTCGGTGACTTCCTTACAAGCTACCTCTTACTTGCCACTGATTTCACCAGATGGCTGCAGGAGGCATTGGTCAGAGTGAGAAGTTTCCAGGTAGATGTAAACCGTGGTGCGTTTTACAGTGATAAACAATGTGTATTTGGCATAGGAGTTTCGCCATTGCCATTTTCCATAATTTTGTAAGCACCAGCACGGATTTAATTTTTATATATTATGCCTGGTGGACATCACAGATATTATTTAGAATAACAATTAACAACATCATTAGCATTAATTATTTGTGTTGGAGGACTCCCTAAAGCAATTATTATTGTTGCTATCAGGGAGCCATCCAGCTACTGTGTGTATAAAAAAAAAAAAAGAAGTTAAAATTGGCCTATAAGCAGATAAGCTCCTATACTGTTCAACTTCTGGGCGGTCAGGGGCAAAAGCACTTGGCCGGGGTGCAAGTGGAGCCCGTCTGACCCTGCACCAAGGTAGGCCTACTCTCGTAGCTCTGACGTCAATGGTTGGTCAGTCCGATTAATCAAGCCCAGGTCTCCACCCTACGTTCTACGTTAAGGTGAAGAACCCCCTGAACTTTTCACAAGCAATCGTTGCCAGATCCGAATTGCAAACTGAGAGACATCAATTATCAAATCACTCCCTGGCGAAACAGGGCTACATCTTTAGAAGTTGGTCATTGTAAGAGCCTCCAAGTTGGTGATGTGGTGGGATGATACAATGTAATGATCTAAAACTGGTTTATCTCACTTTAATCGGTAATTTAAATTAAGGCACCCTATGCTTCAGATGTCTACAGCAGAACTGGCTGGTTAATTGCAAAATAAATATTAGGAAACATGACAAGTTAAAAACATGGATGTATAAATTGCAAAAAAAGGGCAAAGCATGATGATAACTTTCACTCAATACAAGCCAGGATCTTCCTACTTCTATGCAAACTTAATAGCATGCTATATTGTCTTTGGTAATAGCACAGCTAGTGAACTTTCTGTGCTAGTTTTCTCCTGTGCCTTACTTCCTTCACTTACTATGTACTCAAGGACAGCTGTGGTTATTAATAGCTTGGATCCCGGAATTATCTGCAGGGTTATACACTATTGAGCCAGAAAGGTTGCAGCTGTTCTAAAAATAGTCTAATATTTTGGTAAGGCCTAGTGCAACATGTGCAATGGGCCATTGGTAGCTCGACTGGTTGCATGCTAGACACAGTTTAGCCCATGCACATGGTCTGTCCAGGTCTGCACAACTGCTGAACTGCTAAAACTTGTTCTGCAGCTGACTGGGCACTGGGTGCTGAACTTGGTGTGAAGTGAACTTCTTTTCGGTTATCTCATCTCGTTTCCATGGTATCTGAGGCTTGTTGCTGCAGCATCCTTCGGTGATGCTCTGTACCAGGCTGGGTGTTGGCTTCACTTCCACACATGCACCCACCATCATAAACAGATTTATGACTTGAATAATGCCGTTTGTTTCAAGCTGCTCTAGACCATTCGGAATTCCAAGCCCACGTGGAAACTATTCTGCCGATAATCCACAAAAGTTTTCAGATCGAACATCTGAAGATTTTTCTTTTGAAAAGGTTCCCTAGATTTATACCTGCAAGGAGCTGCCCTGACTCCAATGACTTTATCGTATGGCGTTGTAAGAATGGTGAACCGTTTGTCATCCCACATGCCCATAGGACCTGAAACTTTGCAACAAAACACCGATTTTGCGTAGATAGATAGATAGATAAATAGATAGTTAGTTAGATAGATAGGTAGATAAATAGATAGATAGATAGATAGATAGATAGATGGATAGATAGACGGATAGACAGTTAGATACATACAGATAGACAGATAGATAGATAGATAGATAGGTAGATAGATAGATAGATAGATAGACAGATAGATATAAAGATAGATATTGACAGAGAGAGGTCAATTATGACCTAGTTGTCATTCCTATAGGGTAAGAGTTATTACAAAGTATATGTAAAACAATTTGCCAGGTGTGTTTATTTTTTTTAAATTTATTGATAATTAATGTAAAACATTGATGATATCACAGTTAATAACCAACACAACAACTGATAGCTATATAAATGTACAAAGTCAATAGTTCCATGTCTTTTGGACCATTGTCAATACTTGAATGTTGGACATGATTGTTAAAATATAACGAATATATATACTTTTGTCTTAAGTTACTTATAGATTCTGTCTAATCATAATTACCGCCCATACTGATATTAATCTTCTTAATAGATAGAACTTTTTTAAACAAATATCTCAATCCTTGAGACCATTGACAAATCAATTCCGACTATTATTATTTTTATGTAAGTTGCAAGTGATATTTCATGAGATTGCTAGATCTAGCCTAAGGTTGGTGGTTAAATTTGATTAATTAATTTAATGATACCCTGAACTACGCCTTAAGTACATGTGCACCGCGTGCATAATTATTAAGCAAGTGCATTAGATTTTGGACAATTAGTGGAATGCTAAATTTTATAACACTGGCTTGCAAGATAGGGATGGAATGATACCATATAACTATACTTGGATTATGAAGTAGAATCTTTTCAACGAAAGCCCCCCCCCCTCCCCAAAAAAAAAAACAACAACATTAAAATCCAACACCTCTGCTAAGTATTGATGTGTCTTTTTCAATTCCAAAAGTGGAAATAAGTAATTCTAAAGTACAAGGCGTCATATTAATACTTGTTAATTCATATCATAGTTTTGTCTCTACGACAGCTGCATTGACTTCTTGACTGCATTAAGTGACTTTTAATATCACAATCTGCAAAAAAAAAAAAAATATATATATCCATTTCACAACCTTGCAAAACCATATAAGCAAGATACTTTTGTGTGTATTTTATACTCCTTTGTCCTGAATATATCTTTAGTTGTGTAGAATACCATTAGATATTTAATTCTGATCAATGTGATGTTTGGAATTATGTTGAGTGATAATCAAGAAGCATGCCTGGTCTTCTAAGGGAGAAATCATGACAAAATAGGAAATGAAATATACTGCTAAAAAGACTATCAAAAACCACTTTTTACTAACCCAGAAAAACTACAAATATAAGAAGAAGCCAGAACCAACTTCCTCTGCTACAAATAATTGGGAAAAGAACATAAAAGGATCTTGGAACAAACGTTTTTGGTCATTTCTGACTGGCTACACACCTGCATAATAATTATGTACATCTAAATTTGACCTTGGAGAAATTAAACCAAGAGGGGACACTGAGGTACATCGAAAGTAGAATCACTGTCACGCTGAAAGCTTAATGACCTAAGGAACCTAATTGGGGGCAATTGTGCAACAATATGCATGAAATATACATATTTATCAGCATGATATATATAATATTGTTATTCTGAGCAGGAAAGCACTAAAAAAAGATACACTGAGTATGATATTAGGTGGACAAAAAACCTTACAGGGTGCGGCATAAAAAACTTGCACCAGCCGCTACTGCTACCTCTTTCGTTATTACCTCAATTGACAGAGATAGTATGCATCTGCAATCATACACACGGAAGTAATAATAGTCCTAAATTATCTTTATGAATATATTTTCTTCTTTCCTCAATAATTATAGATAAAATGGATCTCATTGTAGCACATGCATACTTATCACACCTTCGGGTTATTTTCACCTCGGCCTTTGCAATACAAGCATTAGATTATGATGCTGATCATACAGATATGTTACAGACACCTTTCTTGACCTTTGCCACCAAAAATAAGACAAATAGATTCATTTTTAATAAGAAGATGGAATATTGAAACCTTTGAGGCAGAAAGTACCATTTTGGGCTCAGGTCAATTTTCTGTCTTTTCTGTTTTTTCTGTCTAATTAACTGACCAACTCTCCTGAAAATCATTTTATTATTTCCAGATTAACCGAGGATTCAAATAGTCCCTCTGGAATGTCATTATATTTCTCTGTTTTTATGACCTTGCTGGAACAAAAGTGGAATAACCTTATGCACGTATAAAAAACATTGAACGAAGATTCTGTACAAATATTATATATGTTCTGTGGCCTCAGAGGTGTGGTAATTAGTAAATCTCTAATTTGTAAACTTTTCTGCAACTAGAGACACCATGCAAGCAGACAGAAATTTGACTTCTGTGATATGTGTCACTCAGAACAAGCAGTGCAGCATGCACCCTCTCAATAATTCAGACACTGATATTGTCTGACATTATAAGATAAAAAATATCACAATGACCAATTGCTTATACCCCTGACTAAATGTAGCAAAACTTTAAAAGACCTCATAAGCATTTGAGTAATCTAGAGCTATCTCGAAAGAGAAGATGCCTGGTGCAAGTTTTTAGGCCACACCCTGTATGAATAATAAGCTTAAATTTTAATTCAATCAGATGTATACTTGTTGAGAAACAGTTGCATTGTGTGCTTATCTTAATATTTAGTAGACATGCCACAGCAAGCCATGGATATAGTTTATATCATTTACTGGCCAGAATCTTTACTTTCATCTTAGTATAATTTGAATGTTTGGGTATTTGTGGGTTTTATAAAATGGCAGTATAAAAGACACATTCTTAAATCAGTAATCTTCATTTTCTTAGTGTCACATCTCTGCCAAAAAAGGGGTTTGATTTTCACGGGAGAAGTATCTTATTGTAGATCATAAAACTGCCTTTTACATAGGAATACAGAAATAAATATATAAAATTTTGTAAGTAACTATATAGAACCACTTTTGTTTAGGAGAGTTCCTAATGAAGAGCAAGAGATTCAACTCTGAGGGCCACTGCTGATTGTGCATGAAAGGGCTTACTTAATTTCTTAATAAGACGATTTCAAAGACAAACTCCATGAAAACCTGTGAAATCTGCAATTTCCGAGTGTTCCCTCCTGGTCTAATTTCTCCAAGATTTGACCTAATCTTTACTTTGAAAAGAAGAAGCTCATATAGCAGTGATATTTACAGAAGATGTTTCTACAACTTCAACTAGTAAATAGATATGATTTCAAGTCATGATGACATTTTATTGCTAAAATACCATCAAAACAGTGACTTGCTTGGTCAGTCTTGCGGGATGTTGACTTAGGTGAATCAATTAGTGACTGTCCTTTTCAGTCAGTCAGTCTGTCAGTCAGTCAGTAAGTCAGTCAGCCGGTCAGTCAGTCAGTCATACACAGCTAGCATAGGAAGTAATATTCCTGACATAACACCCAAAAATTAACTTTTACCATACGTTTTGCTTGTGGGAGAACGTCTCATAGTGGACCATATACATTTCCCGTGACTGGCTTAGCAGACGGTGATATCATATGAACCTGTTGTGCAGAGATAAACATATGTGTCATATTCGCTGACTCAAGCACAAAAATTTCAAGAGGACCCAACTGGAGTTATTCCACACATTCTTGGAAGTAGCCTTAATCATATGATAGCTAATTTCATGCCATACCCATATTCACAATGAATTTATGAACCACTCGAAAATTTATGCTTGAAGGCTATACGAGAAAGGTATGAGCAAGGCGCACAATTTTCACCAGATATTATTAGGTATACTGTGTCTATATTAAAAACAGTAGCTTGATTAAATGAAACTATCATTAAATCTGGTCTGGAGCTATGTTAAAAAAAACTATTAATGACAAGAATTAATTGCAAAGGAAGGGCATCCCCCCCCCCAAAAAAAAAAAGGCTGGCAGGGCCTGGGTGGACTTAATATTGGTTTTGTTATGATTATAAAGGGATGAAAATGACGATGATTCACGAGGCTCGTGTGTTGTTTTGGGAGGTTTTGCACTGGCCTAGAGGGCGCTAGGAGGCTCTTCTTGTGCTCCTTGCCTGGAGAGCTGCTAGCTGGCTTAGAGTCAGAGGGACGAAGGGCCATGCTAGGCTGAACTCCATCTTGTCCTTTCCTCCGTGAAACACTTTGAGGACATTGCCTCAAAAGGTCTTGGTTCTCCAGAGGGTACTCCAGGCTGCTTTTCTTTCTTCGTTTCCATAGCAACCGTTTCACTGCATTTTTAGTGAAGACGAAGGAGGCACTTTCTAAGGTAGAGTGTTTGCTAGCTACTGCTGCTGATGCTGCGTATATAGGATGCTATGGGTCAGCAGCAGTGTAATATTAGTTATAACAACATTGCACACACTTAAAACTAATGAATGCTCAGCCTGCTAGTGGTTTTTATAACCCATAGTACCGTATTATGACATGGCTGTCCTGCACAGGCCCACACTGTAGTCAGACGTTTTTGTCTCGACTTTTTCTTCCACTGCAGGTAAACTCGTTTAGCATGTGTCTTTCTGCAGGAGTCTGCCAGGAGAGCTGCACCTGCCTGCAGCTGGCTCAGTTCCTGTTTATGCCCCTTACTCACAAAAAGCCAGCCACAGAACCTAAGATCTGGTATCGTTGCACATGTGTGATATTCCTCATGTACTGCACACATGATTCATGACATGGTTATGCTGTTTTCTGCTGGTCTGGTGGGAGATTTCTTTAGTTGGATGTTTCCAGGTTATAACGACGAATATGATATCATCGATGACATGCATTATGTGCAATGTATTTTGTAAAACATTTACAAGACTCTAACAAGAGGTTAATTCCATGATCTCGAATGCCTGGATCTTCTTTGTGTAGCCATGTGTACTTCCAAGTATGGCTGCCAGTTATGAAATTATATAGTCAACCTACTCATTTATTTTTTTAATTACATTTTGCTTCTAGCCATCCTTGATAGTTAGTATAAGCTATATGCATGTAAAACTGTCTCTGCCAGGGACCCTTGATTCTTCAGGGTCCATGGAAACTGAAGTAACCTACTTTTACGATATTGCTACGCACGTACAACGTACTGCGGACCTAACAAATTAGTTCAACAGTCACCGCTGTAGATTGCTTCACAAAAAGTGTGAAAATATCCCAATTGTTTGAATTTGTTTTCCTTGAATGATATTGAGCAACTTTAAATCAATGACCATAGGTCAAAAATGGCTGGGATAGTTGCGCAAAAGTTTTGGTGAGTTGCTCAAATGAGAATCTAGACACTCGTGGTGTTCACCCAGTAATTAAAATCACTATGGATGGCGACTTGTAGACAGCATGGAAGGACTTAATCAGTACTGCTGATCAGTAGTCCCTCCTAAGCCTCCTTGATGAAAGGCTTGAAGTAGTAACTATGGTAAAGTAAAAGAAAACAGACGTGGGGATTATAATAGCAATGTTTTATAGCATTTTCAGATTTTTTAATCTAAAACGTGATATATGTAACATTACACCATCAGCCCACAAAAGTAGGTTGTGATGCTAAAATGGCGTCAGATTTCTCGAATGCTATCAGGCCTAACACACCACTAAAGCATCCAGATTCCAGAATGATGTTTGGCCTACTCTGAAATCTTGTGGGCGTGCTCTTGCACTCTTTGCAATGTTTCTGATGCAGTAGCAATTCATGTCAATTGTAGTTTTATTCCTGCTTCACATATAATGCTAAATATTACTGAGTGATTTCTGTGAATTGTAGCACATAGTTGCTTCTCATTATCCTGGAATAGAGTGAGAATTTCCAAGAACGTACAGTTACTTTCATAAAAAATATGGTTGACTTTAGTTAAAGCCAGCTGCTTCTGTCCACTGCTAGCTTATAGTCGGCTCACACCTACCACCACTGAAAAAATATGTCAGAATTTAACTAATATATCATAAATATGTATGTGCAATAGACATGCATCTTTTCAAAAAAAGAAATGACAAATATTTGTAACTTTCAACCTATGCATTAGATGGTGCTGCATGTAATTTTAGATCTGTCTTTGAGTAGCCAGCTATAGCCACACAGTTATGGCAGCTAGCATCATATAGCAGAAGGTACCTGGCTTTGTCTAGCTTTAGTTTGACAGGCCGTTTTTAATGAAACTAACTGTAGCTTGAGCATTTTATCATGTTAAGGTTTAACTACAGAGTTTATTTTTCCTTTTTCTGTTTATTGCAGACATAAACATAATTTTTTTTTTAAACGCCTTCCATATAAAATACAAAGTATGCATTCAAGTGTTGGATGATATATCAGAGCATGAAACAAAGAGGCCTTATGGAATCTTGCCTTGAAATAAGCGAACCATTTTTTATATGATGTAACAGCATCTGACATTTCAATGGAATTTGTGGAAACCCAACTTTACAAGTGGGAATTCTCAAATTTCTTGAAAATTCCCAGAAATAAAGTGAAGAAGGTCAAGAGCATTTTGGAGTGCTCTAGAAAAGATAAACAGGAAAAATGTGTGAAAACCAGGAGAACAATTTGCCAAGGATTTTGACGACTGGAAAGTCCAGCAATTAGCAAGATACCAGGTCTACTGTAAAATCACTTGGAGATCAAGGAGATGGCCCAGTTTATGCATTGCAGGCATTTGTAGCTTTAATGTAGATTCTTCGATTCTTCTCTTAGTCTTACAATTGATGTCATTGATTGTTAACAGAAACACATGTTGTCATCCTTAACAATTGATTACAGACAATTTCATGGCCTTGGAAACTAAACTCCAGAGCAGAGAGAGTTGCTCCAGAGGACGTCATGTGAATGCAGGACTCCCATTGGTTAAAGCAGTCTCTCAGCCAATGAGAGTGCTGGATTCATATGAAATCTGCTGGAGCAGCTCTCTTTGTTCTGGAGTTTAGTTTCACAGTCAATGCAATTAGCTGTAAGAATTTTAAGAATTTCTAATATAATGCTACTTTGATTCTGAGGTGATCTCAATTGTGAGGGAAATTCCAGTGGTGTCAGTGAGGTTAGATATGAGACTTTCCATGTAATAGTGAAGTTGTCTTAAGGCAACGTTAAACTGTTTATGCATATGCATAAAGTATGATTCCCCCCCCCCCCGTCATGTCGCTATAAACAAGTTCACTGTGTAAATTTGTATCATTGTATAGGGACCACAAAAACACCCACAAATATTTTCCAGTTTTTTCTCTTTCCTTTTAATTGAAAATATGTGGACCAGAAGTATGTGGCCGAAGAGACCACTATTTGCTGTCATTCTTTCTCTTTGTAGTGCCAGAAGAAATATTCTGGGAATGAAAATTATGCACAAAAAATACCCCAGTCTGTACACAGTTTGGCGCCTGAGTGAAATACAACCAGACTTCTGGTTGTTGCATAAACAAAGATGTATATAACACTACACAGTGGGGAGAATTAATGATGCTAAAACGGAAACAATGATAATTTCAGAAGCATGTGTTTTATGTGAAACATGACAATCCAAAGTACAAGCTTGTATTGCTTGGCAACGAAGTGCTGAGATCAGCAAATTGAGCTTTCACTTGTGAAAGAAAAGAAATAAATATATATATGGTGTATCAGATACTGAGTATGTGGCATCCATGTAAACAAGTAAATGTTACGTTACTGTCAAAATAATCTTTGTTATATGTTGAATGTAAAAACTGCTTTCAAGACAATTTTAGTGTATAAATGTTCAATTATTCATACATAAATGCCAATAGTTCAGGGTGGATGACATGTTTCATGCCTGCCACCCTGAAAGAATTTGGGTTAGGTCACAATATTAATGTGAACAAATTATATTCAAAACACAAGTCAGTCATGGGATCAGCCATCCATACATGGCATTGGGCTTGTATATGATGTAGTGACATTGTTACCTGATGTTTCTCTTTTTTTTTCTTTCAGGAGTTGCATCTATGATGGAAGGTGATGCTGTAAATTGTACTCAGCAGCATCCTTGAGGTCCGCATCCCTGTCCTCAGCACCTTCTCAACTCCATCTTCGCTGAATTCATTTGCCACTGAGGTAGGTACTTCATTTCACTTGTTGTGCAATGTCAAAAGAGATTTTAAGGTGAAGTTTCAATGCATTAGGCCGAAAATTGATTGTTCTTACAGCAGACTTTGTAATTACACGTGATATATTATGCCTGTAGCTGGCTCATTGTTAAAAAAAAACAAAAAAAAACAACAACAAAAAACAGATACAATCTACCAACATATATTTTGAAATATCATACCATGGTTTAAATTATTTAATTTTACATGACAATAAAGAAAGCAACATTAAATTGTACATGGCAGGTTGGTTTGTACAAGTTGCCTCATAAAATTTGACGATTTCTAGATGTCAGCTGATTAGTCCAAATATGAGTAATCCCCAAATTTGCTTCTGACTTAGAAAAATTATTCCTACTTTGAACCCACTTTGACAGACTTGTTGGCCTCATTCAGAAGGTGACTTTTCATGAACACTGAGCCCTTTTTCAACAATTAGAAAGGATTTATTTTCATTCACTTCACCTTGAGTGCCACCATATCACACTGGAGATATATATGACCTACCTACTAAATGCAAATATCATGATTTTCATTGTTTATTACACCGATATTTGATTTCTCGATATATTTTTTTCAAGCAACACTTGAAGTAGCTGCAAAATTTATAACTGAAAAGGAGACTTTTAAGTACCATTTTGGCAAAGCAAATTACTAAATTTAATTATCAGTGATCCTCAGCAAACGTTGACTACTGTATGACAAATGAGACAATTCAGTCTAATGGAAGACCGTATTTTGTGCAAAATGTTTAATCATAAGGCAGTGTACACGTTTAGCAGTTTAGTCATGGAACAGCTTCATGGAATAGCGATAGTTTCCCTACTTTTCGAACGAAACGTACCAGCTGGCCAACCGGTAGTAGGTCCTATCAATAATTCCATATTCCCAAAAATTCCATTCTAAACACCCGATTTCTGTATTAAAACCCAGCAAGGTAATTTGATCCTGCTGGGCAAGTATTATCTAATACTGGAGTGATAAATTGTTCTTGTATTGTTGTGGTTAACACATGGGAGAAAGAAACCCCACTGACTTAACATGATACAGCAAAGGTCTGAAATACTTGGCACAAATGACTGTATGCATTGCTACAAGTTGTCCTGAAATAATCTTGGCATGCATTGCAGCAAAACCTGGTACTGTACTTCGGCCACAGGTGTTATCCAAGAGCTCAACAATTAAATATAGTAATGACTTATTTATTGCATATGTTTAAAGGGGGTTTTAGCTGATTAGCCAAAGGTAGATATATAGTCACAGCTAGGGGGTAAAAATCAAGACAAACAGTGAATATTTAAGGTTGAAAGACAGACATGGTGTTTATTGAAACACAATTAAATCCTTATAATAATAATAATAATAATATAATGATTATAAAATAATTAAATGTATTTATATAGCGTCTGTTTCAGAAAATATTTTTGCTAGGCGGTGCCTTAGGTTCATAACTTATATCCATGGCATATATTTTTTTACTTTTGAGGCTTTTTATTTCAGTGGGATTAATTTGCTTGGACTGAATAACAACAATTATTTGCCTATATATTTTGTGTTATCACTTGATTTTATATCCTTTTCATGTGAATTCTATACACAATCAATGCCAAATCAATAAGACTGGCTTTCCGGACTGTAGAATAGCCACTAAGCAACATCAACTATTTGGCAGTGTTTACCAAGGCTTGCACTTGAGCAGTTTGTTCATCAAGCCTCTCTGAGCCTCTCTGGAATGCAGGCCACGTCCATATAAACTTTGTTTCTGATCACATAGAAGCTGGGTTTGTTAGTGGGGTAAACATTCAAGAGGAGTGAGAATTAATTAGCGGACTGGAACTCAAGTTGCCTCGAGTGGCCATGCGTTGAAGTGTCTTGGGATCATGGGCAAGAAATGGGACGATGTGGATTTAGTATTATCTGTTAATTTCATTGCTTAATGCATTTCATCTTTTCGTTAAGCTATATAATATGGCCACCACAGTTTAAATAAGCCTTATCACCCAAATTATATGAAATTCTCAACACTATGACATCGTGCCTTTGAGTCTGAAGTAACTTTAAAATATTTTATCTCCCGAGATATTTAATTATTTTATTTTTATCCTTGTATTTCTAATTTAAATTTAACTTCTCAGGAGCTGCTATATACCTCCAAGAAGGAAACTAATTACATTTGTGCAATATTATTATGAAATATGTGACAATAAACAATATCAAAAAACAATATATTCTATTAATTCTACTATACAACTTACGATGACGAATTTTAAAACTTTATCGAATGATTAGATGGCTGATGTTGTGGTTTGTCCAAACTCCAAAAGCATACATTCTCTTTTTTCAGTGCTACGAAAGCTAACAGCTGAATTTATCTTGAATTTCCCCAGCGTCTCAGAGTCCCCTTGTGGTTACTTAAGTATATGCTACATTGTATTCAGTTAAGTGGAGTGATGTATGCAGTCAACCAGGGAAATTCCTCAAGCAATAATACAGGCATGAGGGTGCAATATGATGCAGTTTGTATTAGATGAGATTGTATAACGAAATGAAAAGATCCTTCTAGGCACCATTGATGCAGGTATGCCAGGCATTCAATGTTTCAGTGGCTGACATTGCAAGCTTGCCCGGAATTTCTCAGGTACCAAGCAGAGCAGGGACACCACACCTGGCAGAACATGTCGCCTGTCTCCCCTCTGCACCCCCACTGAACCCCCCCCCCCTACAACACCTGCAGACCCTCTTGCCCCTATTACCCCCACCTTTTAGCCATCAGTCTCCCCCTGCCTCCCCATCCCCATTTACTATTGACATAAACAAGCAATGTGTTTAAACAGTCTGCTGGACTTGAGCCTGC
The DNA here is from genome assembly GCA_932294295.1 of Alitta virens. Lineage (NCBI taxonomy): Eukaryota > Metazoa > Annelida > Polychaeta > Phyllodocida > Nereididae > Alitta > Alitta virens. The sequence goes on from OW028575.1 coordinate 27,495,353, forward strand.
TGGACCACTCTGCTGTGATACAGTCACCAGGTGAGGCGATCCAGGTGAAGGTGGTCCGTGGTCAGAGCTGCAGGGTGAATGGAATATTAGACTTATCACAAACATGTGTTATTAGCTTGTTACATAACTATTTAATTCATATCACCGATATAAAGATAACTTAGGGGGAAAAGATATGATGGCAAGTATAGCTATAGGCCACCTATAGGTTAGATTCAAGACTTGCACATTGCAGTCTATATGATAGCAACACCAGTCTATTAACACGCATGTAACATGATGTCAGGTTCTTGTCTAAGGAAATTTGAGGTTAAATGTTGACTCAGCAATTTAAATCAATTTCAACCAAGTTGATTCACCCAGTCAGCGCCCAGGTAGCTCTGGCTTGGTTCAACCACAGCTGCCCCATGGCCAGATTGACATCAGATTAGAGACTCTATCTGAGCACAGACAAGCCCGACGAAAGAGGTTAATCTCAATTGACACAGGAATTTGATGACCTGTGCTGGAATGGCATGCAGGAATGGTTTTGAGTCTTGGGTCCTTGGAGTCATAAGAGAGTTCACTGCAAAACACTGTCCTTGAATTCTTTGTCATATTCTAACTGTTATGGTGTAGCATGATCGTTAGTCCAGGGGGTTCACTTGTTTTGCAAATGGGAACGAACACGTGATGGAAGAGGACCAATCCATCTATTTTAATAAGACAGACTGTGGTGAGGTTTGTTGTGTAAGAACAAGGGTATAAGAAACAACTGTATCAGCAGGGGGTTGGTTAGCGGGGGTGGGGCAGGTATGAGGGTGCTCTAGTTGGCCCCTCACCTTGCAGCAGCAGCAGCAGCAGCAGTAGCATGCAGCAGTAGCATCTCTTTGTCCACCTGAAGGGCATCCCTCAACCTAGATCTTGCTCTCAAGTATTGACATTGTACCAAAAATATTTATCCATGAACTAATAGCTGCAGCTCCGTAGCAAGTTAGACAAGATAGCTATTTAGCAGCTTTTTGGATTTGCGATGCGCAATAGAAATTTAGCAATAATAGATCTGCAAGTCCTGGAAGACTTTGAAAATAAACATCCCGTTCCAACAAATGGGTAATTCCTGACATTTTAAATCGTCACATACAGTGCTTTCTTAATGTATTTTACAATGTTTCAGCAAGACATAAAAGTACATACATGCAGCGTGAATCATTGGATTTATTATTAGAAAAATGCAACCGTAGGGTTGAAAAACAAGTACATAAATTTGATAAAAGGTATTTAAAAAATGTAAAGTAAAATGCAGATAAAAATAGGTATTATATACCTGATAAAAAAATGCATATTCAAATAGAAAATAAAAAAAAAGAGTCATTGAGAGTCGAAAGTATGGAGTCATTGAAAATGTAAAATTATTATGGAATAAAAGAGTTTTTAAAAAGTTGGTTCAAAATTTTGGTGGGTCGTTACTGGATGCTCTCCTCAAGGATTTTGGCATGTACGTAGATGGGGGAGGGAATAAATCATGTAATCACTCATGGTAATGTCTTTGAAATACTGTTTACATATATTTTCACGACGTTGGTTTAGCGTATCGATTTTAAGGTCCTGTAGGCATTCATCATAAGAGGAGTCAGTTCCACAAATCAGTTTGACTGCCCTCTTCCGGATTGATTTGAGAAGATTGTGGAGGTATTGTGGTAGAGCAGTGTGCCATACAACATAGTGATATTCCAGAACTGGCCTAATCAATGAGAGGTAGATTCCTATCGTGTCACGTTTTTGAACTCCAACACGTTTGCATCTGGTTAACATATAAAGTCTCATGTTGGCCTTCTTTGTGAGCTGCTCAATATGAGGTGAGGTCTTCAGATGTAATCACACCTAGCACTTAAGCAGTTGACACTCTTTCAATGATTGTATCAATGGTGATAGGTAGGAGTGGAGTTACTTTCTTGGCAAAATTCACGATTAACTCTTTGTTCTTTGGTTTTCTTTGCGTTGAGTTAGCAACAGACCATTGGCTGATGGTAGTAGCAGCATTTTGGAGAGTAGAGTCTGACGGGTGAGTGGATGCATGTAAATATAGAGATATCATCAACATATTTGATTGTGAGAGCTGGATGTGGTATGGAGAGGTCGTTTATATGACATACAAACGCCAAGGGCCCAAGGAAAGTTCCCTTGAGGGCAACCTGCTTTTGGTGACCGGGAGTCTGATATTGTTTCCAATTTTGACTTGTTCACGCTGAGTGAGAAAGCTTGCACACCACTTAATTAAAAAATCTGCTTTAAGCTTGTGAGTGAGCTTCTGGTGGTCTACCATGTCAGAGGCTTTAGAAAAGTCACACAATAAAATGCGCACATGTGTGAACCTTTTCATGGCTTGCCAGTTTCATTTTCAATCTGATAGTTCTTAAAAAATTTGAACAATTGAAACACGTAAATCATGTATGCAAAGAGTGAAAGTTCATATGTAAGTATCAGATACCAATCACCAGAGATTCACCTCCATAACTGTCTTGAGCTGTAAAGCCTTTAATGATAATTCCCCCCGGGTGACTTTCTTAATGACAGGCATCCAGCATTCTGTTTGTTTAAACACTTGATTTTCCCAGTGTTTTTCAATCGTGAAAAAAAGTGTTTTCATCTTACCCGTGCAGCAGTGATGCAGACTGCAGATATATCAAAATACACCGGGCATCAAATAATTTACAAGTCAGAGTTTCCAAATCTGTCACAATCATGGCAATTTTCTCCAATCAGCAATCCGCCAATGCATCTGGATAATATAGAAATATTACATTGTATTCCTTAGTCACATCGAATTAGAAGTTTTCGCTGCACTAGTTTACAGTTGTGATGGACATCACGGAGATAATCTTTATTTATGTTCGCTGGAATGACAATGCCTAATGAGCGCAACAAAATATTTTTTCTGTCATTCAAATATGTTTGTTTATCCCACCCATGCTCTAAGGTGTGGCAAAACATGCATCGGCCTTATTTCTACAATATAAAAATATCTTGCAAATCATACCACTATCACTTTAAATCATTTTAAAAACTACTTCATATTGAATTATCGGCGACCCCTTGGCAAATAGTAACTTTACTGTACCAGTTTCTCGAACTGCTGTCTGACAATGCATTGGAAATTCCTCCAGGTATCTTTCTCAATATACGAAAATAAACACAGGGGAGCACAGAAAGGCAGCTCTGAGGCTGTTTGTTGTTTTTTGGTCCCTGCACCCGAAATTCTCTGTGCTACTTTTGTTCAGTGCTTGGATCAACATCAAGAAGTTCAGAGGGGCAATTTCAATAGGCTAACTTAATAATGCACATCCAGCACTCTTTTACTTCAAGTTTAGTAACTTGTAAATTTGTAAATTGTAACTTGTAACTTTTTTACATTTCTTATTGTTTCTATACATGGCAGAAGAAAATGAGATCCCACGTAGTACTATGAACATAATATATATACATATAGTTTTAATTGTTGTATCTGCAATGGTACCCTTTATACAGTGGATATCAGAAGTATTGGCTCCCCTTGGATTTTGCAAGCAAATATGTCAGCTATAATGATGCACATGACATACACACTATCCAATATTGTTTTCGTGATGATGTATAGTTATAATGTTGTATGGGAATTCAGATGGAATTCCAGCCCTGAAATTATGACAATCCATGCAAATTAGGGATGGAATGCTTGTTTTTATGACTCTATTATATATGCTTGAAGTGTGCTTTGTGATGTGTATGACAGAAATAATCATTTCTCCAACATGTACGAGAATCCTATCAGCTCCTATGAGTCCTATGTAGTGACTGTTTGGCATTGTTTTGGTCCATGTTTTGCCTGGAATACATCAATTCATAAGAGCAGAAGACCACTTAACGTATGAGTTCGAGTCTTTTACCATTTGGAAATAAGGTGAAGAATCTTCGTGGTTTCTTTCACAAAACTTCACTCAGCAAATTCTAGCACATACCACACTGATCAGGGTATTTTGCTGCCTACCTAATGATTAGATCTGTCCACACATTTTTCTCAACCAATGCTATTCTCTTACTCTACCCTCGCCCAACTTGTAGGGTTATGAACAAGATGTAATTGGCGAATCTACTGAAAAGCATCTAGAAAAAAGATCTGAATTTGCAAATGCCAATTGCTTAGCATATGAAGGGTTATGGGTCACTAAAATCTTGAGATGTATGTGCCTTACATTCATATATATAAGAAGTAGAACATAAGAAAAGAAAATAAGTGAGATACTGTGAGAAAAATGAGTGCATGCAGGAAGATCAGGCCTCTTTTTCTTTTCTATCTTCCCCCAAATCTTCAAGGGTATGAGATTATAAAAATTGAAAATATATTTTATGTTACCCTGGCTATGGGTTAAATAAATAATTATATTCTATTATATAACATGACATGACATGATAGAAATAAGCCTTGCGTTTAATTAAAAGTTGAATCAATGTTGGTGGGCTTATCTTTGTGAGATAAATAATAAATCTAAATAACCTTCTCCTTGGTTTAGAAAAAAAAACACCACAGAATAGATAGCTATAGATGTAATTACACCCAAATTATACTTGAAGAATCAATCTGTCTCTCAGTAGCACCGGACCCCTGCATCTGTCTGTCCTATGCACCTGTAGTGTGATGACATCTTCAGCATCCAGCCACGCCCCTTTTCACCCCACTGGGGTGTGGGAGATGGATGACCAATTCCAGAAACGACAGTCACCCTTATCTGGGCCAGGACAACCAGCTTTACCCCCATTATGGTGTCATGCAAGGCGGATTTGGGTCACAGTTGGAGTTTCAGTTGTTTGTAGCACTCGTGTTACTCTCACTGTATCTGATTTATATATGAGTTGCGTATAAGTATATTTGAATGCAATTGATACAGAGACTAGAGCCATACAATACTATTGGATCGGGAATAACTGGATAAAGACATACTGTAAATCTTCTAGCAGTACTATTGCTGGAACAGGACTTATACAGGAGGGCGGTTCAAAATGTTCGAGGTAACACGATTTTAAATTGTCATCAAGAATGCGTTTCTTGGACCATAATGGACATAGCTATAGCTAATAGGATTACTGTACATTTGACACTGGAATATAACCATTGATGTATGTTTCTATAACAACTTAAAAGTTAACCTATAAATATTATACATTATGCACTATATATCTATTAATTACAGTGACATCTATATATAATGGCATTTTCTAACACTAGGAGTGAAAGTACGCTTATACCACATCCCCGTTGTTTATAATCAGTCTATAATCCAATGCTGTACAAGTGGAAGACCTGTGGTTTATAGGTAGCCTTGAACACTTGGTTACCTGTAGGGCTAAATCACTCAGCCCTAATTGCCTCTCTATCCCAGGCAGTCGGAATTACATTTGCCCACCCACTACACTACTGTACTATGTCAAAGTAGTTTGCAACACCTTCCCTTGTTTTAAATTATTAAAGCTTTAATTTTTTTAAACTAAATCATCCAATTTGGGTCCATCCATTTTGTAGGGAATAAAAAACAACAATGTTAGTCAATGTATCATTGACACCGTTAATACATTTTAAATTAACTGCGCCGAAGTATATGTGTAAAAGTTGTAACCCTCATAGCCGTTCTCCACTAACAAGTCAGCTCATTTAAGTAGATTTTATTAACACTAATGACATCCCATGAAATTGACTGAATTAATCACTCGTTGCACTAAGCTGACCAATCTCTCAAAGCCACTTTAACTGATGATAATTGTCATGGAAACCACGGTAGATAGAAAGAACACAGCTGAACCAAAAAAACCTGTAACCTTATAATTAAATTTATGAATTTATCTTTGAGGTAGTCAGACCGTTCCACAATATTGAACCGTTTAAATCAAAAATAGTTTTCAGATGTGTTTAGTTATAATTCCAGGATTCAAGGGAAACATGTTTTTAATTTATTGTTTCTGTTCAATGCTCTTGACCCTAAACATACCAAAGCAATTTGTTGGGCTTATACATCTGCAGTGTAGTACTAACACTAAACCTACTATGCTCGTATTGAGCTGCCCCTCAGTACAGCACCGTGGCATAAAGTAGGCCCTACAGTGTATGTAGTTTGTTTATGCTTTTTTATCTGTTTGTCCATAAACAGTCATTTATCATTGACATGTGTTGGTGCCTTTATGTTTATGTACCATGATTTCAAAACACTGAAGGCTTGTGCGTATAGTACATTAACATTAGTACTAGCATCGTGTGCTTACTACTGTTATAGCTAGTATTTGGCAGACCTTGGATGACAGGGCAGACACACTTGGAGTTGAGCACGTGTTTATGATTTTGAGGTGCATTTATCCCCAACTCAGAGGAGGAAATTAGACTTAACTGCAATAGATAATCCTTGACATCTACAACCTTTAGCACTAAAAAGCCTAATAGTAGCGAGAATAACAGGGGAATTATCAGCTTCCTCGTTCCTTTTTTTTTTTTTGGTAGCATTTCCAAAACAGATTTTATCACGAAATGTCTAACGTTTCAGTCTCGAATGGTTGTTATTGCACTCAGAACTGCTCTCACCAAACATTTCTAGATGATGCATCATTCAATATAGCTTGAAAAATCGGTTGCTATTAGCTACCACTCAGTACTGCTCAACCCCTCAAGGTCAGCATGGAATATGCTTATAAAGTTTCATAACTGAAATTTCGTGTATCACTTGGAATTCTCGAGACGACAGGCGTCAAAGTTTTGTTGTTACACGGCTAACATTACGTTTATGGACCCCCCCCCCCCCTCCCCTATTGTGCCTAATCATGCTAATCAGGCATACATTTGTATACCGTTTTGGAGGGTGGGTATGCAATCAGGTCATTTGCCAGCAAATTAGGCATCAGTACTGATACGGGTATTCCTCAGGGGCATCCACTGCAACCGTCCCAATGTTAACAGCATGCTGTCTAGCCTTATTGCACAGTTTCAATGCGGTGTAGTTTGGATCACAAGATTTATTTATCTTTGTCCCCCATGCCCTCTCAGCTCTGCTGGTTCGAGCTCTGTGTGACCAGGTGAAAGAGGCAGATGTAATGATGACATAAGGTTATCTTAACCCACACGTGAGCTCACTTGGGGCTTGTGCGATACTGAATATATGGTACCGCCAATTGCATGAAGTTTTAAAGCTTATCATCAGTAACCTGGTATTACTTTGATCACAGGGAGTCAAGAGTCACAGTGAACAGCAGATAGGCCTATCCATGTTAGATTCGTAAGATCCTAACTTTTCTTGTTGGAGCAGATTAGATGTATTCCCGAGAGTTCAAGAAAACTTGGCTAAGTGCCACCTACTGTATATCATGAGGGTTACCTGCAGAGGGGTGAGGGGGAGGGCGGGAACCCCAAACTGGTTTTGGTTCTGCTACAATAACAAACATCCCTGTTGCATGACACCGCATCATACCAGCCTCCATAGTCCACTTTCCATCTGCAGCATTTTCTCCATTACACAAATTATGTTTTTGTCCATGCTCCATAGGTATAATCTTCAGGGACATACACAAGGATATCATATTGATGATCGTCTGATCGATATGCATTTTATTGAAATGTGGGCACAGTCAGCAGAAGGCACTCCATGCTTCCTATTGATATAGTCATATCAATAGGACTAACCACGCTGATGGAACAATTGTCACATTAAAGGAGAGAACTCACAGCTTCGCCACAAATGTTCTTTCTTAAATGACACTCATTCATTGCTCCATATGCAGATATTGATATTGAAATTTGGATGTTGAAATCTCTGAAGAATGTTAAAAATACCTTTTTACAAAAATATCCCATAAACCTTCTTACAAATCTATTTTTGTGATCTTGAACTCTTGGGAATACCTCTAATCTGTAGAATGTTAAAAATATCCAACCTTCAGTCACCGCATATCATATAAATCAATGTAATCAACTGCTGGATGATAATATCTGCAGTATTCCCGTTTTCCTAATGGTAATTTGAAGTTCATTACGTGTTTCGTGTGGACCATGAAATGCAATTAGCTTGTCTCCATGGCTTGAAAAACATACAACACCAGGTCCTTTCATCAGTATTACGGTTATTAACTTTCGAAGCTATGGTTACCAAGTGACTGAACATTGTGACATGTCTGGCATGATTATGGTACCATTAGTCAACCCAATCCCGCCAGTATAATAATTCATATTGCTGCCAGCTGGGACCTGCAAGTGGAAAACAAATCAGTACGGATTTTACATGTGTGCTGTGCACATGGTTATGACAATTTGGTTTTTCTTCTTTCCCGAGAAAAAAGTGTTTACACAAGTTTCTATATGGACCATATTGTAGCCATATGACTCAGAAACAAAGACAGAACTTTCTCAGTAGCTCAGTATGAAAAAGCTCACATAAAGATGTGGGAAGCAGTTTTATTTCAATCCGTTATGACAGTGTATTTCTGTTGATATATATTACAGGTTCCTCTTTTTATTGCAGGTTGAACAGCATGGCAGACGACCATGACTCAGTGGTTGAATTCGACAAAGCCTACAGCAAAGAAGTCGTCTTCATACTAGGAAGCATGGAGTGCCTTCTTGAGAACCAAGACCTCAGCCAACCGACCTCTCCTAACCCTGGTGAGAGCAACCAGAAAGACTCTGGCCATAGTCATTCCACTTCTGCTGACTGTGGCCAAGTTCAGCTTGCTCAGGGTGAAAGGAGAGCCAACCCCGAAACTAGTCCGCAACCAGAAAGTTCATCACCACCTCGGAAACTTCGTAAACAGAGTCGTGTAGAAATCTCACACGAGGACGAGGAGGAGGGGGCCACAAGTGAGATCATGCAGAAGAAGGAGGGAAAGGACACAAAAGCCACCATGGCAACAAGACAAGAGGCCTCCTCCTCCGAACAGTCTCACAGCAAGGAGACTATCATGAAAAGATATGAAGAGACAGAAAAACTGTTTCAAGAACAAGTGTTGGGCAAACTGCCCATCCAGCAACGACAGCCCCAATTGATGAAGAGCAAAAGTCAGCCAGCTGCTCTCATCTCAAGACAAGTTTCGAAGCAACCAAGTTCTGTGCCAAGTGCTGGCATGGAACACCTGGATCTACTGGTGAAGCTGATGGAACAATTATCACATCTTAAAGGAGAGAACTCACAGCTTCGCCACAAATGTTCTTTCTTGAATGACACTCAGTCATTGCTCCGTATGCAGAACCGCTTACTGTTGACCAGCAATGTAACAGGCAAGGAAACTCATCGCTGGAGGATCAAAGGTCACCATCTACAATCCCACAAAAGCAGCATCCGAAAGAAGATGGTTGATGACAGCCATGAAAGTGACAGTTCTGACATGGATGAGCTTCCCGAGAGTCGTAAGAAGCCCAAGTTGCACCATCGCTCGCAGTCTGTTGGTTCCATTCAGATTGAACGCATTGACTTGGAGCTTGGAGCAATAAGTAGCAAAGAATCAAAGTCTCCCGAGAAAGCAAAAGATGGGAGCAGATTTGAAATGTTCTCCAAGTCAAAGATTACTTCAAAATGGGAGCGTGTGAAAAAAGTATTCAGTGGTAAACCTGAACAAGGCAGCAAGGTTGAGCACAGCACAATTACTGCTGAGCAGCTGGTCAGAGCTAACAGTAAACACAGCATGGCCATTGTCACATCAGGTCAACAGCTTCAACCTCTGCCTCCTATCCCAACTTCAAAGTCTGTTGACTCTGGTATGAGACCAAAAAGCCCCGAATCCAAAGACCCAAAACGCTTGAAAACGTCTCTGTCAACAGGAGATGGTGGTCACCCTCCCCCTAGTCCCTCATCTGTGCAAAGTGAACCTACGATCCCCAGTGTAATCACTAATGATGACATTTATGAAGATGTAATTCCACCAGAGCGTCAGGCAGAAGGGGGACTGGCCCCTCCTGAATTTGAATACCAAGCAAGCAGTGGTGTTTCTTCCTATACAGGTGATGAAGGTGAGGTTAAAGTTTCAGCTTCTAGGGAACACTCAAGTGGTGAGGAACCGCGCAGTCCCAAATTCCTCAGTGTGCATGATGGTGATATGATGCGACGCCGTCAATCTAGTCCTGCCCTGTCTCTCTGTGATGAAAGTGAATTCCAGAATATGGATCTAGATGGAAAATCAGGGTCATCCAAACTGGGTCGTTCACACAGCTTTAAGAACTCCAAGTCAGACCTGGAGGGAATGGCAAGGGTCGAATCCTACCACAGCATTCATCGCAAACAAAAAAGTAAGTCTAGCAGGACGGCCTGGGGCCGCGTCAAGGACATTATTCACACTCGAAAAGACAGTTTGAAACGTTATAACAAACGTAGTAACTCGGCAGGGGATTCCCTGCCTGATGGCAGTGCCAGTGATGGTGAGTTTTTCTGTTTCCGTTATGATTATGAAGATATCGAACGGTGGGAGCAGGAGACCTCTGGCAGTCCTAAACAAGTCCGCAAAGGTTCCTTGCGAGGGGGTGACAGCAGCAGCCCCATGACACCAACCCCAGGTGAAAGAGAACCTCACTACAAGAGTCCAGCTGATTCACCCCCAGTCAGGAAGAAAGATCTGCTAAGTGGGACTGTCAGTGCCCCAAGCAGTCCACCTCAGCATGTGGATCTTGCTGCCCTCATGAGTAAGTTGCTTTACCTTCCTGTTGAAATAACATGCTGCAAAAAAAGCGAATACCTTACATACTCTTCAATTTCCCACTGTTGCACATCATTAATCAGTTTTTTTGACGATTATAAATGACTTCTGTCAATCGTTATCACGCTGAATACTATTTCTAACTGAAGATGCAGGCGTGATAGTGTCCATGTTCTCTTGAATCTCCTTATTGTCATGAATTTTTTTATGTTTAATTGTTTAATGTGGAAAATGTCTTGACCACTTTGTGGCACTTATATAATAGTGCATTTATATTCTGCCAGCTTAAATAATGCACTCTATTATTAAAGCGGACAGAATGTAAACCAGTTGGTACAGCTCGCTTATGATGACATGATGTGAAAACATAACATATTCTAGAAAATTAGAATTGATGGGCCAAGGTTGCTGGCTGTTTATGTTTACGGTGGAAGGGCATCTAGGCAACTTTCTTAGAGTGCTTGAACTAAGACAGTCCTCGCAGTTTTTTTTTTACACTGATTGCAAATCTATGTAGGTCTTGTTTGTTCACAGTGGTCCAATATTTTTTATTTTTTACCAAAATGCACTTGGCTGATATTAGCCTCGAAATCGGGTTAAAGCTTTTAAATTAATGGTTCTGCTTATCTTAAACTGTCAAAACAATTGCAGGTTCTGTGAGTGACGACTTTAACAAAAAGATTCAAGAATGGGAGAGCAAGAAAAGGAAGAGCATCTACAGAGGTACAGGAAACCAGTTTCAAGGGTTCCATCTGGATTGTTTAAACTTCGTTTCTTTGCTTCTTTTAACAAATTCCGTTAATTGTTTTGCTTGACAGAGTACAGCTGCATGGATTATGAAGAAAGCCAAAGGGCAGAGGCAGCAAAGTTCAGTGATGAATTCATCCGCAAAATGGAAGAATGGGAACGTATAAAAGGACTCAGTCAGTATCATGTCCAAGAACCAAACCTTTTTGTATTATTTTAATTAATGTCTCTGGTTTGAGGTGTGATACCATAGAGTAAGAAATATTCAAATATTATTATCTGTTATGGGGGCTTAAGTACTCTGTTAACCATTGCTAAGTCATCACTTTTACTCACCGTATTGTCTTGATTAGAAACTGGGGTCCTTATTCCGTTGGAGGCAACTTTTGGCCTGGCCTAAATGAGCGTTTATTCAAGACTGGCATTTATTAAATCATATATAGCCATACTAAATATGGCTTCAGTAGGAGCATGGATCATGGACGTAGTAGAGATTCTGCTGCTTCCATGCTTTCTGCACATTGCAGTGGGGGTGGGTGCCTGGCTAAGTGGTAGCATGCTGGGCTTCCAACCACTGGGCAGGAGGGTTTCATTCCCGGTCGAGCCTAAGTTGGATGGCTGTTTCATCCTTCATCTCATTGCCATAGCCCCTGCCTGTCCTAATTAGCCCGTCAGGTGCAGCAATACAGGACGTAAAGCCCTAATCCACCCACAAAATCTGCATTTAGGACCTGGCTTTCAGTATAGGCCCTGCTTGTAATCAGGACAATACGGTGATCATGATGAAGTGTGACGAATTGGTAAGAATATCTTGATGAGTTTTGATACTCCCCATTATAGCCTGGAAGTGTGTTTTTAAGTAGTTAAGGCATGATTTCAGGTTCTCGTAAGTCCCGTGGGTCTGGCAAGTTGTCGCAGTCCCCTGCTGGAGCCAATAGCCCAGAAGAATTACTAGAACCACCTTCCCTGGCTGAACTACAGAAACATCTGAGTGAAAGTTTCAGCAAAACTGTGATGGAGTGGCACAAAATCAAAGAGACAAGAATCAAAGACAGTGGCAGTCCCATTCCCGAAAGTGGTCCTCGAGGTATTCATCGATCTCGGAAGCAAGACCGCAGCAAATCTCGCGAACGAGATCGGTCACGTAGCAAATATGAGAGACAGCGAGAAAAGGAGCTTCAAAAGATTGAGAAAAAGGAGCAAAAGATTGAGAAAGAGAAGGAAAAACTTGAAATGATGAAAAAGAAATTGGAAGATATAGAGACTATGAGTGAAGCTGAAGTGAGAGGTCTTACAAAAGAGTTTGCCAGAAAGCTACATGAATGGGAACTGATGAAAGGATTAAGGCCAAAAGACTCAGCGGATGAAGGAACAGTAGCCCTTCCTTCACAGCCATCCTCACTGAGTCTGTCACAACAGAGGTTTGGGGTCCATGTTCGATCTAACTCTGCAAAAGAACACAGAGAGAAAAGTGACCCGGGAAAGTCGGACAGCCTGAAACGGGACAGGGCACAATCAGAGTATGGTAGAAGAGAAAGAACACATTCTGAAGGCAAGAGTTCTGAGCCATCCAGTCAAGCTCAAGCAATGCAGAACAATAAAAATGATGGAAGCACAGACTCCAAGCTAAACGAGAGAAATCAAAGGGCTTCGAGTGTGCCTCTTCTCAGTAATGCCAACCTGGTTGATGACTCTACAAGTATTGACCTCAACCTCACATCAGAAACAGTTCATGTGTAAATATTTCACTGCTCTTATTTTTTCTGAACGCAATATCAGTATTTTGTGATAAACTTGATATAGAGAGTGCTCAGACATCATAAATTCCTTTCCAGACTCGAAGAGAGCAATCGTCGTTTAATGGAAGACATGCAGGAAAAGGACGAAGACCTGCTGATGCTCCAAGATGAGATTCAGCAGCTCACTGAACGCATCAATATGATGAATAAGGAGCAATCAAGACAAACTGGTTAGTATCTCGTATCCACTTAACCCATCATGTTAATCAGTATGGTCGTTACACATTTGCTTTATGCAAATTATCATCTGCAGAGATCTACAAGAGAGAGCTGTGGGCCTCCAGTAGACTCGGTCGACACACAATTGAAAATGAACTTGTCTCAGCCAGCATTCGAGAGCTAGGGGACACCGTGGACCAAATTAACAGGCAGCAAAACCAAGTCTTTGCAGAAAAAGACAACTTAAAGGTACCAATCTCCGACCTGCTATGATTCTTGAAATAAAATGTCATATATAGTTGTTGTCTAACTGACTTTGATATTTTATATCCAGTTACAACTTGAAGCTGAAATTGCAGCGCGCCATTCTGCAGAACAAAAAGTTATGGAGAATATCCAGCAAGAAGAGGGCAGCCTTGGTATGTACAAATAAATAAAAAATATTGTGTTAAAATATTAGAACTACATGTACTTTGCATAGATAAGGTGCTAACATGCCTCCATGTTTTTTCTAATCAACAGAATCATCAGAAGGTCTCCAACGTTTCTGTCACTTCTTCAAGAAACTACAGGATCAGGTTAACAAAATTAACAACATTCACTATAACGTAAGGTACAAGCATCACATTGTGATTATATCTAATATCTAGTACTTTCTTGACAGTTGGCAGAGCTGAAATTGGGAGTCACGGAAAGAAATCAACTGGTTTACAAACTGCACCACCAACTGGTGACTCAAGAAGTTCAAAACAGACTGCTTCAGACTGACCTCCAGAGAACACACATGCAGGTGGACTTCCTGCAAGATGCAAAGACAAAAGGCACTCTTCGTCGGGTTAAGACATTTGGTGGAGTTGACTTCATTACTCGAGGAGTATGTACAGTATACATTGTGTTGATTAGTGACTGTACAATAACATTACATTACACATATTGTATATTAATTGAATATTTGCTGTCTAAAATTCTGAAACATATTTTTTAGCTGATTTGCCACAATTTGTTACAAGTGAAATACAACATTTGGTATAATGTTACATCCTTAGAAAGTTTCATGTTTTGTTTAAGGAAATACAAGTGAAGTGTAAACACAGACGCAGTGGTCGAATAAGCAGACACAAAAGACCAATAATGTTGTCCAGAGATCTTCTACATGACCTGCACCATGCCTTGAACCTCTCGGTTGAGCCTGATTGGGAATGGCTTCACCACTTGGAACATTATAACAAGCTGTTACAAGGTATTAGAACAGGCTCTCATTTTCAATCATGAAAAATATTTGTGTTAACGTTGGCAATGCTTCATTTGTGTTCTTATCTTTTAGGGTCATTGAGCAAGGAGAATGAAGAAAGCCAAACTGAGAAGATTGGCTCTGATGTTTCTGTACAGACTGTGATGACCTTGTGTAAAGTGCCATATAATGTTCCCCAGCCTCAAGTACCACAAGTGACCACTATTGGAATTACCAGGGCCACACTGACCACTCTTACTACCCATCCACCAATGCCAGGAAATGCAGTTCCTAAACCAGCATTTGCCAGAGGTACTCAGACTGACTTTACTGATGAAACTGACAGTAAAGCAAGTTCTCGGATGAGCATTAACTCTTCATATCCATCCAGTGTGTTATCCCAAACAAGCTTGACACCAGGAAGCAGTTCTGCCATAAATTCATCCTTAGCATCCCCAAGTGCTAGTTCGACTTCATCAGGCACAAGTTTAACATCTGTGATGAGGTTATCTCCATCCAGTCCAAAATCTCCACAGCAGGCAACCAACTTCCAGCATCCACCCCATCGAACAGACCAGCGGTCACCTCATGTGATAAGAGTCTTGCAAAGTTCACAAGCATTGCAGAATGCAGCAAATATTGTCCCTGGAGGAAAGGCTCCTCCAAAGCCCCCACGACGCCATATGCTGCCTCGAATTGACCCAAATGCATCATCTCAGAGTGTGATCTCAGCATCCAGTTCTAATGTCACCAAATACTCTAAATCCAGTTCAACTAGCAAGTCTACGATTGTAACAGATTCTCGCACCCTAGATAATGAGGACATGACATTGACTTTCAGTGTAAAATCTGTTCATTCCTGCAGCAGTCCTGAACCAAAAACACAAACAGATCAGCCTTTACAATCACAAGGCAGTTCAGACACTGATGAAGTATTCTCAGACAAAGCCCAGCAGCCCCCATACAGTCCCATAATAAGGTCCCGTTATCCCCGTAAGTTACGCTCAGAATCCAAAGTGTCCCAATTGCAATCAGACAATGCCGCATGGAAGGCCACCCCTCCAAGACGAATGATCAGGCATCGTAAAGCTTCCACTGAAAGGAAACCAGATGATGCATCCAAAAAGCTATGCGATATCATGAGCCAGAGCCAGGAACAACCAAATCTGGATGTCCCTGTGCCTGGTGCAAAAAACAGCCGTTCACTACCATGTGATTTGAGACAGCTAAAACCAACGGCAGATAGTCAACCACGAGTGCTATCAGACTGTTTTTCACCTCTTGACCAAGACTCTCTTGCTCCTCCTATTGAACACTATATGAACAATGATTACCTGAGAGGCAGATACAGATTTCGGTATCAGAGAGAAATGCATCGGTTACCTGTCCAAGATATGATAAGTCGATTTGAGTCAGCCCAAAGGTTCAACCAACAGGCATCCCCACCTGTAGGCTCTGACCTCAGTCATGATGGACGCAAGTCTCCCATCCAAAAGCCCATTCAGAGTCCTGTCCATAAACTTAAGACAGCTCAAGAACTTCTGACAGAACATGAAGTAAAAACTAATACAACAGGTCGATGCAGGTCAAGTTCAACTAATCGTGCTGAAACGCTTGCAGCTGAAAACCAAGGAAGGATGAAAATTTCATCTACTTCCTCAGACAAAGAAAATGAAGCTGTAACAGCTCAGCAGAGAATGTCTCCAATCACAATATCTAATGCAAATGTCATTAAGCTTGCAATCCATGCTCCTATATCAGAAATTCCCACAAAGCCACCTCTGAAAGATCTGACAAATGGTGGTAAGGTTAAAGCATTAAATAACAGATCAAAATCAGAAAACATGTCTGCAAAGCCAGATTTTGATGTCTCAGAAGGTGCTGTTGTTCAAAGACGCTCTGATCGCAGATCTCGTTCAGCTTCACCAGGAACACCAAAACTGCGTAATGTTGTGCGCTCTGATCCTGGTGTCCTCCTGAACTCCATGGATCCAACAAACAAAATTGACCAAGAAGGACCGTGGAATTTGCGGGATGGGGTGATCACAACTACTTCTCCTTCAAGCATGAGTTCATCATACCCACCAAATACTCCTCCGTCATCTCCGACTAGTCATGCATCAAATGCAGAAAAACGTTTCCAAAGACTGTTTGGCAAAAAGATTAATTTGTCTGGGTCTCCCTCGTCATCGCCCCATCCATCTTGTGATGAGCAGGCATCAGCATCAGCAGCTCCTCCTCACCCTCCATCTCCCAATCCTGCTGCCTCTCCTAAATCTGGGGCCATCTCAATGCTCTGTCGACAAGCGCTGGTCGTCAACTTGGAACAAGTCGAAGTTCCTCCAGACCATGAAGATCCGGAAGGACCAGACTCCCCCGCCAATCGCAAGAAAGGAGTCGGTAAACTGTTAGACAAGCATTGGCTTCAGAAACCTCGGAAGTTCTTCAAAGTCTCAAAGTGAGTATGAAAAATATAGATGTTAATTATTCAGTTGCATTTAATTGAATTGAGTAGTCTTAGATGTATTTTATTGTGGTTTTTTTAGCTTTATATGAAGTTGTAATGTTTGTAGATTAACAATGTTTATAAACACCGTCAGCCCTGCATTGCCACTTTGTTAATGTGAACACTAGTACTCGTGTAATACCAGCAAACCGAACTGAACTCAGAATGTGTCACCTTTCGATAAAAGCATGTGTCCAATAACAGAAACTTACTGTTTGTTGTTAGTATACAAATCATTGACATCCAGAACTAATGACGACTGTGGGTGAGTGAGTTAAACTCGTGTATCTTTTAGGGTTATGGAATGACTATTAGCGATAAGTCTTCATAAGTTGTTCCTGTCTTGCTTGGTTATTGTTGGTGGCGGAGGAAAGGTGTTGCATGGGGTCACCAGGTGGGAGATCCATTATAATTGATCATAATATATATTATAGTTACATAACTGTCTTCAGAGCATTTTTAAGAGTTTATATTAAGTGCCAGCTGGGGCAATTGAAATGAGCTATATATACTTGGAAACTAATCTCAAAGACTTGAAACTAAACGCCAGAGGACGTCATGTGAATTCAGGTCTCCTACTAGCTGAAGGACTGCCTTAACCAATGGAAGTCCTGATTTACGTAACGTCGCCTGGAGTTTAGCTTCCAAGTCTGGACTTATGAGCTCATTTACCTACATCAGAGAAACTGGATATTTTCCCTTATATCCTTATCAAAATGCTGGTCAAATTGCTCTCAATCATCACACCAAATTTGACTTAAGATATTCAAGAATGCAAAGTGCCTTATTTTAAATGGATTTTGTCTCATGTGTATTGATGTGGTGATGTCTTTAAAAATGCTCTGATTCTCGGGTAGTAAGGTGTATATTTTCTAATGCTAAATAACATGCATATAAACATGCATCTTGCCACGAAAAGTAACCCTGGTGCCTGTGTCATTTGATTGGGTGTAAACATGGATTTACAATATCATAGATTGTAATTTGGTATATGTATATGCATCATCTATTACGCGCAAATGGCATTATAAATAATATTATTAATAATATATATTTAGTGTATATTATGAAGGTCATTGTATTATGTTTAGCCGTTTCTTTAAGTTTTAATTTTCATAATATGCCAACTTGCTTCATAATGCTTCCTTATTACAAGAAATGTTTAAAAAAGCCAATTAAAGATGAAGATATTAATACATAATGTTTTGCTGAGTGATATGTTTTGTAAAATTTTCAGAAAATTCAAATTTTAACCACTCATTCTTCTAACTTGCCAGAGCGTAAGTTGGTTTTCAATAAAAATCAGTGCTGAGTGAAAAATGTTAAGGACTATATATTCACCCAGTTTGTTTATTTGCTCAATATGCGATGTAATGCTTATTTTAGTTTTTCTGACATTTGCACTGTTCCATTTACTCAAACACCACTATTTTTCACATTTTGTGTTTCGTTAAGTCTCACTCTGCACCATTTGCTGTATTTGTCATTAGCGTTTACCATTTGTTTACACATGTTGTTTGTAAGAAAGTGTATTCATATGTTTATATTTCTTTAATATAAGTGATGACTTCATGAACCAAGTGCCGGGTGGATTTGGTGTAATTTCGATTCATCATGTATTGTCTTTTCCTTTGGGAAAGAATTTCAAGACATCATTGTAAGAAAATGATGAATTTTTGCCAACCACTTAATGTTGTAAATGCCCTGTCAGAATGTTGTCAGCACAAGAACATTCAGGTAGATGGCGCCACGGAAAACGGCGCAAATTTCGAAAGTTTCCAAAAAGTTTGATCTCTGTTGATAGTTCCTTTTGATCATAATTTGGAATTTGAAAAATGAAGAAGGTGAACCACCAATTTTCTAATGGCACTTAGTTTTTCGCCTAGTTGTCATCAGCTTCCAACTTCAATCCTTCCAATATTTACAAAATATATTTATTTACTTCACACGACACAATGTTCATAACTGACCCACTTCACTCATAACAAACCTCCTCTGTAACAACTATAGATGACTATTGTTCGTCTATTGTTGCAATTTCTCCATTTGTATACCATGCAGCCTATGTTATAGTTGTGTGCAGAACATGCCATTTATATATATCATATAATATTTTGCATTCATGCTATTTTGATTCATTTCTTGTCAATATCATTATGCATTGATCTTATATACTATATAATGTTTATTACATCTCTATTTCAGACCATGACTGAAGTACAAAATATATCCGAAACTGCAGCTCCAAGGGATACTGGATCATTTTGACAAGATCTTGCCATTGATATGGACAATTACAGAATTTTATGCCACCATGAAAACATTGTTTTTCACTACAGAGGACACTGAAGTCTCTTTAGACTTCCGTTGTATATTTCCATAATAATGCTTTGTGCTGACAATTGCTCTACTTTGTGCTGAGACGGTTGTCATGTATTATGCAGCAGTATACCAACTTGTGTGATATATATAGAGCAAATGAAGTGCAATAATGTATATACATTAAATATATAAATTTTTATCAATGTTGTTGATTATATTTTTTTTATTCCTTTGACCACATATATATTCAGTTAATTGAAATAATATATTAAAAAGCAAGAAATGCAGGGGCATGAACAATTGGATTGATATTTCAACTGATGCAGTATTTCTTCAGTCAATAAAGAAAGGATTTAAAAATAGTAGTCATTACAAGGCATGAACCCATGCCTGTTGTGCTGGGAATTCAGTCCATAAACATTCTCTCTAAGCATGGGCCCATAAACTGACGTGACTGGCTTTTTGTACTGAGTTGATGTCATAGCATTTGAAAATGGGTACAGATTTTTGTCTTTGGTAGCCCAATAAGTTTTGTTCATGGCCCAAGCCCTCGTAGTCTCAGTCACTGGCTCCCCCTGGCGTAAATACTGCTGCCTCCAAGGAGGGTGGTCCCAGCTGGCACTGTAGGCAGGTTTTGTGACACCTTGCTGAAATGCCTGCTTCCTCATCACTGGGCCAATTGGGTCCAGTCTGTAATGCTCCTCTCGCCAGTCTGGTTGTTCAACGTGCCACTTGCTCCACCATTTCTGAAAAAAGAATTTATTTGTAATAAAAATGTAATGTCTGGTACGTCTCATTGAGACAAGCCATCCTTGATAATTGACACAGCACTGTGGCAGCAGCAAATTAAGGTTCGAACCCTTGAAGTATTCACTAGCACCTCCAGTGAGCAAAATTGGAACTTTAATTTTCTCTGTCAGGAAATTGACTTTCCCTTTTTTGATTGATTACAGAACCCGACAATTTGTATATTTGAATGTGAAATCCTCAAATATTAATAGATTGTTTTTAATGTTTATCTTTAGAAATCATATCCTTAAATTCAAAAAATGCACATTTAAAAAAAAAGAGTGTTTTTGTTGGCTGCAAATTTGAGATTAGTAGTTAATAGTTATGGACTTCATATACAGTGCCCAACCTCGAAGTTGTGGCCGACACCGGAGTTGTTGACGTCAATAGTGACATCCAGAGGCGGATCCAGAACATTCTCACATAGAGAGGTTTAAAATATAGTGATATCTGTCACCCTGTTTATTCATAATGTTCTGAATCCGCCCCTGGACATCTCAAAGGTCACAACTTGGATGTCTGCCACAGGTTCGACGTCGAAAAAACCTAGACAAAATTATATACAACTTTGACCTGAAATAAAAATTATCAGAAGTAAATTTAGCTTGTAAACTCAGTTTTGACATTATTATTTCCCTAATCCAACAGTAATCAATAAATTGCAGAGGGCGTGGCAATGCAATGGTTGTCTCTACCCTTAATCATTAAAGCCTTAATTTCTTCATAGATTGAACAGCGATTTCTCGGAAGCCACGTGATTATGAACTATTATGGTTCAAGAAGCAAGCAAGCAACTCTGAAATTTTGAATGATGCTTCACTTAAATTAAAATGGATCGCCTGATTTAATTCGAACAAATAAGCAACTTAAATTTAATGTACTTATGAACATATTCCATAATAAATTTAGGCACTGTTTACTGTGATTATGCTCAAGATTGCCCTTTATTATGGTGCTAAGAGCTGTGAAGAGAAGGCCTATAAATCTTTCTTGAAAATATTTATTAATATTAAAGAAATTACCTCGTATGAACCTTTCCCAATTGGAGCTGTGTACTTTTCTGCTGGTGTTTGTCTGCCGAAGAAAAAATGATTACTCATTGATGATATCTTAATTTTTCCTTGATATTTTAAGTTTTCCTTTATAAATTCACTACCCCTTCTATACTCTCAGTAAAAAGTCTATTGCATGTAGCCTAATCGAATGACGGTACAACATATATAGGCATATTTCTCCTAGTTTGGTAACTACTGAAATAAGAATTTAATTTCATCCTTTTGGGGTAAAAAAAAAAAAAGATCCTTTAAGGAGGTAAAAAGATCCTCCCAGCATTTTAATTGGTTGCTCCAAAAGAAAATGGTGCAGATTTCAACCAAAGTTCAAATAAAGGAGGTATAATTTGACAATACCGCAGTAAGAATGTAAGTAGGCGAAGATCCCCCCCCCCCCCCCCAGAAAAAAAAGTACAAAATTTTGTTGTGAGCATGCAAAAACGAATGTTAATTAAGTGGCTAAAATCAACTTAGTATACCATAGACATATATATATATATATATATATATATTTGAGGAATAACATTTAGTTATTATGTTTATAGGTAGGGCCTATTGGATCAACCCCAAAAGCTATGCATATCGTTGGAGCAACCTCCAATTTAAATGCTAGGAGGATCGTTTTACTTCCTCTAAGGATTTTTTTTTTCATACCCCAAATGACGAAATTAGATTCGTCTTTCAGCATATAACTTGATATTGCATGTTTAACAGCTAATTAATTAAATGAGGGAGCTGTGATGGTTACATTCTAACAGGTGGTTCACTTCTTAAAATTCATAGATGTTGTTTAGTCGATTAAACCATCATGTATGTGCACACTTTTTGCTATTGCTCCAGGATTAAAAAAAAAAAAAAAAATTCCGAAAGAATTATAATTACTCCGGGTGTGATAACATAGGCCTTTAGAAGTAAATAAAACAGCCCTACCAGCATGTTATAAAGCTATAGTCTATATATATATAGATACATAGTTCACAAAATTTACAAATTAAGTGCAATTCATCTAGAATCTCATGAAGATTACAATTTAAAGCTCACAAACTCTAATTAGAGGCTAACTTTAGCGAAAAGTTTACACGAAACGACCGATTTTAATAATAATATTAAGTTATTATTTTTTATATGCCTAGGCTATATCTTACCTGAAAAATGCTGGCGGATTTGGATAAGTTGGCACATGAGGGGGCACACGTGCCCAATCTGGCTCCATCCGAGGACCACTCATAATTAATTTCAATTGTATTTTCAGCTATAGATCTAGAATGTAGCGCTATTATTCATTGAACCTAGCGTTATATTCTACGCTCGCAAACTGCGTTTGGACTGTTGACGCGCCTGTTGCCAAGGGCGACACGAGCCACATTACGCTGCCTGACAACAGCGCCACCAAAACATCGTTTTTTTACCGCCTTTGTTGTCAATGTTTAGTTAAATTTATCAGGACTTTAATCAGAAGAGTTAAATGGCACAGTGGCCCACAATTTTAGAGCCAACATGGGTTCATACACGGACGAAGGATCCACCGTTAGCCAGCATGCCTTCAATGTGGTAAGTGCTCCCCAGGATAACTATGGCCGGACCTAGGCTCCTCTGCATAACTCTGGAGACAGGTAGTCAATCGAATCAATCGATTGCAGAATGATGAGATATTTACCGCTTCGGAATATAAACTAGATCAACAATGCATTTATAATATAGCCAAGACAATTGTTTTTTGTTTTTCTAAATTACAAAATGTACACTATGTGTAGGGTCTGTGGTATAGGCCTAATACCTATTGGCATAGGACTAGTCTTTATAGTGTGTAGGGCCTAGGCCTGCTGATAATAATAATATTTGTCTATTTATCCTTTACTAACTTTCACCCACTTTGACAATTCATTTTAGGCAACCCAGACTGAATCAACCAAACATATACCACACTAGTCATTGCGATTTAGTCCAGGTGAGAACATACCAAAATATTCATAAAAAATACCAAATTTCTATTTCGTTATATTATTACATATATAAATATACGCATATTAAAACAAACTTTTACAATGCATGTAGTTCAATATGGCTATAGCATACCGTTAATTATCATTCTTTTTAAAAAATTGCTAACTTTTTAAAGTGGTAGGCCTAATTATAATTACACTGTCTACAGGCAGGATGGAGAAAGTGGTCAGCACACCACCCTGACATGTATGCTAGGAGGGCTGAAGCAGTTCACCCTGACTGGTTCACCAGAAGAGTTCAAACTGTGAGAGCAGGGGACACAAAAGAAAGACTTTGGTCATGGGAGACGAGTTCAAAACCCACAGAAAAAAGGGTCTATAGCACCACCATGGAACATCCTGCTATTGTGAAGGAAGGGTACAGGGCTCAGCCCCATGACATAGAAGGGCAGGTTCGAAATCCCAGATGGGGTTTATATCACCCGGGTCATTATACTGAGCCCTCCAGAGTCGAACCCCTGCCACCTTTGCATTTCATGGAAAAGCATCTGTGATGGTTCATATTGTTTCTAGCCCATTTGTGTAGATGTAAACCTATAATATTATCATCATGTGAATTGTAAGATAGAAACTGCTTTTTGATTTCTAGAATAAACTTGCTTTAAGACACACAAGAATTAAGATGTGTCAGTGTTGTTTCTCCGTGTAAAGCTCTTGGCGTTTGAATCTTTTTAATATATTTTTATTTATTGAATTTTTTAATCAGAAAGAGATATATTACAACCACTGGTAGCGCCTTCAGATCAGCACCAAAATGACATACAAAAGATTTATTTTAAGCAGAGTATGTAGTCCAGTAAAATAGATTGTATACAATGAAAATGAGAGGGAAGACGAGGCTGCCACATGCCACGTCTATGACCTTGCCAAGCTTCTCCATAGTCTGGTTGTTTTCTGTGGTATCTTCCTGAAAATTAAACACAAACTAGAATATCTACTATAGATTAGATGAAGTTAATATAAATGTATAATCTGCAGGGTAGTTAGAATTAAGATCTACGTTTAAACATGGAGCCACCAGAACTGGTGGCTCCATGGTTTTAAGTCCAAGTTAGTAGCTCTAGTCAGTTAATTTAAAGACCTATTAAGGGACGTACCCCAGTACAGCAACATTTGCACGTTAAAGTTTTATGGCAGATTTCAGTGACTTGGAAACTAATCGTCACATATATGTGTAAATCTATACAGGACTCTCATTGGCTTATATGTAGTCCTTCAACCAATGGGGGTTCTCAATTCACATGATGTCCTCCGGAGATAAGTTTCCAAGTCAATAAAATCTACTGTAAGATTTAAATCTAGCTTAAAAATGAATATATGTATTACATCACAGTTAAAGATATCAACTTTAAACAGCACGTAAAATGCTGTCTGATGTCCATACCGTTATAAGTTTGCTACACTCTTTTAAAGGGATTTGTACAAAATCTGAAAAAAAAAAAGAAGTTTTTGTGCCACTATATAGAACTATTCTTTTTAAATTTTCCCATGGTGCTGCTGAAGCTATTTAAATGACCTGCAATGCTTACCTCAGCGTCACTGACCCGTCGGACATGGAAGACAGCCTTTGTTTTTGAAGGGACCACTTTGAGGACAACATGAGCAAAGCCATATTCAATTAGACTGGCAAGAACAAGGGTTGTGCAGAAGGCTAACCACCCATCTACGCTGTGGTGCCCAACTGTTTCTGTGGTGTACAGGGCTAAAAAAGATAAGGAGCCTGTTTTAGGTTTCTAGTTAATTAGAAGTTCAATCTATCTAAACAGGGCCTTCCTCGGACTAAAATTTATTTGGCTCCAAAATTACAATCACCAATAATGCCATAGGTAATTAAATTTCAATCAAGATTCTCAAATCCTATTGTAATGAGTGTAAACTCAACAGATGAGATGGAGCGAAGCTACGACACTGGCAGAGTTTTTACATGAGGTCGGCCTTTATAGAAAGATATAGATAGATAGATAGATATGGGAAGTGCAGCCCTCTTAAGGCTTCTTGCCGCTATCGAGGGTTGAATGATGAGGTGAGAGAGAGAGGAGTCTACCCATGTTACACATTTACCCCATTGGTGGGATCTTTTACTTGCCTCAGCATAGACACTGAGTACAAGGGACTGCCAATTTAACATCTCATCCGAACGACATCCAGCTGGGATGATGCTCATGAAAGGTTGCCCGGGCCTGGGATTGAACTCGGGACCTTCAGAGGAGCAGGCGAGCATCTTACCACTAGATATATTGATAACCTGTTAAGACAGACCAATTGAAATACATTGGAGTAACTTGCAAACTTAAGTATTTTGTTCACCTGCACCAATTTGATAGAGAGCAAGTATGGCAGTTACAGAAATTCCCAGAAGGAGGCGCTCCAGCATTTTGCTGCCATCTAGCCAAAAAGAGATCCAACTAATGATGACCAGAAGAAAACTGCTGAGGTACACCCCTGACAAGAAGAGGCTTGTGATGAAGTCCTTCTCTACACCCACTCTGACCTCTAGACACACCGTCTTGCTATCTGCAATGCATCATATGCAAAGTTACCATTTCACTGTGCAATTATCTATAGGCCTACATCCACTAAATTAATGAAAGTAGGCCCTACTTAATTAAAAAAAAGATTACAAATACGCATACATGTACACTGTATACACATAAATATATACTTTAAACATGAATTGGACGTCATATTATGTTATGTTATTCTACAAACATATTTAAAGTACAACCTCACACAAGTTGTATAACATTGTTTATATTTTGATGTTCTGGGAAGCATGCGGTCTTTAATTTTATCAATACATATATAAGATCATCATAGCCAATTCTTTACAACCACATTATTAAACCAGAACTCATATAGACTTGAAAAAAGAACTCCAAAGTCATGTGAAGCCAGGAATCCCATTTGACTTAGGAACCGCCTGATCCAATGGGAGTCCTGGTTTCCTCTGGAAATCTGCTGTAATACACAAACCTGTAAATATAAGTGAACACCCAGATGAATAAAGGTTGACAAGAGTATAACCACCAATGGAAATTTCTGGGGATAAATGTATGGAGTTGTTGTTGAGTATAAATCGTACTTGGTCTGCGTTATGTCTATCTGAAATAAAACAGGTCGACTTCATTACAAACATAAAATATTATCACAACAAAAATAACTGCAGAACCCATAGACTTGGAAATTAAACACCAGAGGACGTCAAGTGAATCCAGAACTTCCATTGGCCAGGGCAGTCAATCAGCCAAGAGATTCCTGCATTCACGTGAGGAGAGTTCAGTTTCCAAGTCTATGAAATCTGCTGTAGCAATTCAGAAAGCAAAAATAAGCCTTACAACTCTGGAATCTGATTCTGCATTCAGTAGTTAAGTAGGTTCTTCTTCTTCCACTTAAAGATGGGCACCTTGCATCAATTTGTAACCTGAAATAATTTGCGGAACCAAGTTTTATTGAATTATCAGTTAAATTTTTAGAAACGTATCCTACCAATGGGCTGCACTGACTAGTTTTAACCACTGACCTGACTTTTCGAACTACTTTTCCATCTTTATTGACTGTTACGGAATCTTGTTCTCGTGACCAAGATATTTCGCGGATATTTTTTGAATTTGAGAACTGAATATCTGGCAGCCATATATTTTTGAGGGACATTAATACTTCATTGCTTTCCAGACTTCCAGCATTAAATTTTAATCTGCTGTCTGTCCAAGAAGAGTGTATCTCTGCATCCACTGATAACAACTGCAATGATAAAGGAAGAGCACTCAAACTGAGGCAGAATAATTAATAAAGAGGGGAATACTAAAGAAAAAAATATATTAATAGATTTTTTAACAGAGCAGATAGAATGGAAAGATACTGACCTCATTTTTTGCATCAACTGCCATCGCATTTATGTATAAGGTTATGATGACCTTGGTTGTGGAATTCTCTGAAAATGAGTTTAACGATTCACAGAAGAACAGTATAGAAGACTAGATAAAGGAATATAATTTAACTGTGTGTGTGGTCAAGTTTCTTTGATAACTGAACTCACCTGTATCAGGCAGTGTTGTTTTGTCATAATTTGTTGGAGGTGACATCAGAACTGCATCGCTGCAAATATTAATTTATAATTTGTAGGTGTTCAAGTTTGTGACATAAATTACATTGATTTAAATTTTATTGACAAATTTGTGACATAAGTTAAATTGATTAACATCTTATTGACGATTTATCAATTGTGAACTTACATAATATGAAATATGGAGGTTGTGAGCAGCACACAGTAACCAAGGGAGTGAATCACCTTACATACCTTCATGCTGAATCATTACAAACTGAAAAAAGAAAATGCCTTAGATTTAAACCTGTAGTTATCAAAATCATATCTAGAATTTTCTATATTATGTCAGAAACATCATTTTGCAATCTCGTGGGCGGCCCTGTACAGTTAATTCCATTGAGACAAAGCTAGACCATAGAGCTATATAGCTCTATGGCTAGACTACTTCTGCTACATAATGCTACTTGCCACTAAACGAGATGGAGATAAATCTGTACCTGGTGGTTTCCAGTGGTAATACCAGCAATTGTAGTACAATGGGGTACTGGTGACACATATCACAAAAGACAGATTTCTGTCTGCTTGCATGGTGTCTTTAGTTGTAGAAAAGTTTACAAAAAAAGAGATTTCTTAGTTACTACGCCCCTGAAGCCACGGAAAATGTGATATTTGCGCAGATTCCTCCTACAGTATTTTCTATACATGCATATATATATATTATGGTATTAGATGATAAGAAAGTTGGTTGCAGTTTGATCCGGCAAGGTCATAAGATTGAAACATATTCTGAAATATAATGGCATTCTGGAAGGACTTATTGAATCTCCAACTAATCTGATATTATTGCCTGTTAATACAACAGAAAGACAGAAAATTGCCTGTATTGATAAGTGTGCATGTGCTATATTTAGATCCATATTATCTATCATTCTTGAGGAAACAAGACAATGAATATATTCATTAAGATAATTTAGGACTATTGTTACTTTCATGTGTATAGTTGCAGGTACATGTGATGACTGTCAATTGATTTAATAACAAAAGAGGTAGCAGTAGCTTTTTGGCCCCATCCTAAAATAAATCTTTCATTGCACTGAACAAACAAATCAACATATGCATTAAATGCAAAATAAAAAAGGTTCTCATTAGCTTCTGTGCCTGTAAACAAATAACAGTGCTCCCACATGCAGTGTACTCTCAACGAAGAGGTCATATCAGACAAGGAAGGGTAATATAGGTAGCTGGGGGCCACACCTGACAGGTATAAATCTTGGGGTGTTTAGAAGCATGGATGCAGGGTTAGAAGTGTTATAACCCCTCAGTTACAGACACCATGATGGGAGGGTGCTAATCATTTCGGGTGGAGGTGGGCAGAGATCAAAGTTTTTGCCAGGCATGATGGCATGCCATAGGATCCTGGTACGGTGATAAGGAAAAGGCAATAGCTAATGAACCATATGGATTGGTAACATAGTCACACCTTGGTGATGCAACTGCTGAAGAGTATAGCTCAGTGTTTTTATTGTAGAACCTGCTACAAGTATAGACATCTAGGCAGCTATACATTGTATACAACTATACAGCTGTGCTGCTACAAGTATAACGAAAATGTATATTGCGCTGTCATTTTCATGCATGGAGGCATACCACCTGGGTAACCATGATGAAGTCTACCACTTTTAATTAACTCATTTATATATTTATACTGTGCTTAATCAACCTCCATATCTAACCATATTAAAACCAACATATTTGATGAAAACACAGAATAGGAAGCAAGAAAACCAATTTGAAGTCATTTTTAGAGACAACTGAAGTACATAAGGGTTCAGGTGATAAACTACGCAGACTGACCGTCACTGACACTTACATGGATCCCCACATGGCATTATATCCATGACAGGGCTATGTGACCATAATATCTAGTCCTAAATCCTCAGATATTTTTCCGACTTACCCCAGTTATCTATAAGGTTACAACTTTGAAAAACTTTATGCAGGCCGGGGAAAACAAAGGATCTGGATGGCAAATAACAAACACTGTCTTAGTATGCCCTTAATATACATGTATCAATAGATGAAAGATCAACATATTGAAGCAGCCAAAACAACAAGAAAACAAGAGAATTACTTTCTTACCCTGCCTCAGTAGTTCAGATGATGTCTGCTATGTATATATATCGTGAGATAGGAGTGCATGTAGCATCTTCCCAGCTGCTTAAGAGGCTGAGCAGCCGTTGCATAGCAACTTCTCAGCCAGACAGACATCCCCACGTGCAGTGATGCTGCAGATATGTGGGGCAGCAGAGAATCAAACTGTGCTATTACTTTGTACTACACAGGTTATTAGCATGGAGTCACCAGAAACTCCATGGTTATTACAGTGGTTGTTTTAATCGTTGTTTTAGCCTAAAGCATGACACTGTTCCAATTGCTCTGGCTCCATTCAGTAAGCATCTAAACATCAGTAGCATGTACATGTACATGTAATTATCACATTAGAGGAGCTGTCCTCCAAAGACAAGCAGGAAAACCGCTTTAAATTACCCTAAGAGCATGATGTCACTGTTTTCTCCAGCGTTTGCAGAAATGTCTTGCCTCATTTCCTAAAAAAAAAAAAAAAACAATATTGTAAAAGCATTATGACTCAATCAAAACATTTTAGCAGTTAATATTAAATCAATTAATGTTTGATGTTTCTGATCAGCAACCGTGCTTCAGGTCAACCAAAACAAGTGCAAAAGAAAGAAGCTTAGGGCTTTTATCTTTGTGTGGGCATGATGTCACACCTTTGGCTGAGCATCACAGTTTACAGAATGGACCAATCAGTGACTGCAAAACCCTCATGAAAAGCACAAATGTAAAAGACTATCCTACATAATTATTATCACAATAATAACATAAAGAACATAAATGTTTGCCTATTAGCAATATCCTCCTTTTTTGTGTACATGACACGGAGCAACAAAATGGGCAGAAATGTTATCAGCACTTTCTAGAAAATTAGTGAGAAAGGTGACTCTGTTGCCCTGTTGTAAATATCAAGCACAGAATCCATTCTAATTGTTTCCTATTCCCAACAACACACAGCGAAATTGAATGCCTTATAAAGAATTTAAAAGCTAAAAATAGTAAAGGATATGACAATGTTTCAAACAGCATGTTGAAAGTTATTTATCAAAGTATATTACATCCTTTATGGTGGGTTCTTTTCAGTAAGTCATTTAGTCTTTTAGTGCCAGTGCTGAAAATAAACATTAAATAAGTAATTATCGACCATTTGTTTTCCTGTGATTTCGAAAATTCTTGAAAAATTTTTTAATATTAGATTAACAAAATTTCTTACTGGGGTTCAGAAAACAAAGAAGTACAACGGATGCTATATTAGATTTTACTGGTAATGTATTAGATGGTTTCAACAAGGAAATGTCCAAAGCCTTTGATAGTATACAACATGACACTTTACTTTCAACTAAACTGCAAATATATGTTATCAGAGGAACCACCCTAAACTGGCTAAAAAGTTATTTAAAAGATAGCACAATACAGGTGAAATTCAAAAATACATTATTCCACAGATTGTCTATGGGTTTTGGAAGGGTCAGTTTTGGGACCGTTATTGTACGTTTTGCTTGCAAATGACTTACCTGATTGTTTGAAATATTGTAATAGTGTTTCATTTGCTGATGACACAATATTTGTTTCTGGTAAAAATATACAGTTCCTATATAAGAAAATAAACGAAGATCTAAAACGATTAAATAACTGGTATATAAGTAATTCACTGTCTCTTAATATTGAAAAGTCAAATTACATTTTATTTAGGACTAAAATAAACGGACAAATCATTTTGGTGGTAAAATTGAAGTGCATCAAATTTTTAGGTGTATTCATTGATGAATATCTTGAATGGAATATTCATGTCAAATATCTTCTATCTAAATTGATGGCTGGAATATATAGTATTAGTACGGTAAAAAATGTACTTCCTATGTTTACAAAAACGTCTTGTTTATTTTGCGAATGTCCAGAGTCATTTGAATTATGCCCTTGGGTCCTATGTTAAAAGCCAGTAATCGAAAGAAATTATTCACAGGATCATACTTCCAGCATCATGAAGATAACAAAACAACAAGGGTGAGATATCAAATATGAATTAACGCTTTTCCTCCTATAAGGTTAAACAAAACCAAGCTGTAAGAGCAATTTTTAAATTAACAGAAGAACCAGACTAAGCCCATTTCATAAGAAAGCTGAGATACTTGTGTTAGAAGATCTAGTAGATTTGTCTCTGTTAGGTAATTCATATAGGTATGTGAATGATACTCTG
The DNA here is from genome assembly GCA_932294295.1 of Alitta virens. NCBI lineage: Eukaryota > Metazoa > Annelida > Polychaeta > Phyllodocida > Nereididae > Alitta > Alitta virens. The sequence continues at coordinate 27,527,007 of OW028575.1, forward strand.
CCAAAACGTATTGCCAATTTATTTGAAATTCTATCGCATAACCTAGTAACTAGAAATAGAAACAATTTGCACCTATTCATACCCTTCAGTTCTAAAATAAAAGTTTTTTTAGGAAGAGCTCCGCACCTTTGGCTGCACTAACCACAGCAATTAAGAAATGTAAATACTCAAATATCATTTGTAAAATCATATTTTGTTATTTTCTCTTTTTATTGAAAAATGGTGTTGATAATGCAAAAATTAAGTCCATTGTTTAATTTTCATTTTTCTTGTTGCCTTGTATTATATATTCTGTTGTTTTGATTAATTAAAAATGTTTCACCCTATGGGTTACTGTATATTGTTATACTCGGGTGTACCCCCATTACCAGTCAGTTTTGTGATATTCATGTAGTATGTAATACTAAGTTGTAAAATTGTATTTGTGGAGATTGGTGAAAAAAATAAACTCTAACTCTAGCTGATAAACACATCTTGGAAAGAAATAACTTGGCGTTTGCAATATGAAGGAAAAAGCAAGTGCCAATTAGCCACAACGGCCACCTATTTTGTCTTAAAGGCCATACTAATTGTGCACTAAATTCAAATTCAGGAATTTGTTTAGCCACCATTTCCTGGTCTATGTGATTTTATAAAATAGTCTTGTTTTTTAAATGTTGATTCTATGTTTCTCACTTTTAACTGTGTTGACACTATGTATGGTGTTATGTTGTGCATGAATAAAATTATATATATTAAACAAAGAAATCCTATATATATATCATTTAATTTTTCAAATGTATTATAGGTATTAAACAAAGATAATAGTAATTTCTCTTGTGGCATTTCACATGCGCCAAGTTAGTCATTATTTATATTTTTATATTGATTAGTTAAATCCAGGATGTTTTATCCTTATGTGACCTAAATAAGTTTTGGTTCATATCTTTTTGAGATGTGTCATTAATTTATCAACAGATTGGTGGCATTGTCTTAATTATTATTCACTTTAAAAAAAAGGAAGGCTTTGAAATTCATCAATTAAAGGCAATGTGTTTTAGTGTAGTTTCCAATGATTATATCAATTACAGCCGATAAAAGCAATTGTCAATATATATGCCTATGCCATATAGCATTTACAATTAAAGGGGGGTTCTGACATAGCCGGTTTTCCCGGAGAAGCCTTATTGCCCTCATAGAATGATGTAATATTGCGCAATTTGGCAACCGTGGTTATCGGGAGGTAGTCGTAGAAGACGGTGAACACACTTACTCGATTCCTTGCAGTCGTCCCCGAACTGAGAACAACCGCCAAAATCAACGAATGTTTTGCTCATGTTCAAAACTTCCGTAGAAAACTCACGGGTGATTGTTTATAGTTAGCAACCGCACTGAAGCTGTCGTTGCTGTAGAGGCACTCGTGGCATACGCCAAGTCACACGTGAAACACTCGTAGAAGCCGGCGGGTTAACCGTCACACACAGGGGTGTCAAGAACCCGGCAGGAGAGGTACGTGTGCGACGATTAAACCGTTGGCTTCTATGTGTGCACTCATGTGTACCACGGACAAGTCACCGGTTTCTACATATAGAAAAATCAATACCTACGTACGCTAAGTGTGACTCACGTGTGCCACGAGGTGAACGACCATTGCAGGGCTGGTTGGCTCGTCACGTGACCTCGGCCAGCAGTATATAATCATTCGCAGTGACGCAAACTTCATTCACACCTCTGCCTTTGATAGACACTGATCGACCTTGCCGTATTCTTCTCTGCTGCTGTTGCTGTTTCAACTTTACCATTTCACCATGGGACCCAAGAAGACGCCATCTTGGAAAGAAAAAGTCACAGAAGAAGAGCCTTCTTCACTTGCCTCTGGGGAAGAATTTTTTGAGTGTGAAGAATCCAGTGTTCCTGCAGCTCCTGCTAGTCCTGCCAGTTCTACTTATCACGCTCCTGCCACATCTCCTGCCAAGTCTTCTGCCAAGTATCCTGCCAAGTCTTCTGCCAAATCCACTCCCAAGTCTTCTGCCAAGTCTTCTGATGTTGACATGGATGACAGCGACAGAGATCCAGACTTTGATGTAGACAAGGAAAAGAAAGACACCCAAGTAGAAGATGATGATAGTGATGCAAATCAATTTCCTGCCACCCAGGCCTCCTCCGCCGCTGCTCCTGCTGCATTGCAGAAGAAGCCAAGAAGAAAGACTGAGAAGCTTTTTCTACCTCCCAATGATGAGCAAGACATTGCTGACTGGTAACGGGAGAATGACATATTCTATGACAAGACCAGACTAACTACAAGGATCATCAGAGGAAGATGAGGCTCATTGAGGACAAGGCACAGACCCTCAGTGTCCCCTGTACTGGCTACAGTTGAAGACCTGGCTGGAGTCTATCAGAACCAGTGCTGGGAAGCTCATCAAGCAGGGCCATTCCGGTACAGCCAAGACAATCCGACAGAGAAGAAGAAGTGGATTATGGCCAACTTTGGGTTCCTTGAGCAACACATCTCCAGGGTGCCATCTCGTCAAGCTGTCAACCTGATGAAGAAGATTGCGAAGAGCAAGAAGCAACTGCCCAACATTGATGACAGTTCCAGTGCCGAGCAGGCAGATTCTGGGCCTGAAGAACTGGAAGAAGTTGAAGAAATTTACATTAGAAGTCCAGTCTTCCCAGCGCCAACCAAGGGTGGTCCCTTCAAGAAGAGGAAGAATACTAGTGATCATTCTTCTGCATCAAGCTCCAAATTAGCTGACATAGTCCAGTCTGCTCAGCAGACAGCAGCGAGGATTGACCAGCACATGAAAGCCATCGCACAACCTCCTCCTCCTCCTCCTCCTCCTCCTGCAGTTCCGAAGACCCAGAGAATCCGATTGATGACTGACTATATTCTGAGTGCCTTCAGTTGGACTGGGACACGTATGACGACGTCGAAGCCCAGCTGAGGTCATTCTTCCTGCAGCTGAAGGCACAAGTCAGGAGGAACAAGCAGCAACAGCAGCAGCAGCAGCAACAGCAGCAGTTGAGTTTTCAGCAGCAGCAGCAGCTCCATCAGCAGCAGCAGCAGGCCCAGATGTTTCAGCCGACGTTCACGCAGTTCCAGCAAGCTACTCCTGAGAAACAATTGACTACCATGTTGAGCGGAGTCGACCTGGCAGGAAGGTTGTCACTGGTAGACAGCAAGGATCCCACCGAAGGAGGGTTCAAGGAAGAAGAACCAGGCATCACATGAGAAGTAGCAGAGAAGACCCAATGAAGATGGAGGCACAGGGCCAGAAAAGCTTCTCAAATCATATCGTCTTGCCCTGTGACACTTCCTTCCTCTGAGTTGACATAGTCCACCAAGTACAGTCGTTGTAACTTGGCACTCTGGGTAGCATAGTTCCCTCCGATCGTATGTTGTGGCATTTCAGCAATTTCTTCAGCTTCCCGCCAAGCTCAAGGATTGACCTGATGGGTGACTGGATCTTCGTGGTCAAGCATGTTGTTCTGGGTTGTTGGATATCTGATTCTCATGAGGTTGTGGAGGCCGCAGCATGCAAGGACTAAAGATTCCACAGTCTTGGTTTTCTGGGGCAGACACCCAAACCTTGATGCCAGGATACCAAAGGCATTCTCCACAATTCTTCTGGCTCTGGAGAGTCTGTAATTGTAGATCCTCTGCTGTCTGGTCATGTTGCGCAGAGGCAGTGGTTTCATCAGCCATGTTCTCAAAGGGAAGGCATCATTCTCAACGATGAAGTATGGTACAGGTCTGTCACCACCAGCAATAGGTTCAGGTGGAGGTAATCCAATGGTCCCATCTTCTAAAGCTTCCCTCAGGGCTGTAGCAGCAAAACCTACTCCATCAGATCCAGAACCATTTGCTCCACAATCCACATAGATGAACTTGTAGTCTGCATCCACAAGAGCCATGAGTACAATGGAATGGAAGCCCTTGTAGTTATAGTAAAGTGAACCACCTTTGGGAGGACACCTGATAGCCACATGCTTCCCATCTATGGCACCAATACAATGGGGAAAGTTCCATCTTGTCTCAAACAGCTGTGCAACTTCTCTCCACTCTTCTGGTGTTGTTGGACAGAAGAAGACATCTTCTGCATACTCAGCTATGATGCTTCACAAACTTCAGGAATGATGTTGCTGATGGTGTTGTGGGCCACTATGAAGCCATACATCAATGACTTGTAGCAGTTGCCAGTTGCCAAATACCTCAGGGTGATGGCAATTCTGAGTCCTGGCTCCAAAGCTTAATTTCCTCCAGAAGGTTTCTTGTTTGGTAATCCTAGGCCCAACTTTGGCAAGCAGCTCTTGGAACATGGCTGGCTGCATGCTCACTAAGTTCTTGTTGTGGGTTCCATCCTCCATTGATAGTTCATTCTGTCAAGCATTCGTATTGGCCCATCTGAGGTCTTCGCAAGAGCCATGGCCTCACCGAAAATCTCTTCCTTCTCCTTCTCTTGATGACTGCTTGTCTTCTTTCTGCAGCTCTTCTGGACTGTTCTTCATCGTGCATAATAGCCTGTGCAAGAGTTGCTAGTTGCAGATTTAATTCCAAGCTGGCCTGAGCCAATTTTAAAATGGCTGTTGGTTGGTCTACTGCATGTGCCATGGTCCTTCCTCTGTGGTAACAAGGAGCAGAATGAAGGCTACAGACAAGCAGCCACTTATATATTCACCTAGTACACGTAGTTAACTCGCCGGGTCATTCCTTGTAACCCTCACAGTTGTGATTGACACGTGCTTGATACGGCATCAGACCAGGCATCATCTGTCGGGTTTGGTACGTATCCTATGTGTGATCCGCCCGGTGTCCGTGACTCACACCTCGCTGCCGCCAACTCACTCGTAGCCTTGAGCACCGCCCCTTTTTGCTTCCAACAACCGTGGTGAAGTCGTCAAAATGGGGGTATTACATAATTATACAAGAGCAATACGGCTTTACCGGGAAAACCGGCTATGTGAGAACCCCCCTTTAGTAATCTCAAGATCAAAATAAGACTTCATATTTTGATTATTATAAAGCCAACCAATAAAATTAAGATGTAAATTTTCAAGAGAAAAAGGAATTTGTATAAAATACGATTATCTGCTATTGTTTGAGATGATCAGCTTATTATTCCAAAAGTAACAAACTGATATTATTTTTATTTTATTTTAATCTATTTTATTTATTATTATTTCATTTTATTTTTTTGCACAATTGCATGCTATAGTTATAGAATTCAATAAGTAATAAAACAATTTGAAAGTTGATCTTGGACTCACTTTTATGACACTTAATTGATCATATCATGGAAAAATAAAAACGAATTTATTATGAATTTCTTTTTTATTTGTAGTATATTTCAATGCTATGTTGTATTAGTGATGTTGCACCTGAGGGTAATTAAGCAACACCATGCATTATCTAGGTATATATTAAGTGTCAGGTAAATTATTAAAATATTCTGCTCAAACACCTAGACCAACGTGTACACTATGCATTATTTTTAATGTCTGTAATGGCCTGGTGCAAAAATAATGAAGCCAAAGTGTGACATGTCCTGAACGTTATATTTTACAGTTTTCCGAAAACCTCCTCAATAACTGAAATTTTGGTATTGGATCATTTGTAAATATCATCATTTTATTAAATCTTAGGTTTGCTGTAGGATGATGCTCACAAATCTGTTGCATTTTATAAAAACAACATTCGTTTAATCAAATCCATTAGATTATTGTTCTATTTAGACCAATACTAAAAGTACATAAGTAACAATGTCATTTATAGTCATTATTTTGTGAAAGGATTGTTTAGTTTAGGGTGGGGCAGTTAATTGTTAGAACGTTGACATTTGGGCATGACACTTGGGATTCTTGTTTGTATGTATTCCTCAACATATTTGCCCCTCGTTTGGGCATTTATTCTGGGAATTTCTCCCCAATTCATGATTTATCTAATTTACTTTAATTCTAGTCCACTGCTTATTACATTTACTTCAAGTAGGTTAGTCAGTCATAGTCTATGCACCCCTGCGCGCGTGCATACACTATCAGTCTATGTGCCTGCTTGTATGTACATACACTGCTGAAGCTCCGCTTCTTGCATACACTATCAGTCTATGTGCCTGTTTGTACGTACATACACTGCTGAAGCTCCGCTTCTTTAGTTAGATTTGGCCCAGGTTTTCAGCCTCGGTTTTTAGTTGTTAGGTGAGGGAGCAGCCCCATTGTCATGCCAAACACAGTAAAATACTTATTTTTTATTACTGGCCTTAATAAATATTTTAAATCTATACTATGTTTTGTTGTGCATAAATCACTTATTCAATTATAAAACATGCCTATGCAGCCATGTCATGCATACTGGGCATTGTAACTTCATAAAGTGGTTATATTGTTTCCTCTTGGAATAATTATGCTTGTTCATAACAATAATAATAGAGATTATAAGAATTTTAATGGGAAACCATACTAACTGTTTTAAGGTTCAAAAACCCTGTCAAGAGATGCATTACACACACAATGCAATGCATATGTTTGGAAATGCATATAAGTTTTCACAATTTTGATAATACTAGCTTACTGTGATAATACAATAAAAATGTTTGTGCTTAACATTGATTAATCGATTATTTTCTTAATGACTTGTGCTGATTGTTGCACCCAGCCCACAAGGGGCTTACAAGTCACACGAAAAAAAAAACAATGACAGGAAAATCCCACTTACGACAACAAACTATCAACATATGCAAACATGACTTCTGAACCACACATATAAGTTACAACTGATAAAGTATCAATTAAGGTATGACTTGTGCTGATTGCACCCAGCCCACAAGGGGCTTACAAGTCACACGAAAAAAAAAACAATGACAGGAAAATCCCACTTACGACAACAAACTATCAACATATGCAAACATGACTTCTGAACCACACATATAAGTTACAACTGATAAAGTGTCAATTAAGGTATAATCACATTCACACCTAACAGAGTAGTTACACATCTTATCAATTACTGATTGCTTTATATAAGTATTCTGCTGTTTCTATTACCATCAAATATTTCGATGTTACCGCTTTTATTAGGGGTCATAATATCAACTTTGTATCGTTGTCCCTTGCCATAAGAATCAGGTAATGAGTCAGCCCCATTTTTGTCAATTTTCATAGTGTATCTACTCAGTAGTAGGTCCATTGGCAATCCATGCTTCTAAGGAATTGATGAATGTATTTTTAGAATAAAAATTCTAAACATAATATTTCATCAACAAGGAGCAATATACACTGTATGATAAAAATGCTAAGATACAGGGAAATTATCTATGAACACTACACTGTTAAAAAATCTTGAATTTTGTGGTATGATATGTTTTGAATTCGTGGGTTTGGCTTTCCATTCTGGAATTAGAGGGCACTCAGAGAGCGCAAACCTCCGCCCAAGGCATGATTGCCAAATGTGATCTGGATAATCCAAAACGACTTTTTCTTAAAGGTTTCATTTGTTTCCACACATTATTTGATAAGAATCTGTCCTTTTTTTATGGCAATGTGGAAAAGTCTTCTGGATTCAGTATCAAATATTTGGTCTGAGTTCCATTAACTTCAGGTGTTTCAACATAAAAATGGAATGAAGACCAACAGAATTGATTAGCTAAGCAGCATTGATTGTATATACTGGAATTATAGGGTATGGCATTATCCATCTGCCCACCAAATTTCATCCAAATCCAAATATATTTGTTAGATATGCTGCTAAAAAATAAAAATAAATAAACGCAACCAACAACATAAAGGAGGTAAAAAAATAAAGGCCCAGAACTTTTATCAAATTGATCATACCATGAGTGGACAAAGATCGCATACATATACCTGATGACAATCAGAACTTGGCATTTATAATTTGTCTTACTCTAACAAATATTTGTTTCTTCTCAGGTGTACACAACACTGCAAGGTGACAGTCAATGTCATCATGTTTTTGACTTAATCCTAAAAAAAAGCCGATCCCTACTTTCCTGTGACAGAAACCTGGGCACACCAAGCCAACCAACCTGTAGGGAAACTATGAATTCAGATTGCCAGCCATCATCACAATGCATAATAACTGACATAGAAATGTAACTTTAGCAGAATTTAATTACGCCTTGAAGTAACTCAATCTATGCATAGCATTGGGGAAGAATGGTTGAACTGAAGTAAAGTAGGCCATTGACAATGTGATCTTGGACATTTGACTTTTCCTGATTCTGGGCAGTCTGACATGGTGATATCCATGTCAGCTTCTTCAGCATCAGCAGACCACTGTCTACTATGGCCAAATGGCCCACCAGATTAATTATTTGAATGTATTTGTTATAATAAATGAGGGATTGCTTAAAACAACCAAAATTTGTTGTCATTCATGATCATGCTATTTTGTATTCTGAAGCATCAAAAATATTTCTAAAATTTATACCTATTCTCAGTTTGAAGGAATGAATAATTTTCCATACCTATTCCCAAGAATAGGGGATGGATTCCATACTTATTCTCAGGAATAAGGGATGGATTCTTAGGAATAAAGGATGGGTTATTTTCCATATCTATTCTCAGGAATAAGGGATGGGTTATTTTCCATACCCATTCTCAGGAATATGGGATGGATTATTTTCCATACCTATTCCCAGGAATGATGGATGGATTATTTTGTATATATGGACAGAGGTCACAAATTGCCCCAGGGTCAAATTCCAAATCTATTTAGGAACCTGTTTATGGCTTATGAAGAGAAAGGGCCAAAATTACTGCTACATGTAAGATGTTTAAGTAACACATTTAAACACTTCAGCTATTTTTAGAATAAATCTGTCCACTAAAGAGATGCAATAAACAAATTTAAGCATACGATGATTGCAGTAATTCTATTCATGCATGAATAGATCCTAAATTATCCATTATAATATAAAATTTAATGCAATGTGTGAAACATTGTTGCACATGTATAGTCACTATATATATGGCTCGTAGGGTTGGGTCCAATACATCGCTCACTGATCAATTTTGAGTGTCATACTAACTTGAAATAATTTCTTGACATTGTAAAACTTCATGCATAAATTATTTGTGAACATTTACAAAACAAGGACATTTTTCATGGCATATATATGCAGCAATGCTGTAACATTGCCATCAAGTGAAGATAATCTAGTCATGCTATACAAAAACGTATATGTTCATCCTGAATTCCTGAAATCGCCTGACAAATTTTACATTTTTACCCAGTTGTGTTATGTTTTAAGAAAATAAAATATTTTGCTTTATTGTGAATTTAAGTGCATAAAGCAAGCTCAGGGGCCAGCAATTAGCAATTCAGATCAATTTTTATTGGCCAAAGTTAAAATTTCTGTAATATCAGGCTTTAACATAAAAACCTGAAACAATGAAGGTGACAAAAGAACTACAGCAGACTGAGACATGCTGTTGGAACCAAAATGTCCCCACACTCTAAAAACCAGTGTTCAGAGATGGAACACTTATTTGAACACCTTTTCTGTAACAGATAATGAATGCATCACAGGTGTTCTTAAAAGTTCATCAGCACCAGTGTTATTGTAGGGAACACCAGTGTTTAATATTTAGAGGATGGCTCAGAACTTTAGTGTTCATGCTTAGAACAGCAGTGTTCATGATTACAGAACATGTAAAATGTGTTCTAAGGTGTTCTACTTATGAACACCATGGATGCTGCAGACGCCTGTAACAGATAATGAACACCAAATACATGTTCATAAGGCGTTTCTTGAACACTAGGTGTTCTGCAGAGCTGCAGCCGTACGTCATCACTGAGCCATCCTGGAGTTAAGGCAGCATCACCATTTCATAATGGCTAGCCTGAAAATATATTAATAATATTAGAAGGAGAACATACTTATAAGGCAATCTCCTTTAGTCTTTCTAAATAGTGAGAAAAATTAAAACAGTATTTATACCTCATTTTCAGATAATGAAAACTTATAAAATGACATAGCTTTAACAATGTTTAATATTCAGCCTTAGACCATAGTGTTACATAAATATTTGAACTGCGAAAACGTTAATTTAATCATGTGACATATTAACCTGTAAATTACAGGGAGGTGAAATAGAAATAACATTTTATAAGGTAGTATTTTTGTACAATAATAACTAATGCATCATGAAGATATGAAGATAATATTTCAAACCATTTTAAGATATTGCCAATGACAGCATTTGACAGCTGATGGGTCCCCCAACCATAATAAAAAAAATTTTATTTGGGATCTGGAAGAGACCTCCGAGCATTTTGTAATTTCTGATTGAAGAAATTAAATTTTTTAGTTTTTTCACGCCTGTATGGCTCCTCCATCACATGGATTTGAAAGAGGCCCATCAGCATGGAATACTGCCTTGGGTAATCTATATTAAAAACATAATAAGAAGCCATCAGCTTCATCACAGCAGCTATGATGGCCCCTTTGACATCTAACTAGATGTAGACACTGTCCCCAACCAGGTAGATTCCAGTCAGATCCTCCCTGTCAGACTGGAATGCAACAATATGGAGAGGTGTTCCCTCCTCACTCTTCAACTTCTCCTCGATATGTTCATCCAGGACTCCCTGCAAAAATATCAATAAAAAGACTGTTAGATATATTAATATCATCAACATCACCTAATTATTAAGCTACAGGTTACAGCTAATTTTTGATATTTTATAAGAAGTGTGAATGTATATTGGATCAGACCTTTAGTACACCGATGTATGCAGATTGCCTTTTCAAGTGTAGTTGTACACTGCAAGATCAGCTGAATTTTTAAAATTTCATGCATAGTTTACCTTGTACACCTTGAGAATGCTCTCTGTCTTCTGCTTCTTCCCTTTGCCTGAACTTCTGTCAAAACCGGTTTCCTTCTCAGTATGCTGTAGTACAGGCATCATGCGAAAGGGACCCTATAGACAAAAACATAAAATATAACAAATTTAAGACAGTGAAACAGTCCATGCCGTTTACCCATATGAGATCTGTATTTAAAAGAAAAACTTTACATCTTAGCAGTAAGGCTAGATAATGTTTAGTAATTTCAGCTACTATGGGTTATTGTGGAATTTACTGGTGTTGCTTCGGTCAGGGTCTCCACAGCTGCACAAAGCTTTTTCAAATTGTTGGCAAACTTGGTCACCCGTTCATGTCCAACCAACAATGAAAATTCATACAAAATCTGTAAAGAGTGAAAATGCAACATAATCATAATAATATGTCAATATGTAATTAGCTGAAAATACTTAATTCCTGAATATTTTGTGCAAACAAAGTGTCATATTTGAAATGAACCAATTGATTATTGCCTTAAAATTAACCAGAACATGACCCTGAACTTGGAAGAAAAAGCCTTTTACATCCAAACCAAGAATGTGTTATATAAGAACATGCAATTACTACTACTAATTGATAACTCCCATGTATCCTTCAAAACACAAAGAAACTACAATTAAAGAATATTCAATTCCTTTAAAAGCATAAACAGCTTATGTAATCATAGAATGTCTTTAACAAATAGGGATTAAAACTTACCACGTGGAGGACTTTGTTGCACTGCCATACAGGTCATCTAACTTAAGAGTGGAATCAGGTCACTGGTCTTTGGCGCCCAATTGATTTAGGGCTGGGGTCACAGTATGAAAATCCATGGATTTTATGAATATTTGCACCTAAGAAATTAATAGTTTGTGGAAACATTCTGAAAAATGGATTTTGGGTATCTACTAATTAGGATATTAGGGAATAACCCTCTTGCAAACCCCCCCCCCCCACCCTTACCCTTAAATACTTCGGCCTACCAAGTGTTAAGGACATCTTGTAGACACTTAATTGATAGGGATGAACATTGCTGAACAGCAATAAACACTAGGTGTGCAAATGCCGAACAGTAGTGTTCATAACATGAATGCATCCTTAGATCCGAACACCTCACAACACACAGTGTTCAGTTTATGAACACTACCTAGAACACTGAAGTTCTAGAATAGAACGCTCAATTTGTTAAAAAAAATGAAGGGAACATATGGATGTGCAAGAAATGAACATGTTATTACGCGTCAGGCGTCCAAATTGTTTAGAGTGCATGTGTTCTTGCTTTTGACTCATATCTGTTCATAATCCATCATTTATTCTGCGCAGCAATGGTTTTTTTTTCTATAGGTTATTAATCTTGTTTGGATAGTATCTTTGCTTATCATTTAATTAAGGCACAGTCTGATAAACAATCTCGCTCTCGCGCACAGTTTTAGTAAGTAGAGTAATTTCTTTTTGGCAAATCAGCATTTGAAGACTTGATTTTGATACATCTAAATGGCTTCAGACAGAGGTATTTATTCATATTTGTTTCATTTCACCTTAAAAGCATATGAATTAAGGCTTTTTCACCTATAAATATTTGATATCTCACCCTTGTTGTTTTGTCATCTTCATGATGCTGGAAGTAAGATCCTGTGATAAATGAGTGTAAAATTATATAAAATACAAAACGATCTTTTCTAACAAATATAAATAATATAGAGTCCATATATTTTCCCCATTTACTTCCTCATGTGTCTTGATAATAATTACTTTTTATTAATGGTAAGAACAGCCGAACCCATAAAATTAGATGAGATAAATGATTCATATATTTTGGGTATTCTTGTGTAATCAATGTATTTGCATTATCTTTGGAGTGCATTAAGTGGTTTTGCTGCCTTTCTTGCTGATAATTGATACAATCTCAAAATCTATGGAAACATTTTCCCTAATATTGCTTGGAATTTAGATGCATTTGCCTTCATAAAATTATTTTGAACCATGGATTTGCTAGAGTGGATGCCACTTCAAGTTTGTCCTTTATGACCATTGGGTCTCTGTGTGTATAGCATAAGGTGTTTATCGTCAGCATAATTGTAAGGCTATATGTTTTACAACGATGTTGTTATGACAGTGGCCTACATGGAAACGATGCTGGGCCGATTTAGAATACTATCTGAGAATTCCAAATGTATATGCTTCCAAATTACTGTTAGGTATTATCATCAATGTTGGTTCTATAGGAAAAAATTCTTAGTAATTATAGCAAAATTGGCTGCTTGCTAATTATAGGGCCTAGCAATTTGCACATATTGTTTAAATCTATCTTAACTAATTTTTTTCTTCCTCAATAACCTTATTAATTTTGTGAGTTAGGCCCTTTTCCTGATTGGCTATATCCCAGATAGCCTTGCAAATGTTGCAACGACAGTGACCTACATGGAGCTACAAGGAAACGGTGCTGGGCAGATTTGGAATGCTATCAGGGATATTCTGAAATGCACCTTTGGGGAATTGACACGATAGGATAATTTGATAGATAACGCCCATGCCATAACCCACACATGGCATATTTTGCCAACTAATAATTCTGTATGATCACCTTATCATAAGCATATGAGACGCCGTGCACGTATTTGCCTAGACGAGTCAACAAGACCTACACTTGCTAATTCCTTGAAGTCTACTAATATTGTGTAAATAGAACCAGAGAACACTCATATATATGTGATTGCATTTGCGCTCTTGCAATTGACGGAGGGTCAGCTAACGTTTTACAAGTAATATGGCAACAAATAGAGGTATGGACTTTTCTTACTTTCAACAAATTGTCTCATGCTAATACGACATATTAATTATCAATTACGGATAAAATAGCTACAGTGTACATTAATCCTCAGATTTGTTTTTTGTTCAATACAATCGGCGAAGGCTGCCATTTTACCTCATTTTCATAACTCCACCTCGAACATGTGTAATTATAAAAGAAAACAGAAAATAAATATTTTTTCAGCTGATGTAACTTGGGAAAGTGATACTTTACATATCGCGATTAGGAATACAATTTTAGGCTTGAAGAAATAAGAATTTCTTATCTTTTATAACCATGCTTTGACACCTCAATACTAATTCCGAGGCTGAAAAGAAAAAGGTCGAATGTATACCATATTTAGAATTTTCTGACATTTTAGATTTACTTAGTTTTACTTGAATGAAATAAAAATATAGATTTGAAGGGTACATTCTCGTTTTTCACAACAACAATGTTTATTGGCAAGCTGTACGGAACTTGAAGCTTATTTCAGGGCCGTAGCTAGAGCCTGAAATCAGACGAGGTGAACTCCATATATATATACTAAAGAGTTACGAGTATCACAAACTGTATTTAAGATGTTGTGATAACAGAATTTTACTAAGGCCACAAGTTAGCTCTCCTGTCTGTACACTAAAAATGCTGCGGACTAGAAAATTAGTAAAAACGGCGGAGTTTCTCAAACATTTTAACTGATCCCATAATGACCAGTTATTGATGTTTCATGATGACTTGGGTGACAAGTTAGACCGCAATAAGCTCATGCATGAGGTCTCTTTTTTCACTGATTGCAGGCTTGGAGTCAAATACTGTGCTTGGACTCAGAACTTGGACTTCAGTACCAAGTACTCAGTACAGTTAGTTTCATAAAATACGGTCGACTCCAGATGGCTGTTGCGGCCTATACCTGTGTGGAGATCTTGGGGTGTATCTCATGAGATTCCAGGACTGTTGGTGTTGTGCACTACCTACAGAGGACAGCACCATATCCTACAGGTGGCAGCACTTTAACCTGAAGGCCTAGTTTCCCCTTAGAGGGCAGCACTGTAGCTTGTCTCTGATTGGCTAGTCAGGCTGGCCAATGGTGACAGGGATCCCTGCCTTTAAGCTGGGATGCAGTGCCTTCAAACACTAAGCTTACTCTTGGTCAGTGCCTCTATATGAGCTCTTTTGGGCTCTAGTGGACACTGGTCAGGGCTTTGACCTCCAAGGTGGTCTCTGCTCTGAGGGAGTATTGCTGTCAGCCTATACTTAGGCTTGATACTGGACTTGGAGGCTTGTGAGCCATCTCACAACCCCTGTTCACACTGTGACAGCTATCTGTCCCTTGTATCTATGAAACTAACACAGCATTGTGCATGTTAGATTGTGACAGCTTTGTCCTTTCTAGTTATGAGACTAGCACACTATTGAAACAGTCTCTGTATCTCCACCTGACTCTGTCTGGGTTGTAGGTTGCACCTGTTTGTACATTTTATGGGTCTATTTCAGCTTTGAATAAACCTTTACATTGTACCTTGTTGTTGGTCTTTTGTTGGACACGACTAGTGGTCATTGAACCTTCATCCATGGTCAACTTGCCATGCATATGAGCAAGAACCATTACAGATTTGGCACCCGATGTGGGACCTTTAGTCTGTCTATCTGTCCACAATTGATCAGGTTGGTTTGATTATGTCAATATTTGACTGATCACAATTTTGCTGTCTGAGAGCCATCTTTCACTCAGCAAAATATATTGGCAAGCTTTTGTCCATAAATTCAGTGGTTACTTGTGAGCAGCATTGCTCCTGCAATTAACTACTGTGCAGACACTGTGCAAGCTTTTGCTGGTATTTAATCTGCAAACTATGTTTCTCTGGTGAAACTGCTCAGTTTTACCCCATATAGAGAATATAAATATATTGGCAAGCTTTTGTCCATAAATATAGTGGTTACTTGTGAGCAGCATTGCTCCTGCAAATAACTATTGTGCAGACACTGTGCAAGCTTTTGCTGGTATTTAATCTGCAAACTATGTTTCTCTGGTGAAACTGCTCAGTTTTACCCCATATAGAGAATATAAATATATTGGCAAGCTTTTGTCCATAAATTTAGTGGTTACTTGTGAGCAGCATTGCTCCTGCAAATAACTATTGTGCAGACACTGTGCAAGCTTTTGCTGGTATTTAATCTGCAAACTATGTTTCTCTGGTGAAACTGCTCAGTTTTACCCCATAGAGAGAATATAAATATATTGGCAAGCTTTTGCCATAAATTCAGTGGTTACTTGTGAGCAGCATTGCTCCTGTGATTAACTACTGTGCAGACACTGTGCAAGCTTTTGCTGGTAAATAATCTGCAAATTATATTACTTTGGAGAAACTGCCCAGTTTCCCATATATAGAGAATATATTGAGGGTTCTAGGTTACATGTAACTGGACACCCACTTGCTATCAGGTCAAGTAGCAGCACCCATGTGCCTAATTACCCTGTGGTCAGTCAGTCATGACAGGCAGCTAATGAATTTACACATGTGTTAGCCACATATAGTAGCAACATTTTGTCTATTAAGTGGTTATATATGAGCAGCATTGCTCATATAAGTTCTATGCAGAAAGTGTGCACCCTTTTGCTGGTAATCTGCCAGTTTATGTTTCTCTGGTGAAACTGCCAGGTTTACCATATAGAGAAAATATAGGTACTGAGCATCCAATTGCTAGCAGGTCAAAAAGCAGCACCCCTGTGCTTAATTACCCTGTGGTCATTCAAGCATGTAGGTCAACTGATGAATTTGCACCTGTGTTTGGAGACAATATAATCAAAAGTCAAAGGATCAACTTTGACTCAGTTTATGTGCGTGTAATAAGTTGATTCTGCTTAGAATTATTGTTTTAGGGAACTAAGCACATTTGCTTGGAAATAGCTGCAGTGTAAGCAGCATTTGTTAAAATGCCAGCTAGACAGAGTAGAGGAGCTTTCCCCTATCTGTCCTTGAGATCTAGAGAGATGACTTGGCCTGCAGGTCCCTCAGCTCAACAGCAGGGACTCTCTGAAACCAAAAGGCGACCAGAGAACCATGAGAGAATGCCTATTAACTCTGGTATGCAGTTGAGTGGAACTATTTCCACTTTGACTCCCACCTTGAGGTACTCCTTTGAGGAAGGTAGGGATAGTGTTAACAATGTGCTATGTAGGGCACAACCTGAATGCACCACACCTGTCACATTTGACAGACCTCTTGGACTTAGTGCATCTTTGCCTAGATCCTGGGCCCCTGCCCAACAAATTGATAATTCTGTGATAGCCCTCTGGCACCCAGGATCAACTGCTGATCTTTTCAATAAGTGGATTGGGCAGCCATTGTTGCCTGGTGTGGAGGAGGAAAGGGAAACAAACTTGGCCTTCCATGATGAGCCAAGGGGAAGCAAAAGAGCTAATTTAGATTTTAAATTGCAGACAGGGACCTCTAGGATACCCTCTACTCAGCAACAACTTGGCTCTAATAACAGCAATGATATTAGACCCTCTACAGTTAGAGAGTCAGTATATGACCCAGTGACAACTGATTGCAGAGGTAATTTAGAAGCCACCAGACCATATCATGTTAATTATGTGCCTGAAATAGATGGAGGAGGGTACAATTACCCCATCCAGCATAACTATGATGAAATGAGGTCATTGCCTAATGACTTTAGAGGTCAGCAGATCATCAGAAACAGGAGGTCCTCACATGAGGTGCAAGCACCTGTATTTGATGGATCCTCAATCTCATTTATTGAGTTTGTGGAGGAATTCATGAGATTTGCTGAGTACAATCGGTGGGATGAGAAAGATACAATGTTTCACCTTTGGAACAGCATAGTTGGTAATGCTAAGATTAGAGTGAAGACTATGCCCGATCCCACCAGTCTTAACATCTTTCTGAAAGAACTGTTGTCAGTTTTCTATAATGAAAGGACTTTTGAGGCTTACAGAAATCAGTTAGCCAATGTGCAAAGAACCTTCTCTATGGACCTTGAAACATATGGCTACTACCTCCTGGACTTAGCCAGAAATGCTCACCCATTGGCTGTTGCACAGGAACAGGAGAGGATAGCAATTGATTGCTTCTTTAAGACAGCAGGATCTGTCAGCCTGCATGTCTGGCTCAAGGCTTTAAATCCCAGAACTCTCAATGACACCATTGAACTTGCTATTCAGCATGAGCAGGCTATGGCAGCCCATGCAGCCAAACCATCTGAAGTTGGGATTGTGCCAAGTGAACAACCAGTAGGATTGCCCATGCAAGTCACATCTCAGTCTGCCTCATCCATTGAGGAGCAACTGCAGGACCTGGTTAAAGAGTTTAAAGAGCTAAAAGATCAGTTGAATCTTGGATCCCCTCAGCAGTCTGAGAGAGGTCATTGCAAGTGCTGTGACTGCCACCAGTCCACACACTCAGTTCACCAGATACCTGCCATAGCCAAAGAGGTAAAGGTTTTTGGTGAGAAATTACAGTCCCTGACTCAACGGATGGTGACTAGACAGTTGGTTAAGAGTGGACATCCAACTAATCAA
This sequence comes from Alitta virens, assembly GCA_932294295.1. Lineage (NCBI taxonomy): Eukaryota > Metazoa > Annelida > Polychaeta > Phyllodocida > Nereididae > Alitta > Alitta virens. Next base: position 27,545,167 of record OW028575.1, read on the forward strand.
AATGTAGCTACCATTAGCTGCAGTTCAGGGAAACAGAAAACATATTTGTGCTCTGTCTGTCCTAGGGCTTTCACTGCAAAGAGAAATTTGAAAGCTCACAGGGAAACAGCTCATGCACCTTCCTTTGAAGGGTATGAATGTCCCAAGTCTGGTTGTTCTCGCACCTTTCACCCTGTGCATAAAGGCCTTCTGAAGGCTCACCTCAGGGTTGGACATAGCTGCTCAATAGCAGAAGTGCAAAAGATCCTTGGGGAAATTAAACTTAAGATAGTAGCTAACACCTCTTCAGAACAACAAGCAGCCAATGTTGCTCCTCTGGTCAACAAGGACTTACAGCAGCCAGCTCCCAAACAGAAGGATCCAGCCCAGGGATCAAAGAAGAAAAGCAGGTTGATGCACCTTTGCAGACCCAGAGCAGCTGATCTTAAACATTGCAAGGTAGCTTCAGTGAGGAGGACTCCTGTCCGCACTGCTGAAGTGATGGGGAATGTTACCCAGGTTTATTGCAACACAGGGAAGGATGATGGATGGATCACTGACAGGCAGGAGGATTTGATCCAGCTTTGGGACAAACAGCCTAACATCGAGGATCCAGACCAAACCTAAGGACCGCCAATGTTGCCCTTATGCAGGTTGAGCTAGATCATTATGGACAGGATTACGACTCGGTCACTGGACTATTGCAAACAACTTTCTTGTTGGATCATTACGAACATGATCCTGGTTGGCTTCATTGATGGCAAATAGAAAAGGATCATTGCGAACATGATCTTCACATGTATTGATCATGAAAATATGATCTTGACTCTCTCGTGGATCATTGCGAACATGATCCAGACTAGCATTGATCATTGCGAACATGATTATGATATCAACTGATCATTACGAATATGATCAGGAATCAAGGACTGCTTTACACTTGTGATAAAGGAACACTCGTTTGATTGTTGGACAATGTCCCTAAACCACTGGACTCTGTTACGGACATGGCAGTTATGTTTGACTGTGTTTAAATGAATGGTGATTGCTGCTCAAGAGCCAGGGAGTGAATGAACTATTTTGTGTGTGTTTGACAATTATAGATGAACTGTGGACTCTGGTTTATGTGTTTGTCACACACCTGATATATTTTTTTGTTTGTAGCACACTTGTATAATTATGTCACACTTCTGTTAAAATTGTTTGTCATGAATATACTGGTTGTCATGGTCACAACGGTTTTGACTGATTTTGACAAAATTTGATGTTATGCTTATCACATTAGTATGTCAAAATCCCTTGTTACTTGGTATTTGCTGGTAAACAACAACTTGTTGATGTGTAGGGCAAGACAAATCTCTGTCCCAGCCTCTGTTGTTTCACCCAGATAGATGTAATTGGTATATGTTGCGAACTGAACAAACTTTGTATTATTTGATATGAGCACTTTGTAATACCCATGGTTTTCCTATTTGGAAATTGATTGTCAAATGAGGGCATTTGAGAGTCTTAAGGTGGGGAGGATGTGGAGATCTTGGGGTGTATCTCATGAGATTCCAGGACTGTTGGTGTTGTGCACTACCTACAGAGGACAGCACCATATCCTACAGGTGGCAGCACTTTAACCTGAAGGCCTAGTTTCCCCTTAGAGGGCAGCACTGTAGCTTGTCTCTGATTGGCTAGTCAGGCTGGCCAATGGTGACAGGGATCCCTGCCTTTAAGATGGGATGCAGTGCCTTCAAACACTAAGCTTACTCTTGGTCAGTGCCTCTATATGAGCTCTTTTGGGCTCTAGTGGACACTGGTCAGGGCTTTGACCTCCAAGGTGGTCTCTGCTCTGAGGGAGTATTGCTGTCAGCCTATACTTAGGCTTGATACTGGACTTGGAGGCTTGTGAGCCATCTCACAACCCCTGTTCACACTGTGACAGCTATCTGTCCCTTGTATCTATGAAACTAGCACAGCATTGTGCATGTTAGATTGTGACAGCTTTGTCCTTTCTAGTTATGAGACTAGCACACTATTGAAACAGTCTCTGTATCTCCACCTGACTCTGGCTGGGTTGTAGGTTGCACCTGTTTGTACATTTTATGGGTCTATTTCAGCTTTGAATAAACCTTTACATTGTACCTTGTTGTTGGTCTTTTGTTGGACACGACTAGTGGTCATTGAACCTTCATCCATGGTCAACTTGCCATGCATATGAGCAAGAACCATTACACCTGACTGTGGTCTAAACATGCTAAAGCCAGCTGCTTCTGTCCACTTCTATAGCTAATTGTCGGCGTACATTTATAACCAGAAACGTGTAAACACTGGCAAATGTAAGAAATTAATCAAAATATTATAAATATGTAAGCCAGCAATGACAGCTTTGGCTAGGTTCAATTTGACGGGCCATTTTTAATGAAACTAACTGTACGTGGACTTTGACGTGTAGCTGCTCAAAATGAAGTACTTGTACTTGAACTATACTTGAAGCCTAAGTACTTGCAAGTAACTTTCAAGCATATTTCAAGTACTCATTATTTTAAGATGCATATAAAGACAATTTATTAATAATTTTTGCAACATAGATAATCTATCATGAATATAATTCTGTATTCTGTACACAAGTGACATGTCATGACTAACACATGTCATGCCTAGCACAATATTGTGTCAATATAAGAGGAGAGACAATTGTAAAGTCATGCAGAATAGATTAGTATTATGTATGGGGTTGATTCATTCTCCTACTATGGAGCAAAGTTATGGAATGAGTTGCCTCTCGATGTCCAAAGCAGCCAATCTCTCGATGTCCTAATCTCTCGATGTCCAAAGCAGCCAATCTCTGAATGTTTTCAAGAAAAGCTTAAGACTTTATCTCTCACAAATGTCAAAAAGTTATTTTCCTCTGTACATATTCATGCTCGTTTTGTTTTTTAGTCATGTAATAGCTCAAGAGCTAGTGTTGTTTATTTCATTGTAAATCATGACGTTAAATAAATCTTATTCTTATTTTCTTATTCTTATTCACATGACGTCATCTGCTGTTAATTTCCAAGTCTATGAGATTATTTTCCAAGTCTATGAATTGGCTGTAAGTGGTACCTTACAGAAAACATGCCTCAGCTTGGCGTTGGTCGACGTTTGCCAATGCTGGAGCGACATTGACCAGGCATATGATCTGGGTTGTGACATTGGCAAATTTGACATAATAGTTTAATGAACACTAAACCAAGATAACATAACGTTTGTTTCAAAATTTCACCACTGAAATTATCAAGATATGCATTTTCAAAATGTGCATCTTCAAGGTCACCTGTGACCTTGACTTAGGTCTAACGTCTAACAATTAAAGAATAACGTTTTTGGACCATATATATTGGTGTCATATTGTATAACTATATTCCTCTACCCAAGAACCATTTATGACCCTAATTTGGTTAAAATTGATACAATCAATCATTATAAAATGTTTTAACTTTTGAGGGCAAATATGACATTTTTGAGGTGCCCTATCTCCTTAACCCTTTCATTGATCAACACCAGATTCCTTTCTGCACTGGACCTAACCCCAGGGCACATTTCTGTATGCTCAATGAATTATGTTTGTGAAAGTTGCGGTTTTTGACATTTCATCAAATGGGTTTATCAAATGGAGACAAAATCTACTCTTGTCTCCATGCTTTACCAATTACAACTTTTTTTAAATGATGCATGGTGTACTTTAGTCACTGACAAACATATTGTAGCCACTTATCTGCAACTTCATTATCACGAAAAAAAATATTGACTTTAAAAATATTGCGATTTTCACCTTTGCGGAGGTCCGACACCCTGAAAAGTAGTTCAAGGTCACTAATACCGGGTCATCGTGAATGTTTTACCTCAAGTTACATTCTCAAGAAGTCACGCCCTGAACTCCAAAAAAGGGGAGGCAGGGAATAATGACTAATTCAAAAGTCTTCACCATAGGATGAAAATAATAAAATGTCATATCTGCCTCATGTGTACCTAAATCCTGCAGAGGTTCTTTTTTGTAGTTATGCACAGGATTTGATGAGGACAACAGCCAGTTGAAAGGCCATAGACACAGACAAAGAGATAGACTAGACATAGAATTAAAAATGTATTTATGCTTGTTCAGTTTTTGTTGCAAGAACTTCAACAAGGAGAGTATCACCGAATTATAAAATTATTAAACAACATTAGGTACAAATAATACCAATAGTGACTTACTAGATTACATGAAAACTAAAAATTTAAGGATAAATGGTTTTGAGAAAGAAATTTAAAGTCCTTGCCAATCAGCTTTGATTTTGGGTCATTCTATGATATATTGCAAAACCAATGGGCCATGACATCTCAAAGCATTGCAGCCTATTTCATCGACTTGGTAACTAATCTCATAGAATTGAAAGCTAAACTCCAGAGGACGTCATGTGAATCCAGGACTTCTATTGGTTAAGGCAATCCCTCAGCCAATAAGAATCCTGGACTCACATGACATCCTCTGCAGTTTACTTTCCAAGTCTATGAGATTAGTTTCCAAGTCTATGAGATTAGTTTCCAAGTCTGTGAGATTAGTTTCCAAGTCTATGAGATTAGTTTCCAAGTCTATGAGATTAGTTTCCAAGTTCATGAGATTGGTTTCCAAGTCTGAAATTGGCTGTAATAGGCCCTATACTGTACTTTCAGATGACTCAAGAGGTTTTCAACCAGTGCGAACTACGTCTATTGAACTGTACGATGTCGAGACTGAACCCAAGAGTTACTTGGGACTGTCAATCTTTGCAACTATTATCAATCTCGTTTTTGGTGAGTGACAGTCAATTTAACTCTTAAGATGTCAGTGATACAAGGACTAAAGTGTTTAGACAAGTACTCGTGTCTTGCTGAACACTACACAGAATCCTTGAATTCTCACGAGCAAACGCTTTAAAGCACTTGACAACTATTGACATTTTGCGATAATCTAAAGGTATATATAATTATATATAGTAAAAGTAATTTGTCAATAAATTCATCTAAGGTGTAATGTGCGATTAGGACCGATTAATCAATATTGTTGGGATCGTTTTACATATTATCTTTGACCTTTTTTCTTTAACCAGGGACTGTGGCTTTGATATTGTCGATTTCCTCTATCTCTGCCAGAAAAAATGGCAATATTAAAGTGGCCAAACAAAAAGGAAAGGTAAATAACTATAACGCTCTGTATTATGCTTGCTTTACAGCTGATTGCATCGAAGTGTAGTCAACAGTCCATCTGTCCCAATTGCACCACTTCAGTTTTACACACACCAGTGCCTATAAATTAAACCTGGTTAAAGCTGGATTTACACTCAATATGACAGTGGCCAAAATCTATTGCATTCACATTTCATGGTCTTCTAAAAAAACTGATTGAATGCAATCAGGGGCTTCCTTTTTCACTATATCTCTATAAAATTAAAACACATACCCTACCATTTAATTTTTCATGCCATCAAAAATTCCTGATGTTTACATTGCAAGTGTTTTTATGGCCAATGAGATGAAAATGAGGCATAAACGAACGTCATTAGCGTTGTCGGCTCGTAATGTATTTTATTATTCTGTGCCTTCTTTTGTCCGATTTTCAAAATTCAAGTTTATTATGTAAAAAAATGTGTGGGTGTTTCGCTTTTTGCATGAATTGAAACCACTCTGACCTCAATTCTTCATAAAATGACTGAAATCACGAATCGGCCACGCTCTCCATGGGCATGATAAGCACCACTCAAGCATAGTAATCTGCAGTGGCGTAGCTAGGGTTAGCAGAGTGGGGGGGGGGGGGCACTCAGGGGGGCACAATGTTTTTTGGGGGGTCCACATAGATCATTTCGACGTGACTGTGTTAAGAGGCTGAAATTTTGTGAGCCAATCTGGGGGGGCACCCTGGGGGGCACAGCCTTTAAGTGGGGGGGGGGGGCACGTGCCCCCCCCCAGGCCCCCCCCATAGCTACGCCACTGGTAATCTGTGACATCACAAGAACACTTAGTCAAATGAATGATCACACTTCATTGCAATCCACTGTAAGGTCCCATGAACAGTTAAATAAGTTTTATTCAATGTTAAACAAAGTACCTTATGCTAAATACAACATCAGAATTAAATTTAAATTTGATAAAGGGAAAGAAAAGATACAGCATATATACACATATGTATTACATTTTTAAAGGTTATTACAAATGAGACTTCTGAAGTATATCCATATGACAGCACTCATAACATGTACAAATAACATTTATATGTTTCCTGTCAGTTGCATGGTGAAAATTCAAATAATATGCGAATGTGTTAATATTTCAGAGGGCAATGATTGTCAGCATTGTGGGTATAGTGGTTTCTTGTCTTCTGGTGATATTTTTGGTGGTTTACTTCATGGTTATTGCTCCAGACAACAGTGAAGAAATGATCAGTGCTTCGGATGACTCAAATGGACTGCCCAATATTTGGATGAAAAGAGTAAAGACCTTCACCAGACCACGATGGTGTGAGTGGTATGGATACAATTCGTGGTTCTGCAAAGGTCCATTGTAATTCTAACATTTCGGATGTCCCTATTGATCTGCTATATCTCAAACGCCTTCTCTACAATTAACATTTCGGTCAACTTGATCGGAGAGAAAATGCCTCCACTATTTGTACATGTGTGTGAAGGAGTATCATAATTTGATAAGAAACTGCTACAATCGTGAAATCACCATTCAATGACAAGTATTTTACCATTTACCAATACACTGTTATATATCCATATGTAGTCGTTTGTTTGATTCCCGTTAGTAGTTATTCAATTGTCTCAAGAGACTGACATCAAGAACAAACCATGTTTACCATTCTCGCAACAATGATGCATGATGTTTTCAATGTTACACATAAAATAGAGATGGCAGTCTTAGCATCCACATTAGTTAATTTATGTCTAGTTATTAAAAGCTGAACCGAACAGTTGCTGAGCAAATCTGATGAGCTGTGCCTGGAATGCAGTATTAGTGAGAATCTTTCCCCTCAATTTTGCGACATGGTTGACAGTTTCCCATAGAGAGCTTTTCTGTTCCCACATCAAGTACGCAACACACACCACAGCGCTTCGGTTCATGCCTTTTCGACAATAGACCAAAGTTTTCCCTCCAGATTGATACGCATCACTGATGAATTTGATTGCATCATCAAAATGTTGGGACATGTCATAAGTCTCATCATCGAGCGCATCGTATTCTCTGTATCCAATGATGCTCGTCTTTCCGAACTGCATGAACAGAGGTCTTCGATGAGATGTAAGAGTTTCTCCAGCGCAGTTCAAAACATGAGTGATTCCAAGTTCTTCAAGTTGACCAAGACTGTCTGCATCACTGTAATCACCAAGATAAAGATGGCAAGACACTTTGGTTGGACCCCGCGAGTACCAAGTTCTCGAACGTTTGACATCCCATGCGTTGTTGCTTTCTTGAATCATTGCAGAAAGTTCCAACTGCAGCTTTGTGAAAATCAATTCCTCTTCATTCATCTTTCAATATAAGGTCAATGTACATATAATCTGAAATCAACAAAATGAGAAGACTTGCAAGACAGAATCATCAACATAAGAGTAATTGAGTGCCATCCTCTTTGTCTCAAGTTAATCAGAGTCACACAATACTTCATCATGTCAATAACTAACAAAACTAAGGAGAACTTTAAAAATATATTAAGAATATGATTTATATGTTGTAGATGGTTTTTTCTGGTAATCGTATAATGGCATCACTGATTGTATCAACTGATATTACCAGATTGCATCTTTTCAATCAGTGATTACGAAACAATGTCAAGTTTCCTGCATGCCAAAAGGCTCACACATCAGGCAGACTTTTCCAGTATAAAAAGAGCATTAATTAAAACAAGTTATCACAACAAAGCTCACCCCCTGCATAGAGATGTGCAACATGGATGTCAAATATTGTCTATGCCCCTCAGTTGCTGGCAAAGTAAAGGAAAATAGGTAGTTAGTAGTGGAAGTTGCCAGACCCCTGGGGCGCTAGATACACCCTATGTCTGGCACCACAAAGTACCTGGGAGGATATAAATCAAAGTAGAAAAGACAGAAGAAAGAGGATGACCACTGCTATGACACTTACCTCCTGATTTGCAAAAGGGATCAGCGCAAATAGAAAGAGCTAAAGATGCTAACCTGGTACTGAACAAGGTTTTTCTATCCTATACCAACTACATACCTAAGAACAGCCTTTGAAAAAATAATTGCCTAGTCTAGGATGCCAACGTTATCAGCTGTTAAGTGAGAAAGCATAAATCTCACGAGGGCAATGACATAAATCCTGATGAGATGGGCCAGCCTAATTGAAACATATGACATGCAGTCTACGCAAATCTTGCTTGGCAGATAATGTAAACTAACACATTGCATATATGTACACTTTCACATGTATTTTACATGTGTAAGTCACGACATACATTCTTGTTTTCCTGTAAAACAAAGTTCTCATAGTTATACATCACCACATCACCAAGATGTCACAAAACGACCTAATATATCAGAATAAAAAGAAAAGTGAATCAGAAGCATAAAACGTACTAACCTATCCAAGATGTAAGGGTTACTGATGGATATACAAGATAAAAGACCTCCAATTAGAAACAGGTGTAAAAAGGGATCCAAAAATACTAACAAGGCACTGAGAAAATGGCGTTGCAAATATCATGGAGATAATGAGCAATTAGTGAGCCCAGTAATTCGAGTGTATCATTTACATTAAGAGAACAAACAAGTGGTGAAATGACATCATGGCAGGTAGCAGAGGGCATGAAAAACAGCTAATTAAGAAGACAGACTGACTGTAAGACACTTTGTTCAGAGGCAATTAATACAGCTTAGAAATTTCTCGGCAATATGGTAGCTATGTCCCCAATTAGTGCACTGAACTGTGGTGATTTCGCACTAAATTTATGAAAAGGATAATCAATCAAATAATCAATTAATTAATATCATATAATTCATTTCAATATTCCTACATACAACACCAATGACATCACTGAAACAAGATCACCCAAAATTTTACAATAAATCAAAAAAAATCACTGATATAATGTACTTCATGTTCTGAGGGGGCAATAACCAACGAAAATGTTAGTCAACTTCCTAGTGAGTGCAAACTGAACTTGTTTTGCGTAATTAAGGCAGTAAAAGCAAACAAACAATCAAACAAATTTAGTATGCCTAATGGAGTATAACTTAGTTATATCCCTCATATTCGGGAGTTAACTCCCTCCTATACAGGATATAACTAATACATATGCACTTACTTGGCAATCAGCTTCCTTCAGTTGTCCTTATCATGCAATTTCTAGGCTCTGAAGAAACCAGGCTGACATCCAGGCTGACATCCAGGCAGAGCAATATGAAATGTGATCAACTAGAAGTTTGTTTGAAACACCTCTGCCAGTAAGTCAGCACATGAGGAATGAGGAAAAACCAGGTTGTCAGTACATGAGGAATGAGGAAAAACCAGGTTGACTGGCATATATATATGTGCCCTGCACGTACCCCTCTCTATATATAACAACAAACTACATGCATAGACTCTGTGCATGTGAGTTGCACTGTGAACGTACTAGCAGACATATGGCCATGGTGGTATTATTAGCTATACATTATTATTATAGCAAAGGTCTGTACAACCCTTTCAATAGAACAGGTGGAGCTCGCGCACCAAGTAACAAAAAAACTCTAGAAAATATTTCAAGCTTTATTTTGAGGAATTAAATTTATAGATATCACATCACACAATTCACAGCATCTTGAGAATCAAGACAGTCAAGAGCAAAATATATTTGATTTGTAATTGATAACTTTATTAATAGGTTGCACTCTGTGCATGTATAGTATAATTGTAAACCCATCCTTGAAATAATTAATGCAGATGTAGACCTGTCTCATGTAAATTGAGCCTTCACAAATATATATTTTCAATTCTAATCAGATAATCTAGATATACTATTGTGCTTCAAAGATTCACAGAATCCAAACAAAACAAATAAGAAACATTAGCAGTTTCCCATAGAGGAACAAGGAATGCAAACAGATTATGCAGTAAACACACAAAACTTAGCAGCACTCTGAATCAGCCTGGAGGGAAGAAAATTTCGGCTTCTAAATATAAATACAACAACAAATTTTCCTAGCTAATTAAATGTAAAAAAACTACAAAAAAAACAAAAACACCCAAGCGCATGAATTATTTTTTAGCTTCCTCACAAATAAGTTGTGTTTTAGACATTTTTTTTTTCATGTTTGCCTATATACTATATATATGTGTGTTTGTTAACATGACCATCAAGATTTCTGACAAAGTGATCTATTACTCCCTGAAATTTAAGGTTGAAAGACTATTTAGCATCACATTATTCAACTACACGTTATACGATGCTATAGGTTCTTTATCTTGAAGTTTGTTGTTGATAGAGTACGTTTTGTGATTTGATATCCAACGTACATTTACTTTGGCAACACTAAAGTTTTCTGTACAGAACACTAAATATTGTTTCAAGATAAAGAGTCACATATTGTTGATTTCTACAATCCAGGATCCAACATATTGCTATTGAGTCACCAGTGTGGGAGTCATTATGAGTCAAGGGCTCTTAACATGAACAGGCTGATGAGGTATAGCAAATTCTGAGACGGGTTCAGTAGGAGGATGCAGCAAACCCTTTTCTCTAGCAAACTGTATGAGCTGTTTCTGGAAAGAGTGGTTAGTCAGCAAGAGTCCTCTGTAAGTTTTAACATATTGCGCAGCCTCGATGACATCCCATTTTTGACAGACCATCAAGTAAGCAATAACGATTGCTCCACTTCGATTGATGCCCTGAGCGCAATGCACCAGGACCTTGCCTCCGGATGAATAAGCATCATCGATGAAGGTCTTAGCATCTTCAAAATGTTGCATCATATCGTAGTCATCGGCATCATCTGCAGTGAATGACAAGAATCCGACAACCCCTGAATCTTCAGGGTATGGGTTGGAAATATCGGAGTACAAAGAAGCGCAGTTCAGGACATGGGTGATGCCCAGTTCTCGAAGCCTTCCAGTATTGCGAGCATCCATGTAATTCCCCAGGAATAAGTAAGAAAGTAGTTGAGCAGGAGAATCCTGGAGCCGACATGGATACGTCCGCAAGACTTCCAGCATCCGACTCTGGAACATCGAGTCTTCGGCAATCATTATGATTTTCTGACCTGAAAGTAATGCAATAAAATTAAATTCAAGAAACTTTCAGTTATACTGTCAAAACCAAAAACTCGAATCTTGCCATTTTCAAGAATAGCTATTGGCTAATTCAAGGGTTTGATATCATGACAGCAAAGATATGGCTTATGTTATATTTGAGCTAAATCTACAGTGCCATTATACCAAACATTTGTACAATACACAATATGCCGTACCAAATTTCTACAAAGTTCTCCGATCTGAGCCAAACCTTCCCAAAGGTTGTGGATGGGGTCCAAAACAAACACTGTGAAATATCAGAGCAATTGAAGAACTCTTAACTCCGGTTCACCCCCAGTATATGATGTGGACTTTAAGCCTGATTAGATCATCATTACATCTGCCTCTGGCAGCTGGTCATATAAGCATGATAAACTGACTAAGCTTCAGACCAATAGCATTGAGACATAGACAAGATGTTCAATACCATGGTGGTCCTCATCCAGGGTGGCAATCTCCTAATTTATCAGTAGTGACGGTAGTGTTGTACTAATCTTGATAACATTTAAAAAAATTTGACATGATGCATATGGATGGACCACCAACATTTTGATAAGGTTCCATACTATATTTATCTATGCCCTGGATGTATATATCATTTTCAATGCCAGACCTTCCTCTTTGACATTTGTCGTTATGACCTCACCCTTTCTGACTCCTGCTATACAAATACGTTTGCGTAAATCTATCATCTCTCTGTATAACTTCTATCAACTCTTCATTCACACATTATCCATTGAGAACACCTGACCTTTGCCATATATAAATAGACTTGAACTAGCCAGGGGTAGTTGACCTTAAACATGCAAAGAGAACCCATTTGCTCCCAATGTATTCATACCATTGTGTTACATTTGCGAAACAATGTGCATATGATGTGGCAGGCTGGCAGCTATTGTGTTCATAAGAAGCCCCCTGTCAGACTGAACCTGAACACAATAAATTAAAAGAGCAGAGAAACTTTTCAACTTATCTCATTCTAGCCTACTCTTTGGCCCCATGCTAGAAGAGCACATGGCTGTACAAATGAACTAAAAAAAATCTAGGTCAGAGAAGGCATGAGAAAGCTCCACTTGCCTGTTTGACAACTTGTCATTCTACAAGCTGATGTAAGTTCACAACTCCTGATATACTGATTTTAAGCACTCCAGATCTTGAAGTAGGATGCAGAGCATATATGACCTCAGATGTACCATGTGCACCCTGGACGGGCCATGAACCTCTTATACACCCTGTCTGTGGGGCTGCTGCTGCTGCTGCTGCTACCCTGGCTGCTGGTTCTGGCAAAAACCATGGACGTAAACGTCCATGCAAAAACTAAATCTGTTCAGTTCACAGATGCAGTGCAATAGGCAGCAAGCAGCGAGTCACTGAACACATCACAGATGTGGTGTATCACCTGCAATTAATTCTCCAACTCCATCATCCATGTAGTCATAAGTAGTCTGCTCTGTGTCATGTTGAATGAGCTTCCATTTCCTCTGTACACAAATTGAATCTTTTGGATGGCCCTCAAAGACTTCAGTCAACGAAATGCGTGTCTGTGAGTGAGACGTTACAGTAAATGCAGTATAGCATCAGAAAACCAGTCCTACAGAATGACCCTAGTGCTGATTGTTACTCTACAGGATCCAACAACCCACATGCAGTCGTCCATAAATACCCCTTCAGCCTGTAACTCGTGGGCCATGACAGGCCAAGGTGAGAGTTGAAGGTAAAACAGCCTCACATGCATGGTGTCTAAGCACTAACCAACAAAAGCGCCAATATAGCAGGTGCACTGTCTACCGCGTGACATTGACTGTGTAAATAATATTGGACCCATCAACTGCAGTGTATAACTTGTCATAATAACCGTCAAAATTTCCCACAAACCCCAACATTTAATTTAGGTTAATTAACAAATCCCTGCAATTCCTGTGATCTACCGTATCAGAATTCTATAAAACACTACCCTGTGGTGATTTTAATTAGTCGGGCAAGCGTGCAGCGAGCATCTACAGAATCTCATTGAGATCAACTCACATGAGGTCTCGCACAACTAACCCAGACACTATTGACTTATGGTCCTCGATTCAAAGTTGTTTATTACCATTCAATGACAATAACAATTTAATATTAAACATTCTTTACGAAAGCTATCCAGAACGCCGAACATAATATAGGACTAATTTGTGCGGCCTGCAATGCATTTGAATGTGCGTAGCAATGAGGTCTATTCATTTCCCAGGGACCCTGAAGATTCAAGGGTCCCGAGCAGAGACAGGGCTGCACCACAAAAATATCCTAGATGCTGAAGAACATAATTCGTGGACCATGGACGTGCCATGACTCCAAACAAAGATAACTATGAAACGGAATTGGTGTCATTTCTTGCTTCTCATTTTTGCCGCCGAATTTTGCAATTTATATTCATATTTTTATATGTTCACCCAAGAAATTCACAAAATGCTAAATTCACCTTCTTGCACTGAAAAGTCTTAAAACACTTCTTTCGCAAGTATACCTGTATATCTATATATAATTGCGATGATTTTTTTTTCTGTGCCAGTTGTGCAAGCTGATGAGAGGCCATTGCCATGAAGAGATCTGTCATTATATAAAGGCTAAAATTGGCGCACATAAGCTATAGTAATGTCATGCTGTCTGCTCATCTACTATAGTAATAGGTACTACCACTACAACTATTACCACTATTACTACCCCAACTACCCTACTACCCCACTACCACTACTACCTTACTATCCCACTACTACCTCTAATATCATACTACCATCCTACTGCCAAACTACCACAACTACAACTACCCCACTAACACAACTACCCCACTAGTACAACTACCCCACTAGCACAACTACCCCACTAACACAACTATCCCACTAACACAACTACCCCACTAACACAACTATCCCACTAACACAACTACCCCACTAACACAACTACCCCACTAGCACAACTACCCCACTAACACAACTACCCCACTACCATTACTACTCTACTAAAACCACTATCAGTACCCCACTAGCACAACTACCTAGCACAACTACCTAGCACAACTACCTAGCACAACTACCTAGCACAACTACCTAGCACAACTACCTAGCACAACTACCTAGCACAACTACCTAGCACAACTACCCCACTAGCACAAGTATCCCACTGACACAACTACCCCACTAGCACAACTACCCCACTACCATTACTACCCTACTAAAGCTACTATCCTACTACCACCACCCCAATACCACAACTACCCTACTACCACTACTACCACTACTACCCCTACTAGCAGTGGTAGTAATAGTAATCGTAGTCCTAGTAATAGTGCTTGTATTAGTTTACTATCCCTACTATACTGCTTACTACTACTATTATTTCTTTACTTAAGGGCACAGAACCTGGTTGAACCATAATTGCATATTGTGCAACACTTGGGCCTGCTTGGGCTTGTATAATTATTTTAAATCCATAGGAGAAAGTGAGCACTAAGAGAAGACTTACGAAGGTTAAATGACAAGTTCGGGGGCGAAGGAAGAAGACGAAGGTAAACTACTGTGGCCTATAAGTACAATTTCGATGCAACAGGAATTCTTGATGCCAGTGACATCAATATAAACAATGTTTAAAATGGATTATTCAATTATACTACAGATCTGAGGCTCTTTTATTGCAAATTGCACTTGACTATAGATGACACCTTACAACAAAGCATTAAAAGTAAATGGCAGCTTTAATTTCTATATGACGATGTGCTGTCTGCCAGCAGAATACTTCCAGTGTAATCCACTAGAGGTGCTAAGCGGGTTGCATTATAGGACACATTACATGTTAGGAGCCTGACTTTGCAGCAGCCCTGCAGCAGATTTGTTTTGACTTCCCAGCAGAGCTGTTTAGACTTCGCAGCGGAGCTGTTTAGACTTCGCAGCAGCGCTAAAATCACTCAGCGACATCTAGAAATCATTCCGCTACCGTGGCCCAGAAGTACAAAGTAGTGGCCAAAACAGAAATTACTTCTTGTTATTGCACGCCAATTACAATCTGTTTGCTGCGCACTACAAAACGGTTGTTGCGCGCTAAAAAACGGTTGTTGAACGCTAAAAAGCATTTGTTGTGCGCTAAAAAAGGTTGTTGCGCGCTAAAAAACGGTTGTTGCACGCTACAAAACAGTTGTTGCTCGCTACAAGACAGTTGTTGCGCGCTACAAGCAGTGGCGTAGCCATGGGGGGGGGGGGGGGTTTGGGGGGTTCACCAGGTTTATCAAGAATATACACCTATTTACCCACAAATGTTGCTGGTTATCACAATACCAAATTACAGCTTTTAAAGTCAGTAAGAATGCATAACGACCAGATTATTTGATATGGACCCTTAAGGTCGTTTTGGCCATGACCAAAGATACCCTGCACTACTAATTTTCTTTGGATATACCAAGAAATATAATATATAGTTTAAATTACCTATACACTTTTTTGATCTGTAGGACATTCTCTGCAAAATACTGGCATTTAAAGTTGCTAGCATGTTTACAACCATGTTTCCCAGACTAAAATATGTAAGGTGCTGAAGAGCAATTTCATTTTAGCTCATTTTGGTATGTAAAATTGGAATTAACCAACTACAAATGTTCTATCAATCACTATGTGGCCTAAAAAACGGAAACATTAGTAAAGTGATTTTCTGCGCAACAACGATTTTTTTTCCGTGCAACAACGCGTTTTTCGTGCGCAGCAACGTTTTTCTACAGCACAACAATAATTTTCTACCGTGCAGCTTCACAAATACGTTGTACTTCTGGGCCACGGTATTCCGCAGCGTCGAAATTTCTAGTGGCATCTAGAAACCCTGTTGCGTCAAAATTGTACTTAAACACTTGCGAAGTTCTTCGAATATCAATTGCGAAGTTCTGGGGCGTAAATAAGAAGGAAGAAATGACCAATTTCACTTCATAGATAACTGTAAAGGGTTGTCTGTAAATATATTAAAAATTTGATCCACACATGAAGTCCTCTATGAAAGGATGTGACACTCAGGCCAAAACTTCAAAACTGCGCATCACAAAGTAACACAAAAGAATCCAAGCAACATTCATAATCATTATTTTGTTTTACCCCATTGCCAAGGCAATTTTGTTCATAGCTCATTGTCACAATTCAAGTACCGTAAATTAGTGGAGTAATAGCCTGGCAAGGATTTCAGGGTGATGATGAAAACATCCACTGACATTTGAAGGTCAGTGGAGTTGTGATAAACGGTAACCACTTCCCCAAACATCTTCCTTTGGCACAGCAGCCACAAACAAAGGGCAAAGGGATATCCTCCCACAAGATCTTGACCCTGACTGTGGACTCAATGTGGAGTGTTGGTAAACACAAGGAGTATGAAGTAATAATGAGCTGCATCATATTGTGCCACGTGGAACTGAATGGTACATTGCCTGTGATAAACAGAATTACCTGGTTTTAAATTTTCGAATAATTCACTTTTAAGTCCAAGCTAACACATATTCAACATTTACTACAGAGAAGTATATTTCCAAGTCTATGAAATCGGCTGTAAAGCACCTATGGAATTAATCTGGTATTAATTCCTAGTAAATTAAAGCTAAGTCTTCATGAAAGTTGGCTTACTTCTGAACATAATGTTATGTTGTTCATTAATAAAATAGAGTTATTATAGACTAATCGTGTGTTTATCACACCAACCACTATATATACTGCAGACCTATATTGGTTGTCAGTCTCCATGCTACTGGGTCTGAAGCTTAGCCAGCTTATAATATGACCAGCTGCCAGAGGCAGACGTAATGATGAGGTAAGGCTTGGAGTCCACACCATGTTACACGTTTACCCCATATGTGGGTTCTTGCCTTAACTTAGACACAGAGTACAAGGCACCTCCAGTTAAAAATTTGTATTAACTTTTTAACCAACTTACTTTACATGCAAAAAATGTGGTCAATTGTATATATACATATGTTATTATAATAAGAGAAACATGATAACAATATCGACTAAAAACCCCAAATAGCGTGTACTTATATCACCCTGAGATACACACTAAGAGAGTAAAACTGTAAGAATTGTCAAGTTGCATTAAAATCAAAAAGGTTACAAAAAGAAACAACTTCGAAACCTGTGCGCAAAACTTTTGTTGAAGTTCATATATATATACAGGTGCAGGTCATATGCAATTATTTTTTTTTGCAATACTGTACCTATCGTAATGATGCACCTCAAGGTGAAAACATGGTTTACATTGGCATACATGCAACCTATAGGCCTAACGTCTGGTCATATTTATTGTGCATGTAAAATGCAAAAATACAAAGAAAAACATGCAAATAAAACCCAAATGCACAGAAAAAAGGGAGTCCTACCTGGAGGTGTATTCCAGAAGTCAGTCCTTGAATCGTCTCTCCCCATTGAGTTGCTGTAATTAGCAGTTTGTTGCAAGTAAGGACGCATGTTGGCAAGCTGAGCTGCAGGAATAACAGGTTTTGGCTTGCACCACTTCCTATATAGTCAGTCCCAACAGGAAATCTCGAGAAGCCGTGTTTGAAAAACAGTCGACCTTTTGGCAAATATATCAATGTAATATTGCAGCACCCTGAACACTCAACTCACTTCTGCTGTATAATACCCGGAGACTGTGGTGTTAAGTTAAAACTGATCACTATATATATAACCAGGATCCTGCAACATAAAATTTAAAGATGCTGCAGGTAAACAGGTTCTAGGTAAACAGAACAGAGGTAGTAACTCTCACATCACTGATGATTCAAGACGAACTTCATTGGTGAATTGGCAAATAAAACCAAAGAACATAAGTGCTCAGGGGCTGTTAACTGGTCCCGAGAGATCTAACAAGAAAATTATTTAAAAAAAAAATAGAAGATAGGCCTATCTGGCAATCTTTACCCGTCATTTTCTGCATTTGTATATTTATTGCTACGGAAAACTTATGTAAATAAGTAAGTGTAATAAATATATATATATATATCCAGATATAAAAAAGCCAGATTGAAGCATGCAGTATGCTAGCAAAAGTAAACATGACCACGGACTTCAGAGGAGACTCTCCAGTTTCTATCTAAACAATACAGGTCAAGCCGGGCAACTGAGTGTTCGATCTCAATTCCCCCCACACCCCCCCCCCCCCCCCCATGAAAAAAATATTGATTGTCCACAAAATCCATTGTAGGCTACAGCTTGTGCCCTTCAAAAAGTATTTTAACAGAAAAGTTGGTTCATATATACTATTTCTCATATGATTCAAGCAGAATTCCTTAATATATTCCACCGTAATGTCAGTGGACAAGTGAGGTCACATGATGCTACTGTGAGGTCACTTCAACCTCAAAGGCATGACATCAAGCTTGTGGTCTCACAGCGAACTCACACTGATTTCATAGCTGTGACCTTTCAAGTAAGAGCTACCGTGATGTCTGTGTGAACTCAAAACAGCAAAAAAGCAAGGCCTAAAATGAATGAGATCATAGTGAAATATGGGACTTAACATGACCAGTGATCTCACAAGTGTGAGCCTCACATATAGCTTCCACAAACATCATAGTTGTGATCTCGCAATTATAAGGACAGTGATGTCAGACTTGTCAGTGTGAACTCAAAAAGAATACCTAAAATGAATGAGATCGTAGTGAATTACTGCTATTTCAGTAACCACGTAAACACAGTTTAATTTCATTTCAGTCTGACTTGGTAGATCATGTTATGGTTTACTTTTATTGGCTATCAACAGATGAAATGTCTTATTTAAAATGGACATGGTAGTAAACGAGTAGACGTCTGTCTGGCTCCACTTGAGTGGGCTGCTTCATATTGATCAGCCTATCAAACAGTCATACAATTATATGCAAATTTACCTACCTGACGTACTCAATTGCTCTCCACCAATTACACCAGACTGTTTTTCTACATGTACATAGATATGAGTGAAGAAAGCTCTGTGTACGTGGTTAGTGAAATGCACCTAACATCCATGCCTCAGAATCATCATGGCGTCAGAACTATGATCTTGAAAGTTAAAGTCTCACAGATAAATCACACAAGTTTGTGATCTTGCAGGTATGCTGTCACTGTAATTTCAGTGGGATATCAGTGTGAACTCAAAAAATACCTCAATTGAATGACATCATAGTGATGTCACAGAGACTTCATGCTTGTGACCAAAATGCAGTACATATGGTGCCATCGATACCTGCAATGACAGAAAAATATGCCAGAAATTGAACTATTAACATGTAGGGGGTCCTTTCCTACTTAACCGGACTGTGGTAGGATTGTATTATTAACATTCTTGAAACAGGGAGAAATAATCAATTTACCTTCTTCCATTACATTATTCATTAAAATCTCTGCAGCTTTCGTTTGGAGCAACCTACATAACGCTGGAAGGATCGTTTTTCCTCCTTGGGGATACTTTTTTTACTCTAAAAGGATCAAAATTACTCGGGGAGGATCATAAATGTATCTACGGCGTGTAAATTGGCTTTTATCTCGCAACCTATCTTGAACCAGACTCCTATCTCTAATACGGCATGTATTGAGGCAGCTGCAATGCTTCGAAATGTGATCACAACGTCCTCACAAGCACATAACTCAGCAAGCTCTCGGTGATGCCACACTGAGATCACAGTGACCTCACAATCGTATCACAGTAAGCTCATTGTGAGATCATAATGACTTCATGCTGCCTTCACAATGTGAGCTCACAGTAAGGCATAGATTTGTGATGTTGATGAAATCACAATGACCTCATGACTCCCGAACACCTTACTCTGTGAGCTTACTCTGACCCACACTGAGATCACATTGACTTTACAATGGTATCACAGAAAGCTAAGCTCATAGCGAGTTCATAATGACTTCACACTATGAGCACACAGTGAGGCACCCGCGATGTTACAATATGAGATCACAATGACGTCGCACAGAACCTCACCATGCCAGGGCCTGTGAGCTCACCATTACCTCACAGTGAGATCACATTTTCATGTTGTTATTTATCACATCCAGTTTATCATAATGAAGTAGTAGGACATCCCATTTGGCCCTGAACATCAGCAACAGTTTTTATGGTTGACTCTGTAAGTTTGACGATGAAGTTGAAGTTGTAACAGAATTGAATTTTCTGGGGTTCGTTATTGACCAAAGTATGAATTGGAATAAGCATCTTAACTCAATTTCTAAGAACATTTCAAAATGTATTGCTGTATTATGCTGCCTTACGAATTACTTACCACAGAAAATACTTTTAACTATTTATAATTCACTGATCTTACATTTTAATTATGGGACATTGTTATGGGGGGGGGGGGGCACACAATTGAACAGCTAGTAAAGTTGCAGAAAAAGGTGATGCAGATTATTACATGAAGCCATTACAATTGTCACACAGAGCCATTATTCAAGCAATTAAATGTTGAAAGCCACCCACCTATGTGCACTGCATGAACTCAAATTTTGCTAAAAACTTGAAAATGATCCTTCTTCCTTTCTATTTTAGTTCAATGTTTATTAAACAAGCTTCCCTGGGTTAAACATTATTTGCTAAAAACTGTTTTCGTTTTAGAATACCATTCATGTTGAACAATACATCTCCATCTATTATCAATAAGATTTATACTATGTTAAAAATCATTACCTTAGTACATATGGTGACACCTGTACAGTCAGAAACCGTTTTGCTTGTTTTTAATTGGACATGTCTGGACTTAAAAATTTACAGGTGCTGTTATTGTCAGAAAACTTATGCTTATATTATCATACCATTTATAGTTTATAGTTTGGTGGTTTATACATATACATTTGTCCAAGTATCACTTCCCTTTCATCTTTCACCAGAATTAAGTGATTTGTGGTTATTGTTGTTTTTGTAATTGAGGGGGTGACTCTCGAGAAGCGATGGCTTGTCTGTCTTAACGGAATCACATACATTGTTCAAGACAAAATACACAACTCAAGCAAAAGCTTCTGTACGACATACTAATAACAATACCTAAATCTAATAGGACTAACAAATATATAATAAATATAGCACATTTCTGTATAGCACTTCATTTTAGGTTCAGCACCTTTTGAGTCAGCATTGTTACAAGTTATCACAAACAGCTCTTTAATAAATCAATGCATTTGACTACATTTTGTGTGAGATTGTAGTTTATAAAACATTTATTTTCATAATGTCATTTTGATTATGTAACCAGTCAGTCACAGCGGATTTGAAGCTGCTGGGTGAGACTTTGCTTCTAATGTTACTTGTTGTGTTTGTAACCTACTTTATTCATAGAGGGCGCATGAGTACATTCATAGCAAGACAGGAGGCAGCACTAGTACTATGATCATCAATACAGTACAATCCTCCACACTAAATGGGAGTTCAGTGAAAAATTTGCTGAACAATACTACTTTTTTTTTTTTAAAGGAATTTACCATGTGTATAATGTATGTATAAGGTCAATAAAGTCTGAACAACTTATTCAACAAAAAACTGTCACTTATCATTTACTACAGTTTTATACTGCAAAGATCATGGTCTACTTTGATTTAAACATTTCCAACTTTATGTGCCCATAATTTTGCTCCATAGTACCTCAAATTTTTTTTGCCATATTTAATGGAGTTAAACTGTGGGATACTGAAAGTGTCATTTGCCCTCAAATTATAAATGTCTTCCCTTACAGAAAAGATTTCTTGTAAGTACAAGGGGGGCCATTATTTTGTACATTTGTATTGCTGCTGATTTTATGCATCTTCGGTTTACTGTAAATTTCTTTGCTTCTTTACATAGTTCTTAATATGGCATATCATTTCGATTTTCAATAAATCTTAAAGCTCTTTTGTTTACATTTTCCAGTTTATCTAAGTTTAGTTTGCCCGTAAACATCCAGACAAAGGGAACCGTAGTTGAAATTGCTACTTATATAGCTGTTATATATGATGTTTTTTACATTGTTTATACAAATAATGTTTAATTCTTTTTATGGCATTGATTTGCTTACTTGTTTGATTACATAGTCATCTAAGTGGATACTGAAGTTTAGATTTTTATCAATCCCTATGCCTAGCAGATTTATGGATGACAGTGACCTAATGCACTCATTATTTATCACCAAGGTTTGATTTCTAGTTGTGTCATTTTTGTTAAGAAACATTACTGGAAATTTTTCAGAGTTGGCTTTCATGTAATTTGCTTGGAACCATTCCATGACATTTAAGCAGTCCTCTTCAAGCTTTATCTTTACTTCATTTAAGTCAGAGCTAACGTAGGAAAGTGTATTGTCATCTGCATAGTTATAAATCTTTGAGCTTAAATTGATGAACAAGAGATCATTTATAAAAATGTTGAACAACAGGGGGCCGAGGATAGATCCTTCTGGAACGCCCTTGACGTTTGTTACCCATTCAGAAAATGTGTCCCCTATTTGACTCGTTACAATCTTGCAACTAGATATGACTTAATCATTTTGCAAGCATCCATACTAAAGCCATATGCACTAAGTTTAGTAATTAATAGACCATGAGACATGCAGTCAAATGCTTTAGAAAGATCAATTGCTATGATTCCTACTGTTTGGTTATTATCTAATGCATTACGCCAGTCTTCAGTCATCCTGAGAAGTATATCTTGACAACCATAACCCTTTCTAAATCCGGATAAGTATTGGTGAAGTACTGGTTGTATGTATTCATATATCTGGTAAAACATTAGTTTCTCAATTACCTTTGACAGTGCTACAAGCAGGTTTACTGATCTGTAGTCATCTTTGTTTAGTTTATCTTCCTTTTTGTATAGTGGTGTTATGTTAGCTTTCTTCATGTTGTCTGGAAATGTTTGCTGTTCTATACATTTGTTAATTAATGTTGTAATTGGTTTCAACAAGATTTTTGCTTGCTTGTTTAATGAAATTTATTGGGATTTCGTCGAACCCTGTAGCTTTCTTTGCACAGAGGGCTTTTAAAGCTTTATGGACTTCATGTTCAGTAACATAATGGAAGTCAAAATTTTGTCCATGTTGGTTGACATTTTCAAATATGAGGTTTACACTAGTATGATTGTGATAGTTAAGGATAGTTCAAACGATTTAGCGCTTTATAGCAAGAGTATCCTTGAAACGCTCGCCAAGTGAACTACGTATGGGCAAGAGTAAACCTTTTTTTTTTCATCCGTGGTCTCATACGTAGGTCTTATACGTGACAGTGTGAATGCCCCTTTAGAGAGTCCCTCCTCACTTGTAACACATTTTGTACAAGTGGAATAAACTATCTTTTTTTTCTGTTTACCATATGGTGAAGACCACTTCCAAGTAAAAGCCTTCAAACTACACAAAACATTCCCAAAATCTGCATTTAAAAAGGTAACTCGGACCCATTGATTTCACTTTATATGCAGTTGGATAATGAATTACGCTGTTATTGTGCAATTAGGCCTATAATGGTCACAAGTACGACCAAGTGTCTATGGTCACTATAACTCTTAAAAAGGTTGGTTACTATGGCATACACGTATAGTACATACTTATTAATTTATAACTGCCAGGTGTGCGTACCCTCACATTCAGGCGTCCAACTAAAACACCTAGTGGCAGCACAGTCCAACCCCTACCATCCAGCTAGTGATTATTCTGGAACACGACTTGGCTGCATATGAGACCTTTCTACAGTAGTAGGCAGGCCTATAGTCTACATGACGAAGTACTTCAGATTTAGTTCAGCACATTTTTAATTCCTGCAATTTTTTCTACATGCCAAGAAAGTAAACCCCTTTAGAATAAAAGCATAGGCTGCGCGGCAGCAAACCCTCAGCGAATAGCCACATAGTACACGAGCACTATACTGGTATTTTGGTTCTGTACGGAGATGGTACTCAAGACAGACAGACTCTTCAGCTACGTTTCATCACTTTATTCAGTAGATAGTCTGGATAGCCTAGGTTTCCTAAAACAGGAAACATTAAAATAGTTACAATATAGCAATAGCAATGATATATACATAGGCCTATATATAACATAAAAGTTATGCAAAGTATAATAAATAGCTCAATAAATAATCAATATACTGAAACAATAATGTATGACTATTATAGCACTAAATAAACAAATAATTATTCAGTTATTTTGCAGATTTTAGGTATTTACAGTCAAGTACTGAAGCATGGAAGTATTCACAACAATGTCGAAGTAATCGAACATAAATGACACATACAAATGAGAATATAATATAAAAATAGCACTCACAATCTCTTCCGAGATATGCTAAATACCAGATTTGCAGATTAGACAATCTACCGCTCTCTCAACTATGTTGCAGAAAGACTTCAGTTTGAGCTATACAAACATAAAATGCAGTAATTACTACTTTGGAAATCTGATGAATACATAATTGTGAGCTGATAAATATGAATTTGAAAGACTAAACCAAGAGCAATTCATAAATAAAGATATAATAAAGAACTTACATTTATTTAGATGTACACATTTTCAAGGAAAAGCCCAGCTAAGCAGATGTTGCTTCTAAAAGTGCTGGCTACTGAATGATTCGAATGGCCTAACAGGAAACTATTCAACCATGCAGTGTGAAATACTGTGAGTTTGACAATTGTGTGAAACACACAAAAAGTACACTGGCTGTCAAATTAAAGTAACGAAGTGACACCCAGTGACAAAATGTTGGATATACCAACACAAGCACCAACATTGTTTAAGAAACCTCTGTATCAAATGTAGCTGAGAAACTAGACTTTATACTATCTTTTGTATGTTATCCTTGTTCAACACGCGGCAATCACAATCAATGATGCTACACAAATTCCAATTCAATAGAAAGCGCACAGGGCAAACTCAGACAGTGTTTCTTGCAGCTGTGTGAGATGCTTTTTGAGCAACTTTGATAATTATATTGTATATTGGATATCTATTTACTAACAATCTATTGGTGTCACCATTCAGCTACATGTTTACTGGTCTGCAAAGTTACCATGCCTTTCTTGTATATGACTTGAAACATTAAACCTTCTTTCAAATGCTTATCCCATCAGTATATTATTTTTTGGGCAAATAAAATCAATTCCAATTCTACGATAGGAGGTGAAGCAAGACCCTCCATCAGGCCTTTCCGCATGAGAGGGTCTTGGGAAATGTGGGGGAGCACAAATCTCAGTGGGGTAGCCAGGAATTTGACAATGAAGAAAAGTTTATATTAATCATAGGAATACAACGTGTAGTATTTGTCCCTGAATGCACTTCAATAAATAACTACAACCACATGCTTGTGTCTCATTGTAATGGCTGACCAAAATCTTTATTGTACAAAACACCAGGGGTCGCTTTGGTATACATGCAGCGCCACCACATTCCCCTCAACTTTAATTTTCTCTCACTGTAAAATTTTCAATTACATCTCTATTAAAGCAATGTTATTTTTACTCAAACAATAT
Source organism: Alitta virens (assembly GCA_932294295.1). NCBI lineage: Eukaryota > Metazoa > Annelida > Polychaeta > Phyllodocida > Nereididae > Alitta > Alitta virens. The sequence goes on from OW028575.1 coordinate 27,570,874, forward strand.
ATTTTACTTTTATCAAATAAGACTTTACTTTATAAGATTCCTTTAACAAACAGTTCTCTTATTGTTTTCTAACCAAAGAAATACAACTTTCTTATTTCTAAGTGTACTCAAAACTAGTACTGAAAATCATGAAACTCCCTACTAGATAATTGTGGTACTCTTACAAAATTGATAAGCTACCAGCTGAACATATAATCATAATCTTTAAATCTTCTTTTTACTTTAACATACTTGTTACATCATATATTTACTATTCTGATCATTTCTCAACATATTAATCTCACACACAAATCTGAGCAATATCTTACATCTCAAACTTTAGAAGTCAGATCTTACATCATTATAATCTCAAAATAAATCAGATCAATATCAATGCAAACAACAGATGTTACATTATCTTCAATCATGTGAAATTCAATAAATTCAAATGTCATTGAACATTAAGAGTCACTTGTTTAAATTTAAATGTTCATTTCAATAAATGTCTTTCAATGAAATCTTTCACTTTTCATAGTCTTTCATCCACACAGGTTTTCGCTGGACTCTCCCAAATTTTGATCTGTTAGGTGTCTTTGGGCTTTCAAGTGTCTTTGGACTTCCTTCACCTCTTACTAGATCAGACGGTGGTGCCTGACCTCTTCTCACAGGTGTATTAATTGTCTCAGAGTTATTATTACCATCGACAGGTACACTTCTCCTTGACGCTCTCACCGGGGTTGTAACTGATGGAGTTGTTACAACTGGTACATCCAAAGGTGCTGTGGTGACAACCGGTGTTGGAGTTGGCGTCACCTCATCCGATCTCGAATACGACTCAATATCAGAATTCTTTTGTTTCTGATAGGTTTGATCACCGATATAAGGCTTGAAGAAAGCAATGTTTCTAGTCACTGTCTTACGCCCACGCTTTGCTGTTATCATGGTTCCTTTCGCAGAAACTACCGTGTAGAATTCAGGATCAAAACGTGGCGTGTACTTGTTCTCTTTCTTTAATTTTAACAATACTTTCTTCCCGACTTTGTAATCAGCCATTTTGTTCTTGGCTGATCGATCTTCCTCTCTAATCTGAGAGTCCCATCCAGGTACACTCCTATCTCCGATAGCGGGTAGCTTAATTCGTACTGGACGGTTTAACATTAATACTGCTGGTGCTCTGCAGGTACTTGGGTGCGGCACACTCCTATAGTTTCGTAGGAATTTATACAGTTCTTGCTTCCAAACTTTACACTCTACCACTGAAGTTGTCACAACTTTCCCAATGTTCTGCATAAACCGCTCTGCTTCGGCATTAGCCTTTGGCCACAGTGGCGTGATCTTTCGATGTTTTATTCCCATATAATCACAAAAATTCCTGAATTTCTCACTCTGGAATGGCGGTCCATTGTCACTCTTTAATACGAAGGGAATTCCCCACTCCGAAAACACTTTATCCAAGACTGGAATCACAACATCAGCTGATGTAGACCGAACTAACTCCGCCACTGGATATCTGGAGTACTCATCCACTAACAATAGCACATAATCTCCATCCGGCGTAGGTCCCCAGAAATCAACACTGACCTCCTGCCATACTCCTCCTGGTAGGATAGACATCTTTGGTGGATCACTATTGCTCTTTTTCACAGTTGCTGCCTGACAGGCAAGACAATTCTTGATAACGGCTTCTGCGGCTCGATCAATGTATGGAAACCATACTTTCTCTCGCAACAACTGTTTCATCTTCGTTAGCCCCAAATGACCTTCATGAGCTAAAGCTAGGATTCGACCTTGTAACGACTCAGGAATCACTAGTCTTGTTCCCCGCAACAGAAAATCCCCTTCTGTTGATGCACAGAGTTCCTCTTTAATATTCCGAAACCGGTCGACAATGTTACCATCAATACCCGGTGGCACGGGTTCATGCCACTTCCCATCACATATTCTCCTATAGACCTCCTGAAGAGTAGGATCTTGAATGGTAGCGGTTTTAATTTCCTCAAACATAATTGTTTTGGGCACACTGTTAGTCGCAACATAATTCACATAGAAGTCGACCTCCCGTTCACTCTCCGTTCGATCATCTGGAAGAGGGTCACGACTCATATAATCCGCAGGATTATCATGTCCTGGCCTGTACTTGACTGTGACTTGATACGGACTCAACCTGAGTGCATACTTCTCCAAACGAACAGTAGTCTTCAACTTTGCATTCCCAAATATCTGCACTAAAGCTTTGTGATCTGTCAAAAGTTGAAACGGCTTCCCATACACATACATGTGGAAGTGTTCACATGCCCAAACCACCCCGAGCGCTTCCCGATCTGTCTGAGGATAGCGCTGTTCTACTGGCGATAAGGCCCTGCTTGCGTAAGCTACAACTGTTGATTTACCATCGTCAATCTGTGTCAAAATCGCAGACACTCCGACTGGGCTCGCATCCGTTAGGATAATAGTCTCCTTTTGGGGATCAAAGTACGACAGGCTCGGTTTCTGTGTCAGAACTTCTTTCAACTTCTGGAATGCGCCCTCTTGCGCAGGTCCCCATGTCCATGGCACATCGTGATGTGTCAGGTCCCTCAGCGGTGCTGTAATATCCGAATACTTTGGTATGAATCGGGCACAATAGTTGGTCATACCAAGCACAGAACTTAACTGGGTGACATCTTCCGGTTGTTGAAGTTTCTCGATCGCAGCAACCTTTACTGGGTCTGGTTTTAATTTTCCACCTTCCCACCTGAATCCATAGAAGGTAACCGCATTCTGGTTATATTGGCACTTTTCCTTACGTAATGTTAGTCCCTTATCTTGGAGTCTGGAAAGTAACTTTGAAACACACTCATCATGTTCACTTTGATTCTTGCCATAGACAATAATGTCATCTGCAATGTTTCTGCAATTTGGTATGTCAGCAATTGTCTGCTGAATCAGTTTCTGAAATAACTCAGGTGCTGCAGAAATCCCATAAATCAGTCTTTTGTATCTAAAATTCCCAATGTGCGTGGAAAATGTTGTTATGTCTCTTGACTCTTTGTCAAGCTCAATCTGGTGAAATCCTTCACGCATGTCGATTGTCGAGAACACCTTGGCTCCATTTAAGTCATGCACAAGTTCGTGAATTGTTGGGCCTTGATATCTTTCACGCACGACGGCCTCGTTGGCACGCCGACTGTCAACACATAATCTAATGTTTCCCGACTTCTTCTCCACGAAAACAGCTGGAGACAGCCACTTAGTCGGACCCTCGGCCTCCTCAATAATATCAGCTTCTTTCAATCTCAAAATTTCCTGTTCAACTTTCTGCCTGAGATGAAATGGAACACGCCTTGTAGGCTGAATGACCGGGTTAACATCCGGGTTAACATGGATATGGGCTTGATACTCTCGTAACTTTCCAATGCCCGAGAACACTGTAGGAAATTTCTTTACCCACTTATCAGCTCCTGTATCCTCTGTTGAAGCTTTGTACACAACAATATCTTTGGATAATTTAACTAATCCCAAACTGCATGCTGTAGTATGACTCAGCAAATTTCCTGCATTATCAGCTTTGACTACGAGTAAGTCTGTCTCTAAAAATCTATCCTTGGATTCTAGACCACAATGCACTTGGCCCATAGCTGGAATAGACTCTCCAGAGTTGTAGGAATACACCTTTCTCTTGGTTTTCTTCAGGGGCGGATCACCAATAAGCCGATATGTCTGCGAATCAATAATGTCAACACTGGCCCCTGTATCGACCAAGAAAGGCACTGACACTCCCTGAACTTTTAGCATCACATGGGGCAGTCCGGTTGACCTGCCAACACTAAAGACATACCCATCTTCTTCATCGTCATTGGAATCTTCTTCCGTCACCCTGTACGCTTTAGACTTGCTATGTTTACGTTTCTCGGGTTTCTCAGGGCACAATTTTCCGTAGTGACCCTTCTGGTGGCACTTGTTACACCGCCTGTTCTTAGCAGGACAGTTGTCCATGCCCCCTTCGTGTGGCCAATCATTCCCACATTTGAAACATTTCGAACTTTCAGCACTACCTCTTGCCTGTACCTTTTTCTTGGCATAACTGTCATGTTTACGTTCTGACACTTTCTTTTTCGGGTGGTAACTGCTACTGCCACTGCTCTTCTTGGCCACATGGTTCACCGTCAAGGATCTGTCGGTCTCCATATCGGTCGCCCTAGCCTCTGACGCCTCGATCGACCGGGCCTCTTTCAGCACGTCGGCCAATTTCCAGTCCGGATGTTTCAAAATCTCTCTACGTAGTTTGCCATTGCACGTATTTTGTAGAATTTGGGCCCTTATCTCATTATCTGAATCGGCAAATTCACAATGTTTGGCTAGAGTCTTTAGTCTTGTAACGTACTTGTCAACCGTTTCCCCAGTCTTTTGAACTTCTCCTCTAAACACATAGACAGCAACAGCCGTGTCTTTCATGGGCTTAAAATATTCAGACAGCTTTTTGACCACATCTGCGTACTTGTCGTCTGCTGCTCTCAGAGTCTCATAAATATCAAATACCTCTGGGCCTGCTCTCAACAACAACTGAGCAGATTTAACAGCATCTTCCTTAATCTGTCTTGCGATTAGATACGTGTCGAAAATCCGGAGCCATCTCTCCCATCGGGCACCAGTGTTGGCAGGCTCCTCTTGTGGATCAAATGAACGAATCGTGGCTGCAAGTGGATCTCCATTTCCATTCGCGGCAGCCGCCATTTTGAAAGCACGTGTTTATCCTCGCCGGTCAGACAGTCCACTTCTGATGGCGATTACAGACTGTAATCCTTGATGTCACTGCACAACTTGCGCCTGACTTATTCACAACAGTCTTATAAACGTTTTATGCATGGTAAAAGTCCACATCCTCGTCGCCAAATGTAGTATTTGTCCCTGAATGCACTTCAATAAATAACTACAACCACATGCTTGTGTCTCATTGTAATGGCTGACCAAAATCTTTATTGTACAAAACACCAGGGGTCGCTTTGGTATACATGCAGCGCCACCACACAACGTAGCAAGTGCCCGTCTATAATATAATGATGCAACATCGTCTCAGGCGAATTTCAAAGAACTAATATTTAACGGGCGCAGTGATTGACCTAGTTTCGTCGCATATCTATCTGTGCCTTAATATCCACCAGACCCTCGTCTACGACATGGCCTGAGGGTCTGGATTTAGACTGGGAGGTGACAATGAATATAATATTCCATAACATTTATGTTAATTATTCAACAGATGCATATCCGGCAGTTTGATGTTGGAATTAGGAGTCTACATAAATACCCTGTCAGTCTTGATACCTTGTTGGAGTGTCCAACCTCAGATTTTAGCACAAGAGACGAGAACATTGTCAATTGATACCCACATGTGGTTGTTACATAGCAGACAATAGAATGGCTTGGGTAATCCCTGATGCCAAACAGCAGGAGGTAAACATTTTTGTATTGAGCTGAGACTTTGAGCAGGCCAATGTTACTTTGGCTCATTTCCTTTATTATTGAGGTCATCATATTTGTGATAAAGAATACAACATAAAGGAATTAACATATAAAAATATGTACTCATTTTTTATGGCTTTCATTGTAAAATGTGGCATGCTGGGTCAGGCAATGTAGGATATTTATTATATTAAGATTTTCCATCATGAAAAAGCATGAAGTAAATGTCAAAGTTTGGACAGAGAAAGTATAAGTTAAGCCACTGTCACACGAGCCGGTTTTGCCGTAGTGAACCCGTAGAGTGACGTAACAGTTATGTAACAGCTCTTTCCGCCGGTTTGGCGACACGTTCTGGCAGCAAAAAGGGGGCGGGGCAGCACCCGCCGGGTTACCCGCCGGGTGCTACGGGTTACCCGCCGGGTTACCCGCCGGCTTCCACGGGTGCCTCGGCGGGTTCTACGGGTGCCTCGGCGGGTTCTACGGGTGACTCGGCGGGTTCTACGGGTTACTCGCCGAGATGTAGGAGTAAGCCGGCGAGTAGTAGAAGTAACTTGCAGCTTCCAGGAGTATACTTTAAAAGGCTGCTGCTCCCCTAATATTAGTCCGATTTTCGTTAAATAAGAACTAAATTGTAGTATAGTTTATACTGATTCCATACCTGTTTTCGGATCGTAAATATACCAAATATTAAGCGAGATATACTTCTGAGAAGGCAGGTAGGCGGCAAACTGGTGCTCCCTGAAGCGTCCGCGCCTGGACTGTATCAATGCAGGCAGAGTTGAGCGCTTGTTTAAAAAGCTGCTGCTCCCTTAATATTAGTCAGATTTTCGTCAAATAAAGACTGAATTGTGAAATTGTTCATACTGCATCCATACATGTTTTCGGATCGAAAATAGACCAAATATTAAGCGAGATATTTTATATTATATAATAAGCAAATAAATCTATCTGTCTCTCTAAACTAAATATCTACATTTTTGCCCAGTATACCTGATTAATTTTCCTCACCTTATCTATTATATACTGCCATGATGTAAGATGTACAAAGGGTGCTGGACTGATGCTTTTCTCTTTGGTCTTTTCAAAGTGTACTGTCAAATAGTTTTGACCATCTTATATACAATGTTTGGATTAGCTTTATTGCAATTCATTTCTACTCATTCTGCCAACTGAACTGCCATGACCGTTATGTCAATTGCTATTAGCATTTTGAATGATACAAAGAATGGGTGTAGAGAATACAGCAAATGCTCAACATGTGTCAATTGCCTAATTGCCTAAATTGGGGTTCTTTGACCTGTAATGGTTTGTTCAAAGATGACACAGTAATATGACATTGTCTTGATTGTCATTCACAATTACAAAAAGATGTTATTGCTTTCATTAATTTAAAACAATGTATTTTATTGTAATTACCAGGCAATGATTATATTTGTATATTGGTATTTTTTTTATACATGTGAACATTCTTATATTTTGGTGTTGATTTGAATCTTATTGTGATATTTTGATCAGTATTTGTGTATATTTTTGTAAAATGTAAATCTAATATTGATATTGTAATTAGTATTTGTGATTTGATCTGTGATTTTATTTGCTATCTTTTATGTACTTATATAGACCAAATATTAAGCTAGATATTCTATATTATATAATAAGCATATAAATCTATCTGTCTCTCTAAACTATCTGTCTATCTACATATCCGATTTTCGTCAAATAAAGACTAAATTATTCAGGGAAATGTGTAGAATTTATATAATAGTTAAGGTGGGGAAAATTAATGGAGTATACTAGGCACAAACAAGAATAGTCTTGTTAATAAAGTTAGTAATACCTCATAGAGTATAGATATGTAGATATGTAGATAGACAGATGGTTATAAGATCTTCACATAATAATATGTTACTATCAATAATTCATTGATTCGTAATCAATAAAAAACGAAAATAAAACAATGTTTGTTGGCTTGTTGCCAATAAAATTCCGACTTGATAAAGATGTCTATGGAGTTATAACAACTATCTATAGATAGATATACTCTAGTTTAGAGTAATCATTTTAGATATTTATTTCATTTTATATAAATTATCAATATTTCGTTGTTATTGTTTCTGAAAATAATCCAACTGGAATTAAAATTGATATTGCATGTTCCATCCATGATCAAAACAATCTCCCTCTTTAATATGCATAATAAACAGGAATCAGTTGAAATTCAGAATTTCAATTAATGCTTGTGATCAATGATGAAAAAGCATGACTTACCCCATTCTTTGTATTATTCAAAATGTTAATAGCAATTGTCAAGGCAGATTGCTATTACATATATAGGTTAATTGACTTTACAAAACCAAAGGAAAAGTCCTTCCCATTGGCCAGTTGGCAGAATGAGTAGAAATTAATTGCAATAAAGCTCATCCAAACAATGTATGTATAATGGTAAAACATATTGACCACACCATTCAAGTCATGAACATACACAGAGCACCTTGCTGCCTTCTCAGACAAATATCACGCTTAATATTTGGTCTATTTTCAATCTGAAATTCTTTGTGGAATAAGTATGAACTACTCTATAATTCAATATTTATTTGACGCAAATCGGATTAATATTAATGGAGCAGCAGCCGCCACCAGACAACCGCCTTCTCAGACGAATATCTCGCTTAACATTTGGTCTATTTTCAATCCGAAAACACCTATGGAGTCAGTATGAATTATACTACAATCCAGTTTTATCTGACGAAAATCGGACTAATATTAGGGGAGCAGCAGCCTCTTAAAGAAGCGCTCAGCATTGATAACGTCAGGGCGCGGACGTCTGCGAGAGCACCACTGTTTGCCTCCGCCAACCTAGCTACCTTCTCAAACGAATAACTCGCTTAATATTTGGTATATTTTCGATCCGAAAACATGTAGGGAATCACTATGAAATATACTACAATTCAGTTTTTATTTGACGAAAATCGGACTAATATTAGAGGAGCAGCAATTTTTTAAAGTATATACAACCCTCCCTGCCTACGCTGACGCTGGTAGCTGGTTACCCGTGGAAGCCGCCGGGTCACCCGTGGAAGCCGCCGGGTCACCCGTGGAAGCCGCCGGGTCACCCGTGGAAGCCGCCGGGTCACCCGTGGAAGCCGCCGGGTCACCCGTAGAACCCCTCAACAAACCGCCGGTTTTATTACGGGTAACAGATAAACCGCCGGCTCCCACGGCTCACCCGCCGGCTCCCACGGCTCACCCGCCGGCTCCCACGGCTCACCCGCCGGCTCCCACGGGTAACCCGCCGGCTCCCACGGGTATTTTTCACCCGGGAGACTCCCGGGAGAATTCCACGGTTGTGCCATGCAAGCATAGCACAACCGGCTACCGGGGCCGGGTTTCCCGGCTTAGCCAAGGGTCCCACGGGTGCCTGCCGGGTATCCCCGGGTATCCACGGGTGGCCGTATTGGGGCCGCCGGCTTGGAGCCGGGTAGTGATTTCAGCAACTATTACGTAATACTACGGCTTCACTACGGCACAACCGGCCCGTGTGACAGTGGCTTAAGATGCTGTATTGCAAAATCTCATCCATTAAAGATAAATAGTGTTTTTGAGGTTTGAAAAAACAAGAACCTTTCATATTTCCTTTTAATTATAATTATTCTGAATATATGAATACATATATATTGATGTAAATCACATGCTATTTATAATGAAACATTTTCCAAACAAATAATTTGATAATATAAGAACCACTTGATAAAACAAACACAGAACATTAGATGACAATCACATGCTGTATATAATAGAGCATTTTACATATGTCAAACAAGAAAATATGCTGACATGCTGTGTAAGAGAAGCATTTTCCATGACAATCTGCATTTGAATAAAATTCACATACCTTTTTGACTTGGTATTTTAAATCCTATCTTCAATTTTTGATGAAAGTCACATACTCCCTCTGGCATTTTCACATATTAGGGTCAAGTGGCCTCCAGGTACATTAAAAAACATTACTGTAATATTTAAATAAACTGATGCAGGAAGATGAACGAATGTGAGTAGAAAAAGTGAGTGATACTATAACACTAATTATCATGAATTGCAAACATAGCAATTTCTTATAGTACATGTATCACTATAATGTTGTTCTTCAAAGCTGGACAAGTGTTAAAGGCCATGGGAATCATTAGCTACAAGTCCCCTGTCCACAGGACAGGGTTACAACGTCATACATGAAAAAATATGGAATTTCGACTTGTGTGGGAACTAGCCTTTTAATAAACGTTTGCACACGATCTTTTACAGTGTAAAAGAGGTATGTGTAAACTTTACACTTACCTATTTTCTATTGTGTTGCACTCAGATTTGGTTGATTTCTTCATATTTTTATCGATTTCTGTACCATTTTCGAATTCACATTTCATTGATAACACATGACAGCATGGCCGCCTAGTTCCGCCAAAACTCACAAGAGGGCTCCTGCCCTAGTGGATAATAAGATTTACACGGAATAGCGCTGCCAAGTCCTAAGTTCTGTCAATTTTACATTTACAATACATTAAAATAACATCCACATGATTTCAATTCAATAACAAGCAAATGGAGCAAATCATTCACTATTTAACGTCAACAAAGTCTGAACAGGCACAGTGGCGCCACATTGTGTCAATGACGTCCACAGGGGGTTTTCCCAATGCCTCGCATTCATACTGACGCAGGGAGTCAGTCGTGAATGGCAAAAGCATGAACAAACAAACAATTTTATGAAAATGCTCTTTAAAAAGACATTTCTAATGATATTTTCATGAATATGTGCGATGCAACAGTAAACACAGTAGTCCTCATGCGGAAAACGATTAAATGAGGTATGTAACAGTATTTATTGAGAAAACTGATGCGTAAATGTCAAATTCAACAAATTTCTATAGAAGCCGTTCCGACCCTACATCGCATCTTATGCAATGTAGGTCGGTTCTGGCTGGGGTATCATGTACTAAATTCTGTTCCTTGCAAGTTCATGTTTAATTCCTGGTAACTGCACTGCCTCAGTTCTTGTTTTATGCTCAGGAATGTTAGTATTTTTTATAAAAGATTTACAAAATATGAGGGCAATCCATTATTTCCTTAATTATAGCAGAATTTATTCTTTAATTAATGCTAATATAAGATACTTTCAAAAGACTTAACTTCTTGAATATTGGATCAGTGCGTGCATTATATTTTTTACTATAAGTGAATAAATAAGGATATCATAAAGTAAGTATCCAAAATGTACGCCCCCACCTTTTCGAGTGCACGCACTGGGGGAGTGAATGCTGCTTGCTGAACGACAATGCGAGCCCTCATTTCTGTCTCCGCCAAGTGGTTAAAATAGACAGACATTCTTGGAAGTACCCCACTCTTCCCCTCTGGTCCGCATAACGTCAGTAGTCTGGGTTCTTATAGCCATGCAGGTGCCCCAGCAAGGATAGCCTCCTATACTGCTCTATGTGAATCTCTATCATAGATATCTGACTCTGATTGAGTGGTTTACAGGCAGGCTTCCCCAACCCTTTTCACTCTTCCTGCTCTCAACTGAACCAAAACACAGGTAAGTTATGATTTTTTACCATTGCTTTTTTGCTGCCGTAAATGCTATAGTTGTCAATGGAAACCAACAGTAAAGATCAAGTTAGAAATGTAGTGTTTGAAATTGGACCGTGTTGATAACCTTATGAATGAATGAATGAATTAGTTAATATTATAGTCTATCCTTTGCTTCAAGTTTGTCTTTTTGTATTATAAAGTTTTATTGGTATACACAATCTGGATATCACCATCTTCTGGCAGTTCATGCAGAGAAAGTTTCAGATTTAAACACAGATGACATTATAGCATGGGCTGCAAGGCATTTTATCCATTATTCACCTACTTAAACAGTTTAACAAATTTCCTGCGTAAATACATGTTAACATGTACAGGTGATAAATCTCGCATAACAACTGGTTGTTGTGCTGTCTGCCTTTCGCACACGGCCAAAGTCAGTGATATGCAAAGGCTGCTGTTGCCTGCTTCTTATATTCATGCTTAGACTCTCTGAACGAGGGACACACTGTAGGATCAATTTCTCTTGACCGGGGGGGGGGGGGGGGGGGGGCAGGCCTACTTTGTCTGTCGCATTATGACTTTCCTCGTGCATGCACTGATATGTGAAATGAGTGTAAAACAGTTTAACGAAGCACAATTCAAAACAAAAGTTTGCAGAAAAAAGGTAATTTTCATTTGTCAATTTCAGGGGGGGGGGGGAATGATTGCATTGATCATCCCCCCTTCCCAAAAGATGGGGGGGGGGGGCAGTAATATATCCCCCCCCCCCTTGAATCGACGCCCCTGCTATGTAGGCTAGTTGGCAAACCAAGGAAGGTCATTCACCTTGCAAACCCCTATCTACGCAGAACAGGCCTATGCAAAGCATTGGGCTTCATACAGGGTCCAATTGTTAGTCAGCCAAATGAGAAAATGGAAAATTTTTGCAAATCTTTTCCACGAACCATTAAACCACATATGATTACATGAATTTACCAAACTAGTGCCTGGATCTATAGTTATCTTTATAATTATATAAAACAGGAAATGATATAAATAACCAAATCAAATACTAGTAGGCTTATCCGATCCAGATGTGCCTGACTGCACGCATGTTCCCATGGCAAACCTGGACTACACTACTGTTTAATTAATCAAAAGACCTCATCATCGTCTAAATCGGAAGTAGTAACAATAGTCAAATTGCGGGTACCAATACCATGGTATTGCTTCTTTGAAAGGGATGAATTTAGCACAAAAAGGACAGTGAATAACGGTGCAGATCATTGCATTTGTGATGAGTTGGGATAAACCATGGATGTATTCTTATACATCCATGGATAAACTCCCTACACAGTTTATCACACTTCTTGAATTCTAATGGGCCTACCATTGAACTTCCATACATCCTAAAAGTCATATGGCTATTGGAAATGGTAACTATATATATAATGAATAAACGTTGGAGTAAAATTATTCTAAAGCAGTTTTTATCATCCCATTCTCGCAGTAATCAAATTAAGCATGTGTAACAATTGAAGCTGGAGCAATTCACAGGGAATTTTAAGTTGAGTAGTCATTACATGTAGGAAAGCAACACTGAGTAAAACTAACTGCACTGAAAGTATTTCAGGAATCTGGTTTACCCAATACATTGCACTATTAAGTCTCTGGGGAATGGCAGTTCCAGCAGTAAAATCTTCATGGCAACAGAACTTTATATAAACATCCGGAGCAGGGCTGACCTTTCTCAAAGCCAAGAGGTGAACCTTATGTCCAGCAATGGGTAACTTGTGTAATTTTAATATGACCTGAAATATTTTGGGGGAGCATCAGTTGAAAACAAACAAACCTTCAAATTACTGCTCCAATAAAATTGTTTACTGACATAAGAGCCTTGAAAACTGGAAAATACTTGAATGAAATATATAAACATGGAGGAAGTACTTTCTTGAACAGTGGGTAAACAAACAGTTATACAGTAGGGGACATCAAATTGATCATAAATTGATCACCTTGAGATGACAGGGAAGTAACCCACCACAGACCAATCTGACCCTGAGATCAACCAAAAGGCAGCGGAGGGATATGCGTGGGGTGTTTGAGGATTAAGGGGTAAGAACAGGATAAAAGGGTGCAGCATAGTCAGTTGGGTTTACACTTCTTCCTGAAGAGAACTAGCCAGCTCAGCAGAAGCTCAACCCACAGCATTAGCATAACATTACATCACTCCAAAGGTAAGCCTTTTTGTGCCAGCCATTCACCCCCTGTGCTTAATAATAGCCAGCAGTGCTCACAATAGATTGTGGGTACAACATGAGCCGAGGAAGAGCTATAAGACACACGACCAGAGACACAACATAACCAGGCCTACTTATCACCTCACTGCAGCGGCAGATTCTTATACATATTCTTAAGTTGTAGAAGCAAATGATTTCATGTTTGACTGTTGAACCAGTATGTCTACATTTCCTGCCAAAATGTTTAAGGTGAACAACTGTATCCATTATCCAGCCTATTGATCATTATTAAAGAAAAATAATGCTGTGGTACAGTGGATAAGGCATTGGACTCGTAAGCGCAAGGTCGTGGGTTCAATCGCAGTCAATGCATGGAGGAAATGAGCAGATCCTCCTTAAACCACTGCTCCACTCGAGCTAGGTGTAAATGGGGAGGTTTGGCTATAGGCTGAGATGGCATTGGATTGCTTAAGAAAATTGTAAAGTCCACTGAAGGGCATACAGTATGCTCATAGCATGACTATAATACGGCACCTTTAGAGCAAGTCACTAAATACTTAAAAATTTAACTTTCCATTCATTGTTTATAGCACGCCTTATTTTGAGGTTGGCTGCTATTGCCAAAAGACTGCATGCCAATATCAAAATAGTTAAAATATCCCCAAAATAGGTGTCTTGAGTGAAAAAAGAAATAGACCTGTGCAATTATCCAAATGTCTATCCAAAATCGACTCGCCAGATAATTTTAGTTTTTCTCTATCCTGTAAGAGTTCACTGCAATACTGGCCTTAAACGGCATGTTACCAGTTGCGGAATGGCAGACTGAATTTCAAGATTTGATAAATAATAATGTATTTTCTGTTTACATTGTGACACATGTCATGAATGACATGAAGCTGTCAAATAATATATATATATATATATATATATATATATATATATATATATATATATAAATATATTACAATTACTGTCAATCATGTTGGCTTAATAATTTAACTCTGGATTATATAATGGTAATAATTTATTATATATATTAAGCCATACTTCTTCCAATATTTTGGGAGAACGAAGAATAGGTGTTCCTCAACCCCACACTCTTAGAGGGGAATCCACTTATTCCTCTTCTGATTATAATATAATTATAGGATAATATTCACCTCTACAGGGTATGTAATGTTTTCCCCATTAAGTTCCAACCACTGGTTCCACTGCACATATATATTTATAAATTATGGCCATGGAAGAATACATGTACATACAATTTATTCTATGGTCTAATGGTCATCACGCTGTTAGCTGCTGGTCCAAGTCCATATTTGCATGAATTAGAATTAGGCCGAACGGTCTGCATGGTCTGCAATTAACGACACCGACTTTTGAGTTACCAAGAAAGCAACAGAGGTCTATATGAATCATAGGAACTTTGCCCGCCCAAAGGCTAGCTGATTCGCCAACAAGACTAGCTGATTCGCCTAAAGGCTTGCGGATTCGCCTGAAGGACATAATATCCTGCCCAACATGCAATCTCGGCAGCTATTGGATATTGGCAGCAACAGTTGCACACCTTTGGTATGATGTATGACGTAAAATGAAGCAAGATAAATGAGTTTACCTTGCATTATGTACTAGTTTGTGCTCAAACATTCTTTGGCATGTCGCCCATCAAAATAAACCACAGCACAATTATGTATGATGCAAATGTGTATGTACATATAGGCATTATTACACAAGATACGTTTCTTTGATACATTTGAGATAGCACGAGTTTGGATTTATTTTTGGTCAGATATGTAAATGCGAGAGGTTTTTTTGCCAAATAATGCATATGTTTTCAGCCACAGATTGTCTTACAAAGAGGCAAATATGCAAGCATTCTGCAGACAGAAGAATTCCAGAGAGGCTTATATAGAGACCAGCTCTCTGCCAACTCTAATGCAAAATGCAAGATGTATGTTAGCGGGCAGATACAAATTATAGGTCAGTCAATCAAAGAAACTAGTCCAACAAGGACATTGTCACTGGACCATCACCATCACAATATATTCAATGCATCAGAAAACATGTTGATCATGGCAACCTTGAACTGATATCATCTGGATGGCTTTCAACATTTTTTAACACAAAACAAACAGGTTTCTTGGCAAGTGAGTCTAGTGCGGCATTTTTTTCCCCATCAACTTAGATAAATGACTGCATACTTATCATGCTTATACACACTAGCATGGTGTAGTTAGGCATATATAGAAACCAGTTACAGTGTACACAGAGATGCTCTTTATGACTTATAGAAGTTATTGATGTTCAACACAGTAAATAAGCCAGCCCAACAGTTGTTAATGTTGCATCTGTCATTTGTTAGAGGTAATGCACTTTCTTGTGGTACCATAGTGTGTCCTTGATTATCATCAATAGACTCTTTTCACTGAGCAGCCCTGAGTGAAGCAAGACATAAGTCCTTCCTCTCCTCTTATTACTCATTTTGCTTTTCAGACAGAGAAGATAATCACTGACTTATTTAATAAATATAATTTTCTCAGAAAAATAAAAAAAAATAAACTGAATGATAAGGTGTCAAATATACATTAAAATGCACTAAAAATACTGCTGCTAGGATGCACTTCACTTCAGCCAATCACAGCCAAGGGCGGCAACTTTTTCAGCTAATAGAATTGCAGTAATCTATCATAGCCACCTGGTGGAAATATAGAGAACCTTCCGTGAAAATCCACTATTGACACAATCATTCTAACAATAATCTAATTTTAAGAATGTCAACACCAAACACTATCTTACTTTAGCAGATATGCAACATCTGGCATGAAGAATCCAATTTGACTTTAACATCACCTGAAGGCTGACCATTGGCCATCTTTTCAGCTTTCTTTCTGTATGATATAGGCCTGGTGCAGTCAAATCACAATGAAACAATTGCACATGTGTTAAGGTGATGTAGGGACAGACAGATTGGTCAAACAGTAATGCATCTGCTTTTACCTTTCAGGTCATACATCAAATAATCACGATGAGGGACCAGGAACTGGAGAAATACTTGGAGAAAGTGAAGGCTATTTTGACCTCCTCTGACCTCTGCCACATGAGGACTCTGCAAGGTCCAAGTCAACTACTGGACTACCTGTACATAGGAAACAAAGAGGAGGCACACAAGATCCCTCTGCTAAAAGCTCTCGGCATTACGCACGTGCTAAATTGTGCAGCGAGCAAGGATTACTCAAATGAAGACTTTGATCAAAATCCCTATGCCAAACACTCGATTTGCTATGAAGAGATTGAAGCTCTTGACAATGACGGTTACCCAATACTCGGACTGCACTTCAAAAAATGTCGGAAGTTCATCGACCAAGCCAAGAAGGCCGGAGGTAGGGTTTTGGTTCATTGCGAGATGGGCATCAACAGGAGTGGAGCCATTAGTGCAGCGTATATGATGCTTGATCAAGCAATGACCCTGACCCAGACACTCCGCCTCATTAAGATGGAAAGACCATCTCTTATTTGCAACGATGGTTTCCAGCGACAACTCATTGAATTCGCACGAGAACATGACCTCTTATACAGAAGCTGCTGAAGACTACTTCCACAGAAATAATATGCAATTTAGTAACAGTAGGACATTTATTAAAACATCAGTAATACATATATAATGTATTTACAATTAGGCTGGACCTTCACATTTTCAATGCTTATTTCTTTGGACTAATTACTTACTCCTTATTGGATCTTTAATTCAGTATACAGGCACAGCATGGTTTCAAATGAGATACTGTTTTTATAAAGTGTACATCAGTTGTTGAGATAGCTACATTTGTAATAGTCCTCTCAGTTATATGAGGTACACCTCAAAGGGTTTAGTTGTGCATTGAAATACATGTATTGAATATATGTTTAAAATATGTTTATATATCTTCAATCTGTGCTATAACGTTATAATTGTATCTGTATCTTATCTATGAACCAGAACATACTCTGAAATCTTAACTATTTAACAACTGAAATATCATACGGTATATATGACTACTTGAATATCCATATAATAAATATATTGCTGTAACCACTCAGGTGAATCACATTGTATCATACATCATGTTGCACAGTCTGACTCATTTTAATTTTAATAGCATTAATCATAAATTGTCAAAAGCCAGTCTTAAAGATGTTTTGGAAGGCAAACATGAACATAATATGGGCAAAAAGCCTGACTGAATAGTTTTGATTAATCACCTGTTCTATGTCCTATATAATCAGGTGTGGATTAACTGGTCTTTGATACATTTTCTCTCTTTCCATTAATATAACAATTGTTTTAAGTTGCATATAACATAATATTCAAATAAGATAGCTAGGCAAAGCAGGCAATTACTCTGAGCTTTGACTGATAAAAAGTGATTTTCTGCAAACAACTTGCATTTGGATTTTGTCTCATCTATTTTTCAGACCTGGCTGTTAGTTTAAGGCCAGTTTTCTCAAACGAGAAATTTCTAAATATCTATAAACAAGTGAATAGGAGTCCAGATGATCCAAAATACTTTTACAACTGGCCATGCTATCATTCACTTGAATTACGGAGTCGTCATCAAAATATTGTACTTGTTTCATTTACTCTTATATTATAGTGTGCTTTTTTAATGATGATGTACTAGGTAGATTTGACATTAAAAACATTATTTCAAGCTGAATGTTTATTTCTTATATCCAACCTCCAAGAAATATTTTACTACGTAGGTAGACATCCACAAGGAATGACGGTGAAATGTTTTGAAGGCTTTGGATTTCTACTTTCTTCTTCCCATTCATAAGTTGCTCAATCTATAAAATGCCATACACAAGAGGAACTTACTTTAACAACCTCAACAGGAATGAAAAAACAAATGTGACAGTCATCATGCATGTAATCCTACAGTTGCATTTTCACACAACCAAGTAAAATAGCCAAGTATTTGAAACTTAATGATGCACTAAACTACACTGTGGTAAAGCTGCACAGGTAACTGCAGTCACTCAATCTCAGTACAGTTACCCAATCCTCAGTCTCAGCCGAATTTAAGCTAATTTCTCAAGGTTTATGCTTTTTAGTGGGATCCTTTGGAAGATATATTACTAAGACTTTCTAAATCAAGCACCTCACCAAAAAAAGTGAAAAGCGGTTGGAAGTGGGATTGGAGTAGAAAAGTGGTTCTCAAGATCGAGTAACTCATTTTTTAATTTGTCTTTTTTTTAACTACAGAATCTACAAAAATTAGTTACCAAATCTGCTTTCCGACTTTTCTCGAAATCCAGTGGTTTTCATGGCAAAAACGTGAAAAAGACAAAAGTACTGTACCAGCTTTCAAATTTGATTTAAAACAAGGTCCTTTCAACAAAATAAGAGGCAATACTATTTCATAATCAGGCTGCAAAGGGGTCAACTGAAATGTGGTCAGCAATTTTGCGATCGTGTTCCTGCAGTTATCCATGCAGCTTTGCCCCACAAGAACAGTAGCATGAAAGGTAAGAAAATTCAAAAACTTGAATTGACAAATGTCACATAGACAATCAAGACAATGTTGGAATAGAAGTTTACAACAAATTCAACTTCACTGAAGAAGGAAGTAAAATCAGCTTACTTGCATTTTCCAGGAAGGATCATATTCGAAATATGGACGTCTCAGCAAATGCCTTGCCTTGTCCAGGTCAGCTTGTGTCATTGGCAAAAGGTCATTCTCACGAATGCCAATCCTTAAATCAAAGGATAAAAATAATTATATCAGATTTATAAATGTCCGCCTTACTGCAACTGCACAACGTGAATACTTAGCAAACCTAATCAAATATGATATCTACCTGGTAATATCAGATGGCAGAACTCCAATCCATCTCATGGCAGGCACTGTTAGGTGAGATGCTTCAAAGGATAATGACTGAAAATTTGAAGATTGGGGATGAAAAAGATGATACACTTGCAACTTTTCCATTTGCAACAAAAACTTTTAGCCAGAAAGCTGAAGAATTTGAATAAGTACCTTACCTTGGAGCCATATTTGTAGACACAAAGTATTTCTATACCTGAAAAGGTAATTAATTTAATCTTCGTAGGTGTAACTCTCTCAATTGAGGATTGATGCATTCTAGATTACGAGATGACTCAGATACTGAGGACATATAAAGATATTACATAAGAACAGGATGGATCAGGTGAGTTGGAGTGCGATGGCATACAGATAAAATATAGTTTACTCTAGACGGCTGTAGCAAACTACTAGCTGTAGCTATAACTGGCTGAAGCTAGCTGCTTCAGACTACTCCTGGCTAGTAGTCAGCTTACAGCCTACCTCCATCAAGTGGTGTCCTCTATTAACAATCTGTTCCACACCTCTGCATCTCTTTTTGTACAAATACATGTGGTGTGTTTTGAATACAGAATTAATATCCAGTAATTAGATTACCTGTTGATGTTAATATACATATTTTTTTTATTAAACAACTTATGCACCAGATGGAGCCACACATACTTCAGATCTGGCTTGGAGTAGACAGCTATAGCCTGGCAGTTCCGTTTAGTCGCAGGTAGCATTGCATAGCAGAGCAGAAGTGGTCTAGCTAAGTATAGGTTGAATTTGACAGGGCTCCCTTTTAATGGAACTAACTGTAGCCTATTCATGTTGTTATGCATATCCAATATCTATGAATGCAATAAAGATTGTTAACCTACCTGCTTTTTACTGTAAATTTCTAACAAAAATGCACTGCTAAACATGTTCAACAATTCAGCTAAGTATTCAAGAATTAAATTACATTAAACCCAATACTTTCTTTGTTATGCCTCATAAACAAAAATACAGATGGGACTAAAATTAAGTGGCCTTCAATGATGATCTATTCATTGAAACAGCATAAAATATACATTAAAATTAACCAGAAATACTGCTGTTC
Source organism: Alitta virens (assembly GCA_932294295.1). Classification (NCBI taxonomy): domain Eukaryota; kingdom Metazoa; phylum Annelida; class Polychaeta; order Phyllodocida; family Nereididae; genus Alitta; species Alitta virens. Next base: position 27,591,018 of record OW028575.1, read on the forward strand.
GCAGTCCCCTGGGGGATAACACACAACACTAGTATTTCTTTGTTTCCACTTTACCCATAAATAGAGAGAGCAGCCAGATCACAAAGCACTGGTCATAACTGATTCCATAAATATAATTTTCTCTGGGAAAAAGAAATGGAATCAAATGGCAACAATAATCTGCACAGAAAGCAAATTGAGTAATAACTGAAGAAGGCAGACTTATGCAATGTTACAGTCTGAGGTGATCTGGGGTGATCTGTGCTCGGTGTTCCTAGAAGCACTAATCAAGTTGAGCTTGCTGATCTAGCTTGAGTGGCACACAAAATATGCTTGAATATTACCCAAAACTTTCTTTAATTAGTGTGCAGGTAGTAACATGGCACTCTAGGGAATGCAATTTACAACTAACGATTTGAACAATTTACCATGTGGATCAGCATCTACCAGGGCTAGCACAGGTATCCCGAGGGTTTTCCAAAGTAAACGAACCATCAACCGGGTGTTCACATCGGGAAAGCCCTTGCCCTATAAGTACAAATGCCAAATTAAAACATCGCAGCTTATACTGTTAGTTCATTATTAATGTTTCATTACACAATGTGGCTGCAAGAATTTATATCATATCATGATCCCAAAACCCTAGAATGGCCCAGATGGTATTATTAATTACAAATACCAAAATAGCCTGAAATGCCTTCTACTAAATCACAGTAGCGGATATGGGGGGGGGGGGTTTAGGGGGTTTAAACCCCGCTTGGCCTAGTACATTTAAGATTTAGTGGTCCCTGTATTCTAATTTGTAACCCCCCCCCCTGAAAATATTGTTGGATCCGCCCCTGAATCATGTAGTTGAAGAAATTTGTGCACAATGAACAGTGGTTGAAATCATATAGTATATCATATCATACAGTATTAAAGTACACAAAACAACTTACAGTGATGATAATACAGGGAGACAACTTCTCACATACTCCATCATCCAGCAACTTCTGGTAGGTAGCATCTTTTTCCACCACCAAAATCATCTTTGCAGATGATGCGATATCTTATGTTATGGAAACACATTTTATAAGTTGAGATAAGCTGATAGATAACAAACTGGGGAAAATAAAAACTTTCCAAGAAATTTTGATGTTCCACTTTTCAAATTTGTGAGTGCCATAAATCCTCATCCACTTTGATATCAGCAATTTCATTCAGATTTTTTATTTCTTTTACTTTTTGACGAAAAAAAGGGCAATGTCTGTTTTGGACAGAAGTCAACCAACCAAATACAATATACAATGTTTATAAATATATATATTTATTATACCTCTGCAATGTCTCATGTGATTGACTGAAACAGCGTCACATGATTGCTTTGAAAGTACTAGTGCTCCGGGGCACTATTCATTGAGAATAGTGCCCCGGCGTCCGTCATCAAGAGTGTCGTCGATGCGAAAGGTTGAGGTAGTTGTGCGTGAAGGAGAGGCTGCAGACATCGAAGTTATTTAGTCCTCCATTAAGAACTAAAGACAAGCTGTCATTACATGTATTCAGATCGAAAATATACCATGCGTTTGGATAAATGCATGGAAAACGCATGGTTTCACCTCATTTGATTAGGCAAAAACCATGCGTTTTCCATGTGTTTATCCTTCTCATGGAAAACGCACGTGGCGCATTTGGCCATGTAGGAGAAGGCAGAGAAGAAGGTTCTCCAGCATCATGGCGAACGTCATGATGACCGTCAACCGATTCAAAACTCTTAAAAGTGATCTTATGTAACAGAGATGCAGTCCATCGTTTAGAAGAGATCATACACTTTAATTTGTGCTTTCGGATCAAAAATAAAACAATTATTGACTGGTCACTTCGGGCCCTAGTAAATTTTATTTGACCCTCGGGAGTGATAGTTGCCACTTTATAACGCCGAGGTAAATAGAGGCAACTATCACTCCCTCGAGTCAAATAAAATGTACTAGTGCCCTCGCATCAGCCAATATTTGTATAACATACAAATTATTTTCATCTTTATCTGTATAATAAACGTAACAGTCACATTCTAGTTTTTTTCTTTAGCATGTTAAATAGCTGTCATTTTCGTGGCCAACAGTTTTTTGTAATGACTCTCCATCACTTTGACTATTCCCACTTTCACCTCAGATATCATGTCTGTCTATTCTTTATTTCAACTCTCTGTGCAACTGTATAAGGATACTGGTAATGCCATAAATTTGAGCAGGAACCGGAACACCCTACAATATATATTTATCACTTCCATAATATTCACGCTAAAAATGCAACTTTCTTGTTTACAAACAAACAATTTAAGGGAAACATATGTGTACTCACGCCCTGACAATCATGATAATAACCTGTAGCATCTGTGAACCTGAGGTCCCCACAAACTAATCCTTTGGAAGTAGCAAGCTGAAATTAAGACAAACTCATTAACCAAATCAATACTGACCTAACATCGCCCAGGAACAGATAGAAATGATTCACTATTATTACTTTCACTAAAGTCTAATACACTCTACAAAAAAATTAAAATCCTGCCCAGCAAGCCAAATGGGGTTTTCTTATTTGTCCCCATACCATACCACTTCAGGTTAAAAAAAAAAATATATATATATATATATATTGGAAACACCAAATTTGGTATTAACTATTCAAAATCATAATAAGCATTCAAAACTGTTAAATGGAGTTTCACAAGTGGCTTATCAATCATTAGCTGCTTTTCTGTCCGTTAAAACACCACAGAAAGATACAAACAATGATCACATGACTGTATGGACAATCCTGATTTACTGTGAAAACTACCTGAGGTCCCTCTACCCACCAAGTTTCGTCCCACTCAGTACAATTTTGAGAAAACTGCCTTGTAACTGAATGAGAGCCACACACGGCTAGAAAGAAGTCAACATCCTTGCATGCATTTTTCTTTGATTTTCTTATCATGAGAAACACTGAGATGCCAAACACCAAATAACAAATAAATAACAACTGCCTGTTAAGTGGTAACTGGGGTGAATCTTCACTCCAAAATAACTAATTTGTTACTTAAAATTATAAAAAAAAACAATTATTTTGTGACTTATAGGAAAGCTGTGGCCTTACGACATTGAGATTCCACCTGGGAACCTGCAACATGCAAGCGATGTTGTCAATGATGCTGTCCAGGTATCCTTGTGTACCGTATAATGCAACATCTTGATAGTAAAGATCTCTAAAAAGACATAAATATTAACCTCACTAAAGCGAATAAATACTGCTTGTCTTTATGCAATTTGTCTCCCACATTTTTCTTTTTTGTGAATTTGAATTGAACCAATGTTGATAAAAATAAATAAAACAATTTACCTTTTCGTACACAATTTATCAGTTTGCACGAGCTCGTAGATTTTGCCCAGAAGTCTCATAGTAACAGCTGAAATGAAACAAATATAAAATATTTAATAAGGAAAACACATCAAATTTTGTTATTGTCATATTGACAGCTTGTATATAGTCGATAAAGTTTCCATGTAAAATTGTGATGATAAAAGTGTTGTAATTATGAAGAATATAATTGTTTTAATTAAGAAGAATTGTATCCATGGCTTACCAAATTTGTTCACGGAGAGCAGATTATCAAATTTTACTGAGGTCACAGACGTGTTATCTACCATTTCAAGTCCAACACCAGGCTGGTAACTGAAATTACCAGAAATCAAGAATATTATATTTAGCACCAAATGCAAAAATATCTTGCATCCATCATTGAATAAGACAGGTTCAATGTAAATTGCTATGATAACTGCACAAGTAATGTATTTGAAGGAAAATGAGAGATTTACCGCACATTGTCCCATGCATTTCTGTTCGCATAGGTCAAAACAGGAGACTCTCCAGCACAAATTGACTGCACAACTTTCGTCATAACATCTTCAATTTTCTTGAGGACTTCATTTCTATGAATATAATTAATCCTATTTAGTATTACTTCTGGATTTGTATAGTGAGGTATACCTGTTTCACCTCTGAGGTCATAGCCAATAATATGACCTACAGGCATAAAAACTTGCACCAGCAGCTACTGTTACCTCTTTTGTTGTTACCCGCAATTCTTCGTTGCCAATTTTTGGAAATTACATTTATTGAGTGGGTGGATTAGGGCTTTACGTCCGGATTTCTGCACATGTCTATTGGGCTAATCAGGACAGGCAGGACCATATGGCAATGAGATGAAGGATGAACAGCCATCCAACTGAGCTGCTTAGGCTCGACCAGGAATGGTATCTGGGACCCAGTGGTTTCATACATGTAGTTATGTAGATGAGCCGATTTGCTTTCAAAAACTTTCGCAGTAGTTTTATTTCCCAAGCACAAGTAAAGGGTGTTTAAATCACATTTCTAAAACTGGACACACTAACTAGCCTGAGACAGTTTTAATCTTGATAGGCAAAAAATCCGTCCTCGGCGCCATTTTTGTGAATAATGCATTCTTGGAGGATTATAAAATGAAAATGAGGGTTACTTCATAAACTAGCTGCGGCCCTTAAATTGTTGTGATGTCATCAGAATCTATTCTCCCATAATTCTCAGTGCAAATTAGCGATGAACTTGAATTTCATTGATCAAAATTAGCATTTTCGTAGCTTTTAGAGAACAAGTAACAATTATCGTCTCATTGCCTTTGTATCTGTTAAAAAAACAAGGCTATGAAGCCCTTTAGCGTGGACAGGAAAGGTCAGTGTAATTTTGCTGCATTGCGACGTCATTATTTTATTTTGACTGCAAAAGTTTTTAGTGGCCAATGACGCCAATCGGTCCATCCTCCACAAAGGATAGATACTCCATCTGGTGATGATGTATGATTGCAGCAGGTAGAGGACAGAACTCTCAACAGAGGTCCAAGAATTGGTACATCAAAAAGACCTATGCCCAAAACTTTAAAAGGAGATGGCACTTCTATACTTTTTCTTTGGCGTATGGCATGAATGTACTTTAATTTGAAGCAAAGCTTTCACCCGTCTCTCATGGCCTGACTTGTTCCCGTCTCAAGTAAGTAGACAGGTCCGGTTTCTCGAAAGGCGGCGCTACGATCCGGTGAAAAGTAACCGATTTGCCGCTCCCCCACAATTGGAGAGGGAAATGTCTACGCGCGTCGTCTGCACTTGAAGTAGTGCCATTCATATATGCACATTTTTTTTATTGCAAGAAGCCACTCACTGGAAAAATGGTGCAGATGTTTTCTCTTCCCCAAACTATATCAACGTGACAAAATTTCACAATTTGAGAACAAATTCTACCAGCTGCGTGACGTACTACTTTCGTGAATGTCACTGAACACATTGAACTAGAAGAGTGGAATGGACGAAGCCTATTGGTTACCATTGTCTGTGACGTGCGCCGCAAGGCGCCATTGCTATGTGTTGATCGTGGACGTCAACAAACACACGTGCATAGCTGGAAAACAGTGACCTAATCATACATAAAACGGCCTAGCTCCGTTAATAATAGAGCTACAATTATGTTATACCTATTGCCAGAACCGTCTTGACCTGGGGAAGCAATTGGTTCAAGTAACAAGATCATATGTACAATATAATGAAAAAAAAACGGGCACTTTAGGTTGCGTCGGCAATGGTGAAAACTGCTTTTTGACTGTTATAAATTTGCTGACAACCCCAATACTTAAATGATTATGATATTTCAAATCTGATATATATTTAGCAACAAAATACTATGTCTATGGTTAAGTGAAAGTATTCCACAGGTTCAGCTAAATCACGTGGGTATTTTATTTTCTACACTCAATTGTCATTTTTAAATTTTAGCTTATTATTGGACATATAATATTATGTCAAGCTTAATTAAAATATTGGACATATATATATGATTGTAATTTCTCAAAGTCATGAGTACACTAGCTATTATAAACATACTGATGTTATTTTCGATTCATTAATTTAATTAAGATGGTTAACACTTATCAGCTGGTGTCTATTCTAAGCCACAATAAATTTGGATGGTTACCTTGGTTTTCATTATTTATTGTTTATTGTGTGCAGGAAAGCTGGACAAGTGGCACAAGGTGGTCGCATCATATTATGATGGTCAAATAAACGTTTCTCTCTTTTTCTCTCTATGATGCGCTCACATCGCCTAAATAAAACCACCAGTGAGTCTTATTCAATTTTTAGTTTTGCGGATCCATCTACATGATGTGAAATGTGACAAAATATAAGGTGATAGTAGAGATCAAAATGTTATTTCATTATTTTTTATGTAACCTTTGAATTTTCGAAAGACTGATCTTTAAAATTTTACCCTGAGAAGATATGCGAGAAGCTAAAGAGATCAAATACCCTTATCAACATTTATTCAAGAGACTGTCCAAAAGGTGCTTGAATGGTACCAAAAGTGCCCCCATCCCCCAGTTCCACTGATCAAAATTAAAATTGCAACTTACACAACCATAAAATTGCTGTGGGCAGGGCCTTGTCATAGGGCAACGCAAGCAAGGCACCTAAAGACCCCGCACATCGGTAATATTAGGCCATGCTTATAATTGAAAAGCAAAAAGGAGGCAAATTAGGCCATGCTTTGGGCCCCGCAAGTTATATGACCGGCCCTGGCTATGGGATACAGCATGTGTGGCATGTGCTGTGTTTAGGACTCGATCGTCAGCGTGTGGGGCACAACACATGGATCACTTTTGTAACCTGCTTTAAAAAGTCACAGAATATAATTGTAAGGGCCATTTGTAGTCCTTTTTTTTTGTATGGTGCCTATCAGAGCAGTGCCCATGCAATTCATTAACTGCAGTTTTTGCGTTGCCCCAGGACTGATCCCGGCTGAAATTTTGAGGCCAATATAGGGATAAGTGGAGGTTTCTATTTTTTGAGCAGCCTGTTTTTTACATTACTGCATGTCGATGTGTTATCCAAGTGACACATCAAATATATATATATATCTGCTTGGCTGCCCTTAGGACTAGAAAGTCAGGGCTCAAAGCAACTGGTAATTTTTTCCTGCATAATACGCTTAATTTACACCTTTTTTAAATTAACTTTTTAAATGGGTAGGTGTCTTCAATGCCTTATAGCATCCCAATAATAAGTACAAATTGAGTGGTATGTTTCATGTCCCTTTTTTTAATGAATATGTTCAGTTTCATTCAAATACAAATTGACAGAGATCTCTGTAATAAGTGAAGTTATAATTCATTAGCACACATTGACAAGTAAACTAGGTATCCTTCCATTTTACTTATAGACATCAATGACAGTGAGAATATAGTAGAAATTTGCTTGACAATATCAAACTTTAAGGTCAAATTTGTCGAATGCAATACAACAATACAACAAGAAATATATATATGAGCCAGCCAAAAAAGAAAGGAAGGCAAATCATTGATAATTTATGAATGACCTAATCGATATCACCTGGATTGCAATGATTTGAAAATCTTAATATGACAATCTTACCTTAGTACATTATTTCATTTATCAATACAGTAAAATTGCGTTTTTCTATAAAATCACCAAGTGTATTTTTCTACAGTTTTGGCAGAAATGTCATAGCAGCTTACACTCTAGCATTATATCATATCAGCATTTCGATAGTAAAGTAAATTACATCTTGTCTGTCAAACTCAAGCCTATTCTATATGTCCACATCAACTACATGTATATAATGCCGCTATGCTAATTGCTAAATTACTAGTTATCTGTTGATTCATTTCTATATTTTACATTTGTAAATGATAATTGCATCAAACAAATCTTCAGTGTTTCTTCAGTGAGAAAAGAGTCTACAAGTGGGAAGCATAATGTCATTATTGTCCCTTAAACAACACCAACTTTGTACATTTCTGTCGGATCTTCTTTCCTTGAAGTTTCATGTTGTGAAGGCGTACAATATGATGGAACCTAAGATTAAAGTAAGTTTTCACTAGCAGACGAACCAGGTCATAATAGTGATTGTTTATTCCAACAGTAGTTGATCTAGCATGATCATCCATTTCAAACGCATTGCATCCCATCTGAGAAAGAACTGCACTCTCCAATTTCAGCTGTGAGCACGACCTGTTAATGTTTTGAATGTTGGTAATCTGTCTCAATTTCCTTTCGGCACATAGTAAGATGTCAATGACACTTGCTGCTGGTTTTATCAAACCCCCACAATTCTTTGCATTCAGCAGGGTAAATGCAGCTTGGTGTTCTGTTGATGCTGTTGTAGTCACCAGCTGTTCACGACACACATCACACAGGAGCTTTTCCATGACTTTCTTGACAACCCATCCTGAAGATATATAGAGCAGTATTGGATTAGATTCTACTTCATTTTACTTATAGACATCAATGACAGTGAGAATATAGTAGTATACTCAGTAGATATTTTATTGACAATATCAAACTTTTAAGATTGATTTCAAAGTGGATGGACAACACTGCGTGACAGAATACACGCTGTACTAACGCAACGCCTCAAGGGTAGAGGAACGTCACTTTAGGCGTTTTTGCATAACAGGGCAGGAAGAACGTATACAAACAAACAAATAAATAGGCAATGAATTTGTTAAACTAAATTACTACTAATATGAAAAATTATGTTGGAGGAAAAAATGCTGGAATAATGCCAGTACATAATGCAAGCTAATGTAAGTACATAATATCAGTACCCCATGATAATATGTATAATTACCTGCGATGTAAACGACTACGTTCTCTACCAGGGGACTCAACTGGCCATGAAATTCTGCTGGTGGTGTTTCAAGGTCAAGGTCTTGTCCAGGTTCAACAATGTCATTGTCCAATCTGAAGTTGGTAGGGGGTAGGTAGGTGGAAGTAGCGGCACTGGTGATGTTAAATTCCTCCAAGGCAGATACGTTTGCAGAAGGTGACACTGCAAGAGCGCCGGATCTAGCCAAGAGTCTTCTGAAGATATATTTGAAGTGGAGTGCTGTAGGGTTATTGCTCCATCCACCTGAAATTAATACAATTATGAACACCAGATTTAAACTAAAAATTATGGCTAGTAAAAATCAAAGTTTCAAAATTATATTTGTTTTTAGCAAAATAACATTAGCTTGACATACCACACTGCCTCACAGCGCTGAAGAACAGCTCCAGATGGTCTTGGCTTAATTTGTAAGTCAGAAGATACTTGAAATTATCCTGTGACTGGTGGAGGTCCTGGAGTAGTCCTTCTAGACTGACGATTGCCGAGCACAGACCCATAACACAGGTACCCCTGTAAACATATGGAAAAGTTTAAGCTATTTTTTTAGTTTTGTTTTTAAAGTCTCCACAATAGTAATAGCTGTGGCCAAAAACTTTCAGACACTTGCTATAGATGGTACCTATGGTGCTTTTTTTACCTAGCATCATAGGTTTTATAACCATTGGCCAGGTATATGACCTTGGGTGTTGTGAGGTCAAGCACCTTAGTCTTATGACCATGATAACTTAAGGTCTACTAAATTCAATATAAACCCTAACAAAAATAAAAGTGCAATAAAGTTGAAAACCAGACCAAATTCTTGATATGGGCAATGTCTTACCTGGGCGATTTGTGCAATGGTTTCCCATCAACTGTACGGAGCGTAATTAGAAAGTTCTTCGTCTCATTGAGGAATTGTTTAACCTCCTGCCATTCATTCAGATAAATGGGCTTCTTTGTACCAGCTGCACATGTAGACCTACTGTTGAGTGTGTCAAACAGCCTATCAATTCTCTGCAAAATTACATGTAATCAATATTAATAATGAGAATAGATATTCTTTCAATACAGATTACTTTCATTAGATGGTTTACACCAATAGAAGTGCCATAAAATTAAATCATTATTGACATGGAACAAATAATCACCTTGATAAATTCAATAGTGGGACCGCTGTACGAAAACTGTTTCATACCAAGGTCTCTCAGAGTTTGTAGTGCTGCAGCAACGGATGCAGAAAGTGCTTGAACAGCTAAGGCTACCTTCATTTTCTGAGAGTGAAAGTCGATGTGGGCATTTCCAAGTTTGTTGGCCAAACGTAAGCCAAGTTGTTGTTGGGTTTCATGCAAATCAGATATGAGCTGCCAGGATATCTGTCCATCCAATGACCATATGTGTCTCAGCGCTTGCAGAGTGTTCCGTACCAGTTTAATCATGTGACATGTGTCAAACATCACATACGTCTGATAGTCAGCACCTTCTATCTGAAAAGAAGGTTTGAAGTGTGCTATGTCATCAAGAGAGAGATTGCACCCGAACTTCTTGCACATTGCCTTGTTGGTGGCGTGGCCGTCCATGGTTACAACTCGCACACAAAAGCCAAGTTCCTGAAGCTTACTTAAACAATGCGTCACAAGTTCAGTTTGTACTTCCACAGGCAAGCTTCGTGTGAAGAAGTAAGCGATTGGGGCCTTCCAATGACCTTTCAACCCCACGAGCATGAACACCAAGACCTCTTTTGCTTCACAATCCAACTCGTCCCCATTCCCAAGGTCCACATACCCGGTGAATTTCTGTTTGTGGGTGTCATAATCTATCTGCTGTTTAATTGCCATGGCATCCAGCAACAAGCAGCAACTGAAAAGAAAATTTATAGTATGTGTCATATTTTATGCTGCTAATAGAGGGCAATCCACTTTGGGAAAGTTTAATCAGAAATAATTACATGCTTTGTACAATAAATTTAATATCCAGTCACTAATTTGTCAGAATAGCCTGCTATTACATCTACCTTATATTTACCTTAGTATGTTTCGAAATAATACATCTTGCTCCCAAAAAATGTGCCAATCCTGCTGCTACAACTTGAACAAAACTTCTCAAACAAAACTCCGAAAAAGAAACTGATAAATGAATTAAATGATGTAATTTGTTACTAGACCAAAAGGCAACAAGATATTTACTTTCTATAGTCGGAAGGGTTTTCCTTCAATTTCTGAGCCAGACTGTCCAGCATGCATAGGTTGAGACCAGGCTCAGCATCAATTCTCTCCAGCCACCTGTTAATTATATTTTGTTAATGTTACGAGATCGAAACATTAAATCTTGTCACAATCCCCTATTTTTGTAATAATATGCATAGTCTTAAATTTTATTTAGTGAATTTTCAAGTTTAAGAACTGTACCTTCGCAATGTTCTTGGTTCTGGAAGATTTATTTTGACTATATCCCGCAGATATCGATATGCCTTGCTTGAGTATAAATGAAGCGTAAGTGCAAAATTGCGCTGGTCCTCTGTATAGTTGGAAGACTTTTTCAGCAGTTCACAAGGAATATCTAGAAAATAAAATAACACTTTGTTACAAGGTATATTGGTATGGGAAGTAGAATATAACTGCAAATAGTTAAGAAGATATAAATAAATAAAAAATTAAATTAAATGTCATGTTAAAATGCTTTCATAATATCAAATGTCACATCTTAAATTGTAAAATCTAGTATTTGCAAGATCTTACCAGAATTCATTATTTGTCCTACTTTTTATCAATCATGTACAAAGTTTTTAGTTATTAAAATTTGCTTATCACTATCTGTATAACACAAAAACATTTAAGACATCAAACTAAGTATTTGAAATGTATACCTGCATATGAAGATAGCTTCATTTCTAGCTCTTCATTGATCAAACTAGATTCTGAGAGTTGCTGGATGAGATCTTTGCAGGTGTGTTTGGCACGATTTTCCCGAACTTTCGCATTCCGAAGCTGTTTTTTGAGAGCTTTATTTTCCTCTTCCACTAGCAGTAACCTGTCATCATCATCTTGATGTGTGAAGTAAACATGGTCAAGCTAAAACAAAAGTATGTTGAACCTAAAGTAATGATCATACTTAGACCAACAAAAAAAAAAAACTTCTTGAGAAAATTATGCATTTATCTGACGTATAGTTATTACATACTCGTGAATTTGGATCTTCACTTTGAGCTTCCACAGCTTCAAGGGCTTGCAAACTCGTTCTTGATAGTCTTTGCTGGGTAATCTTTGGCTGAAAACAATGCATTGTATAAATTTACAAATATAATACACCCATACAAACTTTTTATAAGGTATTAGATAACATGCATGTAGAACTTACAATGCAGACAGAATACGATGTATTATAGGCACATCTTACGCCTCCAGGTATTACCACACAAGTAAATCAGTTGACATTTGATATTGTGATATACATGCATTTGTACCTGCAAGTGCTTTGGGAGCTCAAAAATTGTCGGAAATGCCCCTTCTTTAAGTCGGGCCCTTTGAAGGGTTCTATTAATTTGTTGCTCTTCGAAATGCAGACTGCATATTCTGGAGCCTGCCGTGGGATCGCAGTCTCGCCTACAGTTCCTGGCCCAGGTTTCGAACAGTTCCATGTTTTTTACTTTGTCTGGAAATCTAAAACACAACCACATATATACATATTGTGAAAATATTGGATTTCAATTTACTTCACTATTTCATAATATTTGTTATAAGTTTAATTTTGAATGGGAGGACACTTTTAATCACAGTGGGCAAAGCCAAAGCACAATATCCAATAATGTAAAGTCATTGTGACGTGCTGACCAAAAAAAAATTATTATAATATGTTGTAAATACACATTGGAGATGTTTTAAAACTTGGACAGGCACCAAATTGGTATATATATAGGTAAACAGGTGGATTCGTCACTGCGCGATTCGCCCCCATAAAAATTGGACGGTTTGTCACTGGAATGTGGTCAATTCGTTACCCGAAAAGGGTCGTTTCATCACTGGTAGTGACAAAAAATAAAAATGGTCTATTATCATTATATTGGTGACAAACAGACCGGTTTCAGATGACGAACCGACTTTTTTCGAGTGACGAATGGACCCGTTTTGGCGGGTACGAATTTCGTATTTGGCTAAGTCATTAACATGATTAATGGCCTATATAGCATGGACAAGTATTTTGTTATATAGATATATACCTACATGGTGTATGCCATTGTGTGAAGCTAGGCCAAAGCCAATCTTTTCATGAAGGCAATAATATTTTTTTCCTAAGTTCGCAAGGTCAAGTAACCTCGAAAATATATGAACAAAACCTACTTGTGGAAGGTAATTCCTTCTGCCTTCGTCATACTGTTCCTGTATGATGTACAGTTGATGGCAAAACACTCCGTTCCACTTGTTTCCAGTCTTTTTTTCTTTGGTTCCTGGCCATGATACCGGTGGTCGTCTGCACACGCCATTTGGCTGTTCTGCCCTGCATCAACACATAGCAATGGCGTCGATCTGGCACGTCACAAGTCACGTGACTTCCATTCCACGTATTCTAGTTCAATGACTGAACAAGCTTAACGGCGTTCAACGCTTATTCAACGATCCTTTTTTTTACCTTATCCCTTGATGCTTTGCGTGAGTTATTAGACCATCTTTCGGTTAGAAATTAGAGACAGAGACCGTAATCGCCAGACCCAACCTGAGTATCTTCAGGAAACCAAACCTTCATTTGGAGGCCCCAAAGGCAAAGTTTTTAAAAAAATTTATTACTTTTTTTTTTGGTTCTTAAGTCACCTTGTTTGTCCACAGCCGGAACGGTCATAACTTCGTGTTGTTTCTGCTGCTTGAAGACGTTGCAGAGCAACTTCTTGACGAAGAGACTGTGTAAGATCATCTATTGCAGACCAAAACGAATTTTGATGTTTGGAAAAATTTCGTCTGCTTTCCGCCATGACACAGGAAATGACGTTTTCTCGGTAGAGGCGCCACTTGTGCCTTGAGCTCGGTTCGCTGGGGGCGCTGCGACTAGCTGACGCAGTACGCAGGTAGGGGCTGCCATTAGCCGGGAGGGATTCCTCCCGGTAGCGTGCGTGCGCATCCTAGGCTTAAGCATTGAAAACGCGTGGACCGGAACGTGTTCCCCAGTCTAAAAATAGCACAGCCAATCAAAATTCAGTGCTTGGCCAATCAGCCATGGGAGATTGACAGCACCGACCTGCCTAACGCGTTTACGCTTAGGCAGGTCCCAGCCAATGAGCTCGGAAGTTCGCCGTAAGGGGTAATATCAGTATATTTTTTGTGTGTGTGCATCTTTTGGCGAAAAAAAAATACCAGAAGGAATTCCGATAGCTGAGAATCAGTGGCACTCTAGATACATGGGTGGACAATAACAGAATATCCGGGTTTAGTGCAGTATAGCGGACCCAAATTTATGCCCTTATTTGGCACCCATTAAAAATTAAAATTTATCAAAAATTTCACAAGTTTGAAGTTCTAGCACAATAATATGTAGCTGTCAATGACAGGAGTGAGCGAAGCTATATTATATTTATGTCTTAAAGTTACTGTGTCTCCAGATTTAGCACATTCAAGTAATTATATATATACAAATTCTGCTTTCTTGTCTTTTGATATTTTTTACCATTACACATGGCCACTTTTGCACAACAATTTAGTCTTAATTTACAATAAATAATTTAAGTATTAGTTTTTCAGGCCATCATACCCAGTGTGTTTCCAATGTTTTAGTCTGGATTTTCAATGTAAGATTTATTTTTAGTAATAATGTCTGATGAAATCATTAGTTAACAATATTTCTGGTGGGGAATTTTGCATCCAACAGAAATATTGGCCCATTAGTTATTCTCAACTATTAATTGGACTTCATGTAGGTTTTTAAATTTTCAAAATCGGACAATAGATAACAATTTTAGAGGCAAAAGAAGTCAGATAATTGTAATGCGTTTCTCAGCCGCCAGGGGCGCTGCGATCGCTTACAACTGCCCCCTGGTGTGATAAAACGTCATCGCAACAATGTCGTTGGCGCGAGCGTGATCGATTCAAGATGATTTGTTATTCTTATCTGGTGAGTTCCCCTTCTAAATAAACGCTATTTCTAGTCACAGTTAGAATTTTTACAGTTAGAGAAACAAGTGTTCTCCAAGTTTCAAGCTGGATGTGTATTCATTACGAAATTATGGACATCGCAACTTTTGAACCGACGACGTTGTTATGACATGATGACGTAGTCTCGTTCTGGACCATTTGGCAAAAAAAAACGATAATAAGTTGATCTTCCATAGGATTACATGTATTTTTGAACAGCGATAATAGGTGAAATCAATTTTTTAACCAGTTCCGGTTGGCTTGTCCACTGTGTAGCCTATCGTCTACGGGAAGTGAGCTGTGCTCGCCGCCTACGGCGGCGGAGCTTCGCTCATATTATTTGTAATGCATCTTACGGCATATGACATCAGTGTAAAAATTGTGTGCGCCCATATACACACTGCAGTGCCTGGTTAATAATACCATGGCTAGCAGAATCATCAGAAAGCACAGTCTTCAAGAAAAATCTACTACATCATATTTCATTCTTTTATTACAATATTACGTTATACACAATGCACAGAGGCATCAATTAATGCAACATGTTCACAAATACAACAGAAAAAAATAGTTACAGTATCTGATCTATTAAACAATAAATTGAAAAAGCACTGCTTTTGTTTTGTTTACAACCATTTATCTCACATATGCAATGGCAGTACCAACAAATCATACTTGGATCTCTAAGCAAAACTAAACACTTTAATATTATGCAAGATGTTGCCCATTCAATAATGCAATCTATTTCTATCTTTTTCAACAAAATTCCACCCATTTCCTTGAATATTAAACTATTTCTTTCATGTGCATGTAATGAACAATAATTTGTTAGCATGCTGTATATAACCACTTCTTTGAACTAAGTGATGTGAAACTTATTCACATACATTATTTTCATACAATGAATTTCAGGATCAATGTCCCACTAACACATGGCACTCTAAATATTGACTGAATATTCTCTTCACTCTAAGAAATGGTCCACAGCTTCCAATTCCCAAAAAAAAATATTTCATCAGAATCAACTTCACATTCACACTTAAATATCTGCTTTAATTCTAAGGCTTTAATGCCAATTTCCCAAGCACAAAATTAACACTTCCACTTAATTCACACGCCAAGCATTCTCTCAGTTACACAAATATATTAAAACTTCATAATGAACTATGCTTTTGAAAGAAAAAATATATATGGTAACACATTATTAAGCTATTTTTCACATCCTTAACGCAATTTAGCAGCTAATTATCAATGATAAATAAGATAACATGTTATCAAAGATCCCACTTATATGATCTTTGAGGCAATTCTGATCAGAACACAACTTAGCATAATCAATATTGGCATTATTTTGCACAGCATATAATAACGGGTCTAATTCCCCTTCTGAATTATTTTCGGACACTGTTCTGAATTTGGAGTTAATTTTCCAGGTTGTTTTGGTCACATTTAACAAACAAATAAATGTTTTGACAAATTCATATTCCGATATCTTAACAACAGTGGGAAATAATGCCATACATTAAAAAGGTCAATAGTATTGCATGCACTGAGCCACATAACTTATAAGAAGTACACGTATCAATCCTGAAATTGATCTATTTACTGGCCATCTATGAGAATGGTTAATTAAGACATCTCACATTTTCAAAAACTGAAAAAATGTTGGTTAGTAATAAGTAAGAAAATAAGAAGAAGAAAAAAAAACCAGTAATCTGCCATTACAGCCAATATGCCAGGCTAGCTATGATAATAATTACAACATAATATAAGTAACAAGAAATTGATAAAAATGTAAGAAATGTTAAAATTCTGTACATTTAACATCAGATTAAACAACCAACAATATTTATACTGAAATGTTATTCAAAAGATCAAATTTCACAACATTGTACTGAAAAATCTATAAACACATTTATCAAAAACATTTTCTCCAGACCATACTTGCAACAGGTGTCATGGATGACCACAAAGAGCCAAATACTGAATTGCACCGGAAATTCTCTGCAGTCTCCATGAGAGCTATCATAAGTATATCTATTTGGGTAACATTTTTGAGAATGTGGCAAAACAAATAAGATGAATCTACCAGATAATATATGTGTGAATGAAGGCAGCATGCCTGTAACGAATGAAGGAAATGAAAGTATGTAACTGGCAATGATTTGCAGAAATGTATATCGCTTCAGGAAGGCAATTCTTTTTTGATTTCAAGCCTCTACTTGGCTTCTTGTATAAAGCTATCGCATTTGCATTCATAGGCCAAAGGACACTGCTCCGGCTAACAATAATTATGTTCTAATATCCTTATAACTTGGTTTTATCAATCAATCTAACATTATCGAGAAGACAAGAAGGATGCAACATAATCGCAAACAGTCTACCCTCTATGCCCATACTGAACGAACAGTCATGTCATTTCAACATTGTGATGTAATGTTTTCTAAGGCAAGCTTATAAAATGCAAACAAATAATAATCACCTCTCAGTATGGAATGGCTGCTTAAATTAATCAATTGTAAGAAAACTAGCAAATTACGGTTTTGTACACAGTCAAAGATGACACAACATATCGCAATTTACAGCAATAGTCACAAAAAAACAACTGCAGGGTATGATACAGCAAACAAGCATGCTATTAACAACAGTTAGGCCAACTTTGAGAGAGTCAGTTACAAATTTCCTTTGTTAGTTTGGATGGTGATGAGGCAGTCAGACAGGAAGATTTTCTGCAGAGACGAAAAGAAGTGCACCATCACAGCTTACGCATTGTGTGATTATCCGATTTTAAGCCAGTTGGTGCAACATAATTGAATTTCAGGATCAGGAAAGGTTTCATAACTATGCAGGCAATGTTGACGATGGTGACTAATATTACAATCAAAACAACATTAAATTGTTTCAATGACGGCCTCCCCTCTGTAGGTTATATTTAAGTCCCTTATGGCCCCTTTGTTAAATGCCATACATGCTGACATAAAGCACTGTTTCCCTATTACACCAGAACTTGTTAGAGCAGTGATGATGACTTGTGCGACAGACAGAGACACCATAGAAGGCCAGCAATGATCCCATCATTTTGTTCCCAAATGAGGAGGAGGAGAAGAAGGAGGTTCCTTGCAAGCAGTTGCCACTCAACTACAGAAGAAGTGATGTCACCATGGTCAAGGCAAAAGGCTTGAGGGAGAGAGGCTGACTTGGCAATACTATCCACCTGCATCAATATATCATATTCCACCTGAAATATTAACAGAACAATTGATATTCAACACTGAAGTCAACCACATAGGTCTATAACAATTGTCACTAATGTTACACATATTAAAAAATAAGCCTACCTGTTATCAGCATCAAATTCGAAGTTCACATTTAAAATTTTCGTTAGTGGCAGCAAACCTCTAAGCTTGCTTATAAAAAATTTCTGTTAAAAAAAAAAAAAACCCCCGCACACTGACCTTACGGACGTCCCTTCAGCCGGTCCTTCAGATTGACAGTTTCCTGAAATATCAATTCCTTCAGCCGTTCCTTGGGCAAGTCATCCAGTTCGGTTTCAAAGGTGAATGGCTCTTCCGCCACAGGCTAAAAGCAAACGTGATCACAATCAGGCTCAGTTAAACTAAATGGCAACAACACCATACTACCACACGATGGAGCAGAGAGAGAGGAGAACAACCAGCATGAGTTTAAAATGCTAATCTTCTTGTCATCTGACAGACTCACCTCATCTTGGGGATCATAGTATTGTTCGAGGTATGGGTGAGCAAGAGCTTCTTCCACTGTGATGCGCTTTTGAGGGTTGAAGGTAAGCATTCTGTCCAGAAGGTCCAATGCTGCAATAATATCAAACAGCAATGTTAAGAACTTGTCACTTGCATCATCGCAATTAATTGGCTGTCTCTGAGAAAACTATGCAGATTCCCATTATACCTTGTACACTTACTCCTCAAATACGTTGATAAGTGGGGTATTACATTTTTGCCAAAAAAAGTTTTTGGGACTAAAATTGGACTTAGAAAATCCAGACTTAAAACCCACTGAAAAACTTCTCACATTAGGTTAAATGTTATAATGTAACATTTTGAGCCAACAGCTCTCCGAGTCCCAATAATATTGAAGATTTGACCATACATTTCTATAAGAGCCCAAAAACTCATAAAATCTTCAATGATTACCGTGGCTAGAGCATTAGTTATGAGAATATATTACAATCCTCAGTCATGAATCTTATTTTGAATAAATTTGCCTGCTGCTAGAATAATTGGTCTAAAGTATAAGGCACTTCACTGTGAATCCAGGCCTCCTGAAATGAGGTACATTTTCCTCATAGGAATGCATTACATGTAATGCGTGGCATTTCAGCCTTGAAACATGAACATGTTTTCCAAAAATGAGTATATCAAATGAACCCAACATATGCACAAATAAGCCTAGTTTCATGCTCCTCATGGTTTGCTCAGCCAGTTAACAGCACTCCCCGGACATTTCATATCGAATATCTGCTAATTAGGGGATAACATCATGCGCAGAATAACTCACCTTTCCTATCAGCATTAGGATACAGCTGCACCCATGGGACTTTGGGTTTGTAGGGCAAGGACTGTAAGTACCCACGTGCCTGGAATAAGACAAGCAATTTCATAACACCATACAATCATCAATGGCCATCTCTCTAACAATTGCAAATGAGTAGCTAGCTATACAGTACAAAGCATGTTCATAATGAGCTCTCTTAAATCACAGCAGTGTAATAAGATGGAAAAAGTGCAGTATAGCGCACCCAGATTTATGACCATATTTAGCGAGCCTCGTTGCCAAGCATATGACGTCAAATGCTTGAATTAAATGTTATTGTGTATGACGGCACAAACAAATGTCAGCGGTTTTTTTTTCACAGCAAGAGCGCAGTTAATTTTTTCTTCTCTTGGGGACAGCAAACCCCCGCTACTCAACATCAAATTTTTTTCTAATTGTGCTGGAACTTAAAACTTAAAAAATAAATTATATATTTTATTGATGCCAAATATGGGCATAAATTTGGGTCCGCTATACTGCACTAAACCCAATAAGATAACAGCCAGGCAAACTGACAAGTATGTATACACGGACAGACATGTAAAGCATACCTTCTCATTTATGATACAGTTGAGATCCTCAGTGCTTGGAGAGCCTTGAATGCCAAGTATATGATTCAACTGGTCAAGATCTTTCAAAAGTCAAGGAAATATTGATTTAAATAATTTTAAAAAGCCCATATTTAGAGACTGGCAGAGTTTATATAACTGACTCAACACTAGTGATGGGACGACGATATGATTATACTCGATCATCAGTCACTTAATAATAAACTCGCGACGATCGATTGAATGCTTTGGGTCCGATTTTCATCAGTTCCGATGTATGAGTTAATTAAATTCAGATTAAGGTTGAAAATAAAGCATTCTATTGATTCTTATTAACAGTTGTTAAGGATACAGTGTTTGCCTGGGAAAAGAGGCCTATTGCTTAGCATCTCAGCTAAGATGCATCCCACAGACCACACATCAATGGACTTCGTGTAGCCCTTTGAGTTCAGCATGATCTCTGGAGCACGGTACCAACGTGTTGCCACATATTCTGTCAAAAACCCAGTGTGGTCATGTTCAGGGTCAGCCACTCTTGCAAGTCCGAAGTCACAGATCTGCAAGCATACGAAGAAATCAATACATTTGTGCACCAACATCATGACACTGAATTTATCAATGGCAAAAATACTCCAAAAAAATTTAAAAGAGGTTGATTCTAAAGTAGGACATTCTATCAATCTGAACTTTCAGATATCAAGGCCAAAAATTTCATAAAAATCTTTCATCTAACCAGTAACCAATACGAAAATTGTACATTCTAGCTGCTATATTGGCAGGAATAGTGGTTTGTCACAGAAGGTTCTCTGTATTCCACCAGGTGGCTACGACAGAATAGTGCAATTCTATTGGCTGAAAAAGTGCCTGCCCTTAACTCTGGTTGGCTGAAGCAAAGTGCATCCTAGCAGCAGTTTTTTTTTTGTCATTTTAATGTTTATCTTATCATTAGTTGATTTCTGTTATTGCCAAGAGAAAATTATATTGATGTAATCAGTAGATATGACCTATGATGTCTGAAAAGTAAAATGAGTATTAAGAGGAAAGACTTATGCCTTGCTAAATTCAGGGCTGCTAAATGAAAAGATTCCATTAGCAAACCTGTAAATAATTTTTGACACAACAATAAAAAATTCCTACCTTCAGATCACATGTGGTGTTAAGTAGGAGGTTGCTGGGTTTGAGGTCACGGTGAAGGACGTTGGCAGAATGGATGTACTTCAATCCTCTGAGGATTTGGTACAAGAAGTAGCACACGTGGTCATTACTTAGTTTTTGTGTCTTCAGCAGTTTGTACATATCTGTCTCCATGAGGCACTGTACTATGTAACTGGCACAATGTCAAGGAATAAAGCAGTCTTATCAACTGCATTAAACGTTAGCAAATATCAATCCATTATATACATCGATACGCACATATTTTTCGAATAATTATATTAAAATATTTCCATGGCGACCAAACACAAGCCAACGAATAAACCATAATTCTGAGCTACAATTTCAGGTTATCATATCATGCATATGGTTATAAACTTTGCCTTGTGTATATATTATGGATATAGCATGTAAATTGTACAAGAATGGTACGCATTGATAGCAAGCATTTTCAGAGATAATTACATGAAATGCAAAGATTTTCAATACAGCATATATGCATTCATGTTTACAGTAAAGTTACGCATATATATTGATTATTGAAGTCAGCTTTTTAATATTTTAAAAGGATACACATCCTTCATTTCTGCTATTGTTTTCGCTCGGATAATATCTCTGATGTCAATGATCTGAAAGACGCAAAAAACCAAAATAATGCATTCCGTGACTTAATCTACATATAGAAATCCATATTTGAGAATAAATTACAGCATTAAGGATATTATTACCGACTAAACAACATGCACTTACATTTTCATGCCTAAATCTAGTGAGGATTTTAATCTCTCGCAATGTTCTTTGGCAGTAAGTCTGGTGTTCAAAGGGAGATATTTTCTTAATTGCTACTCTGCTTTGAGTCACATTGTCATATGATGACCTGAAAGGGAAGGCAGAAAATTCATTATAATTAAAGGTCTGGAAAAATCACAAAAAAAGACAATAGGAAATGGGAAAAAGCAAGCACACTCTACACCTGAAGGATATCAAAGGGTATGACAATACATGCAGTCCGACACTGACTTAATATCTTGGTCAGGGTTTTAGTACATTGTAATGAGTATAATACTCTAGTTTTGTTTTTAAAACAATCTTCACAAACTTTTGAGGTCTACATTATCATTATATGTCATGTAAATTCATGAGATACTGATTTTGATATTCTTTACCTCCGATTGTTTAAAATAGTAAGCATAGATGAATATGTCATGTATAATGTAGTATTGTGTGTACACCAATGTACCACAACCAATTGGTACATCAAACAATACAAATATTCTGAAACTTCCTAACAGATAACATATACAGTACAGGGAGACTGCCTCGACAAAATGTTGCCTACATTACATAAAATTCTTTCCTCTACATTAAATGATTTACACTTAGAACTGCAGTGGTAATGTTTTAAATTGTTTCTAACAGCAATAAACATATAGGATAAAACATCTGAATATTGCCCATCCCCTATACAGGGTGCGGCATAAAAACTTGCACCAGCAGCTACTGCTACCTCTTTTGTTATTGCCTCTATTGACAGTGATCACATGCAGCTGCAGTCTTACACACAAAAGTAATAATAGTCCTAAATTATCTTTTTAAATATATTTTCTTGTTTCCTCAAGAACTATAGATAATATGGATCTAAATATAGCACATGCACATTTATCACACCTTCGGGTGATTTTCACCTCCGGCTTTACTGATCATACAGATGTGTTACAGACACCTTTCTTGACCTTTGCTGCCAAAAATAGGGCAAATAGATACATTTTTAATAAGAAGGTAGAGCATTTACACCTTTGAGGTGGAAAGTGCCATTTTGGATTTTGATCAATTTTCTGTCTTTTCTGTTTAATTAACTGGCCAATCCTCCTGAAAATCATGTGATTATGTTCAGATTAGTTGTAGATTCAAAACGTCACTCTGGAATGCCATTATATTTCTCCATTTTAATTTCATGGCCTTGCTGAATCAAAGTTGGAACCAACCTTCTTATCATCTAATACCATGATATATATATGCATATATAGAAAACATTGAAGGAGGATTCTGTGCAAATATTATATTTTCTGTGGTTTCAGAGGTGTAGTAACTGGGAAATCTCTAATTTGTAAGCTTTCTGCAACTAGAGACACCATGCAAGCAGACAGAAGTTTGACTTCTGTGATGTGTGTCACTCAGAACAAGCAGTGCAGCATGAACCATCTCTATAATTCAGATACTGATATTTTCTGACATTGTAAGATCAATAATATCACAATGACCAATTGCTTATACCCCCAACTAAATGTGGAAAAACTTTAAAAGACTTCATAAGCATTTGAGTAACTTAGAGCAATCCTGAAGAAGATGCCTGGTGCAAGTTTTTAGGCCGTACCCTGTATATTGGCAACACCGTTATAACACATTTTGCGAGCAGGGATTGACTGGGTGCTACAACTTTTTTGTTTGTTTCCCACCTCAAGGCCTTGGCCTTCACCCAGAATTAACCACGCCAAGGCTTAATCTTCACTCTTAAATTTACACGAAGATGTAGTATCTTAATGATTCTGCCAAGAAAACTCTCCACATCAACTTCGTAGACAGAAATATAATTGCTTATTGTAATTATGATCAGGGTTCCTGCAGGTTTACCTTCATAAGACATTTTAATATCATGCTAAGCATGCTCACATGAAAAATAAGACCACTAATATAGTTATTTAAACCAAACCAGGATATTGACTATTAAACAATAAAATAAACGGAGTTCTTGTGTATTTAAAGAAAGTTCATAATGCAGGTGAAAGTCCACAAGAAGGCAGATGGTACTTCCTTTGGCCAACAAAGACCAAAATTGCCTGTACTGATGTGGAACTGGACCGCTTTGGACTGGTACGGTCCAGTTCCACATACCGGTCCATTGTTTGCTGGACAGGTATTGGAAATTTTAGTTTTAAGATAAATTAATGCTGAATTTGAAATTGAGTTTGATCATTGTTGATTATGTATTTTGTCGAAATGCTAAATTTATTCCATTTATACTGAAGTACCTTCCAAAAATCAACCAAGACCCCATTTAGTGTTTTTTTCACAATATGTCATATGTATTCGGGCAATCCTCTGAAATTATTCTTACACAATTTTTGGTATGACTCAGTGACATTACACAGCTGAAAACAAGAGTATCGGAGTCTGCCATTTGTTTAGTAGTATTTGAAGTGAAAATTAACTGTATAAAACAACAGCTGCATAGGTGCATTATGTAATTGTAATGTAATTGGGTTTTAGTGTCTGATATCCTGTTCAGAGAAACCCGGCTGAGTTGTTTGGATGAGGTTCACAGGAATTACCGAAATTTTGCACATCCACAGGTTAAACTCTCAAACCATGAAAAATTATGAATTCTTAAATTGTATTTAGTCTTTTTTCACTTAAAGGAAACTGTTCGTAATTTTCTGTGAGGCATAAGCAGTGCTCATAAAAATTATTACTGGCAATTAGCCTGTCATACATAAGTTGAAAGGCTGCATAATATCACATTTTTACCACCTACAACTTCCTTCAGTATGTTTTTTTTTTTTATGCTTAAGGACACAATTTGAACCTATATTATGCTATCTTGGATCACTAAAATATGACCATAACACCATGAGCAACAGAAAATTTATGTTCATAGGGTTAGGAATGTGTAAAACAAATATAAGATCAAACTTAGAATGAGTTAATTTGTATCAATTATAGAGCTTTCACATCAAATGCATGACCATTTGTAGTTACATCTGTAACTGTTATTGAAATTTACAGCTAAGGCTGCTCAGCCAACTCCATTTTAGGAACCATTTTGTCAACAGGACATTTCACCAAGCGCCTCAACCGATTGTAAAGATCCACAATCTGCAAGCAGCATTGGCTGGATCAAAAATGACTTTTAATGATGACTAACTTTGGAAACACCCTAATTTTTTTGATTTTGTGCCAAAAAAGGTATTTCTGATTAAAACTTAAGAAATGGCTGATTGCACCACATTCATTATTTCTGAAATTCATACCATGTTGACATTTCTATATACACATATTGTGACAAAGTTTGAAGAATGTAGTGCAATATTTTCAGAGTTCTGCTCTGGAAACACTGACACATGTCAATTAGACTATCAAAAAGCACAACAACAGGCCAGAAACACTAACTAAATACCAAATTATATCAGTGTATAAACAATAGTTTGAGTTCTGCTCTGGAAAGGAAAATTTTTTTTTTTTATAACTTCTTAGGTCAACGGACGGACCGCCCTCTGAACTGGTCCAGTATGGGAAACCCGATCGCTAGCCTCTGGACCGGACCAGTACCACCTTTGATTTGACGGTACTAGACCACCAACACCCGGTCCAGTCCGCATCATTAATCGCCAGTGTTTGTTTTCCAAGTACATTGGTATCAAAATAAGACAATATAAGACAGCAGATGTGATCCTTCCTGAGAACCTGTGTTTCAATGGTCCTATCATCAATTCTATGCTTCAGAAATCCTGATGTACACATGCTATGTGTATCAGTAATCATGAATGTTATTGCAAAAGTTTGTGGAGTGAATAAGATTAAATAGTTTTGTGCTGGCATTAACTATTGATATCACCACTATGAAAAAATTCAAATTCCATAGACAGTAGATGACAGTTGACTGTTGTCACTATACATAGATTAAATTAATTGTATTGATGTGACATTCGTCATGACACCTCCAGAGCCCAGACCAACACAATCATCTTGAAAATAATAATAACGCTACTATTAAATAGTTAATAATGAATTTAACATAGATTCAGCACCTGATCTTATTGTCATGAAAGGTTCCATGACAGAATTACACCAAATTCTTAATAATGAAAAGGCGAGAGAGACTGCGTGGGAATGCACCAGAGCTAGGACAGATGATAAGCAATGTGCCTGGGATGTTGCCTGATCAATATAATGTAGCTGCTGCTGCAGCTGATGCAGGTTGCCTGATGGAGATTGCAGGTGTACCACTCCTCAAAATACATCCCACATCAAGTAACAATATGTACACAGTCTTTTATACTCCTTAGCCAGCCTCTCAAAGCCACAGTATGGCCTAAAGGCAGCCGCTAAATGCAATAATCACATCACAAATTGAAGCACAATGTCATTCTCACCACCTGATTGACGCTTGGTATTTAATTTGACTAATTAACAAGGTGATAAAATTACTTTGAAACGCCAGATACTTAGGTATCATCATGTAGTCATAACTACATATGACTCCCCAGTATCACAATACAGCAGATTGCCATCAAGGTTTCTGACCTTTCTATATATATATAAGTACAATAATGGAAATTACTGCTATCATGTATAACACTATTAGAATTAATTTCTCAAGTGCCTCCTCCACTCCCCCCAAGTAAATCCAATCACCATTAAGGCAGGTAATCCAAGTTCCACTAATCACTCCACTGCCTCTAGATGACATTATCTGATATCTGTGAGTGCGCATTACATGTCAGATGGTAGCTACTGCTACATGTCTAAGATTTTCATCCAGGCATTTCAGATGAATGAGGCAGTCTTAATATCAAAATTGGTACAATAGTTTTATGGTATCTGTTTCATAGAATTTATCTAGAATTCTTACTGAAACTCCTGCAAAACAGCACATTAATGGTCGTCCGATTGCCTTGGTTAAGTTAAAGTGTGTCCAGAGCAAGTGATAACTGGAGAAAAATCACGCATTAAAGCATTTTAAAATGACAAGAGTCAGAATTTCAGTCAAGGAAATCATGTAAATTGGTGTGATAAAGTTAATGTCAAGGACTGCAGAAGCACTAGAGAACCATGGAGGAGGATATATGTAGCTTTAGGAGTCTCCTTTGAATGGCGAACTCCTTGAAGATGCCACTTCATTACTCGCTTTTATAATCATGTTACTACTTGAATTTCAAAATTCAAAACGGGCAGGGAAATGCTTGACCATCAAAGCTCAGTACTGTATCAGCAGCCTAAGGTACAAACATGTGGCTTGTTGTATGTACATTTGTACCTGAGAAAGCATTCTATGATTATTATTATGCTATGATTATCTCCACAGCATATAGGTACAAATCATAGATGCAAATAGCGCGCCCCGCTAGTTGAAAAGCAAAGAAAAAAAAACCTCACTTAATTTCATATTCACAAAAATGGGCATGGTGCAACAGGTGTCAGGCATGGTGCCCTGCCATGCTCAAATGGCCTAGCTGGAACACTACACTTACCATTATTTCTTGTCACACAGCACAAGAAGAGCTCAAGACAAGAACACAATTACATATGTCAAGTAAAGATATTAATTTGTGAGTTAGCAAAAATTTCAGCATATATATAAACATCCACTCGGAAATTTATTTTCTTCAGAAATTCTTCCCATATATACATAATAATTATCAACAATTCATCTGTAACTGTTATTGAAACAGTAACGGTTTTCACCACTTACACTATGTGCCAAGTTATTACGCAGCTGACTCTTTTGGTCATATGTCAAAAACTATGTCCTTGAGGACAAAGATATTTGGTGCGGATGAATCATTTGGGAGGTCGAGCAAAACATGACTTAATATAATGTGCTGTCACCTAAGTTATGGTTAATCAATTGCAAAAAAACTGAACCGATTCCTAGTTACTTGTCACTGCTACAATACCTTTATGCCAACAACTCATGCAGACCCTTATAATTGGCACATGCGCAAGTTAATGCACATGCAGAATTGCATGTCAAATTTCAATCCCTGCTATTTACTTAAATCTCCTTCAATATTAAAACTGCTAAAACTTAAGTTAGCAACAGGAGTTATTCATTTTACCTGAAGTATTTTTTTTTCTGTGTGAATTTGAAGGCATTGGCCAACAAACATGATTTAACTTATGAGATTCATCTGCAGCCTGAAGGTTGCAACTGCAATACCATAAGATTGAATCCTTGAATCTTGAGCAGATGACAAGACAATAACAAGCAATCTAAGATGAAACACTGCAACAGCAGTCTCTCTCATGTTCAATTAGAACTGAGATTATAGCAAACTTATACATGTCTGTAACATGTTTCCAAACATGCACTTCTGATAATTTCCAGTTTTGATGCATTTGATCTGTGCACTATGTGCACATTTTTGTCACCACCACAACAAATTTTCCTTTCCAGACAAGAGCAAAGCCATTATCATATGATTATGGGCGCCAATACTGTTTGTTTCAGATGGTATCCCCTCCATTGCACTATGCAAACATAATTTGAGGCAGCAGACAATGACAAATACACAGCTTAATTTCTGTTATCACAAAACAGAGGAACAATCTCATCATACATGAAGCTCTGGAACTCTTCCTGAATTTGACAGCTTAAACCAATGACAAAATAATCATATAATTCTGAGAATAACTGAGCCACCCTACATGAAATATTTTTTGAAACCTTGGGTTGATACTTGATACTGTTTTACAACACTTCATACAGTATTTTAGTTGTCATTTGGTCATAGAAAAGCTGAACAGAGGAAAAATAAAGTATATCAAGGAACTCATAACAAAAACAAATATTACACACACTATACATTGAGATAACATGAGAAAACTAACTATGTAGTGTGTTTGTAACTATCAAATAATTTTACAGTAATATAACAGGAACTACAGCATTTCAGAACTCCCTCACAGTACCAACATTTCAATCACATCATAGCAAGAGCTGCCTCAAAAGCTCAGGGCACTTTTCATTTGCCGTTAGTGTCCATATAGCAATTTACTATTATTGTAGTCAAAAATTGAACTAACTCCTGCTTTTCATTTCAGACGATCACTAATATTTATAGCACCTGTCAGCAAAGCTGTCACAAACACCGAACTGCGGGCGTTTAAAAAAAAGGCCTGGGGCGTATCCAAAAACATTCTGAATGAGGATGATAGATGTCCCTGATCTACAATCTTTCTGTCAGAATGTTTTGGATCCATCCATGGCCATTACTATAATATAAACACCTGCAAATCACTGTCGTGCTGAAGAGTACTGTAAATGTAATACTTCATCACTCTGGCAGATCTGCCTTTGCCTTGGGCCGTTTGGCCAATATAACTTTACCTCCCCCCGTCAAAACTCCATGTTGGACTCATCCTCCAGCTCCACTATTTAATAGGCCTAGTTACATATTAACTTGCAGGTATATACCGCCCAGGATGGTTGGCAATATCTGACATTGCTCATGGAAAAATTTCAGGATCGAAATTAATTTCAACACCTCATATTGATAATCAATGTGGTCTTTGACAAACTATACAACAGTTTAGGCCTACATATTGTAAATAATATAAAATCCTGGACTACACTGACACTGTACTAATTAGTACGAAAGATTTCATTTTTGAAGTCTCGAATTCTCGAATTTTGGTTCACCAAGAAGCTTCAAGTCTAATCAAGATGGGACATGAGCAATACTACACTGTTCATGGTCCCGTTCTTTCAGAAGTTACTCAAATACCATAACACATTCAACCAAGCATGACCTGTCACGTAATGCACGCAAGTGCCTAAACAGCTTTCAAATGCTCGAGTTAGCAAAAAAATTCTCAATTGTAATGACACATTTGAGGCCTCGAAGTCACAGTACACATCAAACTAAGGCCCTGACAAATCATTACGAGCAATACAAGTGATGATTTTAGCTCATGTAACATATGCTGATTCAAGCAACAACCTTCAAATCGTGCTGTCAAGCCTCATTCCGCTGTCAGAAAATATTTTGATGACACGGTATTGCTAGCAAATCCCGAGCTTGCGGAGATAAGATTCCCTGTCAATCATGCCTAGAGAAAGTGGCGATTTTTCGACCGTCGCACACTTGAAATCAAAATTTAACAACAATACTTACACCACCATCCCATAAGCTCCTTCTCCAATATATGCTAAGTTTGAATATCGGGGCCCAACTTCGAATACCTGGCCCCGAACTAACTCCGTGTTTGGTTTTGGTTCCTGCTCTTTCGAGGTCGCCATCTTTAGTATGGCCTACTTTACATATCGTGGTCACGTGATAACTTCGGCTGTTTCCGTACTGTTCTCCGACTTCACCAGGGATTCAAGTTTTCCCGCCCACGCACATGACAGAGATCACTGTAACATCCATAACATGATAAGCCGTTTCAGAACTAGTCCTTGTGTTATTTATGGCCAGTTCGATCCCCGGCCCAGGTACTCGATCTTCATGGGCTGTCTATATCCCAGATGATTGATGCTAGGCAAGTAAAAGAACCCACCCATAATGGGCCATATACGTATATTTTCATTTACGTAACATGGTGTAACTTTATACAGTACACATAAGTATACGTACACACATCCAGTGTGTGGATGGGACTAGCCAGGACTGACCATATGATTCTATAATCATAGTTAATAGCTGAATCTTTGCACAACTTGAAACCAAATTTGAAGCATGAGCTATTTATTCCATTTATGATGCATAAATCAAAACCTTGCCGGATGTACGAGTTCCATTTCTTTTTTTAATTTTTGACTTATGCAAGGTTGTAAATTGTAATTGACACTCTACATACTGACTTGAGTTGTGACTGTACTGTCCGTACATCTGCAGGTGACACATGCAACAAGCTTGAACACAAAATAATCAATAAAATATTTTATTGAACACATCAGCTTCAGATTACTATAATAGATTTCCTCATCATTACTTAACTTGTACTTTTCTTAAATAAATTTGACTTAGGCCTTTTTAATTTTTCCCCTTGTTTTTGTTTGGATGTCTTAGTAGAGTCTTTTTGTGGTTTTTTATTTGTAGAGTGTACTTTTTCAGTTTTAGCAGCAGTTCCATCCGTTTTCTTCTGTACTGGAAATTTTTGTGGGTTATTCCTTTGTTTGAACTGTTTCCTGTGGGTAAAAACGGTAAATTTGTCACATTAGATCAAACAAAAGCACCATATGATGGCAAAAATTATTTCCAAACTTAATGGTACCAACCTTTGCTTTCTAGACTTCTTAACATCAGGCAAAGGAAATGTTCTAATAGTTTTCCGCTTCGGAGCTGTTTTGGCTAAGTGCTTCCTATCCTTCCTGCAAATTTGTATTTATATAATGACATGACAACTTAGACATGGAAATGAACAGTTGAATGTACTGGATGTAACAGAGATTGAAATTTCTTGCATCATTACATTTAGTGCACTTAGAATTTGAGCCCATTTAATTGGTAGCTTGAAAAGGATGTGATATCAGACATTTTAAGTTTTGGGAGCATCTGTTTGTTTCTGTTCACAATAACTACTTGTCACACATCAACATAATGAAAACCACAGATAAATCAATTGGGGACTTGTGAGCAAACAGGGGAAGCCGCTAAACCAGTAGGAATATATCACCTTTTTGGTTTCTTCACGTTCAACATAAACTCTGGGACCGGACATCCAGCTTCTTTCATGACATTGGCAATGCTGCAAATAATATCATATTTAATAGATTGAGAAATAAGCCCAAATTATTGACAAAACATTTACATACTGACAAAAATACAAATAATTTGAATGTTTTCCATTTGTGATCACCTTCTTAAATACACTGTATCATCTCCTGTGAAAAATGTTACCGCTCTACCTTCTCTGCCTGCTCTTCCAGTTCTACCTGTGGACCCACAATCAGAATACAATGTTTAAACTGACACCATTTAAACAATAAAATAATAAATCATCCATAAAATAGATGACATTCCCAAAAAAAAAACTTCTCACCTATTCTGTGGATATAGCTGATGGCACTATTTGGAAAGTCATAATTTATGACCAAATTGACACCTTTGAAGTCAATACCTCGTCCCATCAACTCTGTGCATATTAGGACCCAAATTCGGCCTGAACGGAAACTCTTCACCACATTTTCTCTCTGGAACATTATATTCTATTCTCAAAAACTGCTCAAACAAAAAGACTACACTTCTGTTCATTACAATCCTCATAAATGCCATAAATACACTACGGACTGGAAAATACTTACTTGAGTCTGTGTTCGGTCAGAATGAATGACATCAACATTGATGCCATCATAGATCAATTCCATAAACAACTCCTTGGCTCTCTCTTTAGACTGTACAAATATCAGCACTGGAGGATTGAATCCCTGAAAACATCAAATTATACTCAGAAATATGTCAAGCATTAAAGCTCAGTTCCAACTTATGACAATGGAATATTTTTATAATTTCATTAGACAAAGATTTATAATACCAAAAGCTTGAGACACATTAATCAGACCCGTTGAGACAGTCAAAATTATCCAAACCTTTCTGATAATATCACGGACTGCAAGAAGTTTTCCAGCCTCTCCCCCAACAAACTGCAATTCTTGGACAATGGATTTAGTTGCAGAATTTCTGTGAGGAACAAATAAAACGAAAATTTAGTAAATGTATATATATATATATATATATATATAGTATAATCTTTATAGATCTATGGAGTAAACTATTGAAAATTTCCAGTTACAATTTGTCAAATTTTTGCTTAATGATTTTCTTACCTAGCTCCAATGTAAACCTGTAATAAATTATCTAAATTGAGTCGACACCATTCTTCTACGTCAAAAGCAAAAGTGGCACTGAAGAAAGCTCGTCTTAAATTGGGACTTCCACACGCTTGGTAAATTGCAGCTAACTGAAAACCAAATAACAGAATATAGAATAATTCAGTAAAATTGTACTACCAACAATCAGTAAAACATCAATTAATTTCAATATAAATAATCTATATACTATGTGGACTCATCAGGTCCAAATAGTTTACCTGATCTCTAAAGCCATATTTTCCTTCTTCAAATAACTTGTCAGATTCATCAACTACCAGCCATTCGACACTGAAAATTATAAGCAAGGCACATTACTTATCACAACAGAATGAATGGGATACCCACCAACATGATTTTTATATCCATCAATCAGAAAATAGATGACATTAAGACTTACCCCTTCAAACTAATAGCTGGTGGCTCCTGTTTCAGCATGTGGACAAGTCTATTTGGAGTGGTGACCAGAACATCTGCAAATTTGCCGGCAAATACATGTATTCGATGTTATTAAAATAACAAAACCTTCATTTAAGAAAACAAAACACAAATTTTAAAAATATCAATTTACCAAATTTCTGAGCAGATTTGGGTCCAAATTTCTTTGCAGCAACACTGGCTTTTTCTATGTAAAAATTTCTGAATCCGGTTCCTTCAGATACAATGTTGAATTCTCTATGTATCTGAAATTATACCACATGCTATATCAACACTCAAAATACAAGCAAACCAATAAACAAAAAAAAATCACATTTAGACTGGTGATATTATATAACTAATGAGTGATCAAGTACCTGTTGGGCAAGTTCTCTAGTGGGAGCAAGGACTAACGCCCTGAAGCCAAGATTCTGTGGCTGTTTGAGGTGATGAAGAATAGGCAATATGAATGCTAGGGTTTTTCCTGATCCAGTTGGAGCACATGCTAAAATTTCCCTTCTCTGAAACCATATTTTATTTATAGTATTTATACATAGTACAGTATTATCATGCATGACTGACAATCTCTTAAATCTAATGTCTAATGTGTAATTTCAGAGGCCTAATGAATCTAATGAAACTTGAAACTATGAAAGGCAGTTATTCACTACACAGGCCCTCTAGAAGAATGTTTGCCCTGACAACATGTAAAGTCTTTTTTTAATGGGAAATAGATTCTGTCTTGAATAAGTCGAATTTGCCTTTGCGCGACCAAATTTAAAGTGATTTATTCCATTTATGAATCTTTTCATAAGTCAAGACTTAGTCTAACTTGAATGAAATCAGGTGGGCCATTTGAATTTGACTTAATGCAAGGTTTACTGTATTTGTTAAACTTCGACTAAAATTCAAGACAACTTGTGCAAGTGTAGTGTGCTTAGCATTCATTATAATTTGCATACCATCATCATTGCTGGCACAGCTTGCATCTGGATAGCGGTAGGTGAGGTGAACCCTGCAGCTCTGACGTTTTCAATGATCTTCTCTTGCACCTTGTATTCCTCTACCAACTGCTGGAACTCTGTAATGGGGTCTGGAACATCGGTTCCGTGGATATGTACATGGTGCACATTCCGGAAGTGGTTAACCTGGAATCAATGCATCACAGCTGTTGAGACATGATTCTAGCCCATTGTATGAGTATTTAAAGGTTAAATTATGATTGATGTAGTATAGCCCTGATATACTCCTCCAACACCCGAAGGCCATAATTTCTGCATCCCATGCCTCAGATTGATTAGCTAATCCCAGTATATTCTCTCATACTGTAAATATTCTTGCATACAGTTTAATTTTCCCACCGTATGTGCCCAGGAAAGGACAGAAAATGTTACCCAGTCAACATTTGTTAAATGTTTGGCAATATTTCAGGTTCCCATCTCAATATACTGTATAAGTTTAAATTGCCAGAAAAATTAGTAGAGGAATGTGGCATCAGTACTGCCATCACATATACACTAATGGACTTTAAAAACGCATAGGTAAAACATGTTGTACAAACCCGCAGTTATGCGTTTTTAAAGTCCATTAGTGTATATACAGCACATCTGTCACCTTTCTGCAATGCACAATGTCATCATTATTCTTTGCTTGGGGTTTGTTCTTAACAAGCAAACCACAACCTGCATTCAGATTCAGATATTTTTGCCCACTATTATTTCAAAAGCATGTTAAAAATACAGAGAGTATCATTTAATAAAATATTGAGCAGGGTGACTCCTCTAAGATGATCATGTCATTGCTGCCATTCACGATCATCCGGCTATAGTTAGACATTCATGAGTCATGTTGACCTCTTAACCTCTAGTCTGTGCCATGAATTCCTAACCTGATTTGCCATGAATTCCTAACCTAATTTGCCCATATACAAAAATACAAGAGCTCTTTGATTTACCTTTTCTTGCTGAATTTCAGCCAATTGAGCGGCAGTCTTATTTTTTTTCTTGCTCCTCTTGTGTGACAGTATCTGACCATCTTTGGCTTTGATAGATCCCAAAATCTGTAATTCGGTTTCTTTCTCTCCTGCATCTGACATTTCACCATCGTCACTTCCATCATCAGCATCTGATTCAGAATTTGATTCCTCACTGTCCAAATCTCCATCACTTCCTTGATCAGTTTCACTGCCATCACCCTCTTCATCTTCAGAATCTTCTTCTGTTGGAAGAAGTTAAAATTCAAACAGTGTATGCAGTGTATAAAAAGTCAGCCAAAAATAAACAGACCAAAACATTCATGTGTCACAGGGTTTTATCAAAAGTTGACATATAAGTGACAATATTCTAAGAAATTCACCTGTCATTTTCTTCTTTAGTTGCGGTTCATCAGCATCGGTTCCTCCACTCCTTTTTCTGGTTTGTCCTACATCTTTTCCTTGCTTGATCTTGCCATTGTCATGGAAAGTTTTCACCTGAAACAGGAGCCCTGAAATGAATACTGTCCAAAATATTGGGCAATCACATGAAAAAATGTAAGACTATTGAATATGTGTGCCATCTTTACAATGCAAAGACCTAAATGCCTAACCATTTGTAGAAAATAATGCAAAGAAATGTATCTGAATCTAATCTTGTAATGAGAACCCACTGACACCTGTGTTAACGCCTGTCCTCTGCAGACTCGCGCCTGTCCTCTATAGACACATTTATTGGATTAATTAAATGTTTCTGCAGTATTGTAATAGGAACTAATAGCTCCGTCTAAACAAGAGGAATAGTCAGATGTCCATAACATTTCAAAACTAAAATATATACTATCAGTTATAGTGAGAAGAACCAACTCGACGACACATCGACGAGTTGGTATAGCCCAGTCTTCCCGAAGTACGCCGGACCTGACCGGCAAAATTTCATTCGGTCCGGCAAAAGACAACCTATTTTACAATATTTCATAAAGACGGGCTCATTTTGACATTCGGTCCGGCAAAGGACATTTGAACTTCGGGAAGACTGAATTAGCCACAATTTTTTGTCAACGAGATGGCAAGGGTGAAGGCTTTGATTGTCAACGAGTTGACCGTCGACGATTTGGCGTGTCGACGAATTGACTCGATACCCTGGGAAAAACCTTTCCACTGTGGCACTGATGGCACCTGAAGGATAAGGCACTGCCCTGCTGCGAAAGTAACAGAGAGTTGGAAGTTCTAATTATTGTTGGTAATGATTATGTCGCCGGGTTGACTGTCAATATTAATTTCAAGCACTTCTCTCCCGTCAATGCTGGTCTACCTTACAACAACTGCAAATATCGCCCACTCGAAATCGCACTCAATGTGTCTAATTCAAGTTATTCGGGATGATTCCCCGTAAAGCTTCTCGTGAGGGAACATTCTTAACCTTAAGTCTCTCCGCGTCGTGTCGGAACCTTTTAAAATCGAATTTAGCTCCCACGCCGAGCTTTCTAAACAGGTCCAATCCGTCCATCATGCAAGCATGGTAAAAACAAACGGGTGTCACACGACATTTCCGACCTCGAATATTTTGTACGCTGTCCGTCAGAGGGGGTTTTGTCAGAAGATTCCAGGTGAATTCGGCCCAGCGCGAATTCGGCGCTTGTTGCACAAGGCAATGGTGACTGGCGAATTCAGCGCCTGAACAAATGGTGAGTTCGGCGCGTAAAAAGAGTGAATTCGGCGACGCTCGTAAAAAGACGAAAATATCATCTGTGGCCGCAGACAATAGTTTTTGGAAGTACAATTGATGCGGCAACCTTGCATTGAAACCTTTCAGGCGGAAAGTGCCATTTTGGGTTCAGGTCAATTTTGTATCTTTTCTGTCTAATGAACTGGCCCATCCTCCTGAAAATCATGTTATTATTTCCAGATTAATTGAAGATTCAAATAGTCCCCCTGGAATGCCATTATATTTCTCTGTTTTAATTTTATGACCTAGCTTAATTGCTGAATCGAAAGTTGAACCAACCTTCTTATCATCTAATACCATAATATATATAGACGTCTATATGCACTTCTAAAAAAAACATTGAAGGAGGATTCTGTGCAAATATTATTATTTTCTTTGGCCTCAGAGGTGTACGTGGTAAGGAAATCTCAAATTTTTACGACTTTTCTGCAACTAGAGACACGTACCATGCAAGCAGACAGAAATTTGACTTCTGTGACATATGTGTCACTTAATTGGAACGTACAAGCCCTGCAGAATACTCTCAATAATTCAGACACTAATATTGTCTGACATTATAAGATCAAAAATATCACAATGACCAATTGCTTATACCCCTGACTAAATGTGGCAAAACTTTAATTAAAAGAACAAAATTTATAATAAAATCAGTGAAAAACAAATTTAAATGCCTACAATTTACTCGACATGATAAATAACTGCTGCATACAAAAACTCAACAATATATATGATATAATCATAGAGATGTCATAATGTTTAAAATAGAGATACATTTTTGGTTTCATGACCATTAATAGTTAGATATATAATTTTGCAACTGTCAAGGATAACATGAAATATGTTTAAAAATCAATTTGACTCTTGAGCAAGAATTCCCTTGCCTGAGGCTGACTATAAGCTTTTTGAAAAGGTCTTGTTTCAGTAGAAATCAATTGCACTGGAGTCTTTGCAGTTAAAATACTGCTGCTTAAATTGGATGCACGTTGCTTCAGTCGTTGCCACCTGGTGGAAACAGAAATGATTAATCCCACCTGCTGAATGGTCAATTCGGCTTTACAGATACTCGCGCCATCTGTCGAATAAACCATGAAGGTGCTATACCTCCATGAATAAACATTAAGTGGACAGAATCGTCGCTGCAATCATCAGAAATTATCCGTGTGGCACCGATTTTTGCCATTAACATGTCGCAAGAACTCTCTATGGAGGCTAGATTAGCCCTGATTGACCAAGAAATACAGACGCTGCACAGATTTTGTGTGGACAAGGGGTACAATCCTTGGCAAATCGAGGCATCTGCCAAACCCCTTTTTGACCTGATCAAAACGGATCAACGCAGGACATGGCTTCGCGGATTTGGCAAAATGGCATTTGTCATTGCATTATGTTTGGGCCTGTACTATTTTGACCCAGCATATCGTCTGGCTTGTTCCTATGGCAGGAGGGCCAGTATTCAGGTAAGTTGTCATGATAACATTTAGTTCTGGTGTTGCTGAGAAGCTCGGAGACTGCAGACTGCAGTGTCTGCAGTACTGTACGTAACACTGGCTATTATTATTATTTGGTTGACTAAGAGTATACATGCAGATCTGCTATAATATATAATAGGCCTACGTACTGCTGACATGGACAACACCAAGCAGTATAATATATATATGAAAAAATTTGACAATATTTATGAATTATAAATAATTATTTTGGTACATTTACTTCCAATGTGTAATTACACCCAAATAAGATGTCATGATACTGGTGTGTTACAATTTTTGTGTAGCAGCTGCGTAGGTGCAATATACAATGCCAATGGAGTGTCGGGTATTGAGCTGCAAAGCGAGGCTATTCATTCTACAGCCATGCTGCCCATCCAGGCAGGGTTCAATTATTAGCTCCAGTGCCCATGAAATTACCTCTTCGAGTCCATGATCAGGCCTGATCACAATCATCGTCGTGGTCTTAATTCAGTTTTTTTCCTGCATTGATTCTGGGAGGACTGGGCACTGATAAATAGTATCATGCAGCAAGTCTCATATCAGTTAATGTGCATTATATTTATTGAAGTTCATATTTTAATTCTAAGCACTAGTAAATCCTATATGATTAAAACCCCCCCTCCCCAAGTCATTTTGTTCATGGTGATTGATTTTTATTGAATGAATGGTGCCTTAATTCACATATTGCATATGTCAGTGATCATGGTGATCGTTTATTGCATGGTCTCATATCGTCAGTTTTATCCAGCATTGATGTCCAACAACTGTTAAGGTAGCAAAGATTCTTCTTTTGTAAAATTTCAGGTCCTGCCATACTGGAACTGGGCGAGGTATTACAGCGAGGAATGCTTCTTGGAGAACCCCTTTTACAGAGGACTTGAACTGACCAATGATGACTGTGAGGTAATGGAAAGTTATGCGGAATAAATTATGTTATACAGTATTTATATTGTTGATCTCATATTAAGGCATTTGGAAACTGCAGTCAAACCTGCTTCAACAGCCACCTAGATTATAGTGTATGCTTAAGTGGAATGAATATAATGTGTGATGAAAAATAAATTATTCTGTCTATCTCTCTGTCTGACTGTCTGTCATCATGGTCATAGAACAGTGACCTGTTGTAAACGGCCACTACATTCCAACTCTCCTGGACTGAATTTTCATGGCTTTACCCCTCATGGGATTTCATAATCAAATAGTTGCCTGTCTTATGTTGCCAAATTGATCAAGTTCCTTGGCCCATTGGTGACCACTTAACAGTTTGACAACAATCATGCTTTCAATAGTTGTGGTGCCTTGTACTCAGTGTCTATGCTGAGGCAAGTAAAAGACCCCACCCATGGGGTAATGTGTAACATGGTGTGGACTCCAAGCCTTATCATCTTGTCATTACGCCTGCCTCTGGCAGCTGGTCATATAAGCTGACTTAGCTGCAGACCCAGTAGCATAGAGACAGACACATTTCGGTGAAGCTGAATTTTTTTTTTGAAATTGCAGGTGTGCGAGACTTTGGAAGAGATTAAAAAGGTGGAAAACATTAGTCAGACGGTGATGGCAGAGGATTACATTATGAGGGACATGCCGGTTATTGTCACTGATGGACTAACTGACTGGCAGGCCAAGGACAAGTTCAACATTCACTTTTTGAGTGAGGTGAGGAAATGATCAACCATGATGCCCATATGATTTCAAAGTGTTGCATTATTTGTGAAAGAAATCGCATTCTTTTTTCTGTTACACCATTTTCTGATGTGATAAATATACTATATACAGTCTGACCTCCGTTCATCGCGGTCCTTGGGGCATAATTTCACAACCACGATGTAGCGGAGGTCCTCTAATCTTGGATGAACTAGAGAAGGATTGGACACTTCACTACTTTAAAGGTTCACACTGCGTTTCGCTACCGTCCTAATGACCAATTTATGATGCTCTATTAGACTCATGTTTTATAACTCCCCCTCACTGATTCCACTGGGAAACAATGGAAAGGGGTGCTAAATATGTATTCATATCGGCTGACATGCATATCTTTCCTCTGAACACAGTATAAACTTGACATTTTTTTCCTTCTTTGTTTTTTCAGACTTTAAATTTTATTTCTGTTGGCAACACAATTTTGAAAATATATAAATAGGCAGGTTTTTATCAAAATTTTAAGACAAATGTGTGCGCATCTGCTGAAAATTAGGCAGCTTTGAAGGTCTGTATCTCCGTTCGACAACTTTCGACGATTAAGACACAATAACCAGCATGAAGACAAGGTTTTTAGCTTTTCAATGAATATGGTCTGATCTTTGGCTCTTTACGGCTTCTTGAGTTATCACACATGATTAAGATAACATGTTTCACAAAATATTAGTTCCAATCTGGCTAATTTTAGTCCATAACTTTCTTAATATTAGGGCTAGAAATTTGGTGAAAACACTTTTAGAATCCTTGGATCATGCGGCATTCACTGGCAGTGATGTCAAGAATATACAATAAGAAATAAAGAATTTCGACTTAGAAATTTAGGGAGTTAATTGCTGCTATCACTGATGAGGGGTGTGCTTACTGAAGCGCAGTGTGAACATCAAAGAATTTATGTACTTAGGGAAGCAGCAGGGGTCCTTGGGCCAGCTCTGGGCGAATTTGACTCTTCTTAAATCACCTAATAATGAATATTGTTTTATTACTTTACGAAGTGTCCAATCCTTCTCTAGTTCATTCAAGCTCTAATTAACCCTGTCTATACTGCCACGCCCCCTTGCAACAAAAATGATGTGTGCGCTCAACTGGAACAATCGCGATTTTGCCTTCTAGCCTGTTACGTAATTGCAATTAAGGTCATGTCTAGTCAATAGCATAAGCAGTATGAAAGCTTTTCAATTAAGTATTGTGCTGAAAGCATAAAACATCAATTCTAAATAGTGATCTTTTCTTAATTGCATTTCGCAGCTCACACCTAAAGGGCAGTTCACTGAGCTCTAGTCTTATATTATGAAGTTCACAATATTCAGCAATGTGTGAATTGCAATTTAACTTATAACTGAATGAGGTGTCTATCAATACATAACTAAGACAATTCAGCTTCTTAAGATGTTCAGAAGATGGTAGTGCGCACACGCCAAATAGGGTCAATTACATAATATTACATAATCTATGTCTGGTCAGTTTGGGGGACATGTGGGTACCGCAAATAATGGAGGTTCGCGTTAATTAGAGGCGCGATATAGGAAGGTTGGACTGTATATGCTAAATTTAGCTGAATGTAAATGGAGCATGTTTCAATAATTAATGCTACCCCACATTGCTACTGAAGACTAAACATGATTTTACCCAAGTTCATATATTTGTATAACTCGTGTTTATTTTTTAATTCAGCTGTATGAGCACGAAGAAACACTAAAGGAAACCATGCCATGTATGTGGGGTAGCAATGTCAGGACTAAACTGCCTAACCCTCGTCTGGTACTTCGCAAAGGTGCGGCCGGAGAAATAACAAACTGGTATGCGCATTGGTAAGTGATATATAAAATATATAAATTGAAATGAGATCAGAATTAATTTTATTAATGCAATAAACTAGTAGATGTATTAGTCAATAAAAATCTGGTTTCTTATTTTACAGGGAAAATTGCGACAAGCAATCTGCCAGGTTCATGCGTCAGTTTTACAAAAGACCCTACTTTGTGCCACACATGGTTGAAATGGGAGAGCCCAACTGGTTGTTTGTTTCTGCTGGCTACAAACCGAAAAGAGCAAAGCCAGTAAGTGTCCAGTTTATTTGGTAGCATTACTGGTATCCCCATCGATGTTCAATTCATTGACTGTTTACCAAACCAGAACAGCAACAGTTATATATTACTTAAGATATACATTTTTCATTTAGTGTTTTATATTTTGAAGCGCAGCTATAAATTCCTTAGATTTGGAATGAGAATGATTTGAGATTTTATACATTTAATTTGCTAAGCAGTCTGTAAAAGATGTGCATCCTGCCATGGTTCAAGTGGAATGGTAAATCATAAGAATTATAACTTTTTGCATTTAAATTTAGAAAAAGGGATTTTCATACATCTTGAATACTTATAATGATAAATAAAAGTGCTAATTTGGTGTTTTGATTCTATTTTTTTTCCAGGCTGATATAGCCAAGCCATTGGTTCTCTTTTCACAACTTAAAGGGTCTGTCAAGATGGAGTTGACTCCAAGATCTCCATGTAATGACACCTGTTCGAAGCTCTATGCAACATTGCATGAAGGAGAGATATGTAAGTGCAATGGTTATTTTATGAGTAGTTGCCGTAACCTGATCACAGTTTAATCAAAGAGTTAAGTTGCTGAAGGAAGTTAATATTTATTGGAGGCATTACTTTTAATTAATGTAAATATTGTAAGGTTTTGTATATGATAAACTTTGAATGTTTAAAATCGGAAGAAAATTGGAGGCGCTGTGTAATAACATGTATTATGAAACGACAATGCTAATGACATTAATTGGTGCCTCGTTTTCATCCTTCATTTTTTTAGTATGTATAATGCCACGTAATCAAACTGGACATTTTCGTGGCATTAAAAATTCAGTGCGAAGGGAAGGTTATTTATTTCATAGATAAATAGGGAATCTAGCAAGGCCCTGATGGCATTCAATCAGTTTTTTTTAGAAGACATTGAAATGAATGCAACAGATTTGGCCACTGTCAAATTGTGTGACAATCCAGCTGTAAGTAGGATGTGCAACACTTTGGCTGGGGGTGCTATGAAGGGAGATTTATAAGGGCTTATTTAAAATATATCATCAATTTTTTTCTAATAGTACAGTAATTCTAGTTTCGGTTGTCTTTCCAGTGGTTTTGACAGACCTGATGTGGATTCTTGACTATTCCCCTCAGGGATCTGCAGAAACAATTGCCGTGGGCACAGGAGGATACTTTGACTGATGCAATGCACTAAAGATGTGAAAGTTATTTATTATTCTGATGAACAAGTCTTAGCGCGAACTAAGAGTAAATCAAATGAGTGTTGTGAGAGTTGACAAAATTTCAGGCGTTAGATAATACATTCTTATCTAGAGTTTGGCATGTAGTTCTTAATGAATTAAATGTGAACTTATTCTGTGTAATTCTTTTTCACAGTGAATTTTTATGACTTTCTGTCTCAACTTACTTGTAATATTTTAGGGTATTAAAATACACAGACTAAATAGATCACAAGAAACACAAATAATTGCCAACTACCAATAGTTAAACACCAATTGATATGCCAAAATTTTTAATAATCGCCTATCCACTATATTTTTTAGCAGCCTGACGGTAGGTGCTAATATCCTAGGTGCAATATTTATTGAGGATATGTATTATTGAGGATATGTATCATTGTTATGCAA
Organism: Alitta virens; assembly: GCA_932294295.1. Lineage (NCBI taxonomy): Eukaryota > Metazoa > Annelida > Polychaeta > Phyllodocida > Nereididae > Alitta > Alitta virens. Next base: position 27,634,654 of record OW028575.1, read on the forward strand.
TGTTATCCCATCTCTCACTTTACACAAATGAGCACATGATTGTTGTAGTTAATGGGAAAAAATAAAACATACAAGCATTTATATGGTATTATTGTTTATTAGTTATAATCTTTAAGTAAAAAAAAATATACAAGAATCCTCCAAAAATATAAAATTGTGTGTTAGGGAGATCGAGTTGACAACTTGAACCATACAGGATGAGCTAAATTTCTGGGGGCTGAACCAGGAAGACGGTTTTGTAAAGATAAAATGCAGAAGTAAAAATATTACTAAAAATGACCGTCAATGCCAGTTTCCTTATACAGTATATGAAAAGCCCACTGACTGCATGATACTGATGGGAAGCTAGGGGGCATTTAGTTAGGTGCATAGTCAGTCGCTTTATCAACGCAGCTTGGTAACGAAAATATATTTACTGAAAATTGCCACATTCAGCAAATTCTTTACAAAAAAATGTGTAGAATTTGAACACAACCATGGCAACAATGGGCACCTGAATAAATTTTTTGCACCTATGTCATGGCATTACACACTTAGTACCTATGTATTGAGCTAGCGCAGATATTTTTCAAATACTCGTCTAACCAACACATTGCCTGCACATGCCAAAATTGTCTGAACAAACTTAATATAACAATTCTGCATCACAGCAAACAGCTAACAAAACGTGAACAGTGCAGTTTGAAAAATGAAAAGTTACAAAGGTGGCAATTTGAAATTTGAAGTCCTCAACATTTACTGGTATACTACAGCTATTCACGAAAGAATAGCATTCTTTATAATGACTCATACTATATTTGTTATCCAGCAGACTTTGGACTCGCAACATTTAACTGTAATCTGCTTGGTCTCAGCAAAATGTAAACTTTCACTGCATAACAAAATCATAAATTTTATAACTAAAAATTAAAATAATAAATTTTTTCGCTATTATAGATTATAATATGACACATGATTACACAACCCAGTTTTTCATGTGTTAACATCACAATTAAGCTTAAGTCTTAATATTTATTAGAATTGAGATGAAATCACCTGAGGTCTGTTCCATTTGAAAGTGTGTGGACCCAAAAAATTTCAGACCAGCTGTTTTTCGTTTCTTGAGAACCTCTGGCCTTTACCTTTACTTAACGTAAGTTTAAAAAAATTGCCCCCTACCCCCTGACATTAATTTCTGCCAAGACTAACACTTTCAAATGGAACTGCCCTTAAAATATCACAGTCAATAAAACATGTGTTCTTTTGAAATGTACAATGCCTTTTGATGTACCATCTCCTTATAACCGATTATAAAACTTAAACTTGTTCTTTAATTGACAGGTTCATAAACAGTTCATCACTGCCTTTAAAAATTGAATACATGGAAATAGTGCCATTCACTCCCTGAAAATTAGACCCTTTAATTTGAATATCCATAATGATTAGCATTTGATTAAAAATCTCAAAGCTATAGTTGAACCCACTGAAAATAAACTATTTGCAACAGTTGTTATAACCAGATTGGATATAATCATGCTGGTTTCATATAATTATGCTGTTATGGTGTAAAAGATAGGCAAAAAATCATTGCCCGAACAATAACCTCATTATCATCACAAACAGGTCCTACTGTATTATACACAATGATACATAACATTTGGAAAAAATCCGAATTAAAATGTTAACAGCTCCACAAGGAATGTTGATCATAAATACAAAATACTAAAACTTACTACTGAACGCCTATCACAACCCTTTCACTAACACTTGAACGAGTTAAATATATGTATACAGCGCCAATAATCCGCCTTCATAGTTGTGTCACAGAAGCATCTGGGGGTAACGCCTCTATGAGATACTGGACCTTCTTACTTCTTACCCAACTGTACGTGTTGTCGAAACGAATCACATCTGTAGAAAAGAATAGGTGATCCTCTTAACATTATATTACCACGATTACCAATTACTGAGACTAAATTTACAGTGGAATGATGCCCATTCAATGAGGTGCCCTGTCTTCATGAGTAATTCTCAGCAACCAATTAGTAATCTCTTGGAGAAAATAGACCAGGAGGGGACACTTGGAATTTGCAACATGAGCATACTCTTAGTTAAATTCAGTATTTATCCAGATTTCACAGTTTTTCACAGAGTTTGACTTTAAAATCATCTTATTAGGTAATTAAGTATCAGGGCAATAAATTTCCTTTCATGTACAATCAGCGTCGCGCTGGCTGGGGGCAGGCAGTGGCCCTAACACCTGAATCTCATGCTCATTAAAAGGAACTCTCCTACGCAGAAATGGTTCTGTACAGTTATTTACACAACTAAAGGTATTTATTTTATTCCCACATAAAAGCCAGTGTTGTGGTCTACAAATAGAGACTTTTCTTGTGAAATCAAAGCATTTTTGCCAGAGATATGGTTAAAGAAAATACAGGTGAATGATTTTTTTTTTCATAGTCATTACATAAAACCCACAAATACCCACATGATCAAATTATGCTGATATGAAAGTAAAAATTCTGGGAAACAAAATGATAAATGATGTAAGCCAAATTCATGGTTTGCTGTGGCATGTTTACTAAATATTGAAATAAACATCATACACAGTTTTTGGCATTAACTCAGCATTTTTTAACAACTACTCATCCAAGTGAATTCAGATTTTAGTGTATTATCCACAAGGTTGTTGTACAGCAAGTAGCACAGTCAGTGTGTGTTTTTAGTGCTTTAGTGCTCAGAACAACCAATTTATGTATATTATGGAATATTCTTGAAAACTGATAAATATGTATATTTCATGTAATTTTGTTGCACAATTGCCCCCAATTAGAGGCAGTTCCTCAGGTCATTATGCATTTGGCAAGATAGTGATGCTACCTTTGATGTACCTAAGTGTCCTCTCCTGGTCTAATTTCTCCAAGGTAATCCGATGATTTCATGAGATATCATTTGTCCTATCAAATATTGTACAATAGACAAAAGTTTGGGATGGGCCTGCATTTGTCATATATTGTTGAGCCTGCAATTTTTTTTACATTTTTAATGCACATAAACAGACTTAATTTGCTAAAAACTGAATTAGAAATGTTGAAAATGGAAGTTTCTGTAGCAGACACAGCTATTTGATCCATCATCACTATCTGACTATCTTGCCTTTGAAATAGTTTTGGAAACTGAATAAATTAGTTCATTTTGTACAGTGTATTTAGTTATTTAAATTATCTTCAGATTGCATACCACTGCTATTGACCAACATAATTGCTGGTTTCATTTGACCACATGCTAGGCCCCTCTAATGTGCAACAGAGTTTCAACATCTCAGCTCAGGACTGTTATCAAAACCATTCATAACTTAAGTGTTACTTCACTACCATAGTTTGTTGTACTATATATTGAGCCTAAACATTACTTATAAAATTACATTGTATAGATCATCTATCTTTAGAATAGAATAGAAGTACAAAAACATGCAGCTACTGATTTATCAGACAAACAAGCCCTACGATAGTTTAGTCACATTCCATATTTAGTGCACCACTGATACCTTTGTACAAATCAAACAATTGTATCTATTACACCTTTCGGGTAGCAATTCATAAATAAAGCTATTATAATCTTATCCACTTAGCTACAGATTTCTTTAGGCAGACTTTTATAAGCTGATAACTAGATAATTAATCAGACTAGCAATTAACTCACATGTTCCAGGCTCTTTGCACACAATACTCCCATCCTCTGGCACCATGTGACTATTGACACGGTCAGTTGCAACAATTTCCTCCATTTCTCCTTTGTTCTGGCGCTCCTCAGCCGTCCTTTTGAACACTCCGATCCCAATGTCATTATCATCAGTCATGAACTGCCACCTGCAATCAAAATGTCACATTTACAACACCAACTAAACTGCTGTTGGTGCTTGTAGCTTTATCAGTCAATTAGCATCGATTTTTAGACACTTAATTCTGGTGATGATCAATGTGCCAAGCTGATAGTTTCAACTACATAGTCAACAATGTTTATTGTGTCCATAACTGTTAAGCATGCCAATAGGTGGCAATTAAGTAGGTCATCTGGTGAGTCACACCAAACCAAAATAAATGAAATGGTGTAAATTAATGTAGCGCATACACAATAATGAGAATTTTTTCATGGGGATGAGGCTAACTTGGCCCTTCCCGTTGGTGCACTCGATCCCTGCTCCATAAGCTGCGGATATACAAACAGATATGTATGCTTTCTATTCCCTCGATAATTGATATATCTTTAATAGTCAAAATTTACAAATAATAATTTTTGTCTCGTTTGTGGTCCAGTTATTTCATTTACCTCAGAATACTGTTGGCAACATTAACATCAAAGTCAACTTGCAGGCTTGACCCTCTACCCACTGAGCCTGTTGTGAAATTTGTCATATCTACGAAATTTGACTTGGCAACGTGGTACGATTCTGGGACTTTGCCACCCATACATATCTGCAAAAAAATATAAATATATAGATATCAACTGAGTTCACAAAATACTGCTCGTTTCGGTGCGAGTTCACGAATTCTGAGTTTTTTGTTAACTTCACCTTTGACTTGCAAAACTGATCACCATCAGGACCAGTCTGAGTTCCGCCCCAATGAACTGGCAATTCAGAGGCATCTATCTTCTCCAAAACTTTCTTCTTCCAATCACCTTTAATTGAACAATAAGTGATTTAATAACTTGCTTTAGCCAAACAAAATCCAGGAAAGTTCATAATTTGTTGACATGATTAATCACAGCAGTACAGCTAACATACCTTTTTCAATAAAAATTTTAGTCTTGGTGTCTTCACTAAGGAATGGTTTGACCAGATTCCATGCAATTGGGAATATTTTCGGAGCTGAAATGTGACAAAAAGAAGCCATGTACTAGGTCTAATTACGCTGCAGCAAATTGTCAGACCTCAAATCAGTTGCCCAGCATCAATTAAAAAAATGTTCAATTCTTTCGCCTAATGAAATTAAAATATTCCCTAAAAAGGGGTAGGATTAAATTCACATACCGTTTATTACAATGCAGTATTTGAGGGTCTCAGGATAATTAGCCTCATACATAATCAGCAATTCAATAAAAGCATCAACAGCTGAAATTAATAATATATATAATCAACAATATATAAATAAATCAATAAAAAAGTTCATACATGAAGCTATATAATTTTTAAATAAAAACACAACATAACTATTTGACCAAACTCACCAGGTTTCCATAAATGAGCCATCCCTATACCTTCCATGTCAAATATCATTCCACACTGGTCAATGTGTTTTCCTAACTGTATGAATAGAAAAATATTTCAAAAGGAATTCAGCTGGCTGCGGTTGTATGATTATTAGTTGAATGACAGTCGACTTTGATTAAGTTGCCCTTCTGTGCATACTAGTGCTCCATATCGTTTGATTCAAATCGATACGATACATATCGTCGAAACAATCAATCGATATTCGATACGGCGCGGCCGTACCGGTATTCATATTGGAGGCAGCATACCGGTTTACTCGATAAATATCGTACCGGTATGGAGCACTAGTGCATACACATTCAATAACACAGAATTTATTTGCAAATTTGAACATTATCATGTGATTATTTATTTGAAGTTCAGAGCAATTCAAGTTAATCACCTTGGCAGTTTGTTTCTCACAGACTTTGTAAATTTTTTCTGTCCAGTATGCTTTGTACTTTATTACATCAGCCTTCTTTGAAGAAAACATAAGGCCTACATTGAGAAAAAAAATGTGTTTAAGGCATAAACTATATGTTGTCAATAAAACTGATTTAACGTCAAAGGCTAAAAATGGCAAAGAAAAGGACTGCACCAAAAATATGCTTAGGTATTTAGTATGGTCTATGTATGTTATAAGGAATGTCCAATATTAACATGTAAATAGTCAGTTCAGTTTAATATATGAACATATTAATTTCCTAAATGATTTATGAAAATTCTCTTCAAATCAGTATGTAATAACTGGAACATGAAATCTGAACTCTGTATTAATATAAAAAAAGGAAATATGGACAGAGTCAATAGGAGGAAGCCCTCGATCCATGGTTATCTTATCTGTGCGATATTAGTGATCTTTATCTAATCAAAAGTGTCGTTCATCACCTTTAATGTCAGCAGTTCCCAATGTGTCAATCCAGAAGGGGTAGCCCTCTTTGTCGACGCCACATAAACCCCCAGGATAATACTTTATGAGGACCTCAGGAGGGGTCCAGTCCAGCAAGTTATCAGTATCGTACTTCTTTCTCCATGCGAGACTCTAAATGGAAATGGATAAATTATTATAAACTGGTATAACAACTATAAAATATACATGTCTACACAGTTCTAGAAATTATCTTGCTTATCTTTCTATAACGTCACTTAAGTTCTAATCTTTATTTATAGATGTCACTGATTTGTCATATCTCTAGATTACTAATAATACTTTCCTAAGATTCTTCACATCCTCTGCTAAGTTGAAATAAAAATTTTGGGTTACTTTAAATTCCTACTAAAGTGTACAAACCTCCCGCATCATTTTCTCCGCCTTCTTCACATCAAAACGCCTGGCTGAATCAAATTATGCCATATCATTATTATTCTTTAAACATTGTATATCTACTCAATACAGGGCATACAACAATAAATATACAAGGTTTTTTTTTTTTGTGGTTTTTGTCTGAGGTGGAGCCCTCAAAAATGCCCTGGGGGTGGTGCAGTGACAATATCATTCTAAATGAAAGTACTTGAGCTGTATTTTGACTTACTAGAATAAATCTGGAATATTAAAAAAGAAAATATTAATAAAAATTAAGGAACATATCTTCAATACTATTAATTTATTTAATTACTACCTCTGAGCCATTTAAGGAGAAAATAGTCATCATGATGAGGCTGGAGGACATCCTCAGTTTTTTCTCTCAGCTGGAAAATAATAACCGTCAATATATATATATATATAGATATATATATATACTACAATCAGTCCTTTTAATAGTTTTATTATAGTTTTAAGGAATATTGCACTTATTATTAGAAATATTCTAATGTATGATATGGACAGCAGAAGTTAAGATGATACGTCTGAATATATATCATGTTACTTACTTGGGCTAACGCCTCAGCCTGTTTAGGAGTTAGGTCACCCACTCTGCCACTCATGATAACACCGTCCTGACTTGGTACCTGGCCAAATCCTTTCTGATCAGAACGACAACTGATTGATTGAGCCATTGTTTTGTTTCTAATCCGCTAGGAGGCAGTGAGTTTTTTGCAGGTGGCGGCACCTTGTGTTAAACTACGACCGGTCAATTCGGCCACAGAAACATCATGGCTGGTAATGAGAGTGACTTCACCGTTGTCAAGTCAAAACGTAAAAGTAAGAATCAAAGAATAAGGACAACAGTAAAATGTACTGGTGCTACGAATCTTAGAGAACAAGAAGATGAAGTTGACAGCAATGAAATCGTCAAGAAAGTCCTAAAGCTGAAGTAAGTTGCAAGACTCCATCTAGACCCATGACTCTATTGCATTATAGTTTTTAAGTATGAATTTAGAATAATTCAAGATTAGATATCTACCTTAGTACCTACTATAGTCTGCTGTTTTTGTCATGCAGTGGTGTTCTTGCATATATACTGTCTAATCATTGCTAATGGTGTCATTTTGATTCCAGATCAGATGTCTTGAATGATCAGTACACGGATATTGTCAGAGGCAGGTATATCTACAATAACCATATAACATCAACTTTGATAGACGTCTAGATGGATCAGAATATTTATGTACTGGAAGTGATCACCACTGTCAGTATGAGTATGACTCAGTAACTTAGGTGTGGTGGACTAGGGCTTTACGTCCTGTAGTTCTGCACCAGTTGGGCTAATTAGGACTGGCAGGGATCATGGCAATGAGATGAAGGATGAAACAGCCATCCAACTTATAAGCTTGACTGGGAATTGAACTCGGGACCCAGTGGTTGGAAGTCCAGTGCGCTACCACTGAGCTAGGCCCCCAGCCCGGACTGTCTTAGTGTAACGTACATATAAAGTCTATATATATATATATAAAAACATGATAAATACGATCCAATAGTCACCATGCAATGCATAGATTATATTATCAGTACCCCATAATTAACATTGTTATGGGGTACTGATATTATTCATATTAGAGTTTGATTTCCAAGCACAAAGCTCAGGAGCTTTCACCCATCTCTCATGAAAGCTCCTGGTGAGTTGTAAAATGATTAAACATGTTTAACCTTCATAGTTTTTCTTGTTGATGTGACATGTATACAGTATATATAGGCCTACTGAGATTTGGTAGATCTATATTTAATTTATTATGTGTTTAGTGGATACATATACATGCAGGTAAATCCTGTATCCACCTAACACCAAATAACTTAATTATAATATATTTATGTATAGGTCTACTCACTAATTGTTAAGAGGGAAATAAAGTTTAGTCAAGATGAGTTATATATGCTTTTTATTTACAGATGGCTTACAATTGGTTAACAAGCATTTCGTTGAACAATCAGAAGAGGGGACATCGAAACTCGCATTAATATCTTATGGCATTGGAAACTTTGCTTCTTGCCTCATAGCCAGATATCAGCTTGCTCTATTACTCGTGATGAGAGATGAATTATTGGTAAGTGTTCCTGCATGTTTTGATCGAGTTATCTATTGACATACCATAACATGATCAGCACAGATGGACATATATATTTCATAAACATAAATTATTTTCACAGGACTCAGTCAAGAAATGTGAAGTTTATGACCCTATCTTCACCAGTGGAGAAAAAGAGAGTTTACATCAACTGAATCTAGTGGTCATCCCAAAAAATGAGGTAAGCATTTGAAAAATGTAATATGGATTCAATATGTTTGATGAACTAATTTGTAGGTATACTAAATTAATTACACCTAATTATTATTTCTCAGAGTATGACTTCCAATTGTTTTCAGGAAGGCAAACGAAAAGTTGACAATCCAACAGTGTTCTACATGCCTCACTGTGGAAAAGCACTGTACAACAATCTTCTGTGGGCAAACTGGTCACCAGCTACCCTCGAAAACTTAGCTATCATTGGGAATAGTTTGAGTCAGATGTTAGAAAGGTATGTAATGTAATTGTCGGCATTTCGTGCCTCATGCTGAATTTTATGATTGTGTTCATCAGTGTGTTAAAATTCAAAATATTAAACTTCAGGTTTCTTCGCAAAGATCTCTATATGCTCCCACTTAATCAATTTATAACTATTCTTTGTGTTTATAAACACGTATATATAATATATATATATATATATATATATATATATATATATATATATATTATAAGCTATAATATGTGTTGATCATCTTGCAGCATACCATCCAGTATTATGAAAAATGAAGCCTCCTACATTTACAAGGTATATAATATTAAATTTCATTAATTGAGTTGAGCTCCTTTTTAAGTTTTATTCACTGTATTATATCATGTGTGTATCTCCTTTTTCTGCAGATTGATCCATACACTGAAGAACTACCCCTTGAAAACAAATTCCACTTCGATGATATTTTCAATAATACTTCAATCCACATGTTCAAGAAAGATATCGTCTGCAAGGCTGAAAATTCATTGTGGAGTGACAGGGATGAACCAATCTATGACAGTGATGATGTTGAAATAATTCTGAGCAGATGACAAGGCAGAAATTTAAAGATTGTAAGAAAATAAAAATAATGCACATAATTATTTAAGTAGTTTTATATATTTTTAAAATATTCACTGGTTGGAGACTTCTCCAGTCTTTTGGGTCTGTGAATGAACCCGATAGCTCAACCATACAAAAGCTCTGTGCATATATAATACCTTGCCTACTAGCACTTAACTGGCTAATGGGGCAGCCCCTCTTAAGCTCAACTGCGGAGGTTTTGTAACCTTGCCACGTGAGAGGAAATTTAATGTTGGTTCAGGCAATGAGCATTACTTGTTTACCCGACTTATTAACTGCTTAAGTCATCCTATATGAGATAGAAAATTGTATGTGAACTTAATTGGCCAATCATGAGATATATATGTTTAAGTAATTTTAATGTCAGATTGGGAAGGTTGGCTGCATGGTCAGTCATACATGACAGTTTGTGACATGACAAACAATGCTAGCTACAATTCCACATTTTGAAGCAGCTCACATGCAGAGTCAGTTTCCTCCAGACTAGGTCTCCTGTAAGCAACGGAGCGAGATAAAATTTTAGTGTTGCAGCTGATGCACTGATTGAGCTCATACCAGTTTTGCAGCACTGGAACGCTGCATCGCATCAGACAATTATATACAGCCATGTTCTATTAACCTCCCATGTTTTAAAAAAAACGGTCTGCAACTGTTGCTGATCACCGTCCATCAGTTAATTGGATAATTAAATTTCAAATGAACTATCCAAATCATGTACATCTCAACAATTTCAAGCCTTTATTCGTTCAACAGATATTCATGAAACTTTTAAAATAATAAGTAAGAACATGTAACAAAGTGTGAAGAAACTCAGGATATGGTAAAACAGTGATATCATATATGGTAAAACAAACAGTGATAAAATCACCAAGTACTGACTTAATTCGCATATATATATATATTATATCTTGTGCTCTGTAGAGTCCACCATTGCAGTAACAGCATACGGAATCTGAAATAACCTGGTTACGTTTCAACATTTATGCTACATTCGCTTGTTCCTTTCACTTGAGTGCCCATTAAAAACTAATTTAATTATAACAATTACAGATGACAACAATGTTATTTTAATTTAGTTACATCTGAAGTACTAATGGGCATCTTATTTACACATAGCATTAAAAATAAAATGCAATGCAACCATTACAAGCCAAGTCTAATTTAAATTTGCCAAAAAGACTCAAGTAATGATGTAATTATGAATAGTATATATTTTTTGGAAATTTACAATACAGTGTATAAATCAATTAGAGACTTAATATCTTGAAGACACTCTACAGAATAAGTACTTCATACAAGTGGGCATTCAATATCAATCGGACTCCAGAGTCACAACTTCACACAGACAATTGAGCACCAATAGTCATCTATTTCTCATCACAAAGTAAAGTTGTGATAGAAATTTGTCTTTCAAGCGCTTAACATATAAGTATTGGCTGGGAGGATACAATGTCATCATCACAGGAGGTTGGATTCGATGTCCAGGGAAACATTTAGTTGTCGTCGAAGCTGTCGCTATCTCCAATTATCAGTTTCAAAGGTTGTCTTCCAATGCGACCTTTGACCTCAAATTCAAGCACCTGAAGCTCACTTTGTCTGAAACATTTGAAATTTACGTCTAACACTTCATGTTATCCAGTAATTTGAAAATTTAAATAAATTTAAAAAGTGGATGAGCCCTTTAATTTAAATTTGTAATACCTTACTTTGAATATCATCCCCTGCCAAATGGTAACCAAATGTCACAACATGCAGTTGTCTAAAACATCAACTTCCAACACAAAATCAAAGCGCAGGTAAATTCTAAAATGCTCAGGTTAGTGCAAGTGATGCCATATTTTTCATGAAAAGAAAAGTTGCAGGAAAAAACAATACACAAGTGTTATGTCACAACATTAACATTTCAAATCTTTATTTTTGTTTGCTGACATGCATACAAAACTGATAGTTAGTGTAAACTGTAGAGACAGTTGCATTCAATATATATAGTCCTTGTTCACTAAACATTTCCAGCAGGACAAAAGTATCTATATCTATTGATATTTTCACATATAATATAAACCAGATATAATTTCAATACACATATGTAATTTAAATTGTTCCAGAACAAGTATAGTATAAATTAAAGGACTAACAACCATGGCACTTTCAAGTCTGAAGGGATTACTCAAACGCTACAAATACAAGTGACTTCTCCAAGCAGAGTTAACATAAACTTATCACAATGTTCTTACGCCCATAATAACGTTAAGAAAATAATTTAAGGCTTATGTATAGCAGCGTTTTAAATGAACGAACATACAAATAATATTCCACAACTTGTTCTGTTTCCAAGACATTATGACTGAGGGGTCAAAATCATACTTTTTTGTGGAATTTTTTCAGCCAATTATTATGAGCTGTATGTACTGTCATTATGTCTGACCAATCAAAACATAAAGCAGAGAAAAAAATGTTAATCATTGAATTTTATGTTTGTGGAAGGAGCTTTCAAAAATAGAATTATAATTGGAAATGAAATTTCAAAGAGTGATTAAGCATTTCTCATTACTTTACAAAGTATAACACAATATAGGTGCCATGAAATAATAGAATAACACTTATTTATGATCATACAATAACTTTTCAGCTTTCAATATGCAAAAATTAGATCAAATCACAGGCAATGAAGTTTTGGCAAAATCTAACAATGGATGTACTGTCTAATTGGAAGCTGATACATATAATTATTCTTAATTAATACATGCATCTGTGTCAGTTTAGTTGACTCTATTTTTAACAAAACATCACATGACCAGTATAGAATTTTTTTTCAAATTAAATTGTCCGCATGAAACTTCTTGCTACGTCTTCCAAAGAACAGTGTTCCATGCACAGACAATTTGTCCTTCAGATAACAAAATTTGAATTATCACACAACAAAAATTTTAGATACAACAAAATAAGAGATTAAAAAGGTCGGTCATAAGTTAAAAAACTGATTGGTAAACCAGTGAAATGGTCCATGCACAATATGGTGAACAGTTGCTTTGTCATCATCTCTGTTTCCTAAATTTGTGTTTCTTTTTTGGATGTTTGGCAAAGTACATTGACGCCAGCAACTCAAGGTCATCTGAAGGTGGGGAGAAGCGTGGATGTTGGAACAAGCACTCGATAAAGAGTCCAAACACAACGCAAAACCAACCATCATTAATTGAACCACCAAGCAACACGGCCAACAAGTCAAAACAGCAACAGCCTAATACAGGGAATTCCTAATGAAAGGGAGTCTTTAAATCATCATCACCTTTCGTGGCTTTTCAATTCACTTTTTGGCGTGTTCTCGAACAGCGCTGCTCTGTTTTGATTCTCGCCACGTTTCACCCAGTGACCGTAGATCCTAAACGCTCCAGCGTCAATGATCTTACGGAAGGTTTTGATGCCGTAAGGGTTCTTTCGAACATTCTCCAATGATATGGGGGGAGGATTCAACCGCAGGAGGCGGATTTTGTTCATTGCGATGACGGTTATAACAGCAGCCTGAAATGCACAAATAAAACACATAATGAACAGATATATATATAGACACAAACATACTTCAGTGCTGAGCCGTATATACATGCAAAATAAAGATGAACATATATATATAACTTGGTACATGTTTTTGCACCAAGTCAGATATTCATCTTCATTTAGTATCGTTAAAAATTAAATAGTGGCTTCTTTAGTTCAAAGTACACAGTCATATCCAGGTACAAACTTCATTCTGAGTAAGTTTTTGTTCTGAAAATTATATTTATAGTTAAGTCACAACTCTAAGTCTCACTATAAAGAAAATAATAAAGTCTAAGACGTTTGTAACTTTATAAATTAAAAGATAAGACACACATTGGTTATAGTTTGTCAGTTTAATGTAATTTATGCTTGTGTGTTATATATAGAGCAAAAGAATCTTTTTCACAGTTTAGTTGCATTAGTAGAATCATTCAACACTGCAAAGTCAAAAAATAGAATAATTGTGACATAATATAATACAACTATTCAACAGTATATAATATGACCTTGACCCTCAATTGTAACTTTCACAAGTCTTATCTAGTATCAGATACCATTGGCCACTACTGCCATCGAGGGCAGCAATTCAGCACAAGTATGACTGAAATTGGTTAGATAACGCAAGCATCATGTTATCAAAAGAATGTTGAAAAATTATCAGTTCACCACCTAGCCTATGGTTTTACTTTTGTCTTAATTTAAACTTTGAAATATTCACTTGATAAATGCTTAAGTCCACATTTTTCTTAAAAAAAAAAAACATGGTGAATATTTATAAGTAATTTATAGGTGGATAGATTATGTGAAATGTTTTTTGGTTGCATTTCTTGACAGATGTAATTCGAGGGTTCACACAGCAAGCTTATAGCGCATGATGGTTAAAATGCAAGTCAAGCAATATAATATTTAAACGATGGCATTTTATTAAGCACCTAGAGCCAACCACACACGGCCACACATTCCTAATATTAAAAACCATTATGTTAAACGTTCAAACTGTGTCGACTTTTTCCAATTCTGGCACTTTTAGAGCCTTTTAAATGCAGCAAAAATGCCTTCATGCTAAAAAGCTACAGCAAACAACTGCAATCTTCTTAAAAAGGCATAAATTAACTCAAGTTTTTGGAAGTTTCTCTAGTAATTTTCATTGCAGACACCAAAAAGATATTAGGCAAAGCACAAATTTCAACAATATTAAAAACCACTTCAGAACATAGAAAAATTTATAAAGTAATTTAATCTATAATTAGGCAGTGAACTTATGTAACTTCAATGTAAAATGAGAAATACAGAAAAAAAAATTGAGTCACCTACCTTGAACAATCTACGAGGATAGAACTTGCGTGCCTCCCGCTGAAATGTAGCAACAAGACTTGAGCTGTATGTTTTAGAGGAACTCTAAAAGAAAGGAACACAAAAAAAAAGAACATGCCAAAGTAAAACCATGCAAAACCAAAGCAAACCAAATACCAAAGTCAAAAAGTTCATTCTTTAAAATGTTTCACACATGAAACATTTTCAGTTAATTAAAACTGCAAAACAAAGTTTGACAATACTGAACTGACTTTCAAATGTGGAACTTAATTCATGGTTAGAGATTCTAGCAAATCTTTTAAGTTGAAATCTTTATGACACATGTGAGTCAGTAATTCAGGGGACTGGAGATAAATTCTCAACGCAAACCAAATCGGGAGATAAAGAACCATAAAATTATTGTTTCATTCCTTGAAATGAGTCTCTGAGGAAGATATTCCAAAATAACATATTTTAGTATTCACACAAGTGACAAAACAGTTGAGGACAGTTAAACTCCACAAAACTATAATAAAGAATTAATGAGCACTAAATTAAAACAAATTACAAATCATCAAAAACTTAACAGACATCAGAAGAATTCAATTAATAAGAGCTAAATTGAAATATAACTCAAAGTATCTATGAATAAAGTAACGAATATTGTGAGATAATCTGTGTCAGGCTGATGACAATAGCAGCCTTCATCTTTACACAAAACAGAAAGACTAACAGCTTAATATCTTAAACATCATATGAGAGCTTAATAAGCACAACTATAGAATTACTATATATAATGAAGTTATTGATATCACTATCACTCTTTAGCTCATAATACGAGGGACCCCACAATTAATATTTTAAAACACGTTGTTGAGTTGCACAAACTGATTAAAATATAATTAGTGAGGTCCAGAATTAAGATCATCAATACAATTTTAATCAAAATATTGAGACCGCTCGAGTGATTCCTAGGCTGGTCTTAATTGCGAGTTCCAATGTTAAACGCAGTTAGAAAACAATACCTGATAGTTTTCAGTTTCATAGAAATATTTGCAAATTGATCACTCACTTACGTTTTTTTTTTACTATTACATACCTCCTCTCTCTTGAAGAACGGATGAGCGAGGGCATCTTTCGCAGAGATCCGTTTTTCTGGATCAACAACCAGAAGCCTGGAAATCTGTGAGGGCGAAAGATGAAGGTCATACGAGTCACACAAAGTGGTCAGAACGTCAGCAAGGTCACAGGTGCAGTGGACATGGCCCTCGCATTTCTGGGTATGTTTTGAAGGACTTCTTTGACTAGATACAACAGTACTTTTATTATGGTCAGGTTTGGAACCCAACTCACAGCAACAGTCTGTTTGAAAATTTTCAAATCCTGAGTTAGTGACCCGAGAAAATCTATCAGTGTCTGAATGGGTCTGGATGATCCCGTCAGCCAAATAAGGCAAGTCCAGTTTAAAATTATTGCAAGAGTCAATTAACACTGTCACATCACAGTTGAATTTGCCCATGTTTTTGGCACTTCTACAACAACAACACTGTTCCTCAGATCTGCAATCCACTTGAGAAGGGGAGATCCTAAAAAAAATGATTAAATATTCCTGATCCTTCTTAAGAAAATCATATGTCTAGTTCATATCTTGAATGCCTTTTCAAAATGATTATCCAAAATGACCTGTTATATCTGAACCTGTTGATCCAATATGCAAGCAGGTTTATCTAGTATCTACTGTATCTACTGTACAGAGTGAAAACGTCAGCTCTGAGCTCTGATTGAAGAAACAAATGAATGCACACCCAGATCACACATCCTTTTGTTGTGATGTTTACAATATTCCACCCCGGGAATTAACCTACGTCTGGTCCAGAAATTTCAACAGAGAGCCTATCCATTGTCATAAATATTCATGACAGCGTATTCGACCAATCAGAGTACGACTTGAAGACACTCCCCCAAGGTGAATGACCTTTGTTGCACTGACATTCAAGCAGACAATATACTAACAATTTAGAAAAACCTGCAATTCCATGCCCTAAAACATATATTAAAAACTAATATCTCATTTAATTATCTCTAACAAAGCTAAGCCGGCCCCCACTCCAGACTTCTAGTTCAGAGTCAACTTCAAACCACGCCCCCTCTAACATATCTAACGTTAAGTAAAAATTAACATAGGCCAGTGATCTCATTGGCGCCCTAGACCACGAGCAGACGATTTCTCCAAGATAGACCTAAAGGTTGGCACGCGAGATAGACACGAGAATTCTCAGTCATTACACAAGCTTGTATAGCCTATATATAGAGATTGACGACATGATGTCGACATCCCACGTAGAATGAAGTCATTTGCAAATAAAATCCGGTTGTGGTTAACCTTTCAAAATAACCATGATGTACATATGATGTAGGCCCATATGCACTAACGTTCGATGTAACTACAGAATAATTAGATGTTATGAATGTGATGAGTTTACACATTCTTGTTCTTAGAAAAGTCTGACAAACAGGCAATTCAGAAAAATTGCCTAAACTAAAAAAATATGAATCCATATTCTTAAGTCTACTCAGGTTATCGGCTACATATAGTTTATATATATAACCAATCTTTTGTTAACTAGGTAAACTAGCAAAGAATGTGGTGACGACATAATGATATGATTAACGTTATGTAAATTTGTATAGACTTAACCAGTTCAGTGCGACTCGGTCTGACATACTGCACCACTTTTATTCACGTTTTATGACTCGTTTCTGTGAATACCAGGCCATTCTTTTCATGTAACAAAAAATAAGTAAATAGAACGCAGACAGGTCATTGACAATGTATGCACCCTAATTAGACCGAAATATTGCTGTCATTTGCAAGCGCGCCAATTGGGGTGAGCCAGTTTGTCGGACTACACCCTAATCATTGCTAGTCGTGATAACAATATGCCTACATTAATTGTAAGTTTTAAATAGACATGTTTAAGTTCTTGAGACGCATTATAATGCATTCTAAAGCAGATTTTTATGATCTCACAAAAACACCTTTCATTGTAAAATCTGTAAATTAATTGATAAAAAGAAAATTTGATTGATTTATGATCGATATTGTTCAATCTAATTCACCATTCAATGGTATTGGTGCCCATTTTCTGGTCTGATAACATGACCAGGGGTTGAAGTAATTAAATGATAATAATTATGAAGCTTAAAATGAGAAGTTTAGCTTGCTATACGCACTTCGCTATCCAAATACCCAAAAAATATCTGTTTAGTACAGGTAGCAATGCCTAACCTAATAAATAAATATATATATAACGTAGCAAACAGGAGGTGAAATCAGAATCATTATTAAATTAATGGAATCTAATTAAATACTATTACGTCATGAATTCGAACTTGTACCTGACTGGAATGAACAACTGAAACAATGCCCTTTTGACTTAATTGAGTATTTTGACATCAGGTGCAATTAACACGCTGTACTGGCCAGTGTCCAGTGGTCTGCCAGTGGGTGCACGGACACAATGGAACAGACCTGCTGCCCTGGACAATCATGGACAAATCAAAACCATGGACAAAGACATAAAGTATCTCCATGGAATAAATAAATAAAACGTCAACCCTGGATATTATAAACTTGCATCATAAACTGTCTACCAGATAATAACGAACTCAGCATTATTCTCTTAAAACATTACTGTCACTAATGAAAAGTGGTAGCTTACTCACTTCGAAATTTAAAAAGGCATTCAAGCTGATATGTCAAAAATTCGCAATATATATAAAATCCAAAGTATGTTATGACTATCAGCTTACCTAGGTTCACTTTTACACGTTGATAATTTAGGCTGAATGGCAATGACACCCGTAGCCATGGCTGTATTAAATGTACAGTACTCAGTTAACTTAAGTTGTATTAAATATAAAGTCAATGTACAATCCACAGACTGTCCATGTAGAACACAGTTAATCCAGAGAGAGCATAGTCTATGAGAGCTAAGCCTAAGATCATTGTTTATGTTGACGTGTGACGTCATTCTATCAGCCAATCAGAAGCTGGGACGTTAGCCACACCTCCAGAGCGAGCGTCACACACCCACGTGTGATGTACTTGAGAGGCAGAAAAAAAGTTATGCAACCATTGACCCTGTTCCTTGCCAAGAAAAAAACTAATGCATCATTTTTTTATAAAAAAAAAAAAAAAAGCCCAGGCACATTTTCTTAAAAAAAAAAAAAAAACTGTATCAATTTATAAACACTAATTTCAATGTTCAACACAACATTCTGGCTGTGGCGCCACACTATACATTCTACGCTGTAATTGCATCATAAACTTGGATTCAAGGACTCATCAAGAAAACCTTCATAGAAATAGCATAAATCACATTTTTCTGCCAATTAAAATGCTTCAAATGATAAAAAAAAAAAAAAAATATATATATATAAAAATGCATCAAATGCAGTTATTTATGATTATTGCATAATAAACCCACGGAGTTAATTAATTGCAATTAATTACAGAGCCCTCATCTAATGTGTTCCCATGCAAGGTTATAAGTAGAATCCCAGTGAATGTGGATTCTCCCCTGCACTAGAAGCTGCATCTCTTACGCAAAGACGTTTCACAAGTTCGTACCCCATAATGTTATGGGGTACTGCTGAGGGGCATACAGATAGAACCGTTAACCCACTGCAATGTTGTCATTGTTACATAACACACCAGACCTCCAAGGCCAGACAGCCAAGGTCAGTGACCGATAGGTCAGTCCTGACTCACCTGGTCAGTGAACTATATGCACTATGCTGAGAAAATTACTCCTTGTGATGGAGATGAGCAGCGTAGTGCAATAGTCACAATTTAATGATTGGTAATTTCTGTTAATATTACATAAGGTGGTCATTTTTTAAGTTGACCACTACTTTAAAACTATAAAGACTATACCTTGTCCCTTAACTGAATTTTCATGCGTACAAGGTCATGAACTGAGAAAATTACAAGATTCTCTTTGTGATGGAGTAGAGCAGTATTGTGCAATAGTCACAATTTAATTTATTTTCAGTAAATTTCTGTGCAAATGCTGTAAAAAATGCCCTGACAATGGTGATTGATGGGTGATTAAACCATTAGACACCGTATAATTTCTCTTCTCCATAATCTTGAGCATCGAACATTGTTGTATAATAAATGGTAAACAGACCATTATTATGCCGCCCAGACTGCAAACAACAGCTGGAAACTGGGTAAAGTATACAGTGATGCAATTGCCCTAAATATTTTTACTCTGTGTTCTCATTTTGTTGTTGTTATAAACAACCACTAACATAACCACAACGTGACAATTGGGTTTCTAGAACAGAATAATAAACACTAGATGGCACTGATTACATAATGATCCACGTGTCTATAGTAAACAAACACATAATTATTGTTTGACCTTGAGTGAAAATTCTAAAATTGGAATCAAAGTCAACACTTAAAGTGACAAGAAAAGGAAGGTAATCATGTCAAGTGGACTGAGGGTTAAATATAGATAGCGCACTTTAAAAACTTGTTTTAATCAACAAGCCCATATTATACCCCACCACTGAACTAATTTAATAGACAAAGAATATATGTCAAAGAGAACATATCAATATTATCTCACAACAACTACATCGTCCATCATATTTTAATGGAGTTGACAACCTGAATTGGCAAGCTCTCTTCAGAATTGATCTCCTTTAGTTAAAAAAATTAGTGATTCGCAATAAAAATACAGAGAACATGTAATGAATTCAGCAGAGATCGAGTACTCTCATGGTTGGTAAGTACATACACATCATTCTGTATATTTTTAAACCATGGGGTCAGAAATGATCACAGCAACTAAATCTCATTAGATCACCTGTCATGTCATAACACAAAGACCAAACATTTGTCCATATCTGTCCTTCATAAACTTGAAATGAGTCAGGGAAGAGCCATGTCAGATCATACACACTATGACCTTCACTTTTTACATGTGCAAAACACATCAAATATACGGCTGTTTACAACCACAATGTATTGTACACTCACATAAACATGATACAAAAAAGGTTATACAAGAGGGAATATTTTTATACAAGAAAAGTATGAGACCGAAAGAAAAGTTGTGCATACAATAACAGGGTTTCTTGGTGTTTCAGTAGTATGAGACCTTGGGGAGAGGTATGACTATTTTTTAAATCCACTTTTTACAATTTCATTTCAGCTGCAACATTTTAATTGTTTCTGAAATTATTATGGAAGGGGCGGGGGAGACCACCAAGAAACCCTAATACATATATCACATCATAATCCCTCATTACTATAAATAAGAAAATGGCGATGCTCTACCATCATCAACCCCAAATACAAACACTAACATCTCAAACAAAAGAAATGAAAGTATCAGACTCACCAGATCTTTAGGAAGTTCCGAGATATCCTCCCATTCCGGACTAGAAAAGCTGTATTTCCCTTCCATGATATTCCGCAACATGTACATTTGTTTTCGATGCCAAAAGGGGGGACATCCTACCAGCCTACAAGATAGGGAATAAAATGCAATAAATCAAAAATCTGTGAAATAACAGAAATAACTTAACATAGTCAGTTAGATATAATATATATCATAATATGTGATTGCACATTTGTAAATCTGTAACATACAAATAACACACAACCAGCCTGAACCAATATCCATCATTTGTAAAATTACGATGAACTAATACATTATCATAATGATTACAAACTGAAATAGCTTGGTAATAATCTTAATGCCCAAGACCTTTCATACATTTATCATTGTTTATGAGTCCACAAAACAACAACAACTCCAAATCATACCAATACATTTTACATCAATCATCATAACCATGCAGAATGCATTTACTCCATGAAGTGTCCCCACCACTACCATTTTCCTCAATCTGAGGTCACAGGTAAAGCATATGTAACCTTCATTTCAAGGTTATAACAAACCCCAAAATAGCAGAGTATACATAAAAGCACCTGGCAACAGTTCATTGGGGTGATATCATGTCAGTAGACATTATAGCCCAAGTAGTTTCACCGACATCATTAAATGGAGTCAGTGAAGCATAAACTGTATAATAAGCTGGATACCATGACTTTCTAAAAGATTCCAATAAGAAGAAAGCATCTATTAATCTTTACAACAAGAGTTACAGACCTATAACCATAGAGTCACCAGAGATATAACTAAACTATGACTAAAGAAATATGTCATCTTAACATTTCTGACCAATAATAAAATACAAAACTTCCAAATCTATACCAGCAGTGATTACAAACTTCTTCTCAATAATTCAAGGCTTCTCAGGTGTATTTTTTCCCCAAGGTATAAGGAGTGTCCACATGGCATAACTACACTAGTTATCAACTTATCTCCTTTGTTGACTTTGCAATGTTTACAATTCTCACTTCTATTCAGACTACCTCAAAAATTCTCACTCAACCCACCCCCACAATGAAAACACCAGCATTTTTACTTTTTAAAAAACAATATGATAAATATGTAAATTTCAAATTCAGTAAAAATGTTAAAGGTAGCACCACTTTTACCTCATGGTATTGTCAATGACTGCTTACAACAACTGACATATAATTATACAAAATTTTTCAATCCGTTATTAAATTACTAATTCACATATTTAAATGCCTGGCGTCAAAAATGTCAATGTATTTATACTCCACCAAAAAATACCTATCGATCCTCTAAATATATCCTACAAGGCAAGTATCATTTGCTCCAAAATCTTAAATTTAAGTTTTAAATAAAAATGTACAGCTTTTCCAACATTACGGGCATCAATATAAAGTTATCAAAGATTATATGAGATAGAGAGACCAAAGAAGGAATTGCTTTGTACTTACAATGTATACATGACGACTCCTAACGCCCACCTGCAAAAGCAAATACATCCGTGAGATCATGAGCAGGAATTCAGATATCAGATAATAACATAATACATGTCAGCGAATGATTTTTATGGCTTTCGCTTTCTTGAACATCACACATTACATTAATATGAATAACAGAGATCCATTGGTTTCAGTACGAATCTAGAATTACTTTGGTAAAACATATTTGTTAGCATGAAATGATTAAATGTGAAAAATAATCCAAGATTGCAAATTTTTAACCCAATTATTTCTACCCAATTTTACACTCATGAAATCAACTTCATGAAATTAGAAATGTCGATTTTAACCTTTTCATTATCATTTCGGCATTGTATTATGATTGTAGATCAACGCCTCATTATGTTACTTTCATCATGCTGATTATGAAATAAGTTCACTAGAATAACAGTAATTTTCTTTTTTATTTCCATATGAATGCTGTAAACAAATCAACATTCCAGTTAGCTATCTGAGGGTAGCACTGCTGATAGTCATGGCTTTAAAATGAAAAGAAAAAGAAGTCATAAAGAGAAATAAAAACACTTTCATTCTAATCTACATTCCACAAAGCCAAACCACCATGATGCACACAGCACTCTCTAACCTCAACAGTTTACATCAATCATGGATGTATACAGCCATGCATCAATTATGCATTACTGAAAATTCCACTTCTGGAATGCAAGTGAGGTCTCTTGCAAATGAGCGGTTCTTGGTGTATGTTTTTTGTTTTTTTTTAACAATATTATGAATAACATTTCATTAGTTAAGAACATCAGAGCATGGAAACCAAACTTCTTGCTGTTCTGGTCGATGGCTGGTCCACTCAAATTGATGCACTCAAAAAAATAGCTTCACATCAGCAGAAAGGGCAGTTTCTGTTTTATAAATCATCATATGATTATAGTTTTTCCAAATCAAAAATAGATCATGTCTTTATACTGCTGAGACTATACACCAAAAGTGAAACAAATATCTAATACCAGCAACCATACAAAATACCATCATATGAAAAATAACAGTGTCTGGCTAGGCTCATATGAGTCATGTCAATGAATGAATGAATGAATGAATGAACATGGTGAGAAAAAGACTAAAATAAGTGAGAAATTCATTACCTGGTTCATAACAGACCATGATGGTTCATGTGACCTAATCACATGATCACCCCATAGCCTATATCACCTGTGATGCGACCTGTTCCTTCATATTGTTCCTATTGACATCACTAAATTGAACTCATATTTGTGGTATTTCCTTACTCATAGCACTTGAATATACCATAACATTGTCTGGCTGCATCTAACCAGTGCTGCCCTCTAGAGAATATGAACAAGATGTCTGATACAGTTTATCACGTAATACTTTCACTTGGATTGATATCTTTTAGTGATATTAATTAGCTGCTTGATTTCATTTGATTTTCTTAGCTTAGCCATATTACCCTGCTTATATGATGAAGACCTTCAAGCAGTCATCAGTATCCTAGCGCTTTTGTCGAAAAATGAATATCTAACAAAAAAACAAAAAAATGCTGAATAATATTCCATTGGGGAAAATAATATCATGACATTATCAACATAGTCATGATGTCTGTAATACATCCGTCTTCAAACAAACAACTCTACCCAACCAAGTCAAATGTAATAAAACAACAATAAACCTACTTTCACTAAAAGGAATACGAGATAGAAAAATAGAAAAAAGAGAGACAAATTGCATTAAAATTGTCCACTTAACCAAACAACTAACAGAGAGACATCCCCTTTATTGTTTTAATGGCAAGATCGAGTACTTGTGTCTCACAACTACAAGTAGTGCAGCGGCAAAGCAAACCAATTGGGCATTTTTGGAAGAAATCATGATACTTGGCACAATGATAGACAAATAATTTCCACCTGCAGCTGGACATGGTTTCACCGATACATATGTGTGAATATCGAAAAAGTGATTTTTATTTTCCAATGGCTGTTAGTCATCAGCAATACAAGACATCAAATGCTGCAATATATCAAAATGTTCCCATTCCACAGGGATATCATTGTGCTTAGTTTTATGCTTTTGACTCATGAAATACAGATGATATACATCAATGTGATTTTGTAGGTGGGGTTTTTTTTTCCATTCAAATGATGTCAATCAGCACCAGATAAAGATATCAAATGCCACAATATCTCAAAATTTTCCTTTTGTCCATGTCTATCATTGTGCCAAGTTTCATGATTTCTTCCAAATATGCACAATTGTTATGAGATTGGGAGCATTGCCGCAGCACTAAAGTTAGATTGTGTATTTGTTCAAAGTGACATATATTCACCAATCCCGTTGTTTGCCATTATCCCGTTGGCATGGAGCTGGCACAGCAGCCTTTGCCCTGAATGGCCTAAATTTGGTTTTTCATCTTCATCTGATTGGATGCAACAGAAACTAATTGCACAATCAGACAAGGCCTTTCCATATTTGGAAAATAACATCTTTGCGTCGTCATGTAAACTGGCATCTGATTAGCTTAAACAATATTTTCCACCAAAGGACAGCAACTGCAAGTAATACCCATAATAATGACCATTGCCAGCCTTGATGGCAGCAGTTGCTAATTCTCAAATAAATCTCCTTTGGAGGTCAAGCTGTCGCTTGAGCGTGCGACAATAAAGACACCTTGACATCGTGAAGACGTAGATTCGCCACAACCGTAAAGTAATGCAACACTTAATGACACTGTTAATTGTGAGTCAAAATGTAAGATAGAACAGTTACTCACATGTCTACTGCCCTGCCATATCCTGGGGCATCTTCGTACATGGAGACTTTGAGGACTTCAGGAGCTAGGTACCCTGGTGTACCACATAAGTCTGAAATCAAATACATTTATATTCACGAGCATAAATATATATTTTAGGTGACCAATATGAATTGATAGTAACTAGGAACAATTTCTGCATCAAAATAATGTCTGTAAGTCGTCATATCATTCTATGATAAACATTTTGGATATGTATTGTAGTTTGTAAGTTGCGTACCTGTGAGGTCATCTCCCTCTGACAGAATTGTTGCAAACCCAAAGTCAGACAACTTTACATTCATTGTGTCATCGAGGAGAATATTTTCAGGCTGAAATTAACAGATTCGGATATTTGTTTGCAGAAGATGTCATTTTAGAAACATGCCGGCAAATAAGCGATACAGAAAATATCTGTGGAGAGGACATGGCCAAACCGACCATTTTGAGAATACAGAAATATACATTGTATTTGTCAGCTCTCGACCAATCAGTGATCTGCATTCTGCATTGACAGAGGATAAAATCATGTTTCAAGTAACCTCAATGGCAAGGGCTTATATTAGTTATAACCTCACTTAATTTTTTAGGTAATTATTGCACTCATTTCCATTCTTTATTTAGACTTCAAGGCATTTGAAACTGACACAGGAGTACTTTAGAAGGTTACAATACAACACATGTACAGCCTAGTGCAATACTGTCTTGCACACACCGAGGTGCTGCCAGAAGCGTGATCACAATCTGATAGTCAACAGTAATTCTCATGTCATGCCTATGCTCAAATGGAGTTCACATTTGTATAATTCAATCTTGCAAAAATAACCTATTAAATTTCTTTCCTCAATGTATCAGCTATGATGACTTTACTTAATCAAAACAAAAGTTGAGTGCACTTTGAAAACATCATTCTATACATTAGCATGTTCATTTTTGTTCTAAAGTCAAGATACTTTATGGGTCCTCAGTCTTCAGAATGATTCACTATGTGACATAAAGAATAAACTGATCTACAAGCACTCGGCACTCTTCAAGGTGCCAAAAAGTTGTTACGGTCAGTATTTGCTAAATATGAACAATATTACCTGATAATATATATTTCCTATTCTATGAATATTTCAAAAAGCATTACTAATTAAGTTGACTTTCATAACAAATTTACCTTGAGATCTCTGTGAACAATTTCCATAGAATGACAATATTCTACAGCATCTAATAACTGGCGCATAATTTGTCTGAAAGGAAAAAAATAACTTGGGTTATACACTGAGTGAGCTAGATGTCGGAAATCCCATGCAGAACAAAATAAACTACAAAAAAAAAACACCTGGAAAGATTAGCACAAGAATTTTCATTACTTGCCTAGTTCTTTTTTCAGATAATGTCACTACTTCCGTTAAATAATCAAACAACTCTCCCTTGCAACACCTGAAATTAATAAAAGATAATTCAGTTCAATTCAATTCACATTGTCATATTACTTTATGGATACATATACATCCCAAGAAATAAATATTTGTAAATGAGACAACTTTAGTGGAAGGCGAAATCAAAAAAAGTATGGCCTTTTATTACTCATCATCTTATTTATATAAGCTACATTGTTTCTAAAAATTCATCTTTACTTTCTAGTCTTGATTGGCACATATGAAAACTGCTAAAACGTGTATAGAACACATTTGGCAAAAAAGCTAAGCTGCTCAGAGCGTGATACTTACATTTCTAGAACTAAGAATATATATGTAGATGATTCGAATGAATCATGGAGATTAACTGAAAGATAAGAGGAAATACATGATATGAAAATTTGTGTATAATTCTTTAACCGCATTTTCTTTACAAATAGTAAATCAATAGCAATATTTATCAGGCACAACTGGATGCATACTTATATGAGGATGCTGAGCACACATTCGAAGAATGGTGATTTCTTTCCGAGTCTGGTCTCGGATCTCGTTCATCTGCCATTCGTTGTCCTTTTCCCCGGTCAAATCGATGATCTTGACCGCGTACTGAGTCCCCGATACTTTCTCTACACATCGCCTTACTGTGCTGCTCACTCCTCTGTGAAAATAAAATGACACAAATGATGACTTGGGTCATAAACAGAATATACAATCAATCAAAATTGCGTAAGATATTTTTAAAATATGAAGAGGATGCCCTAAGTCGCCAAACTTGGTTGTAGTTGAAATGCTGAACATGCTGAAGAACACAACTGTTACAGTCTACAACTTCTGATATCAGTTATTAATTGTAAATAATTGTCAAAACAGTAAATCTGAATACTTATCATGTCTATAACAACATAATTCTTGCACTTCAATGTATAAATATTGATAATGAATCTACTTATAAATTGATAAATTAAAATTTTCAAGCAATATTTAGTACTTGTGCAAAAATAAAGCACAATAATTATGCTGTTATAGTTTATGATAATTCTTCAAAAATACAGTAATGATAAAGTACACAAAGAAATTTATGTCTCAGCATAATCTCATAATACAAAAATATAAGAGCTAGTAATTGTCTGCTTTTAATAGGTTCTAGCATGGAGGTATTATACCTCCATGGTTCTAGTATGTTCTTGTTCTGTCCTAAATAAAAGATCATATGTCCACATCAACAATACAAATCATCAACAATTCTTGGAAACTAAAATGTCAACACTTGGACATGCCTAGCTCTTTATCTGAACTTGATAAACCCATTCATGTCAAAATGACATTATATAGTCTCAAGTTTATGGTCACTCACATGGCCTGAATTCCATTATTGAACAAGGCAGCAAGCAAATAAAAAGATTCTGGAAAATTACATAGGACTTGTTTAACCAATGATCATGATGATTGTTTGTTTTGATCCATGAGGTAATTTTTGTGCCTTGTTTGTCAAACAGACCAAGGTCACTATTTGACAATTTATCTTCAGGAAACATAAGACAATTTTTACTTGCATTAATTTTGGATTTTGTACAGAAAACGTTAGCCTAGTGTCACTGACCACTGCTAAAGTATTATATAAATAAAATTTTCATGATTGCCACTGCATATACTATTGTATAGTTGTATATTCAGCCCCCAACACTCGAAGTAAGTTTACACTACAAGGCAGGGCATATAGCTAATACATGTATATTTGGTGTATTAATACATGTAGTATGTAAATTGGCATACGGTACTAGCAGTACCGTATGCCAACTTGCGTACCATACTGCACATAGTATACTTTAATCCAGATTGATGTGGGAAACGGCTACATTTGAACTTTGATCTGCAGCAATGATTAAATCACTGATGATGCTTAGTAAAATTACAATGATCAACTGTCCGAGGCAGACATAATGATGAAATGATAAGGCTGAAGTACACGTCATGTGATGAATGACTCCAACAGAGGGTATTATACCTGCCCAAGCATAGACATTAAGTACAAGGCACTGCCAATTTAATGACCCCTGCACAAACTGTCAGAGCTGCATAAGATTGAGTTCATAACAGGGATTCGAACCTGGGACATTGAGATGACCTGACCTATGTCTTAACCCTAGACCACACAGCTTCTTGCCCAATAATAAACACAGACTGTTCAGCATCAGTTTTGTTGAATCTTGGATAAACTAGAAATATATTTTAATCCAAGTTTCAATTAATTTGTCACAACCCACCCCAGAAGCAAGTTCCATTTTTTAGTTTAAGAAGAATGTGAGATAAAAAAAAATTGAAATAACACTCTAAAAACCATTGAATACAAAAAAAATATATTCAGTCTTGTGACAAAAATAACTTTGTACGACAAAACAAAAAATAGATAGAGCGTATCATGTAGATGGTCCGAGTCCCTGAGCTAATCACATATTTCATTTCTAATCATTAATGATGATGTCACTGTTGTTCATAACTGTCACTGTCAAGTCATGAACATTACTGAATCTTGCTGCACCAGATAACACGAAAAAGAAACTGGAATTGTTTAATGTTTTTTTATAAAATTTATTTTTCAAAAGCCCAAGATTGTCTCATACTAACAACCCAGGTACATAGCAACCTTGGAATCATTTCAGCCAGCAAAGCTGCTCACATATCATGCAGATGGTGTGGGAGGGGTCTTGGCAGCTGCTGCAACTGTGACCTTGGATCCTTTTTTCTGGGTCACTGACCTGATTTACTTTAGAGCAGTTCTGATTTATGGTTGGTGAAAAGCCAGGCCAAAACTAGGTTGATGTCCTGGCATCAATGGATGAAGTAATGCAATTTAGGCTAACTCGAATAAATGCTATAGCATGGGACCATGGTTATTCACTTAAAGATGTATAAAAACAAGCACTTATGATGACAGTCTAGAGTCTTTTATAATGAGATCATTATCCACAAACTGATTTTTTGCCTGACATGCATACCAAAACCCAGATATAAAGAATTTCATAGAATAAAACGAACCAGACAGATGAACAATTCTTGACAGTCCCAAAATAGTTTGTTATATAAACCGTATAATAGGAAGTCTGATTGTCAAACAAAATAATCTAATGCAGCATTGCCCCTTTGCTGATTAATGTGTCATATTAAATGGGGAGCTACGCCAAATATCTCTTATCATCTAACTACTTTTGACTCAGCTGGTGATCTACATAAATTACAATTTGCAAGAAAGTGAACAGTTTAATTAAATTTAACCAAACACAAGGAATCTAAAGTTGGTATTACAAAAAACAAGAACAGTCCCACAGCGAAAAAGTATGCTATACTCTGATAATACTCAAACTAGACTGATGAAACAAAATGTAATATTGCTGTGGACAAAGGAACATTCTATCATTCATCTGAAAATTAAGTTATGGAATGACACTAACGTTTATTTTTCAGATATGACTGCAATTTTTGCTTCATATGATAGCTGAAAAGTTTCAACATGTATTTAATTTAACAATTTTATTTCATTACACACATTCATAATATCAGAACACAAATTAAATCACAACCAAAATGAACCACAAGAGCATCTGGAGGAGTACATGCAGAGAATCAAGTCCATCCCACTATACAGCAACGTACAGTGTATACCACTAAAAATGTATATATATTTACGAGCTATACACCTAAGCACAGAATATACAGGGACAAATACTTAGTGCGAGACACCATTGCTGGCAAAGATCCAGGAACAAAAATAAGCAGAATGCCCAATGATAACAAGGGCTATCCTTCATAATACAGGCTAATAGACCTCGTGCACTAAATCACAAGTTGCTGCCTGCAGGTTATATTAAATGATATTTAAATTTTGAAACAAAAAATCAGAACTGAACTGCCAACAAATCAAAAAATGACAGCAATATTGGAATTCAGTCAACAATAGCGAAATCCAGCAAAGATATTCCCAAGAGAGAGACAGTCATACTAGCATAGACATATTTTGGAAACACAGTCAGTAGTCAAAACAAATGGCAAACAGATGCACTAAAACCTAGTGAAAAAACACTATAGCTATTATGAGACACCATAACCATCTGATACCAACTTGCAAGTGAAGTTGAAAATGTACTGATCACACACATGAAACTACAAACCTCAGATAACGTGATATTTAGTACTCATGACCAGTCTGCTCTTTCAGTGATTGGTAGAGCAATCAAAGAACTTATTGTAAGCTAAAAAAAATTCTTTTAACCTTTTAATCATGTTTAATAGGACAAATTCTTTTCTTTTTGCCCATTCTGTCCATACATTTTCCCATAGCTCATTTGAGCTTTGACACCTGGCTTTAACTAGGTGGCTCGCTTGTATTTTTTGCTTTTATCATATATAATATCAATTTTTCTCACAGCCTGAAAGTGTTGATTTGTTTGTACAACAAGTCATCAATCGACTATATAAAATTCTATGATCTCAACATGATCGAATGCACAAACAGAAAACACCTTGGAAATCTTCTTAACGTGTAAGTTACAAGAACTGTAAATAAACTTCTATTGAAAATAATAAATACAATCTCAACCTTGAATTGTAAAAACAAATCATTCATGCTCTGTTAAACTAGTATGTTTATGAGTCAAGGTTATTTCCATATCATACCATACCACGTCCATGTGCTAACCATGTGTGTAAACATATTATTTGAAAGATTAACTATAAATGAAAAACTTACATACAATTGACATTATTTGAATACCACACTGATAAATTAATTCACACCACAATTGGCATGAAGGATATATTATGCACATAAACATGATCATTCGCAATGACACAAATTTAGCTAAATTGCTATGAGGGAAAAAATCAGACTGAATGGTGTGAAGGATGTCAAAAGAGTTGTCGACAGTTTATCAATGATCGGTTTGTGACCAAACTGTCATAAATGTGAAGAAGGAAAAAAAAGACTCCCAAGGAAAAATGAAAGGACTGGTAATAATACCTTTGTCAGAGGCAGTTGATAGAGTATTCAGAAGACATGGAGTATCAACAGCAATGTGGCCACACTGCACTTTAAGACAGTTGTTGGTCCATCGTAGAAATAAGCCAGATAAAGAGAAGATCTGTGAATGTGTATAAACCGTTTCCATGCAAATCATGTGATAAAGTCTACATCAGTGAAACAGGAAGGAGAACAGATTAGAAGAGAACAAGAAAGACCAGGTTGTCATTTCATAAAGACATTGAGATGTCAATCAAGCTCAGAGACAAATAAGTCGGCCATAACTGATCACATTGCACAGGAGAACCATGTCATAGATTGGGAGGGGGTGAGAATTATAGACAGAGAAAGCCACAGATCAGTAAGACAAATGAAGGAGGCCATCTGGAGCAGAAAAACAGGAAACACCATGAACAGAGATGAGGGGGCATACCAGCTAAGCCACATTTATGACAGTTTGGTCACAAACCGATCAGTTGACAAACTGTCAACAACACTTTGACATCCTTCACACCATTCAGTCTGATGCAGCCAGCAGAACAAGTTGGTGAAACATCACAAAGGTAAAATAAATTGTTTGTGAGAAAAAGAAAGGTTATATTACTCTGGATCATACCAAACTGAAGAACTTATTCAAGGAAAAATGATATTGTACCTGTGTAGCCTAACAATGAAACTAAAGTACCAATCAGCACTCAGAATCATGCATGAACCAGATCATATCTCAACTAATCAATATATACTCACTTTCCCAGAACCTCCTTGGCTTCATACTTGGCATAGAAGTCTTTGGCAGCATCATAGTCAGGGAGATCTTCATCTTTGATCTCTGTCACAGTCATCGTTCAGGTTGTGTTAGCTGTCTGTTTACACACTATTAATGAGCCAGTGTTAAACTGGGTCTTTTTTATGCATTTTTCCGTGGCTCCTTGATGATGGACACCCTGCAATACAATGACATCATTTATGTCATGACTCACATAAACAATACAAATTCCAAATGAGGAAACAATGGAAAAAATGCAGTATGACGAACCCAGATTTATGACCATATTTAGCGAGCCTCGTTGCAATGCAAAATTGCGTATGACGTCAAATGCAATGTATGAAGTCACAAACTAATGACGGCGGTTTTCATGTTTCACAGTAAAAACACAGTTTTTTCTTCTTGCTACTCTTCACCAAATGTTATTTTAATTGTGCTAGAACTTCAAACTTTGTAAAATAATTAATATATTTCATATTTTATGGATGCCAAATATGGGTATAAATTATGGTCCACTATACT
The DNA here is from genome assembly GCA_932294295.1 of Alitta virens. Taxonomy (NCBI): domain Eukaryota; kingdom Metazoa; phylum Annelida; class Polychaeta; order Phyllodocida; family Nereididae; genus Alitta; species Alitta virens. The sequence goes on from OW028575.1 coordinate 27,667,623, forward strand.
GCACTAAACCCAAAACAATCACGTTCAATCAATGATGTTGATACAATTGACCTTACTCTTACATTGTTGTGCTTACTGATAAGAGATAAGTTTGACTGTCTGATCAAGGCATAACCACACTCCATTGGATAATTGACTCCAAAGTAATTTAATTTTCAAAACCACATTTAACTTTTCAATGTATTTTTGTTAAACTGCAATGTATCCAAATGGCAGGTCTTCCAGACATTTCACTAGATGGTACCAGCATAATTAATGCCAATTAATAGCAAACAATCAATATAATTAATTGATCATGCTAATCCAATATCCATGTGGCTAACCTAATTTTGTACTTCATCATTCGTGGCTAAGTTTAAGATGACCATTTACTGTACAATCTATCAAACCATGACTAATTATTTTCAAAGGAGAGATCCCTGCATTTGACCCATAAAACAAATGGAATTATCTGTGATATTATTCTGTTATTAAGTTTGTAGCTTCTTGCGTTTTCAATTAATGCATAACTTACATTATACTAAATGTGGTATACCATGGACCTACTGCAACATGTTGATTATTGAGCTCTTGCCCACCCACTTTAGGCAAGCTGTACTGGACAGTGTTCCAGCTGGTCCATTTGAGCATTTTTTCAGAGCCATGCCCAAAATAAGGTGAAGACCTTCTTTTTTTCTTTTAAACTAGCTGGGCTCTAATATCCTTGTGCGCCATGCCCTATTCAAATCCTAGCTGGCACACTGCTGGAAGTCGATTGTCCAATGATTATTTAAATTATATATTGTTCTGAGTTGAATTATAATTAGACTAGTCAAAATCATCAGACAGTGATATTTTTCAAATTTTGAGAAATTTATTGAAGTGGTCAAAAATCCTGTGTGTAGTCGTGGTGACAAACCAACCTGGGCGACAAGAAAACTTTAGTGCTCAAAGTCATTGACAAAATTCTTCATAACCCACACGACACGGCGACAACAGTGTCAACCCGGCGACATGACTTGTATTTGACATGGTTTGGTCAAAACATCTCTGTAATCCCAATATTTTCGGAGATATGGTCTTAACTTTATCGTCGCCGGGCTGGGTACCAATAAATTTGTGACACCGCGTTGCAATGGCAGCACAAAAACTTGTGTCACTAAGTTGGTATGTGACGTGACCATGTCGCCGAGCTGGCAAAATTAATCCTCATTAGATTTGCATCAGTCGGGACGAAATCACCGAGTCTAAAACACCAATGAGGGCTGCGGCATCTACAACAACTTACATGTTAAGACCATATCTCCGAAAATATTGAGATTACAGAAATGTTTTGACTAAACCATATCAAATACAAGTCATGTCAACTGCACTCTTTTTGCAGACTCTTCAAATTTGTGTTCACGTGCTTGGTTGGATAATTTATTTATTTACTATATAGTCTTATAAGTTTTGCAAATATAAAAGTTAACCGGAGGCTGGCCAGACTGTAGAAATTAAATTCTAAAATAGGGGAAAAACTAACACTACAGACAAGATAGTTCATGAATGTCAATGATGCACTATCGACACAAAGCCACACAGCTGTTGTGGTTTGTTTATTACACCATGGGTCAACATCCTCAGGGCAACGACAATACAGGAAAAGTGATAACCGCAGACAGTTCACTCTGCATGAGTGGATGTCTTCGGATTTTCTGTGCATTCAACGACAGATATTCAGTGAAAATTATGATTTTATACAGTTAAATGACGACACACAAGCAGAAACAATGACCACAACATGTTTCAAATCACTATACATTACCTGTGATCATCAATCAATGAATTTTGTCGATTTCTCTACAGAATTATCCGAAGCAGTTCACACTCGATCCAAACTGTGAGGCAAATCAGGCTATGACCTTGACCCTTTGGCGGGACTAAAACAGCTGCGCAAGACGAAACTTGCATACCCGCACTCTGAGCCCGCACCAGCAATAGAGCAATCGTTCATTTCTTTGAATATGTGTGTTGACAGAACTCCATGACAAGTTTTGAGCAATCAGTGATCTCCATGCTAATGGAGATCACTTGTATGCAATGTTGGTTGTTTTGGTCACATGATGTCTGACCATGACTCTTGAGAGCAAACAAACAAGCACGTGATTTTAAAATGGCGAATGATGGGTGAGTGATTGACTTCACTTAGGTTATAATTGCAATTGAGTAAGTTGCTAATTGGCTCACAGTAGAGTATGAACTGTCAGCCCTTCAGTGTACAGTTGGTCAATAAATTTTATATGTTCAGTATCAGTTAACTTTGACCAAGACTCCCATTGAGTCCCAATACTGGCAATAGATATCTAATACAGTAGTAATACACATCTTTATGACAAACTAAAAGAGTTGTCAACTGACAACTGTTGACACTGCAAGTGATAAGCGACACTGAAAAGCCATCATTTGTGACCAGTGAAGGGGGCATCATTCAAGAAGAGGAGGAGTAATGCGAGGAGTACCAGGAGACTGGACGCCCAAAGTTCACTTAATTGCATGGTGTTCCTTCTCCGTTAGGGGGACCACAGGAGGGGTCCGGGGAACACTTGTTGGACCCAACTCCCTAGAGGCCCAGGCCCGTCTCCCTGGGAGACCCGCTGTTCACTGCTCCCCCTCCAATGAGAGACTTGCGTGAAAGGGGGCGTGAGATGCGTCCATTGGCCTCTAGGGTATTCCCGGTGTCTCCTCTTCTTGAATGATGCCTGCTTCACCAGCCAAATGATGGCCCTTCACCAAAACCTTGAAAGGGTACCCTACCATATGTCAGCAGTGTCAGTAGCCGAAACCATCTTATGACGGTCTTATGGGAGCCTCCCAAAGGCACACATAATCTTTTTACAATTTTTGTATGATATGTTATCTTTCAGATCAGGTGAACAGATATTCTTTCTCTATGATCACAGCTTTCTGCAGTCTGAAGAAGATGACATAAAAGATGCCATTATATATTTCCATCCTACATCAGTAAATATATTTACATGTAAACTATAATGCATGTATTGCTGCGAAACATGCATACTTTCACATCTTGGTTTTCATTGAATTGAAGAGTTATCCCTCATTTATCATTGTTTATGGCATCACTTTTTATTTGTCAGGTGTTGGAGGACATTCAGTGGGCATTATGTGGACAACTAATGGGTGTAGTTGAATTCTTCAAGCGCTTTAAAGCTAATTATTCAGCAACTAAAGTTTTCTGTCTTCGCTATAACAAATTTGCAGTTCGATCTGTTAGCCATTACTCCATGGTGAGTCATAGATTTATAGTTGATGTCTTCATCTCACCATCAGTTGAATAAATGTAGATTTTTGAAGGCAGATAGCAGTTTTGTGATGTACATTGTATTCAAAATTCCCTTTATTTTATAACAGGTCCTTGGTGGCCATTTCTCCGATCCAGACTCAGTTTTACAGGAGCAACTGGACTTCATGCACAGACTCTTTGAATTTTATCACAAAAGTCTGCCTGAAGTGTTGCAAGTAAGTAGGCCATTTTTGAATAGCATTATATTCATACATGTAGTATTTGGATCTTTTTAGTTGTACTATCTATTTACCAGTAATTCAAAAATGTTTGTGGAGGATTGGTGTGGTTTATTGTTTTTCATTTGCCCTGTCAAAAAAGTAAAATTTATATAAACCTATAAACATTTCAGTCTTCCAACACAAGGTCACAAAAGTTGTTCCTTCAGGGTATATGTGACAGTTTCCTTGCATTAATCCGTTACTATGGTGATGGGTTGTCAACAGCTTTCAATGCAGTGCCATGGTTAAATCTGCAAAAGGTTTGTCAGCTTTTTTATTTTGTTTTTAGCATCCTGGAATGATTAAGTTGTTCTTTTACTTGTTGCTTGATATCACCATACCTCTTTGGTGTTAGACAACTGTCTGCATAAACTTCTGTTTTTTAGTTGTTGATGCAATTGCAATGGGTAAACATGTCACACTTGCCTTATAAATACTAGGATTAACCAATTTTTGTTTTTTACTGTGTAGTAAACATCCCATAATCATGTACTGATATAGTTCTATAGGAGTATAGATTAAAACTTATGAATATTCATTATATTGTCAGATATGAAGTACATTTTTATGGCATTGTTAACTTTTTTAAGGGTCAAATTGATGTCCAGCTACATGCTACATACTTATTGCAATGCTGTCAGAAAACTGAAGGCGTATATTCTGGCTGTTTGTTTTTCAAGAACAAGTGAGTAACGTCTGTCTTTCGTTAGTTTAAAATGAGTAAAATTTTGGGTGGTTGCTGAATCTGCCAAATACAAGGTATATCAGCTGCATGTGTTGGCAGTAAATTCAATAATGAAACCTCAAAGATCTGTCTTTAATCAGGCCAGTCTTAAAAATATTCCTGTTGCGGGTTACACGACTGTATAGAAAAAAAATCAGTGAGTATGACAAATGCTTATCCTCCACTGCTTTTCCTTTGCTGTTCAAACTGAAGACCTTTTTTATTTATTTAAATATTGTTTTCCTCAAATTAATTTCGGATGTCTAATGTTGTGGTCGCACTCGGGGCCTTTTTGCAAAAAAAAAAAAGGTTTTTCAAGTGTTTTTCTGTCAACAGAAATATTTTTAAGACTGGCCTCATATGCAGCATGTGAAGATATAATTACCAATCTGTTTAATTTTGGAAAATAAAACACGTGAAAAATCACATTGACACATTTTTTTTAGGTTGTTGTTCAGCCAGCTTCACATGTCACTGGTGTTGCCTCTTCTCATCATTAGGACCCACCAAAATAATGTGAGTGTTATGTAAGTTTTGTCATTTCCATCTGCTGGTTTAATTTCTGTCCCAGTTCAAACTAATTTTACATTAAACTTTTCTGCAGCTACCTTGCCAGCCCATTACTTCAGGTAAAGATTGTTTGTATTATTTAACATTCATGTACGTATATTAAATAGTCTAGTTTATATTAAAGATAATATTTTTATGCATGTATTAAGGAGAATATTTTATGGGTCAAATTTTAAAACACTTTTTAAAAAATGCAGATTCTGAATTGCATCAGGGTGTCCGTCTAATCAGAATCTATCTGGATGACAGCCAGTTCAAGTTATTGTCATCAGGAAATCTTCCATCAAAATGTTTGTCAAGTTCTGGCACCAGCAAAAGTAAAATAAAAGAACAGTCAGACACAGTTCCAAAGCATTGTGAAGCACAGGAGCCCACAAGACTTGAAAACATTAGTGAAATTGACTTCCAAGAAAATAAGGTCAGAATAGATGAGCCAGAATCAAATTCTGGTGGAAACCTTTCCACAGATCTATTTACTGCTGATCGTGAAACATTCGATTCAGTTAGTACAGAACTGACTGTTAATGATCTAATAGTTGAAAATAAATGCTCTATAGATGAACCAGTGGGCAGTCCTGATGTTAAAACTGACAGTAAAGATGAGGAGGGTGAGAGTGACAAACCTGAGGATGCTTTGACTTTGTCACAACTGTCTTCCAATAAACGCATTGACAATGCCTCTGCGAAAGAGCAGACTTTAAACTTTGGCAGTCCACAATCAAGGGATGAAAACACTCAGGTTGACCACAAAAAGAAGAAAACTATTCTTAAGTCAAAACCAAAGAATGCAAAAGCATTACCAAAGACACTAGATATTTTCAGAGCTGTGAAATTAAAACTCAAAGAGTCCAAAGCTGAGGAAAAACTGAGCTCTCTGATGTGGAATGCTAATCACTCGAGTTCTGAAGAACTTTTTGCTCCTGTCACTAAACCATTAAGTTTGATTGACTTAAATACAGAGGAAAGCCCAACTAATGCTAGCTCAGAATCTCCCAAGACCAGAGGTTTTTATTTTCGTTCTCCAAAAGCAAATATCAGTGCTAGTCAAGATGGAGGGAAAACTGGCAGCAAGGGATTTAATAAGAAAAGCATAATTTCTCCGAAGAGCGCATCAATGAGTGAAATTTCAGGAAAGACATTAAACATTGCTGAAAGGCTAAAGATGAGTGGCGGTTCATCTTTTTCATCTGGTTTTCCTGCTACTAAATCAAAGTCTGATGCTGCAGAGCCATCCTTGTTTGACAAATCGACAGATGGCAGCTATTTGAGTAACAGTACCAGATCTGTGATATTGCAAACGGCAGGAAAAGAAAGGAGGGCTGAGAAAGAGCACAACCAGAAACGGAATGTGAGCTTTCAGGAATCTTTTGATTCACAATCTAAGCCTGATATCACCCAATCAAATGAAAATGATGTTGATGTTGGATTACCAACTGAAGCTAATTCCGATGTAATAAAGGAGAAAGAACTACATGAACTGGACTTGTACATCCAAAGCCATTCAGACATCCTGCTTCTGCTCTTCATGGAAAAAGACGCTTCCTTGAACAGTGATAATTTGAAAGAACTGGTGAGTTGGTTTGACATTTAAAAGCATGAAAGAAATTGAAATTGCTCCTTTCGTTGATTTTACTTACTCATCTTTTCCTCTTTTTATCAGTGGAGGAATGCCCTACCGCAATTAGGAAACTTGGATGCCTTGGTTAAGCAGTGCTCAGAAATAACGGAATTGTCTGTATGTATGAAGACAACTTCTGCTTGTTGTCAGTATTTTGTGTCATGGAGTAAATTAACCAGTAATTTAGATTTTTTCAAAATGTTGCATAAATATTGATAACTCAAATTAATATATATATCTTTATAAATTAATATACAATGTACAGGGTGCAGTAATTTCTGTTATATTTTATTCATATATTGAATAATTTTTGCAGAGGGATCAGAACTACTTCTTCTTGACATTTGACAAAGTTCAGAAGCAACTCTCAGGTAGGCTTTAAAGTTTAGTGATTTCATTATTTATTTTCATTCAGGATTATGAGACATGATGCATGGCATAGAGGTAATTTACATCTGAGGTAATCGATAACAATAACAAGTGTTTATTTAAAGTCACAATTTAAAAAGAAGGAAACACTGGCATTGAAGCTATTTGGTGACTAAAAAGATGTGTACACATGTACAGTAAAACAAACTAAAAACAAGAGTGAAACATAAAAGAGTTGACTATCTTGATACAATAAAAGGTAAATCCCAATTATAAATAAAATCTGTAAAACTGGCGACATCCTCAGCATTTTTAAAAATTATTAGGCATGAGGTTCCAAAATTTGGCACCTAGATACGTAAGGCTGAAAATTCCATACTTAGTGGTTCGTGGAGATCTTAGTTGTAAAGTTTTACAGCTTCTAAAATTATAATTGCTTTGTAAAGTGAAGTATTTACATATGAATACAGGTAACAAATTGCAGATACTTTAGTACATTGCTATGGCAACCTTTATCATAAGCACACTAGGCAAAGAATATGAAACTATATATAACAATATAAAACTATATGCTTTGCATTGCAGGGAATATGCTTTGGCCAATAACGGCTCCTCAGAGTGAATTCAGTGATTCTGTTGTGGACATGCGGGATGAATTTAAGAGGAATCCAGACATCCATGACATCACATGGCGGTACTTTTTAATTTTGATTTCATGAAAAAAATGGTCAGTTAGTGTTAATGTGTGCCATTTCATCTGAGACAACTTTTAATGACCTGATACCAAATGAACCATTGCATTAATGAGGTCTACATGAATGTTAAAAAGGCAATTACTTCGCAAGTTTAAGGCAGGTAAAATATAATGTGTTCAGATTTTTTTTATGATATTTCTTTAGAATTAAAATTTTATTTTTTTGCTTGCAGGACACATTCTTACAGTACATTTGGTCACCAGGGCCCTCTAAAGGAAACATTCTACCAAAACCAGATGCCGTTTCTGCCAACATTCAGCCCCCTTGTTGAAAGAGATAGTCGCATTTGTCTGGATACCAAAGCTCAAAAACAACTCGCTGAGGACCATGGCATCACATTATTGTAATGATGACTAACAGGTACTTACTTTAGCCATGTATTTATGAATACTAATGAGAGATTGATAAAAGTTACAGGTGCTATGAAGTTTAATGTATAAAGTTTGATTAATGTTGTAAAGGAACTCGGTACTTCTGATGTAAATGTGCAATCCCATCAATAGTGATTGTTACAGATCTTTCTGCCTAAGTACTCGCTGAACATTTTACAAATGTTAAACTTGTGCAATAATTCTGCTGTACTTCCATGGCAGCTTAATTTTGAAGACAGAATTATGGTCTAATTCTTTGTTGAACAACAAAGAATTATACCAAAATAAAACATTTCATTTTGAAACATCTCATGTATATAGGCCATGAGCCAGGGAGTCGGTTACTACCATCTGGGGGGGGGGGGGGGGGGGGAGCAAAGTTTGTGTGCTTTTGTAATGATACTATAATATATTGCCATTGGTGTAGCATGAAGCACTTAGGGTAAGATTTACCATACAATTCTCATTTCTATTTAAACAAATTTGTGTCAAACTCCGCCATTTCACTGATGAAGGTATCATTATTTTGTCAATGACAATGTCAGTTCTTTTACTGGAGCTTCCCTGTTGTAGTGCCATTATTAAAATGGTCTCAGCGACATCCCAAAATGTTGTTTGATTCCCACTCATATGCATTCGGCTCATATCATCAACAATGGTCACTGAATTGTCAGGTACATCTTCAACAGGGGCAACATTCGTTTCCAGTGTACTAGAAAGTGTTGCTTTGTAGCAGGCCATTAGGATTTGGCTGTATTTCTGCCATGTGAAGATTTTGACTCTGCATACAATGATTCTTCTAAATATTGAGTGGTCGGCTTTCAGAATAACTGTCCTTCCATTTTGGGTCATCATCTGTTTTCTTTGAGAGAAATGCACCTCATGTTTTGAGCTTGTTCAACTTAATGCTGTCGTAGAAGTCAGTAACAGGCAAAGCATTGTCTAGCAGCGAATAAAGTGTCGTGGGTCTTCCTTGAATTTCCTGTGCAAATTTTCACCTCTGGTTTTGCAGTTTGTGCAGTTGAGATGCTGACGATGTTCTGAGAATTTGAGAATCGATTAAACCAACTTTCTAGTTTCAATCAGTGTCTTCGTGCATAAATCACGGTGTCTAGCAATCTTATTCTACATACCTTTAGCAGGGCTTTGAGGTCAACAGTGCTCTTTAGATGCTGGCATCGAAGCCCTGTCTTTTAATGACAAGTCAGTGGTCTATTTTGTGACATATTTGCCAACACTCAAATATGCATATTGTCACAATGCAATTAGTTGGTGCCTAAAATCATAAGGTTATGCATATATGATACTGTTAAAATGTCAGGCAATTGGTGATAAGCTTTAAATAGTGATTATGATGATAATGTCAAGTAAAAATTTGGTCGTCCATGAGCTTGACTGGAATCAACATGTCCGATTATTGTACTACATGTATACCTGATTTAACATAAATGACAGTATTTTATATATTTTATAATTGACAGCTTATATTCTTAGCTTTAATTTAGGAGATTATAAGCCAACTTTTCCTTAAAATGTGTCCGCTATAGCAAAAGAAACAGTAGATAAGTCAGTTTTTTGGTGGCGTCTGAGAGCGTCAAAAGTGGCCAAATATATTTGTTGATATCACAGGGAAGGCAAAGAGCTAGGCAATGCTATCATACATTTTTAACTCATACTGAGGTTCCCCCCCACCCCCCCCCCCCCCCCATTTTCCCAGATGGTACTAACAGTAAAAATTTGAGGTCCTGGCTCAAGGCCTAATAGTAGCTTAGCACAATGTACAGAATAAGGAACCTTCTTGGATACCTCTGTGATTGTATGTATCATGTTATTTTATAAAATGTGACAAACATTACTGTTTGCAGCATTATATATTCTTTTGACAAGAGAAGGTATACTTTTTTTTTTTAAGGTAACATTGAAGAATTAATATTATCCAAATATATATTACATGATATATGTATAGGTCTACACAAATGCACTAATTGACGTATTTGGATCGACGTTTTGTTAGTAGGTGCTGTAAAATACACTATGAATAGTGTGATACACAAAGATGTCCATTGGAGCAATCCATGATAGATTCATGGCATTGTACGAATTAAACACTTGAAGTTTCTAACTTTCCATGGTTGTTTACAACAAGTAAACATATCACCAGTAATTTAAACCGGAGTAACGGTAATCTGTCTAAGGCAGCTGGATGTGCAATTTTAGCGTATTCTTAAGAGATGTTATTTTCACCCATTTGAATTGGTGGTTACTTGTTGTGCTGGTCACATTTGAAATAATTATGGATGTATGCAAATATATACTCTGAGGTGCTAATGTTAATATTATATTGTATTCAGAAAAAGAAATAAATTTGCAAAGTATCATCCACAGTGACAGCTTCAATATAACATTATTTATCATACTGACATTGTTGTAGGAAGCTGCATTGATACATTTTCCATTTGAATTTTGTACTGTTTTATTAAATAAGTATTGTAACACCTTGTGCTTTTTTTTGTCTTATTTTTTTAATGGCTAATGTAGGCACGGTTATTATCTTTGCCTGAAATTGTTGTGTCATAACAATTTATTCTGGACGAATCAACAGAGATCAGCAGCTTGGCAGTACTTTAACTTTATTTCAATATGGCGTCTTCAAACAAAATCATGACATCATACGTGCATGCGTATGACAAAAATAACTGACTTTGACTTCATTTTTGTCCGTTTTATTACATTGCATGGGGACCATGTGCTTGACCTGGTGGACGGATCCAGAGTCGTTTACAAGCAATACCAAGGATAAATTGTGCTGACAGTAGAGATTTATTGTCATCTTAAACTGCCTAGCTGTAGATGGCATGTGAATTTCATCAAAATACTAAGAATCTGTCTTACCAAATTGAAACTGTTCCGCACCTGACAGCATGCGAAAATCATCAAATCAGAAGTGGCAGATTATTACCCTGGGATGTGAAGTTCAATATAAAAAGAGACTAGGAGTCTGTCTCCTACAGAATTGAAAATGCTCAGCTACAGATAGCATGTGAATTAAATCTGAAGCTGCAGATCATTACAAGGCATGTGAAGTTCAATATAAAAAAAAAAAAATTGAAAATGCTCATCTACAGATAGCACGTGAATTTCATCAAATCTGAAGTCACATATCACTGCCCTGGCATATGAAGTTCAATACAGAAAAAAGCTATGAATTTTATCCTATACAGAATTTTAAAATGCTCAGCTACAGATAGCATGTGAATTTCATCAAATTTGAAGTCCCAGATCAGTGGTCTCGCATGTAAAGTCAGAATATAAATCTAAAAGAGCTAAGAATCTGTCTCCTGCAGAATTTAAAATGCTCAGCTACAAATAGCATGTGAATTTCATCAAATCTGAGATCGCAGATCACTGTCCTGGCATGTGAATAGAAATAAGCTAAGAATCTTAAGTCTACAGATGGCATGTGAATTTCATCAAAATGAAGTGGCAGATCACTGCACTGGCATGTAAAGTTTGTGTGCTTTTGTAATGATACTATAATATATTGCCATTGGTGTAGCATGAAGCACTTAGGGTAAGATTTACCATACAATTCTCATTTCTATTTAAACAAATTTGTGTCAAACTCCGCCATTTCACTGATGAAGGTATCATTATTTTGTCAATGACAATGTCAGTTCTTTTACTGGAGCTTCCCTGTTGTAGTGCCATTATTAAAATGGTCTCAGCGACATCCCAAAATGTTGTTTGATTCCCACTCATATGCATTCGGCTCATATCATCAACAATGGTCACTGAATTGTCAGGTACATCTTCAACAGGGGCAACATTCGTTTCCAGTGTACTAGAAAGTGTTGCTTTGTAGCAGGCCATTAGGATTTGGCTGTATTTCTGCCATGTGAAGATTTTGACTCTGCATACAATGATTCTTCTAAATATTGAGTGGTCGGCTTTCAGAATAACTGTCCTTCCATTTTGGGTCATCATCTGTTTTCTTTGAGAGAAATGCACCTCATGTTTTGAGCTTGTTCAACTTAATGCTGTCGTAGAAGTCAGTAACAGGCAAAGCATTGTCTAGCAGCGAATAAAGTGTCGTGGGTCTTCCTTGAATTTCCTGTGCAAATTTTCACCTCTGGTTTTGCAGTTTGTGCAGTTGAGATGCTGACGATGTTCTGAGAATTTGAGAATCGATTAAACCAACTTTCTAGTTTCAATCAGTGTCTTCGTGCATAAATCACGGTGTCTAGCAATCTTATTCTACATACCTTTAGCAGGGCTTTGAGGTCAACAGTGCTCTTTAGATGCTGGCATCGAAGCCCTGTCTTTTAATGACAAGTCAGTGGTCTATTTTGTGACATATTTGCCAACACTCAAATATGCATATTGTCACAATGCAATTAGTTGGTGCCTAAAATCATAAGGTTATGCATATATGATACTGTTAAAATGTCAGGCAATTGGTGATAAGCTTTAAATAGTGATTATGATGATAATGTCAAGTAAAAATTTGGTCGTCCATGAGCTTGACTGGAATCAACATGTCCGATTATTGTACTACATGTATACCTGATTTAACATAAATGACAGTATTTTATATATTTTATAATTGACAGCTTATATTCTTAGCTTTAATTTAGGAGATTATAAGCCAACTTTTCCTTAAAATGTGTCCGCTATAGCAAAAGAAACAGTAGATAAGTCAGTTTTTTGGTGGCGTCTGAGAGCGTCAAAAGTGGCCAAATATATTTGTTGATATCACAGGGAAGGCAAAGAGCTAGGCAATGCTATCATACATTTTTAACTCATACTGAGGTTCCCCCCCACCCCCCCCCCCCCCCCATTTTCCCAGATGGTACTAACAGTAAAAATTTGAGGTCCTGGCTCAAGGCCTAATAGTAGCTTAGCACAATGTACAGAATAAGGAACCTTCTTGGATACCTCTGTGATTGTATGTATCATGTTATTTTATAAAATGTGACAAACATTACTGTTTGCAGCATTATATATTCTTTTGACAAGAGAAGGTATACTTTTTTTTTTTAAGGTAACATTGAAGAATTAATATTATCCAAATATATATTACATGATATATGTATAGGTCTACACAAATGCACTAATTGACGTATTTGGATCGACGTTTTGTTAGTAGGTGCTGTAAAATACACTATGAATAGTGTGATACACAAAGATGTCCATTGGAGCAATCCATGATAGATTCATGGCATTGTACGAATTAAACACTTGAAGTTTCTAACTTTCCATGGTTGTTTACAACAAGTAAACATATCACCAGTAATTTAAACCGGAGTAACGGTAATCTGTCTAAGGCAGCTGGATGTGCAATTTTAGCGTATTCTTAAGAGATGTTATTTTCACCCATTTGAATTGGTGGTTACTTGTTGTGCTGGTCACATTTGAAATAATTATGGATGTATGCAAATATATACTCTGAGGTGCTAATGTTAATATTATATTGTATTCAGAAAAAGAAATAAATTTGCAAAGTATCATCCACAGTGACAGCTTCAATATAACATTATTTATCATACTGACATTGTTGTAGGAAGCTGCATTGATACATTTTCCATTTGAATTTTGTACTGTTTTATTAAATAAGTATTGTAACACCTTGTGCTTTTTTTTGTCTTATTTTTTTAATGGCTAATGTAGGCACGGTTATTATCTTTGCCTGAAATTGTTGTGTCATAACAATTTATTCTGGACGAATCAACAGAGATCAGCAGCTTGGCAGTACTTTAACTTTATTTCAATATGGCGTCTTCAAACAAAATCATGACATCATACGTGCATGCGTATGACAAAAATAACTGACTTTGACTTCATTTTTGTCCGTTTTATTACATTGCATGGGGACCATGTGCTTGACCTGGTGGACGGATCCAGAGTCGTTTACAAGCAATACCAAGGATAAATTGTGCTGACAGTAGAGATTTATTGTCATCTTAAACTGCCTAGCTGTAGATGGCATGTGAATTTCATCAAAATACTAAGAATCTGTCTTACCAAATTGAAACTGTTCCGCACCTGACAGCATGCGAAAATCATCAAATCAGAAGTGGCAGATTATTACCCTGGGATGTGAAGTTCAATATAAAAAGAGACTAGGAGTCTGTCTCCTACAGAATTGAAAATGCTCAGCTACAGATAGCATGTGAATTAAATCTGAAGCTGCAGATCATTACAAGGCATGTGAAGTTCAATATAAAAAAAAAAAAATTGAAAATGCTCATCTACAGATAGCACGTGAATTTCATCAAATCTGAAGTCACATATCACTGCCCTGGCATATGAAGTTCAATACAGAAAAAAGCTATGAATTTTATCCTATACAGAATTTTAAAATGCTCAGCTACAGATAGCATGTGAATTTCATCAAATTTGAAGTCCCAGATCAGTGGTCTCGCATGTAAAGTCAGAATATAAATCTAAAAGAGCTAAGAATCTGTCTCCTGCAGAATTTAAAATGCTCAGCTACAAATAGCATGTGAATTTCATCAAATCTGAGATCGCAGATCACTGTCCTGGCATGTGAATAGAAATAAGCTAAGAATCTTAAGTCTACAGATGGCATGTGAATTTCATCAAAATGAAGTGGCAGATCACTGCACTGGCATGTAAAATTCAATATAGATAACAAAAAGCTAAGAATCTCGAGCTTGTACATAACTGAAAATGCTCAGCTACATATAGCACATGAATTTCATCAAATCTGAAGTCACATATCACTGCCCTGGCATATGAAGTTCAATACAGAAAAAAAGCTATGAATCTTATCTTAAACAGAATTTTAAAATGCTCAGCTACAGATAGCATGTGAATTTCATCAAATTTGAAGTCCCAGATCAGTGCTCTGGCATGTAAAGTTCAATACAGAATATAAATTTAAAAGAAAGCTGATAAGCTGTCTCCTGCAGTATTGAAAATGCTCAGCTACAGATAGCATGTGAATTAAATCTGAAGCTGCAGATCATTACAAGGCATGTGAAGTTCAATATAAAAAAAAAAAAATTGAAAATGCTCATCTACAGATAGCACGTGAATTTCATCAAATCTGAAGTCACATATCACTGCCCTGGCATATGAAGTTCAATACAGAAAAAAGCTATGAATTTTATCCTATACAGAATTTTAAAATGCTCAGCTACAGATAGCATGTGAATTTCATCAAATTTGAAGTCCCAGATCAGTGGTCTCGCATGTATAGTCAGAATATAAATCTAAAAGAGCTAAGAATCTGTCTCCTGCAGAATTTAAAATGCTCAGCTACAAATAGCATGTGAATTTCATCAAATCTGAGATCGCAGATCACTGTCCTGGCATGTGAATAGAAATAAGCTAAGAATCTTAAGTCTACAGATGGCATGTGAATTTCATCAAAATGAAGTGGCAGATCACTGCACTGGCATGTAAAATTCAATATAGATAACAAAAAGCTAAGAATCTTGAGCTTGTACATAACTGAAAATGCTCAGCTACATATAGCACATGAATTTCATCAAATCTGAAGTCGCAGATCACTGCCCTGGCATGTGAAGTTAAACAGATGAAAATCTATGACTCCTGCGGAATTGAAAATGCTCAGCTACAAATAGCAACTGAATTTCATCAAATCTGAAGTTGCAAATCAGTGCCCTTGCATCTATGTCTCATACATATCTTACCTTTCACTTTGAGTTCAGGGTACTAGTCACAAAGCATTTCTTTTTTTCTCTCATTGCCTCACACACTTTAAAAGTGGCATCTTTGATTGTTAAAACATCTTGCCAGATAGTTGAATTCTAAACATCAATATGGGGCGGGGGCCTAGCTCAGTGGTAGCGCTCTGGGCTTCCAACCGCTGGGTCCTGGGTTCGATTCCCAGTCAAGCCTAAGTTGGATGGCTGTTTCATCCTTCGTCTCATTGCCATGGTCCCTGCCTGTCCTAATTAGCCCATCAGGTGCAGAAATACAGGACGTAAAGCCCTAATCACCCACCCACCCTAAACATTAATATCAAAACACACTGATTAAAATGAACATGCCCCAATGGAGCATGCTACTTGAAATGCCGAAAATTTTTTGATAAAGAAGCAACACATGTTGCATGTAAACTCATCAGATGGTTGGTCCATATTTTCGTATCAACTATATTACCACCTATAATTACCAGGGTGGGGGCCTAGCTCAGAGGTAGCGCTCTGGGCTTCCAACCGCTGAGTCCCGGGTTTTCCACCACCTATAATTACCACAAGATTGTCACAGATTTAGAAAGCACTCATTTTGTATTACCTGCATATTTCAGGGCGGGGGCCTAGCTCAGAGGTAGCACTCTGGGCTTCCAACCGCTGGTTCCCGGGTTAGATTTCTGGTCGAGCCTAAGTTGGATGGCTGTTTCATCCTTCGTCTCATTGCCATGGCCTCTGCCTGTCCTAATTAGCCCAACTGGTGCAGACATACAGGACGTAAAGCCATAATCACAAACACTCACACACATGATGCCACCCATATACATGGAGTGGCAATGTAGTTATGTGGATGGGTTGACTGTAGTTATTGAGGAAGTGTAATGTTATGGGAACGATGTAGCCTTTGAAAGCATCACTATTCCATCGACCAGCTGATCGAATAGTCTGGTCCGCATGATTGTCCTGGGCCAGCTGAGTGGCTCGACCGACTCGGAATGAGTGGGTATTGTACTTGAATTCTGGTAGGCCTGCCATGGATAGGGTTAGCCTAAGGAAGTGGCTGAACTGCAGGCGAGTGACGGGCGATTGATTGTGATGGACAAATACCGGGCCAGGGGATATGCTGCGTAATGACAAGTAGGATTTGACTGCAAGGACAGGACAGTAAGAAATGTTGGGAATGGCCTGGACAGTAAGGGAAGGGGTATGTTGTTTGCTGTGTTTGTAGGACACAAAATTAATTTGCAGATGGGTAGGGCACACTTGGAGCTGGTGGCACTGTAGGGTGTGCTGAGGGTTTGCAGACAAAACGACCTCGCCTGCCCGGAGGCAGGCATGAAAAGTGATAAGGTAGATGGCCTTCCACAGCTGCGATTCATAGTTCGATTTAGCAAAAAGCATCCACGAGCCTGTGCAAGATGAGGCGATCGATTGGTAATAATTTGACCGCTGGGGCACTAGGCCGTAAATAGCTTACCTCTTGGAAGGCTTTTGTTACTATGAAGGATGCGGCAGGATCACTGTACTGGTGTAATTTATGGACGAATGATAAAGCTGACACATAAGTCCGAATTGTGCGATATTTGAGACCACTCTGGTGTAGATGGACCACAGATAGGGCAATTGTGTTTGGGGTGGCTGGCAGCGGAGAGTGATGTAACGGGGTGGAATCTGTGAATTGGCGAAATGACTCCCAGTGGTGTTGATACATCTTGGCTCTAGGAGTTGTCTAAGTCCAGACTGAAGTTTTGCAGCAGCAGGTGTTGTGGGATTGTTGTTGGCCTCCGCTGCATACCATAGTGATGAAGAGGGTTGTGTTTCTGTCGGGATAAAGAGTCACAGAGTAAATTATTGATACCTGGGATGTGTTAGCAGCATGAAACGATGTTGGCTTTAAATAATGCTAGAACCAAGGGGCGAATAATTTGCATTTTTATATATTGCATTTAGACGATTGTTTGTTTACTATTTCGACCACAGCAATATTGTCAGTGAAGAAAGTGACATGAGTTGATTAAGTTGTCGGCAAACATGGATATGGCAATGAAGATGGGATATAACTCCAGGATTGCGATGTTTAGGTCTTGCCACTCCACTGGCCATAAACCGTACATCTATTGTAATTGATATGTTATACCAAAACCGGCTTTTGAAGAGTCCGAGCAGAATGTGGTACTGAGTAATGGGGAATGATTTCTGTGAGATATTATGGTGACACCATTGTAATTTCTCATGAAGTCAAGCCGCATGGCTAGATCTAACTTAGCGGTTCTGGTGAGTCGAAGGTAATAATAAGGCTAATTAACAAAAGCTCTCCCAGCTGGGATGACTCTTGTAGCAAACTGAAGCTTACCAATGATGGATTTTATGTCGTGAAGAGTGATTTTGGATAGCGTCAAGACATTTTCTACATCATGTGAATATTTAATTAGCTTATCAAGAGGCAATCTTGCTTCCCTGGCCACTAAGTCCAGCTCTAAGCCTAAGAATGTGAGGATGTGGGATGGCCCTTCAGTCTTGTTTCGTGCAATGGGCACTGAAAGTTGTGTGCATAGATGCAGAAAGGTATCCAAGTCTCGTTTGCAACGTTCGAATGATGGTTGGATAAATAAAAAGTCATCCAGGACCTTGACTACAGAAGTCATGTAAAACTTATGTCTCAATATTTAGATAATGGCATCCGAGAATTAGTCAAAGATACGACAAGATGAGGCTGTGCCCATGCACAACATTTTGTTGTAGTAATACTTTCCATCAAAGCGAAAACCCAGGAGATTGTAGTGGTCAGGATGAAGCGGTATGATTCTAAATGCATCAGCAATATCAGCTTTTGCAAGATAGGCATTAGGGGCGTGAAGTTGAATAATATGGATGGCATCATTTAGAGTTTGATATTTGACTGACGTTAGCTCGGAAGGTATATTGTAGTTGACTGACTGGTTATCGTAAGGGAAGGACAGATTGTGTATCAGACTGTATTTTCCAGGAGTTTTCTTTAATATCAAGGCTAATGGTGAAGTTTTGAAGTTAGGCAGAGGAGGAGATAAAAATGGGCCACTGATGCGGTTTAGCTTTAGTTCGGCATGCAACTTTTGCTGGACAATGTCATGATATTTACAATAGAGTCCGAGTTTTTTGAAACCAAAGATGTTTGTGGGCCCTGAAAGCCAAGTCGGAAACCTTCAGTAAATACTGAAATGATGCATTGCTTATAGTGGTAAGTTTTTAAATAATTATCTAGAGCTTCGATGCTTACTCGACTTGGAAGCCTGGGACTTGCGGTGGGCGTCGTCAGAATAGTCGCTGTCATGCTTGTGCTTGCGGTCACTTTTGTAGGTTGCATTACCGGTGTTGCACTTATTAAAGGTGGGGTGTCCCTTGCCGCACTTATAGCATGAGTGCTTGTAAGTGCACCTTTAGTTGGTGCAATGCACGCCTTCTTTGTGGTAGGTGAAGCAGTACCCAGCTGGAACCCTGGCGGAGGAGTTGTCATGCTGGGACTGCTGTGCACGAAAGGGCTTCTTTGTCCTGTCGTCAGACCTGACCAGAAAAGCCTCTCGTTCAAGGTCAGTGCAACATGGTTCATGCCTGTCCTAATTAGCCCAACTGGTGCAGAAATACAGGAAGTAAAGCCCTAATCACCCACCCACATCAAGGTCAGTGCGAACTGCTAGCCAGGAACATTAGTTAAATTCTCTGGTTGTGCGATACTTGGTGTCATACAGCAACCAGTTGGCGCCAAGCCGCATGAGGTTTTTTAATGAACTGGCTGTAAGACAGAATGGCTGTGGCTTCAGCGGAATATTTCTGAATATATAAGGCCATGTAAATATCCATGGCTGCACTCCAGTCGGTTGGGGAGAGATCTTTTGATTTCTTGTGACATACGCTGAGCTGGGGTTGGTCCGCATTATCCATAACCTTAAGCGTGTAATCCGGGACAGGGTCTGGGTCAAGCAGGTACTGGAAATCCACACATTTGTGCTCCCAGATCTTTAATTTAATGAACTGCCGAGTGGTGGTTCCTATTGGTACTGTTGTGGCTACTAGCGGTCTGTCCTGTGGGAAAGAGTTATGCGACATGGGGAACTCACCAGGCAGTGTTTCCATTGTGTGGCTTGGCTAGCAGAAGCTGCAGAGCAGTCTTGCCTAGATGTTGATGGAGCACATTGTGGAAGGGGAGATATGGGCATCGGCAACGAGGCTGTTTGATTGACTTGACCCGCCAACATCTGGAGGGATGATTGTATCGATGTCAGAGTTGTGGCAAATTTCTGCTGCTGTTGCTCGAGCATCTGTTGCATAGCAGCCACTGCTGTCAAGACGACATCCTGCAGAGGCGTGGCATCCTGTGGAGGTGGGGCCCTGGCGTTACCATCAATGTCATTGTCACTGTCGCTGTCTCGCAAGCGAGCCGGTGGACGGAATTGGCGAGCTGGTCTGCCGGATTTTGCTGTCACTTTCGGCATGGCTGAAACACAAATAGAAAAGCAACAGGAATTGTGCAATGAGAGCTGTTAAGTTGAAATGTTACATTGGATTATAAAATTAACTGTAATAATAAATAGTGGATAAAGAAAGAATCAGTTAATTTCTGTCAAAAGACAGGCAAGTAAATATGTTGCTGTCAAGAAAGACGAGTAATTTAAGCATTTCTGTCAAGAAAGACGGGAGAAATAATTCAGAAATTTGAATTGCTGTCAAGAAGGACAGGAGGATAAATGCTTTCTAGAATGACAGGACATTAATAAATGCAGTCAAATTGACATGAGAAAGCATTGTCTAATGAACGTGATAAATTGGTGTGTCAAAATGACAGGAGACTGGTAAATCTGGCAAGAAAGTCAGGAAATAAACTGGCAATTTAAGAATATAGATACATCACTGTCAATGATCTGTCAAGAAAGACAGGAAAGGAGAATCATGGCGTATTAGGCTTCTTGGACTTGGTAATGGCCTGGAACACAGCTCATCTCAGGGACTTTATGTACAGCTTCCTGCCTTTCGGAGAGTTGGGGTGAATGCCATCCAATGTCCCAAGTCATTGCTGTGTCAGCCCAGAAACCTTGATGGACGTGGTAAATGAGTGACTGCTCCCCTTCACACATAGTCTTGAGAAATTGGTTCGTCTTGTACACGGGCTGAGGCCTAGCTCAGTGGTAGCGCTCTGGGCTTCCAACCGCTGGGTCCCGGGTTCAATTCCCGGTCGTGCCTAAGTTGGATGGCTGTTTCATCCTTCGTCTCATTGCCATGGTCTCTGCCTGTCCTAATTAGCCCAATTGGTGCATAAATACATGACGTAAAGCCCTAATCACCCACCCACCCTCATCGTCTTGTACACCATTTGGGAAAACTGCGTGGGCGTAAAATTGGCGGCTTCCAACCGCTGGGTCCCGGGTTCGATTCCCGGTCGAGCCTAAGTTGGATGGCTATTTCCTCCTTCGTCTCATTGCCATGGTCTCTGGGGCTTCCAACCACTGGGTCCCGGGTCCAATTCCCGGTTGAGCCTATGTTGGATGGCTGTTTCATCCTTCATCTCATTGCCATGGTCCCTGCCTGTACTAATTAGCCCATCAGGTGCCGAAATACAGGATGTAAAGCCCTAATCCACCCACGCCATGGTCTCTGCCTGTCCTAATTAGCCCAACTGGTGCAGAAATACAGGACGTAAAGCCCTAATCACACACACACACCGTTGATGACTCGAAACTTTTCGGCTGGACCTTGCTGCCAACATACTGTGAGGAGGGGGGAGGGGTGGGGGCCTAGCTCAGTGGTAGCGCACTGGGCTTCCAACCACTGGGTCTCGGGGTCAATTCCTGGTCGAGCCTATGTTGGATGGCTGTTTCATCCTTCGTCTCATTGTCATGGTCCCTAACTATCCTAATTAGCCCAATTGGTGCAGAAATACAGGACGTAAAGCCCTAATCACCCACCCACCCACTCACCCACCCACTGTCAGGAGGGACGACAATCTAGATGTCCCAGACAAATTTCCCCACTAATTCATGGGGTGGGGGCCTAGCTCAGTGGTAGCGCGCTGGGCTTCCAACCATTGGGTCCCGAGCTTAAGTTGGATGGCTGTTTCATCCTTCATCTCATGGCCATGGTCCCTGCCTGTCCTAATTAGCCCAACAGATGCAAAAATACAGGACGTAAAGCCCTAATCACCCACCCACCCATACCCACTAATTCGTAAACCTAACGGTCATCGACCTCTCCCACCTGGAATTCCGGCCCTGCAGGTGTGAGCAAGTCGAACAACACATCGGTGGTTTCTATGTAATTTTCTTCCAAAGAGACGGGCTTTGTGTTGAGGCCAATAGGATCCCTTGGATAAGGCATCACACAGTTTTCATTGCCGTTGTCAAAATAAACTGCATGTGGGTCTGTGTTGTCCCTCTGAAGCCTGTCAATGTTATCTAACACTTCACGAGCGGTTGTGCCTTTTATGGACGCTGACACTATCCCAGTGATCTTGAATTGGGATACCTGAAGTGTTATTGGTTCCCCGGGGATCTGGTAGGATAACCTAAACAAAACTGATACGAAAAAAATAAAACTGTAGTAAACCTTATGACAAATGAAGATTTAGTTTCTCAACAAGTGTGCGTTAAGGCCCTGCCTAGAATATTTTGTGAGGGTGATTCTGTTTGGATGATTTAAATGAATCAGTACTACTTTAAATAACTCTCTTCAATAATACAGTCGTACAAGGAACAAGCACTCATGCATAAGTGGGATTTAGATAAAAGAAAAGCTCTTGTACATGTATATCATCGCAGACACCCATTGATGCATGGAACATGCTAATATAGTGGATTGTAAGCTGTTGAGCTGCTACAACATATGAGAGTGCAACATATTGGTTTGAAATAGGCTACACAAGTCAATTTCTTTTTTATTATGTACTTATATTGGAAAGTCCAAGTTATCTGTATAATAGAAGGTTTATGTGTTTATTGAAGTAAAATTAGCCAAAAACTGGAAAATTTATATGATTATCTTGGTCTTAAATGGATAAAAATCCGAATTTGAATGCATATATGGACTCTTTAGTAAACAGTTATGTATAAAAGTATGGTTTCTGACTCTACTACTTACTTTATTACCCTGTGAATCACTTTAACAAGTACATTAAAGTTGTATTCAACAAAAAAAAAGATTATGGTATTACTGCAAGAGGCTATACTAGTGAGCAAAATGTGAGTAAAATAATTTAATCAATCTACTTTTCCGGAGGAACATTGCAATTTGCCTTCTTAACATACAGTAAAGATAAAAAATTTTTCCTACATTGCTCTCTTCTTCTGACGCAGCCTGCAGAGTAGTGTTGCTGAAGAAAACCATGGTGCATGTGAGTGTTGCACACATTCTACATAGCTTCTACATAGCCCACTCAGGTGCTGATGAGGCGTTAAACAATAACACACACACACACACACATTCTACATAAGCACTGCCTCTCATGGTTGGATAATTGCTTTCCTCGTGCATATAAAAATCAATTTAATATTTCTGTGAATATATCTGGTGAAGTTGCAAAATCAACACATTCCAAAAAAAATTCAACTCAAACGTTTTGCCTGCACTGATCAAGACCTGTGCATAATTGGTTTTAAAAGAACTGAGAGACAGTGTGTTGGACAATTGGAACAGAAGTGACATTACATAATTTATTTACTTTCTATGTACCTCTTAAAATTATCCTGATCTAACGTAATATAATTTTTTTTCGGTTTTGTTTTTACTTCATTGTATACCTCTTTTGTGTATGATTAAAGATATATATATATATATATTACTATAAAACAAAATGCATCATTGCTACATTGGAAAAGTAATATATACACTTACCTTGGTCAATTATAAAGTCCACTGTTTTTTCAGTGTCTTTAGAAATTGTCCAGCTCATGTTCTTTGACTCCCTCATGACCCTCGAAGGTCCTGGGCCTCCACGCGGCGAGGGTGGAAACACTTGGGGTGAAGTCCTCTATCCCCAGTGGCTAAAACAGGACAGTGCGCATTGCACAAGCTGCTCCAGCTATCCAACGCAGACAATTATTGATTTTTTACATGCTTCTGGTTTCTACTACCAACTATAGATAATCAATCTTACCCTAGAGAGCCTCTA
This sequence comes from Alitta virens, assembly GCA_932294295.1. Lineage (NCBI taxonomy): Eukaryota > Metazoa > Annelida > Polychaeta > Phyllodocida > Nereididae > Alitta > Alitta virens. Next base: position 27,691,389 of record OW028575.1, read on the forward strand.
CATAGCCCACTCAGGTGCTGATGAGGTGTTAAACAATAACACTAACTAACTAACTAACTTTACTCCCTCATGCCTTTGATCCTGTTTATCACACTATGGTTTATTGGCAACTGACAAGGCGGCGACCTCTCAAGCCAAACCTTACACTATCTGGGTAAATACATGAATATGTATGAGGTTGACCATCTTGGCCTCGCCACTTTTACTCCAACAAATTAAAAAAATTCTTAATCCCCTGCATGGCACACACGTGCCAGCGTCAATGAAAATTGCAAAAATTCAAGTAATTCAGCCAACAAAAATATAATAGAAATTGACATTTACTGACATAGGCTTAAACACAACTTATATTCAGCTTTACATGAAAAAGGTTTTCAAAGATGTCCATGTATACCTTTCAAAAGCAAGGATGAGACAGTCTCTTCATTTGCAACGAAAGCACTTTCTCCTGAACAAACTGCATCAACTTCTCCACGTCCCATTTCAACATTTTCCTCAGTCTCTATCTCTTCATCACCCTGAGAAGTACTGATTTCAATGGTTACAATTGGAAAATCATCCTGCAGCTTCTCCTCAAAATCTGAAAATACAAATATGTGCAGTGGTAACCACTTAGCATGATGTAGGAAATTAGCTTCCCATTTTCACCAACATATGTATATAAACAAAATACTGCAAACTAAATTTAACAGATATATGCTATGACCTGCCCACAAAACCACTTATATTTTAATAATGACATAAATTTTGGAGTCGATGAAAATTGTAAATTCAAGTAATTCAGGAAAACACTCCCAACAAAAATATAATAAAAATAGACATTTACTGACACCACTTATATTCAGCTTTTTGTAAACAAGACCACTAGGCTGTTCATGCATACCTTTCAAAACCACGGATGAGACAGTCTCTTCATTTTCAACGACCGCTCTTTCTCCTGAACAAACTGCATCAACTTCTCCACGCCCCATTTCAACATTTTCCTCAGTCTCTGATTTTTCTTTACTCTGTGACATCTTGGTTTCATTGTTTTCAATTGGAATATCATCCTGCAGCTTCCTCTGAGTCTAAAAAAGAGTAACAGCAATGGCAACGTATTATGAAATAAAAAAAGCTTCCCATTTTCACTATGGCGGGGGCCTAGCTCAGAGGTAGCGCTCTGGGCTTCCAACCGCAGGGTCCCGGGTTCGATTCCCGGTCGAGCCTAAGTTGGATGGCTGTTTCATCCTTCGTCTCATTGCCATGGTCCTTGCCTGTCCTTATTAGCCCAACTGGTGCATAAATACAGGACGTAAAGCCCTAATCACCCACCCATCCCATTTTCACTAAAGAATATATACAAGTATTGCCCTCAAAACTTAACAGATATATACAAGAAACTGCCCACAATATACAAATTTGATATAATTGATATTTATTCAAAATAGGCTTATATAGTAGTATATAAGAAATACATTTGGGTTTATGTGAAAAAGTTTTCAATAAAGATGTCCATGTGTTCCTTTCAAAGCCACAGATAAGACAGTCTCCTCATTTTCAATGACAGCACTTTCTCCGGAACAGACTGCATCAACTGCTCTATGTCCAATTTCAACATTTTCCTCAGTCTCTGATTTTTCTTCATTGTCTGAAGTCTTGATTTGACTTGTTTCAATTGAAATTTCATCCCTCAGCTTCCTCTAAGTCTGAAAATAACATGTACTGGGGTAAATATACAGTATAACAAAAGGAATAAACTTCCCATTTTCACCAAAGAACATATATACCCAAGTACTGCCCACAAAACTTGACAGATATACAATACAAGAAACTGCCCACAATATAACACAGGTCATAATTACAATATACTTCCTAATGCAATATACAAACTTGATATAATTCAGATTTATTGTACAAAATAGGATAACATATATCATATATTGTCCCTTAGATCACTATCAAAACCTGAAAACGATTTGTGCAAATATAACTATTTAGCATTATAACACAAAATATTATACTCATACTAATCTGTGCTGTTTTGTGGGCAGTTCATGTATATGCAAGTAAACTGCCCAATATACCTGCTGGAATTTAATTTGGGCACGGCACACTTTTATATGAAATACTGGAGGCAAAAATTCAAGAAAATATTGCATTCGGTATAAAAATTTATGGAAATTGAGTGTGGATGCCAAATTTGGGCATGGCGCTTAGAAATTGGGCATGGTGCTCTCCGTGTCGGGTATGGCATGTGGCCATGCTCAAAACAACCATTCTTAGAAAGCTTTCTACAATCACATTCACTCTGTATACTATACTTTCGCAATAATTTTACAGTTATCTGAAAACATGGTTACATAAGAGCATACTTCAAGTAAAATAAAAACATGCCTTGTTCATCTTTCATCAAAATAGCCAGAATGTCCTTTTGCTGTGAAGTAAGATGTTCCTTCAAAAAAAAAATATATATATAAATATACATATATTTAACGTGCATTTTAGTATAAACTTATATTTTCAACTTTTTCAAGCTGGGATGTTTTAATTTATATAGATAAAATAAATTACCTTCAAATTTGAATATGCCATGATAAGGTCATCCAGCAGTGAGGACTTCATTTTTTTAAGGCTTGCTGCAATTAGAATGTTACACATATTTAACTCTTATGTATCGGGCAGGGGCCTAGCTCAGAGGTAGCGTTCTGGGCTTCCAACCGCTGGGTCCCGGGTTCGATTCCCGGTCGAGCCTAAGTTGGATGGCTGTTTCATCCTTCGTCTCATTGCCATGGTCTCTGCCTGTCCTAATTAGCCCAACTGGTGCAGAAATACAGGACGTAAAACCCTAATCACCCACCCACCCACCCAACTCTTATGTATCAATGTAAGGTGTACAACTACATCTCTTTCATGATAGTGACAGCACAATTCACCGATTTCAATCAAGAATCATTTAAATACTGACAAAAAAAAAGATTTAAAGTCTATTTTCAAATCGAACAGGTCATTGCGGCCACTGATTTGCCATCAAGACTCTTCAACAAAAATTTGTTTTCAAAACACAGTCAAACTCACTTAAAAAACACCTCTTAAAAAAACAAAACACAAAACAAAAATAAAAAATAAGTTGTCACATTTGCACTTCATATTTCAATCACGTATATGAACATTGATTGTCATTATGCAACACGAAGAAGCTCTTTAGTTTGGAAAAATATCTCCATGTCTATCTGAACATAAATCATACAGATAGATATATACATGTATCTAAAAGTTCAACCAACTGAAACAGTGAACAAACTGAAATATTTGAATAATGCCTCAACTAAATCTGAAGCAAAAATCAACAATAAACCAACATACAACAACATACAGTGGGGACACATTATCCAGGACAGTCATGTACTGTACAGGGTGAGTCCCTACTGTATAACTGTAATATTCCTTATAAATATATATAACAGAAATTATTTTGAATTCACTTAATTTCTAATTTCGTAACACTTTTTACCAAGGCCATTTTTATAAGTGTCTCGCAGAGTAGCATCAGTCAGTTGGCATATTTTTCTTTCACTCTGCACTTTTTCTCTTTATTAAAAATAAAAGGTTAATACGGGAAGTGAGTGTGATTATAACAAATTTGCCTCCATGAAAAGTCAATCAAAGGCCAGACACAGCCATTCGCAAGGTACCCAAAATGAAATACTCAAAATATTAAAAATGTGATTTGCCAGCTTTCCCTCTGCAAACATCATTGATATATGGACAGTGGATACAGCATGCTAGACATCCACAGATCTGGTAAAACTGTTATATTGGTGCAATCAATGCAATAGTACCTAAAAAAAAAAAACACCATACACCATGTGATTATTATCTCAAACCTCTTCAATGTGCTCAGCCAGTTGTGTATGATTTCACCCAATTAAGATTAAACACAGCAATTCAACATTCAACAACGTTTAATCAGAAGTGTACATCTTCGTGCTTAAGATCTTTTTTTTTACCATATATACTGAAATATTAAAGACATAAAACAGTACTGTACTGTCGTAATTTTTGGAATATCTAGGTAAATGGTAAAAATACAAAAAATACAATGATGCATGACTGAAGTATGCTACAAAACCTGACATGTGTCAGGGAAAGCCACGATATTATCCATATTATGCAAAATAACACACAGCTGACCTGTCAAGTGTTTATTATAAAAAAGCCACCATATCAGACATCGTGTTTTGAACAATGCCAACAAATACCAAAAAATCCACTTCGTCAAAACATTAAATAGCTGGGATTCCAATATTGACATCAGTAACATCCAGTTCAAAGTCTTGACGTATTTCAAGGCTTTTGATGAAATTATGCAACCCGACAAATGCACACATACCAGCAATGGGTACCCCTTCAAAGTTAAAATGGACTACATGCTCTTCATTTGTGTATATATAAAAGTATACAGAACAAAAAATTCAAGAGGAAAATAAAGCAATGGATCATTAATTATGAAAATTACTGATAGATCAGTGGAAATATAATTCACTGAAATGTGCCAGAAAATAGAGGGATCTAGCAGTGCATATGACACGAGCTGAAAATTCTCAAAAGAAAGAAGGGACGTGCAGATCGTTTGGACTGATTTACTTGTGCCATTTCCAATCACTGGGTCCCGGGTTCAATTCCCGGTCGAGCCCATGTTGGATGGCTGTTTCATCCTTCGTCTCATTGCCATGGTCCAGCAGAGGGCGGGGGCCTAGCTCAGTGGTAGCGCTCTGGGCTTCCAACCACTGGGTCCCGGGTTTGATTCCCGGTCAAGCCTAAGTTGGTTGGCTGTTTCATCCTTCGTCTCATTGCCATGGTCCCTGCCTGTCCTAATTAGCCCAACTGGTGCAGAAATACAGGACGTAAAGCCATAATCACCCAGCCATGGTCCAGCTATAAAAAAACCGTAAGAGAGCCCTCAGAATTTTTAAATCACAGCCGACCATCAGCAATCTGAATAATTTTAAGTGCCTGAAAGCCAAAGCGCGTAGAATTGTCAGGCAAAAAAAACGTAGTTGTTGGAGAGACTATGTCTCCAGACTCACTGAAAGAACTCCTAGCAATAAAGTCTGGAAAATGATTAAGAAGATTGAAGAAAAGAACCTAGCTTCACATGTAAGCATTCTAGAAGTGAATGGAGAACATCTCTCCTCACCAGAACAAATATCAAACAGGTTAGGCGAACAGTTTGCGTAAAACTCTTGTCAGAGAACTATACAAGAGAATTCCAATGTTATAAGCTCAAGCTAAGAGATTAACCACCCTTGTAGGTCCTGGGCCTCCACGCGGCGAGGATGGAAACACTTGGGTTGAAGTCCTCTATCCCCAGTGGCTAAAACAGGACAGTGTGCATTGCACAAGCTGCTCCAGCTATCCAACGCAGACACCTTTTGATTTTTTACATGCTTCTGGTTTCTACTACCAACTATAGATAATCAATCTTACCCTAGAGAGCCTCTACATAGCCCACTCAAGTGCTGATGAGGCGTTAAACAATAACACTAACTAACTAACTAAGAGATTAACCCTAAATATACAGTCTGATAACAGCGAAGATTATAACTCCTACATCACCTTAGAAGAACTTCAGAAGGCCATCTTAAAAGCGACTGACTCTCCAACAGGCCCTGATAATATACATTATCAAATCTTAAAACACCTACCTCAATCCTCTTTAAAAACATTACTGTATATCTTTAATCAAATTTGGGAGAAGGGATGTCTTCCATCCCTGTGGAAACAAGCCACGGTCATCCCAATTCCCAAGCCGGAAAAGGATCATAGTGATCCTCTGAATTATCGACCAATAGCCTTAACCAGTTGTCTATGTAAGACAATGAACCGAATTGTTACTGATAGACTGGTTTGGTTCCTGGAGTCGAACCAGCTTATTACAGAGTTCCAATCTGGATTTCGCCGTCACAGGAGCACATTAGATCATTTAGTCAGACTGGAAACTTATGTTAGAGATGCTTTCATCAACAGAGAACACGTAGTAGCCATATTCTTTGACCTAGAAAAAGCTTATGACACTACATGGAAATATGGAATAATGAAAGATCTCCATGACTTAGGGCTTCGAGGTCGCCTTCCAGTTTTCATCGGATCCTTCCTACAGGATCGCTTCTTTAAGGTCCGAGTGGGATCAACGATGTCAAGCCCCTACTCTCAGGAGAATGGAGTCCCTCAGGGTAGTATTCTCTCGCCCACCCTCTTTAACGTCAAAATCAACAGTATAGTAAATTCCATCTCAGAAAATCTCATGTCGTCCCTTTATGTTGACGATTTCCTCATTGCATACCGTTCCAGATATATGCCAACCATAGAACGACAACTGCAATTAAATTTAGCCCAACTGGTGCAGAAATAAAGCACGTAAAAGCCCTAATCACACACACACACACACACACAAAACTAAAGCAAGACCAGGTTATATTCATAGTAACTGGTAAAATCAACTTGACAGGTGTCTGGCATTGTATGCACAGACATTGCATGTACAATGTTATACAGACAAATCAGTGGCCACACCAAGAAAGTTGCAAAATAAATGTATTAGGTTATCATGGCAATGATGGCACATCTCGGCAAAATTAAATCCTATCTTACTGACCATCAAGAGAGACTATGGTAATAAATAATTATACCTCAGGCACCCAGACCTCTTGTATAAAACGATAAGCATCCAAAGTCAATTTTCCAATATTCTTTGACCAAAGGTCCTTGAGGATATCAATCAATTCTTCCTGCTGCAATACAAATTAATGGTCAATGTGAAACTTCTAAATAATGATATATATACTGGTTCTGCAGCTCTCTAAATAAATAACAAAATAGATCTTGACTTTCTGGGCATTCTTTCAGCCAAATCCCGCCCATTCTGTACAGCAATTCATACCATATTTCATGTCAGATCAGATCTCAATTACATTTTTCCCATCTCATCTTTAACATTCATAATGATGTTTGGTGGATTTTAAGCCACCTGCACCAATTTGCTAATGAGTTATTTAATTAAATATGTAAAATTTGTTGTATTGGCAGCTTAATTTTTTCCTAAATTGTATTTCTTTGGAGTCATAAAGGGTGGGTGTGGGTGAGGTAGGTTTTATTTCCGGTATTTTTGCACCAGATGGGCTAATTAGGACAGTCAGGGACTATGGCAATGAGGCGAAGGATGACCGAAACTTCCATATGAGGGCCAGGGCCTAGCTCAGAGGTAGTGCTCTGGGCTTCCAACCACTGGGTCCCAGGTTTCGATTCTCGGTCGAGCCTAAGTTGAATGGCTGTTTTTTCATCCTTCGTCTCATTGCCATGGTCTCTGCCTGTCCTAATTAGCCCAACTAGTGTGGAAATACAGGACGTAAAGCCCTAATCACTCACACACACACACACATATTGAAACTTCCATCCTACGCAGGCACCGGGGATCGAATGTAGGCCCCTATTGGAGTCATAAAGTGATAAGAGTTAATAGGCTATGTACCAAGTTGCCCTCCCTTTGATTTGTTTATCACCCTACTATAGAGGGGTTTTTATAACTTGAGATGGATTGCCTTAGCCATTAATACCCAGATGTTGACCACAATCTTGATAATATCAAATAACATTTGCCATTATTGACTGAAAAATACTAAAACAAAACTTTGAATTTCTCATAAACTAATTTTGATAATGATTTTATTTTTTCACAATCATACACAGTAGCCTGAGTGTGATTATTTGGCAAATTAACAGAGAAGGGCAGTTTAAGCCCCTGTCACACGGGCCGGTTGTGCCGTAGTGAACCCGTAGTATTACGTAATAGTTGCGGAAATCGCTACCCGGCTCGAAGCCGGCGGCCCCAATACGGCCACCCGTGGATACCCGTGGATACCCGTCAAGCACCCGTGGGACCCTTGGCCAAGCCGCGAAACCCGGCCCCGGTAGCCGGTTGTGCCATGCTTGCATGGCACAACCGTAGAAATCTCACGGGTGTAAAAAAAAAAAAAAAAAAACCGTGGAAGCCGGCGGGTGGCCCGTGGAACCCGGCGGGTGGCCCGTAGAACCCGGCGGGTGGCCCGTAGAACCCGGCGGGTGGCCCGTAGAACCCGGCGGGTGGCCCGTAGAACCCGGCGAATTATTCGTCCCTAATTTCACCCCGGCGGCTTGTTGAGGGGTTCTACGGGTAACCCGCCGGCTTTCACGGGCAACCCGCCGGCTTTCACGTGTAACCCGCCGGCTTTCACGTGTAACCCGCCGGCTTTTTGGTACCAGCGTCAGCGTAGGCAGGGAGGTATATACTTTAAAAAGCTGCTGCTCCTCTAATATTAGTCCGATTTTCCTCAAATAAAGACTGAATGGCAGTATATCTCATACTGATTCCATACGTATTTTCGGATTTAAAAAAACCCGAATATTAAGCGAGATATTTGTCTGAGAAGGCAGTTGTCTTGCGGCGGCTGCTGCTCCATTTATATTAATCCGATTTACGTGAAATCAGGACTGAATTGTAGTATAAATCATACTGATTCCATACGTGTTTTCGGATTGAAAATAGACCAAATATTAAGCGAGATATTCGTCTGAGAAGGTAGCTAGGTTGGCGGAGGCAAACAGTGGTGCTCTCGCAGACGTCCGCGCCCTGACTCTATCAATGCAGAAGGGCTGAGCCCTTCTTTAAAAGGCTGCTGCTCCCCTAATATTAGTCCGATTTTCGTCAAATTAAAACTGTATTGTAGCATAGTTCATACTGATTCCATCATGTTTTCGGATTGAAAATAGACCAAATATTAAGCGAGATATTCATCTGAGAATGCAGTTCTCTGGCGGCCAGGTGCTCTGTGTATGGTCATGACTTGAATGGTGTGGTCAATATTTTTGACCATGATATATATACATTGTTTGGATGAGCTTTATTGCAATTCATTTCTACTCATTCTGCCAACTGCCATGACCGTTATGTCAATTGCTAATAGCATTTTGAATGATATAAAGAATGGGTGTAGAGAATACAGCAAATGCTCAATACATGTGTCAATTGCCTAATTGCCTAAATTGGGGTTGTCATTTCATAGTTTGTTCAAAGATGACACAGTAATATGACATTGTCTTGATTGTCATTCACAATTACAAAAAGATGTAATTGCTTTCATTAATTAAAAACAATATATTGTATTGTAATTACCAGGCAATGATTATATTTGTATATTGGTATTTTTTTTATACATGTGAACATTCTTATCTTTTTGTGTATATTTTTGTAAAATTTAAATGTAATATTGATATTGTAATTAGTATTTGTGATTTGATCTGTGATTTTATTTGCTATTTTTTATGTACTTATTTGGACCAAATATTAAGCTAGATATTCTATATTATATAATAAGCATATGAATCTATCTGTCTATCTAAACTATCAGTCTATCACATATTCGATTTTCGTCAAATAAAGACTGAATTATTCAGGGAAATGTGTAGAATTTATATAATAGTTAAGGTGGGGAAAATTAATGGAGTAAACTAGGCACAAACAAGAATATTCTTATTAATAAAGTTAGTAATACCTCATAGAATATAGATATGTAGATAGACAGATAGTTATAAGCTCTTCACCTAATAATATGTTACTATCAATAATTCATTAATTCGTAATCAATAAAAAACGAAAATAAAACAATGTTTGTTTGCTTGTTGCCAATAAAATTCCGACTTGATAAAGATGTCCATGGAGCTATAACAACTATCTATAGATAGATATACTCTAGTTTATATAAATTATCAATATTTCGTTGTTGTTTCTGAAAATAATCCAACTGAAATTAATATTGATATTGCATGTTCCATCCATGATCAAAACAATCTCCCTCTTTAATATGCATATTAAACAGGAATCAGTTGAAATTCAGAACTTCAATTAATGCTTGTGATCAATGATGAAAAAGCATGACTTACCCCATTCTTTGTATTATTCAAAATGTTAATAGCAATTGACATAACGGTCAATTCAGAATTTCAATTCATGCTTGTGATCAATGATTTCAATTCATGCTTGTGATCAATGATGAAAAAGCATGACTTACCCCATTCTTTGTATTATTCAAAATGCTAATAGCAATTGACATAACGGTCAAGGCAGATTGCTATTACATATATAGGTTAATTGACTTTACAAAACCAAAGGAAAAGTCCTTCCCATTGGCCAGTTGGCAGAATGAGTAGAAATTAATTGCAATAAAGCTCATCCAGACAATGTATATATAATGGTAAAAAATATTGACCACACCATTCAAGTCATGAACATACACAGAGCACCTTGCTGCCTTCTCAGACGAATATCTCGCTTAATATTTGGTCTATTTTCAATCCGAAAACACCTATGGAGTCAATATGAATTATACTACAATCCAGTCTTTATTTGACGAAAATCGGACTAATATTAGGGGAGCAACAGCATTGATACAGTCCCGGCGCGGACGTCTGCGAGAGCACCACTGTTTGCCTCCGCCAACCTAGCTCCCTTCTCAGACGAATAACTCGCTTAATATTTGGTATATTTTCGATCCGAAAACAGGTATGGAATCATTATAAACTATACTACAATTTTAGTTCTTATTTAACGAAAATCGGACTAATATTAGGGGAGCAGCAGCCTTTTAAAGTATACTCCTGGAAGCTGCGAGTTACTCCTACTACTCGCCTGCTTACTCCTACAACTCGGCGAGTAACACGTAGAACCCGCCGAGTAACCCGTAGAACCCGCCGAGTAACCCGTAGAACCCGCCGAGGCACCCGTAGAACCCGCCGAGGCACCCGTAGAACCCGCCGAGGCACCCGTGGAAGCCGGCGGGTATCCCGGCGGGTTTCCCGTAGCACCCGGCGGGTAACCCGGCGGGTGCTGCCCCGCCCCTTTTTGCTGCCAGAACCGGTCGCCAAACCGGCGGAAAGAGCTGTTACATAACTATTACGTAATACTACGGGTTCACTACGGCACAACCGGCCCGTGTGACAGGGGCTTTAGAGTGGTGATTCTCTTTTATATGAATAAAGCCCTGTGATCAAAAGTGATAAGGTAAAAAAGAGTCTACTCTACTATACTTTTCCCTGCAGTGGAAGCCCACAATTATGACTACTCCGGTGAGTCACTGATGCATCTGACAAAAACATAAAATGACTGAAGTCCAGCAAAAGTGGTCTTTCATTGAGAAAGTCTTAAAATTGGGCATAATAAGTGTGAAGTTAATCGCATATATGCTTTCAGCAACTTAGGGCTCTCCACTTCAACAGTGAAGAGTAAGGCACAGTTTAACCATGGACTCGTAGCCCAATAATATACTTACAAGATCATCCTCCATTATGGGTCCAAATCCTGGATATGTATAACCTTTTTGCTTGGTGCACATTTTCAGGGACAGCAAATGAGCCTGAAGAACAGTTTTTAAAGTTAACATTAAAAAAAATAAATAAATAAACAATTACAAGGACTTTTTATTCCTATTTCACTTTGGATATCTTAGACAAAGATCGAAACTACTAAAAATGGTTACCTTTTGTAAACCATCCCGCACGTATTGAATGATTTTCACATTGTTCCTTCTTCTAATTTTCTCTTCATCAGGCCTGGATTTAGAAATAATTATTAGGCTTTATCACACCGTGAAATGGCTGTTTCCAAATTATTTTTCTTGTAAGTAAAGGCCCTCTTTACATAATTACCTAATATTATAGGTTCTGAATGCAAAATGACTTACCTATTTGAATTTGCCCATGGGTGTGAAGATGAAGATGCCTGTATAATAAGAATATTGAATGCATGAAACATGCAGAAGAAACAATCATTATATAGCAGAGCACAGATATGCACTTAAAGTCAGATGACTGTGATGCCTACTCTGTCTTCAGTGCTGATATGAACAAAGTTCAGAATACTCCTCTATAGTATGAATCAAGATAAATACTTACTTGAGCACTCTCAGTTGTTGTCTCCTCAACATTTTTCTGGTTGCAAATTTTAGTGACTATGTCAGAATCTGCTGTATCTATTGGGCTGGGAAGTGAATCTTTGCTTTCGTGTGGCTGGTCTCTCTGCAATGAAAAAATTGATATATAACATCAAATGCCCACTGTGTCCACCTGACAATATATCTATAAATGCCTATTTTGCTTCTTTGTGTGGAGATTAACAAAAGTTGAGAATATTCCTCTGTAGTATGAACCAAGAAAAACTACTTACTTGGGCACTCTTAGAAGTCTCATCTGGGTCAGTTTCATGTTGCTGGTCTCTCTGCAATGAAACAATATATATATAATATCAACTGCCCACTGTGTCCACCCTGCAATTCATATATAAATGCCTACTTTGTTTCTTAGTATAAAAATTAACCAAAGTTCAGAATGCTCCTCTGTAGTATAAACCAAGATTAATACTTACTTGAGCACTCTCAGTTGTTGTCTCCTCATCATTGTTTTGGTTGTAAGATTGAGTGACTGAATCTCTCAGAATCTCAGAATCTTCTGAATTGTCGGTTTGGTGTTGCTGATCTCTCTGCAATGAAAGAATTGATATATAACATCAAATGCCCACTGTGTCCACCCTACAATATATATATAAATGCCTATTTTGCTTCTTTGTGCGGATATTAACCAAAGTTTAGAATGCACATGAGGCCTTAATTGATTTTTTATATGCTTCTGGTTTCTACTACCAAATATAAATAATCAATCTTAACCTAGAGAGCCTCTACATAGCCCACTCAGGTGCTGATGAGGCGTTAAACAATAACTCACACACACACACACTTGTACAGTGGGGGTGATCCGTCGTCCAAGGTATTTGTGTATGACAGTTTCACCTTCACGTCTGTCATGGATCCATCTGTCGTAGTTTTAGGAGTGCTGCTCAAAAGACAAGCATCATCACCAGCGGCGGCTGTACCTTGAAGGGGGTCAATGGCAGAAGCTGTGTTGGCGGGGGTGGCGTTAACGGGGCAAACAGCGCTATCAATGGGGGTCAAGTCGTCGCATGTACTACAAGAGAAGAGTGTACATCATATATAGATAGCAATAATATAGCAGTAAGCTCATCAGTAGTGCGAATAACATATACAGTATACATGAATATATGCCATAGATAAGAGTACTACAATTGTATACCTGCTGCTGTCAGATGTAATACTACTCTGACGTAATCGTGCTGATGAGGCGTTAAACAATAACTCACACACACACACTCTGACGTAATCTGTTGCGTGCCCCTGCAAGAGTATGACGGGCCATGCTGACCACCCCTGTTAGTACAGCTGTACCAGTCGCAGGATCCCTCTGAAGGATGGATAAAGGTTAATAATTACTGTAGCAAACATAAAGAAGTGATTTATCACATGCTTTAGCAAATAGTTAGACTAGTGTAGGATAGAATGACAAAGTCTTACAGATATAATACAAGTAGTACAGACTGATAGATATATATAATAAGGTTAAGAGAGTACAATCATGAGGTGTACAAATATCAATATATGTAACAATAACGCGCCTTATATATCCAGATACCAACACCGGTTGATACAACCAATAATAGCACTGCAGCGACTGTAGATACGATAACTGCAGATGTGCTAGGATGATTAATCACTCTATCATGTTGTCCGTCGTGCGATCCAAAGTTAAAGGTGCCTAGACCAGGATTCTGCATATCTCTGTTAATTGACCGTTTGCAAACAACCTGAGCAGATACATCGTGTGTAGGCGGTGTGCGTGAATGGCAATAATGAGTTCCCGTCATATCAACAAAAGAGAGCATGCTATATTCCATAGCGGAGAATTCCTCAATTGGCACGTGATCCAGCGATGGTGATTTTGTACAGTCTGCCCTGATACTCTTGCCATCATTTACTACCTTGCATAAGCATAGACGGTTCGCACATATATACCTGTAGCCATCGCACATATATACCTGTAGCCATCGCACAATGTCAATGCGGTTAGGACTAGTAGGTAAAAAATAAATCGCTGCATATTTTCCATGTTACTCCTTGGACTGTTTAGAACAAACTGAGCAGAAGTTCTAGACTGTAAGGGGGTTCATTATGTAATTACCCCCCTCTGCGATTTATTATATAATTAGCAACCCCTTTTGACTTCCTTAACAGAGGTGTCAACAATATTAGGTAATTAGCAGGGTGGTGTCAACTATTTGGGGTAACGCTAGGTGTTGTAAACACGGAGATGCTAACTGTTTAAACAGCGCTACTATAATGGGGGCATTGTTCATGAACAATAGCTAGCTATTTCTCATAGAATACCATGTGTAGGATTATGCTGAGAATAATATGCCATCAATTACGTATGAGGCTGCTTATGTACATGTATTATTAGTATATATCATGGATATATACACATCTCAGGTATTGACAAGTAAATTATTATTATGCGTTCTGTTGTACAACGTATGATACGTTGACATGTACTGTCGATAATATATATGTATATATCAATGACATTGACATGTACTGGCGATAATATATACGTATATGTGTGTGACGTGCTTCTAAGTGTTAGAATTGAGGTGCCATACTGACAAGCAGTGGATAACAAATAACGCTCTAATACCGGGTTATTTATAATCACTGAATCCGTCCAGTACCATGTACTATACATTGTAGCAGTAGTGATGGTTTAAACGCACATGTCTAAGATATATGAATATATATGATAATAGTATAATGGATATACAACACAAGTGTCATTATGGTCAAATAAACTTTATATACTTATGTATAACAATATATGTAATGAGACATTACACTCATAGGAGAGCCTCTACATAGCCCACTCAGGTGCTGATGAGGCGTTAAACAATAACTCACACACACACACACATTACACTCATAGGTGTGTGAGTACATGCATAACATGGATAGCAGCTATACATTGTGTACAGTATAACAATAGCATGCAGACATCCGATAAAACGTGTAATGTATATTGAGCAGTTATATACATGTATAGTGTACAGTATAACAATAGTATGCGGATATCTGGTAAACAGTTATATATGAATCATTAATATTAAGAGTACAAATCAGTTTGTGCGGACGTTATTGAGTATTGAGAATTATATATATATATATATATATATGTATACATATGTACGCTACACTAATTCTTCTTGCGAGACTGTCATAGCTGTATCTAATTGGATCCGCAGTCTTGATCTCCTGAGACGTCGTTCCAGTGCAGCTATTATTATAACAGCCTGTAATGAAGGGAACTGATTTTAAGCGTTAATGCGAGATATGGTTGCACAGTAATCATATGAAACTAGATAGTATGTATACGTACCTTGAGCATAATGTATACCAAGACAATGCATGACACACTAAACTGGAAGACATTAACTGCGTTTATGGTCTTACTAGACCAGTGATATGTGTCACTAGGTCGACTAGGTTCAGCGCTAGATGAATACACTATTATGTTGTAAACATTCCGCATAAAAGTTGCAATCTCTGAAGCGCTCTGTGCACTTGTGTGTACAATCGGTATGTTACTCGTAGGCCCTGTAGATACCTCTGAAATACATAATATTATTATTATTATTATTAAGGACGTGTAGGATATATAGTAATAAGGTGTGCACATATATCTACGTTACTCACCTGAAGCTCTGTCTAAGCATAAGATTGTTTTGTTGTGTACAGTTGTCCTTCGTCTCATTGCCATGGTCTCTGCCTGTCCTAATTAGCCCAACTGGTGCCGAAATACAGGACGTAAAGCCCTAATCACCCACCCACCCACCCTTAACGTTGCATTACGACAGAACACAGTGCTGGACATGTCAATTGATGTTATAAGCTGTAGAATATGCATTGAAAACGAGGGAGGTTGCTGAAGCCATGAATGTTTGGTACAATCCGCTTGAAGGAGCGGTCCATCATCAAATGTTGTACATGTACATATACCAAAATGATCCAAAGGCTTATAGGATCCACACAATATATTACCACTAATGATAAATGGTGAGTAGAGAGTTACAGCATAGAATAACATTCTAATTGTTGCAAACTTGAACTAATGCTTACATTAACCTCAGTATGCGTGCACTAGTGGTCATGTGTCTAAGGTAACATATAGAACATTACACACAGCACGGTTTAGCAAGGTCATGATCTAAACATTTCAGCACATTGTAACTAGTATTAATAGATACTTGTATACATATAGTAACATGTTAGCTGTGAGGCGTAGCAATACATCAGTAACCGTAAGGTAATGTATTGTATGTATCTCTACCTATGACACGCTTGTCAAACACTTTTCTGAATACTTTACTTACAGATCTATTGTACACTATACCTCTGTGCTTAACACGGGATATTTGATTGCTCTGAGGGAGTCTAACAGAAGTTACCTGGCCAAAAACTATCTGTTTCATACATTCAAAATCTATAATTGTGTCATTTGTGTAGTTAAACGAGATTCCTTTGATTTTCTGCACTGTGACATCTGTGTTTAATTTGTAAGAGTAGCTCTTAGGTCCTGTTGATAGAAACGTTTTAATATAGGTGTCTGGTTGTAATTCATCCGTTAAATCACCTAACAGATCTCCTGTCTCAACAACTGCTTCACCATTGCGTTCAACAAATATGACTGAGTCAGTATCATAATATAATGTGTTGCGCCCCATTTTATTTAACACCTGTAGTAAATGTAGACGTGCCAATGATGTGGTAAATATACCAATAACTTCATTGGTGAATGTTGATTCCTCTTCAAAGGTCTCAGTATTTGTAACGTCTACCACAACACAATCCTCAGAGATTAAATGGAAATTCATTATACATTTTGTAGGGTCATTCTTCATTTGTGTGTATTCTTTAACAGACTTCATGTAAATAGATTTAGGTAAGTTCTGTCGTTGTACAAATTTCCCCCACACGCTGTTGAGAAACAGCTTACAGATTGTCCTCAAAGAAGGATTGTGTGCAATGGAATCTTTATCGAGCATTATACCTTGTTCCTTATTGTAATAAGCAATGTAACGATCTTTATCAGCATCTGTAGTTACCCATTGAGGATAGCCTGATGCTTGCTGTTTCTGTTTAAGAAACATATTAACATAATCTGTGAAAATACTACCGAAAACATCATCCTGTGTCGTGGTGGGGAAATGATATACTTCATATATCTTCAGTAGTATGTAACCTTGCTTAATAGCTTCTTTTAACTCTGGTGCTCATGTACCAAAAAGAATTTTCTTAGCATCACTGCATGTACACATAGCCTGTGTTTCATGTGAGGAATATGTGCTGCATAAAGGAAACTTCAGTTTACCTCTACAGCGAACGGGTAAAACAGGTATATATAAACCTCGTGGTGGTAGGATTCGCACCTGGGCTAGACCATAATAGGCTTGTAGCGTGTAGTCAAAGGTAGTACTGTAGCGTGTGACATAGGGAAAACTCCAGACATCGTGATATAAGGATACAATGAAGTTACGTCATAGTAACGTATCCTCTCACCATCCTGTGTATGGCAGGGGCCTAGCTCAGAGGTAGCGCTCTGGGCTTCCAACCGCTGGGTCCCGGGTTCGATTCCCGGTTGAGCCTATGTTGGATGGCTGTTTCATCCTTCGTCTCATTGCCGTGGTCTCTGCCTGTCCTAATTAGCCCAACTGGGGCAGAAATACAGGACATAAAGCCCTAATCACACACACACACGTACGTGCCTGTCTTGTAGGCAAGTGTGGCCGTGAAAACGGCATCCTAGGTATTCATAAACTGTATTACTATCTATATGTATACCATCGACAGTGTACCATGTTCCAGGGATACGGTACTCCCCACCATTCCTAGCATGTTGTATATGTCTACTTTCAGAAGAGCTTAACCATTCTAGCCATAACGCTGACTTCTGGTTAGCATTATGATGTTTACCATACCCTTGTGCAGGTATCTGAGGTATGGGTGACTTAATAAACTTTGATGTAGCTATGATGTCTGGATTAATGATGCTGCCATCAAAATACCATATATCACGTCTCAACACTGCTTCCCTTGCCCTGCCATCGGTTAATGTTACATTATAAACCTCATACAACATTAGTTGCCTGATTACCTGCATAGCGCAAGATGCCAGGGTTGCATAGGCAAATGGATCGATACCTGGGACACTGGAGTCTGCTATAGTATAACATCTGAGCGTGTGTAGTCTAACATTTCTTGCTGAAAATTAAACGTCTTACCACTTTGTTCATTATACCATATGAAGAAATCAGTTCTATCTGCTGTCGACATAAAATCAGCACCATAATAGTAGGGGATAAACATTGGCCCAATATAGGTTTGATTTTCTAGAGTGTTTGCTAAGTGTGGGAAGTCACCTTTCTTAAGTTCACCATGTAAACCTAATGCCTTAGGTAAGTTCTTTAATCGCATAGGTAGAAAATTCAAGCTATCTATAAACCTAATGTTCACACCTTGGTTTATACTCATCAACATGATCTTAGTACCAGCGAATATAATTTCTTGGAAGATGCCGTTGTCAACACAGTATCCCAGTATAAAATGAGCATCAAAAGCTTTCGCATTATGAGCTATTACTGTTACATCTTTATGTTGGGGAGTTAACAACCATTTACAAAATTCCTCTGTTGTATTTGGACCTCTGAATATGTTTTCCCTCATACCGCATGTGTCACGTGGACACAACTCTCTTGCAAAGTTTTTTGCTAGCTTGTCCTTAACAGAACAGACATTACACCTATCTCCACAGTTAACGCACTTGGATTGCGGTGTGAACTCATGATCTTTACATACATCACACACTGTTTGACAAACCAAAAAGTTAGGAACATGTCTTTGTAATCTGCAGTATGATCTCTTACAGTTTACACATTTACGACATGGTGTGCACAGATATGTTGCGGTACACCTATCACAGCCATCTCGTGGTTTATTCTTGTAACCGCAATCGCGATTAATGATAGCGTTTTGACATGTTTCAAAATCATAATAAAGAAACTTGCCTGATGACCTTTTAGGTTTCTTTATTCTGTTATAGCATAGATGATTGCCTAGGACATACTCATGACAGCATGTGCAAAGCCACTCACCACATGTATGCAGATGCTTGGCTCTTTTTAAAGTATCCAATATTATAAAACATGTGTTACATCTGTAGTACTGGGAACACTTCGGGTGAAGTCCTCTATCCCCAGTGGCTAAAACAGGACCGTGCGCATTGCACAAGCTGCTCCAGCTTTACAGGAGGGTGTGTCCCCTACCATACAGGGGAAACAAAAATGAATATGTCCGAATCGACAATTTCAGACCGGCTCGCACGTCCCCCGGGTGAACAAGGTGCGCGTCCCTCAGCGGTAAACCAGGCTGAGGTCGAAAAATTGGCTACTGGTTCCAGACAAAGTAAACGTTTCCGCTCATCTACAGATGATGCCAATCCAAGTACAACTTATGATGTTATATCTACGCCATGGCCTAAGTTTCTTGTTGTTACTGGCAGTGACGATGGGTTTTCCCGTCTCTCAGCCATAACAATTTGTCGAACGTTGAAAGAAAGTATTGGTTTCGTTGAAAATACGAGAAGGCTCAGGAGTTCATCCTTGCTGGTGCAGGTTGCCCACAAGGACCAATCGTTAAAATTGCTGGAGCTGAGGGCCTTTGCGGGTACCCCTGTAAAGGTGGAGCCCCATCGGTTCTTCAACTCTTGCAAGGGGGTTGTGACATCTCATGAGAGCAGTCTCTGCTCCGATGACGAACTGAGGGACTGGCTGAATGACTACAATGTCATCCACATTCACCGCCAGCCCCCCAGATATTCACGACAGCTACTGACTCTGACCTTTGATGGCACAGTGTTGCCTGATAGGGTCAGCATAGGGTTCGAGTGGTGTAGGGTACGTCCCTACATCCCGAACCCAAAACGATGTTATAATTGCCAGCGATTTGGCCATTTTAGCGGCTCCTGCCGCGCCAAAGCAACCTGCGCCAATTGTGGGTCACGGGAACACGTTCATTCCCGTGACTCACCATGTCAGAAACAGTCATATTGTGTTAATTGTGGAGGTGATGGGCCAGCCTATCACCGTGGCTGTCCCAAATGGCAGCTAGAGAAAGAGATCCTGAAGTTAAAGACCACCAAGGATATCTCCTTTCCCCAAGCACGCCGTATAGCTGAACAGGCTGCTGGGGCAAGCTATGCCTCAGTCCTGTCTCAGATGGCTGGACCTAGATCTCCTTCACCCAGATCATCGCCCAGGCGAAGGATTGACCTAGATCCTAATTATAATTATTCCAAGGCAGGGCAAAGCTTGCAGAAACATAAACCTGAATCTAAGACTTCACAGGCAGACGATCACCTCGCAAGAATAAAGCAGCATGCTATAGATGTCGGAAAAGGACATCTTGTAGCTCCATCGGTTAGTGCGTCACAACTTAGTGTACCCTCACAGGGTGCACCTTCCGGCGTTGAGTCGGAAGAGATACACCAGCCGATGGAAGAGGAGGCAGGGACTACCACCATCCCTAGGCCTCAACGGGAGGGGGCAATTGATAAAAGATCAATTGTTCCCAAAAGACCCCCCCTCATCAGAAAAACACTAGAAAAATCTAGTGCACTGAGCTTCATAACACCACCATCTAAGCATGGTGGGGCCCTCAAAAAGATCTTAACACCAAAAGAGGCAGCGACTTTGAAGAAAAAGTGAATATTCATACAAATTCATACCATGCACTACAGATTTTACTATGATAATATTAAACTCTTTTAACTAATTCATGGACAGTATCATTCAGTGGAACTGTCGAGGTTTCAGAGCCAACTTCGATGAAATAGGTTGCATGGTCCAAGACTTAAACCCTAGTGTTTTCTGTCTACAGGAAACATTTCTGAAACCTCCAAATAGTTTTAAACTGAGAAACTATCATATGTATAATACATATGGCAATATTGCCCACGATAGAGCCACTGGTGGCTCATCAATTTTAGTTAAAAATGGCATCATTCATACCCATATTGCTCTTAACACTAACCTTCAGGCTACAGCAGTTCGTCTGAACCTGAATAAAACATTCACCATATGTTCCATATATATTCCTCCACCCTTTCACCTTACAGCCAGTGATTTGCATAACCTTTACAATCAACTTCCTGAACCGCGTCTTATCCTAGGAGATTTTAACAGCCATAACCAATTGTGGGGAAGCACTTCCCACAACAACAAAGGAAAAACCATTGAAGATTTTCTCAATGACCACACCCTTTGCTTGTTCAATGATGGTTCACCTACATATCTTCACCCAGGTCATGGAACATTTTCAGCGATAGACCTTAGTATATGTGATCCAGCGTTATTTCTGGAATTTGAATGGAGAGTATTAGAGGACACTCACGGCAGTGATCACTTTCCTATTGTCCTACAAAACGTAGAAGGTACAAGAGAAGTGGGTCAACTCCGATGGAAGTTGCATAAAGCGGATTGGACCTCCTTCGAAAAGCACTGCTTAGAAACAATTACTATGTCTCATTATAGGAATTGTAATAATCTCGTTGAAGATTTTACTGATGATATTACTGATATAGCCAATAAAACAATACCGATGACAAAAAATAATTCTAAACGTAGTGCAAGACCTTGGTTTGATGACGAAGTAAGAGAAGCTATTAAAAACCGTAAGAAAGCCCTCAGAATTTTTAAATCACAGCCGACCATCAACAATCTGAATAATTTTAAGTGCCTGAAAGCCAAAGCGCGTAGAATTGTCAGGCAAAAAAAACGTAGTTGCTGGAGAGACTATGTCTCCAGACTCACTGAAAGAACTCCTAGCAATAAAGTCTGGAAAATGATTAAGAAGATTGAAGGAAAGAACCTAGCTTCGCATGTAAGCATTCTAGAAGTGAATGGAGAACATCTCTCCTCACCAGAACAAATATCAAACGGGTTAGGAGAACAGTTTGCATACAACTCCTCATCGGAGAACTATACGAGAGAATTTCAATGTTATAAGGCTCAAGCTGAGAGATTAACCCTAAATATACAGTCTGATAACAGCGAAGATTATAACTCCTACATCACCTTAGAAGAACTTCAGAAGGCCATCTTAAAAGCGACTGACTCTGCAACAGGCCCTGATAATATACATTATCAAATCTTAAAACACCTACCTCAATCCTCTTTAAAAACATTACTGTATATCTTTAATCAAATTTGGGAGAAGGGATGTCTTCCATCCCTGTGGAAACAAGCCACGGTCATCCCAATTCCCAAGCCGGGGAAGGATCATAGTGATCCTATGAATTATCGACCAATAGCCTTAACCAGTTGTCTATGTAAGACAATGGAGCGAATTGTTACTGATAGACTGGTTTGGTTCCTGGAGTCGAACCAGCTTATTACAGAGTTCCAATCTGGATTTCGCCGTCACAGGAGCACATTAGATCATTTAGTCAGACTGGAAACTTATGTTAGAGATGCTTTCATTAACAGAGAACACGTAGTAGCCATATTCTTTGACCTAGAAAAAGCTTATGACACTACATGGAAATATGGAATAATGAAAGATCTCCACGACTTAGGGCTTCGAGGTCGCCTTCCAGTTTTCATCGGATCCTTCCTACAGGATCGCTTCTTTAAGGTCCGAGTGGGATCAATGATGTCAAGCCCCTACTCTCAGGAGAATGGAGTCCCTCAGGGTAGTATTCTCTCGCCCACCCTCTTTAACGTCAAAATCAACAGTATAGTAAATTCCATCTCAGAAAATCTCATGTCGTCCCTATATGTTGACGATTTCCTCATTGCATATCGTTCCAGATATATGCCAACCATAGAACGACAACTGCAATTAAATTTGAATAGGATTCACAAATGGTCACTCGAAAATGGCTTCAAGTTCTCTAAACAGAAGACAGTTTGTCTGCCTTTCTATTATTTACGATCAAACCATCCAGATCCATCACTAAT
The DNA here is from genome assembly GCA_932294295.1 of Alitta virens. Lineage (NCBI taxonomy): Eukaryota > Metazoa > Annelida > Polychaeta > Phyllodocida > Nereididae > Alitta > Alitta virens. Next base: position 27,714,364 of record OW028575.1, read on the forward strand.
AATTGACAACTGTCAAATAAAAGTGGTGAATGAAACAAAATTTTTGGGTGTACTCTTTGACTCCAAATTGTCTTTCATTCCGCATATCAAAGCACTGAAAGCAAAGTGCCTGAAATCAATGAACCTCCTTAAAGTAGTGAGCAAATATAATTGGGGTGGGGACACAACGGTCCTCCTTCGTCTCTATCGAGCAATTACTCGTTCTCGACTTGATTATGGTTCTGTGGTATATGGCTCCGCCAGACCATCTTATCTAAAATGCCTGAATTCTGTACATCATCAAGGGTTGCGACTAAGCTTAAGAGCTTTTCGTACATCTCCTGTAGAGAGCTTATATGTACTGGCAGGGGAACCTCCACTTTCCCTTCGTCGTATCAAGTTATCCATGCAATACATACTAAAAGTAGCTTCAACTCCAACAAATCCAACATATGATGTAATATTTCATCCAAAATACATGCATCATTATGAATCTCGTTCAAACGCCATTCGACCACTGGGATTACGCATGAAATTCTATCTTGAGGCTGCAAAAATTGATACTACAATCATTGCCGAGACGGAACTACCACCCATTCCGCCATGGATTCTCCCAGTCCCGAAAGTTATACTGGATTTGGCAGAGCTTAAGAAAAGCGAAACCAATCCGGTAGACTATCAAAACCTATTTTATAGTATAAGGTTTAAATACGAATCGTACAAATTTCTATACACAGATGGCTCAAAAATGGAAAGACGAGTAGGCTGTGCAGTCACTTCTTATAAAACCGTTATAGCTGAATGTCGTCTTCCAGACCACTGCTCAATATACACTGCAGAATTAACAGCTATTTACCTTGCCTTAAAGAACATCGAGGACTCAGAATCAGATCGTTATGTTATCTGTTCTGATTCAAAATCTGCTCTTCAAGCAATCCAAAATAAACAACTTGATAACCCTGGGATCTTAGATGTTCTGATTAAGTATTTCTATCTTCACGAATACAAAGACATAGTATTCTGCTGGATTCCTGGACACGCTGGCATTGAAGGGAATGAAAAAGCAGACCTGGCAGCAAAAAGGGCTCTTACAAAAGAGATAACTGATTTTACCATTCCATACACTGATTTTAAAATGACTATAAAATCTTTTATCATGTCTTGCTGGCAAAGACAATGGAATGAATGTAATAACAACAAGTTGCATTCAATCTTACCTTGCATTCAAAATAAAATACCGAGTAGGTTCAATACTCGCAAAGATCAAGGAATATATCACAGATGCCTCATAGGACATTCAAGACTTACACATTTACACCTTTTAGTCAATGAACCGGCACCGGTATGCCAGAGTTGTCGGTGCCCCCTAACAATCAAACATATTTTATTAGATTGCAGCCACTTACAACGCTTTAGAAGACCTTTGTTTCAAGCTAATACCTTACAACATCTCTTTACTAGATATCCAACCCAGACAATTATTGATTTTTTATATGCTTCTGGTTTCTACTACCAAATATAGATAATCAATCTTAACCTAGAGAGCCTCTACATAGCCCACTCAGGTGCTGATGAGGCGTTAAACAATAACTCACACACACACACACACACTTACACATTTACACCTTTTAGTCAGTGAACCGGCACCGGTATGCCAGAGTTGTCGGTGCCCCCTAACAATCAAACATATTTTATTAGATTGCAGCCACTTACAACGCATTAGAAGACCTCTGTTTCACGCTACAACCTTAGATTCAGATTCAGATCACATTTATTTGCTCTATTTAATACACGCAAAGATCAAGGAATATATCACAGATGCCTCATAGGACATTCAAGACTTACGCATTTACACCTTTTAGTCAATGAACCGGCACCGGTATGCCAGAGTTGTCGGTGCCCCCTAACAATCAAACATATTTTATTAGATTGCAGCCACTTACAACGCTTTAGAAGACCTTTGTTTCAAGCTAATACCTTACAACATCTCTTTACCAGATATCCAACCCAGACAATTATTGATTTTTTATATGCTTCTGGTTTCTACTACCAAATATAGTTAATCAATCTTAACCTAGAGAGCCTCTACATAGCCCACTCAGGTGCTGATGAGGCGTTAAACAACAACTCACACACACACACTGTAGTACTGGTTACAGAGTGATGGTTGATCTTTGCCCTTAAGTGCACCTATGCTATACTGTCATTGCTCTTTATGTCTCTCATAGCATGCTGTGCGGGGGCCTAGCTCAGAGGTAGCGCTCTAGGCTTCCAACTGCTGTCTCCCGGGTTCGATTCCTGGTTGAGCCTAAGTTGGATGGCTGTTTCCTCCTTTGTCTCATTGCCATGGTCTCTGCCTGTCCTAATTAGCCCATCAGGTGCAGAAATACAGAACGTAAAGCCCTAATCACCCACCCCACCCATAGCATGCTGTATTACGACATGTCATGTTACAATCTGAACAATCTATCGAATTATTGTCAAACATACAATGTTCTGAACAGCATGTACTGCACACATCATCACAGCCGTGTTTTTTGTTCTTGTTGTATAATAAATGTTCAAACAATGAACGCATATCTTTCTATTCACATAAAAACCTTTGATTCTAGTAATACTGTGATAATGCTCGTCTTTGAGGTATAAAAAAATCTTGTGAGGCCTTGTGATCAAGCCTTTATATATCACATCATTGCCTGTATCGCCAGATATAACTATGATTTGGATATCTAATGCTGTCTCGAATTTATGTAGCTCCTTAACTTTAACTGGACTAGTTGTGGGTACATCAGCCTGTCTATGTAGTCTGATAGCGCATCTACGTTGTGATTCATAGTCTTTACTCAAAACTCTGTCTTTTCTAATAAGTTTTGCAAACTTGGCTGCTGGTATGTTATCTAACTTAGCTTTGCATGTGATAATAGCTCTAGCAGCGCACAAATGCTCATTGCGTACTACAGGAATGAATACCATTGAGTGTTTTTTCCTAATTGTGCAATTAGCAGATAGAGGATCTGTATCTACAATGGCTCTACTGCATCCTCCCCCTTGGTCATCAGCGCTCATTATGCCTATGTTAACTTCAAACGTATCATCGATATTCAAGGACTTGTTCGATTGGAGAACTGTGTTTATTCTGTAAATAATAATACACATAACTATTACTAATGTAATATCTGTGTGTCAAAGTTATTATACGTTATACTTTCGCACATTATGTAACTATCACAATACAATAAGTAATTCTGGTGTTAAATGATATATTGTATGTACAAACGTTTTTATATATCTTACCTTTCCATTATTACCTTGGCTGTGATATTATGTTGCGTTTGGCAATGTATAAACACTTCTCTCTCTAATCCTGAGTGATTAATTGTAACGCGTGCTTTATCGTTCTTGTTTGGATGTTTATCTTTAACTAGTTCCATGATATCTGTAAACATATTGCGCAGCTCTTCTTGCATGCTGCCATGGTCCCTGCCTGTCCTAATTAGCCCATCAGGTGCAGAAATACAGGACGTAAAGCCCTAATCACCCACCCACCCTTCTTGCATGCTGATCAGCTGCTCTCCTTGTAAGTCATTGTTGAATTTAGCTTTATATGTTACTTCTTCAATACCAAATTTTCTTGATATTCGTTCCCTCACAGGGTGAATAATGTATGGTTTTGCATTAATACCATCCACCTCTGTCCTAATCCTTTTTGCTGGTATGTCAGCCATTACTATGTTGTAATATGTAGCTGTTAGGAAACAATACTCATCTATATATCACTCTTGCAGTATTATTCTTTACATAATGTGTAGATAGTTCATTCTTCAACCTTTAATAATGTACAGAACAAAACAATAGTCCACACATTATTATACCTACCATGTACTATATTAAACTGTACCCTCTAGAGCAGCCTGTCGCCAACTTGCTCAGGGGTCTGTTAGATCATTTATCCAAGGCAGGGGCATAGCTCAGAGGTAGCGCTCTGGGCTTCCAACCGCTGGGTCCCGGGTTCGATTCCCGGTCGAGCCTATGTTGGATGACTGTTTCATCCTTCGTATCATTGCCATGGTCCCTGCCTGTCCTAATTAGCCCATCAGGTGCAGAAATACAGGACATAAAGCCCTATTCACACACACACACACACACACACACAGATCATTTATCAAACTTTGGTACACATCTCACGTCCATACCTATTGTTACTAGCCCTCGAAGGTCCTGGGCCTCCACGCGGCGAGGGTGGAAACACTTGGGGTGAAGTCCTCTATCCCCAGTGGCTAAAACAGGACCGTGCACATTGCACAAGCTGCTCCAGCTTTACAGGAGGGTGTGTCCCCTACCATACAGGGGAAACAAAAATGAATATGTCCGAATCGACAATTTCAGACCGGCTCGCACGTCCCCCGGGTGAACAAGGTGCGCGTCCCTCAGCGGTAAACCAGGCTGAGGTCGAAAAATTGGCTACTGGTTCCAGACAAAGTAAAAGTTTCCGCTCATCTACAGATGATGCCAATCCAAGTACAACTTATGATGTTATATCTACGCCATGGCCTAAGTTTCTTGTCGTTACTGGCAGTGACGATGGGTTTTCCCGTCTCTCAGCCATAACAATTTGTCGAACGTTGAAAGAAAGTATTGGTTTCGTTGAAAATACGAGAAGGCTCAGGAGTTCATCCTTGCTGGTGCAGGTTGCCCACAAGGACCAATCGTTAAAATTGCTGGAGCTGAGGGCCTTTGCGGGTACCCCTGTAAAGGTGGAGCCCCATCGGTTCTTCAACTCTTGCAAGGGGGTTGTGACATCTCATGAGAGCAGTCTCTGCTCCGATGACGAACTGAGGGACTGGCTGAATGACTACAATGTCATCCACATTCACCGCCAGCCCCCCAGATATTCACGACAGCTACTGACTCTGACCTTTGATGGCACAGTGTTGCCTGATAGGGTCAGCATAGGGTTCGAGTGGTGTAGGGTACGTCCCTACATCCCGAACCCAAAACGATGTTATAATTGCCAGCGATTTGGCCATTTTAGCGGCTCCTGCCGCGCCAAAGCAACCTGCGCCAATTGTGGGTTACGGGAACACGTTCATTCCCGTGACTCACCATGTCAGAAACAGTCATATTGTGTTAATTGTGGAGGTGATGGGCCAGCCTATCACCGTGGCTGTCCCAAATGGCAGCTAGAGAAAGAGATCCTGAAGTTAAAGACCACCAAGGATATCTCCTTTCCCCAAGCACGCCGTATAGCTGAACAGGCTGCTGGGGCAAGTTATGCCTCAGTCCTGTCTCAGATGGCTGGACCTAGATCTCCTTCACCCAGATCATCGCCCAGGCGAAGGATTGACCTAGATCCTAATTATAATTATTCCAAGGCAGGGCAAAGCTTGCAGAAACATAAACCAGAATCTAAGACTTCACAGGCAGACGATCACCTCGCAAGAATAAAGCAGCATGCTATAGATGTCGGAAAAGGACATCTTGTAGCTCCATCGGTTAGTGCGTCACAACTTAGTGTACCCTCGCAGGGTGCACCTTCCGGCGTTGAGTCGGAAGAGATACACCAGCCGATGGAAGAGGAGGCAGGGACTACCACCATCCCCAGGCCTCAACGGGAGGGGGCAATTGATAAAATATCAATTTTTTCCCAAAAGAGCTCCCCTCATCAGAAAAGCACTAGATAAATCTAGTGCAATGGGCACCATAAAACCACCATCTAAGCATGGTGGGGCCCCCAAAAAGACCTTAACACCAAAAGAGGCAGCGACTTTGAAGAAAAAGTAAATATTTATACAAATTCATACCATGCATTATTGCTTTTACTATGATAATATTAAACTCTTTTAACTAACTCATGGACAGTATCATTCAGTGGAACTGTCGAGGTTTCAGAGCCAACTTCGATGAAATAGGTTGCATGGTCCAAGACTTAAACCCTAGTGTTTTCTGCCTACAGGAAACATTTCTGAAACCTCCAAATAGTTTTAAACTGAGAAACTACCATATGTATAATACATATGGCAATATTGCCCACGATAGAGCCACTGGTGGCTCATCAATTAAAGTTAAAAATGGAATCATTCATTCTCATATTCCACTAAACACAAACCTTCAGGCTACAGCAGTTCGTCTGAACCTGAATAAAACATTCACTATATGTTCCTTATATATTCCTCCACCCTTTCACCTTACAGCCAGTGATTTGCATAACCTTTACAATCAACTTCCTGCCCTCGAAGGTCCTGGGCCTCCACGCGGCGAGGGTGGAAACACTTGGGATGAAGTCCCCTATCCCCAGTGGCTAAAACAGGACAGTGCGCATTGCACAAGCTGCTCCAGCTTTACAGGAGGGTGTGTCCCCTACCATACAGGGGTCAATGAACCTCCTTAAAGTAGTGAGCAAATATAATTGGGGTGGGGACACAACGGTCCTCCTTCGTCTCTATCGAGCAATTACTCGTTCTCGACTTGATTATGGTTCTGTGGTATATGGCTCTGCCAGACCATCTTATCTAAAATGCCTGAATTCTGTACATCATCAAGGGTTGCGACTAAGCTTAAGAGCTTTTCGTACATCTCCTGTAGAGAGCTTATATGTACTGGCAGGGGAACCTCCACTTTCCCTTCGTCGTATCAAGTTATCCATGCAATACATACTAAAGGTAGCTTCAACTCCAACAAATCCAACATATGATGTAATATTTCATCCAAAATACATGCATCATTATGAATCTCGTTCAAACGCCATTCGACCACTGGGATTACGCATGAAATTCTATCTTGAGGCTGCAAAAATTGATACTACAATCATTGCCGAGACGGAGGTACCACCCATTCCGCCATGGATTCTCCCAGTCCCGAAAGTTATACTGGATTTGGCAGAGCTTAAGAAAAGCGAAACCAATCCGGTAGACTATCAAAACCTATTTTATAGTATAAGGTTTAAATACGAATCGTACAAATTTCTATACACAGATGGCTCAAAAATGGAAAGACGAGTAGGCTGTGCTGTCACTTCTTATAAAACCGTTATAGCTGAATGTCGTCTTCCAGACCACTGCTCAATATACACTGCAGAATTAACAGCTATTTACCTTGCCTTAAAGAACATCGAGGACTCAGAATCAGATCGTTATGTTATCTGTTCTGATTCCAAATCTGCTCTTCAAGCAATCCAAAATAAACAACTTGATAACCCTGGGATCTTAGATGTTCTGATTAAGTATTTCTATCTTCACGAATACAAAGACATAGTATTCTGCTGGATTCCTGGACACGCTGGCATTGAAGGGAATGAAAAAGCAGACCTGGCAGCAAAAAGGGCTCTTACAAAAGAGATAACTGATTTTACCATTCCATACACTGATTTTAAAATGACTATAAAATCTTTTATCATGTCTTGCTGGCAAAGACAATGGAATGAATGTAATAACAACAAGTTGCATTCAATCTTACCTTGCATTCAAAATAAAATACCGAGTAGGTTCAATACTCGCAAAGATCAAGGAATATATCACAGATGCCTCATAGGACATTCAAGACTTACACATTTACACCTTTTAGTCAATGAACCGGCACCGGTATGCCAGAGTTGTCGGCGCCCCCTAACAATCAAACATATTTTATTAGATTGCATCCACTTACAACGCATTAGAAGACCTCTGTTTCAAGCTACTACCTTACAACATCTCTTTACTAGATATCCAACCCAGACAATTATTGATTTTTTATATGCTTCTGGTTTCTACTACCAAATATAGTTAATCAATCTTAACCTAGAGAGCCTCTACATAGCCCACTCAGGTGCTGATGAGGCGTTAAACAATAACTCACACACACACACACACAAGTTGCATTCAATCTTACCTTGCATTCAAAATAAAATACCGAGTAGGTTCAATACTCGCAAAGATCAAGGAATATATCACAGATGCCTCGCCCTCGAAGGTCCTGGGCCTCCACGCGGCGAGGGTGGAAACACTTGGGGTGAAGTCCTCTATCCCCAGTGGCTAAAACAGGACCGTGCGCATTGCACAAGCTGCTCCAGCTTTACAGGAGGGTGTGTCCCCTACCATACAGGGGAAACAAAAATGAATATGTCCGAATTGACAATTTCAGACCGGCTCGCACGTCCCCCGGGTGAACAAGGTGCGCGTCCCTCAGCGGTAAACCAGGCTGAGGTCGAAAAATTGGCTACTGGTTCCAGACAAAGTAAACGTTTCCGCTCATCTACAGATGATGCCAATCCAAGTACAACTTATGATGTTATATCTACGCCATGGCCTAAGTTTCTTGTTGTTACTGGCAGTGACGATGGGTTTTCCCGTCTCTCAGCCATAACAATTTGTCGAACGTTGAAAGAAAGTATTGGTTTCGTTGAAAATACGAGAAGGCTCAGGAGTTCATCCTTGCTGGTGCAGGTTGCCCACAAGGACCAATCGTTAAAATTGCTGGAGCTGAGGGCCTTTGCGGGTACCCCTGTAAAGGTGGAGCCCCATCGGTTCTTCAACTCTTGCAAGGGGGTTGTGACATCTCATGAGAGCAGTCTCTGCTCCGATGACGAACTGAGGGACTGGCTGAATGACTACAATGTCATCCACATTCACCGCCAGCCCCCCAGATATTCACGACAGCTACTGACTCTGACCTTTGATGGCACAGTGTTGCCTGATAGGGTCAGCATAGGGTTCGAGTGGTGTAGGGTACGTCCCTACATCCCGAACCCAAAACGATGTTATAATTGCCAGCGATTTGGCCATTTTAGCGGCTCCTGCCGCGCCAAAGCAACCTGCGCCAATTGTGGGTCACGGGAACACGTTCATTCCCGTGACTCACCATGTCAGAAACAGTCATATTGTGTTAATTGTGGAGGTGATGGGCCAGCCTATCACCGTGGCTGTCCCAAATGGCAGCTAGAGAAAGAGATCCTGAAGTTAAAGACCACCAAGGATATCTCCTTTCCCCAAGCACGCCGTATAGCTGAACAGGCTGCTGGGGCAAGTTATGCCTCAGTCCTGTCTCAGATGGCTGGACCTAGATCTCCTTCACCCAGATCATCGCCCAGGCGAAGGATTGACCTAGATCCTAATTATAATTATTCCAAGGCAGGGCAAAGCTTGCAGAAACATAAACCTGAATCTAAGACTTCACAGGCAGACGATCACCTCGCAAGAATAAAGCAGCATGCTATAGATGTCGGAAAAGGACATCTTGTAGCTCCATCGGTTAGTGCGTCACAACTTAGTGTACCCTCACAGGGTGCACCTTCCGGCGTTGAGTCGGAAGAGATACACCAGCCGATGGAAGAGGAGGCAGGGACTACCACCATCCCTAGGCCTCAACGGGAGGGGGCAATTGATAAAAGATCAATTGTTCCCAAAAGACCCCCCCTCATCAGAAAAACACTAGAAAAATCTAGTGCACTGAGCTTCATAGCACCACCATCTAAGCATGGTGGGGCCCTCAAAAAGATCTTAACACCAAAAGAGGCAGCGACTTTGAAGAAAAAGTGAATATTCATACAAATTCATACCATGCACTACAGATTTTACTATGATAATATTAAACTCTTTTAACTAATTCATGGACAGTATCATTCAGTGGAACTGTCGAGGTTTCAGAGCCAACTTCGATGAAATAGGTTGCATGGTCCAAGACTTAAACCCTAGTGTTTTCTGTCTACAGGAAACATTTCTGAAACCTCCAAATAGTTTTAAACTGAGAAACTATCATATGTATAATACATATGGCAATATTGCCCACGATAGAGCCACTGGTGGCTCATCAATTTTAGTTAAAAATGGCATCATTCATACCCATATTGCTCTTAACACTAACCTTCAGGCTACAGCAGTTCGTCTGAACCTGAATAAAACATTCACCATATGTTCCATATATATTCCTCCACCCTTTCACCTTACAGCCAGTGATTTGCATAACCTATACAATCAACTGCCTGAACCGCGTCTTATCCTAGGAGATTTTAACAGCCATAACCAATTGTGGGGAAGCACTTCCCACAACAACAAAGGAAAAACCATTGAAGATTTTCTCAATGACCACACCCTTTGCTTGTTCAATGATGGTTCACCTACATATCTTCACCCAGGTCATGGAACATTTTCAGCGATAGACCTTAGTATATGTGATCCAGCGTTATTTCTGGAATTTGAATGGAGAGTATTAGAGGACACTCACGGCAGTGATCACTTTCCTATTGTCCTACAAAACGTAGAAGGTACAAGAGAAGTGGGTCAACTCCGATGGAAGTTGCATAAAGCGGATTGGACCTCCTTCGAAAAGCACTGCTTAGAAACAATTACTATGTCTCATTATAGGAATTGTAATAATCTCGTTGAAGATTTTACTGATGATATTACTGATATAGCCAATAAAACAATACCGATGACAAAAAATAATTCTAAACGAAGTGCAAGACCCTGGTTTGACGACGAAGTAAGAGAAGCTATTAAAAACCGTAAGAAAGCCCTCAGAATTTTTAAATCACAGCCGACCATCAACAATCTGAATAATTTTAAGTGCCTGAAAGCCAAAGCGCGTAGAATTGTCAGGCAAAAAAAACGTAGTTGCTGGAGAGACTATGTCTCCAGACTCACTGAAAGAACTCCTAGCAATAAAGTCTGGAAAATGATTAAGAAGATTGAAGGAAAGAACCTAGCTTCGCATGTAAGCATTCTAGAAGTGAATGGAGAACATCTCTCCTCACCAGAACAAATATCAAACGGGTTAGGAGAACAGTTTGCATACAACTCCTCATCGGAGAACTATACGAGAGAATTTCAATGTTATAAGGCTCAAGCTGAGAGATTAACCCTAAATATACAGTCTGATAACAGCGAAGATTATAACTCCTACATCACCTTAGAAGAACTTCAGAAGGCCATCTTAAAACCGACTGACTCTGCAACAGGCCCTGATAATATACATTATCAAATCTTAAAACACCTACCTCAATCCTCTTTAAAAACATTACTGTATATCTTTAATCAAATTTGGGAGAAGGGATGTCTTCCATCCCTGTGGAAACAAGCCACGGTCATCCCAATTCCCAAGCCGGGGAAGGATCATAGTGATCCTATGAATTATCGACCAATAGCCTTAACCAGTTGTCTATGTAAGACAATGGAGCGAATTGTTACTGATAGACTGGTTTGGTTCCTGGAGTCGAACCAGCTTATTACAGAGTTCCAATCTGGATTTCGCCGTCACAGGAGCACATTAGATCATTTAGTCAGACTGGAAACTTATGTTAGAGATGCTTTCATTAACAGAGAACACGTAGTAGCCATATTCTTTGACCTAGAAAAAGCTTATGACACTACATGGAAATATGGAATAATGAAAGATCTCCACGACTTAGGGCTTCGAGGTCGCCTTCCAGTTTTCATCGGATCCTTCCTACAGGATCGCTTCTTTAAGGTCCGAGTGGGATCAACGATGTCAAGCCCCTACTCTCAGGAGAATGGAGTCCCTCAGGGTAGTATTCTCTCGCCCACCCTCTTTAACGTCAAAATCAACAGTATAGTAAATTCCATCTCAGAAAATCTCATGTCGTCCCTATATGTTGACGATTTCCTCATTGCATATCGTTCCAGATATATGCCAACCATAGAACGACAACTGCAATTAAATTTGAATAGGATTCACAAATGGTCACTCGAAAATGGCTTCAAGTTCTCTAAACAGAAGACAGTTTGTCTGCCTTTCTATTACTTACGATCAAACCATCCAGATCCATCACTAATAATTGACAACTGTCAAATAAAAGTGGTGAATGAAACAAAATTTTTGGGTGTACTCTTTGACTCCAAATTGTCTTTCATTCCGCATATCAAAGCACTGAAAGCAAAGTGCCTGAAATCAATGAACCTCCTTAAAGTAGTGAGCAAATATAATTGGGGTGGGGACACAACGGTCCTCCTTCGTCTCTATCGAGCAATTACTCGTTCTCGACTTGATTATGGTTCTGTGGTATATGGCTCCGCCAGACCATCTTATCTAAAATGCCTGAATTCTGTACATCATCAAGGGTTGCGACTAAGCTTAAGAGCTTTTCGTACATCTCCTGTAGAGAGCTTATATGTACTGGCAGGGGAACCTCCACTTTCCCTTCGTCGTATCAAGTTATCCATGCAATACATACTAAAGGTAGCTTCAACTCCAACAAATCCAACATATGATGTGATATTTCATCCAAAATACATGCATCATTATGAATCTCGTTCAAACGCCATTCGACCACTGGGATTACGCATGAAATTCTATCTTGAGGCTGCAAAAATTGATACTACAATCATTGCCGAGACGGAAGTACCACCCATTCCGCCATGGATTCTCCCAGTCCCGAAAGTTATACTGGATTTGGCAGAGCTTAAGAAAAGCGAAACCAATCCGGTAGACTATCAAAATCTATTTTATAGTATAAGGTTTAAATACGAATCGTACAAATTTCTATACACAGATGGCTCAAAAATGGAAAGACGAGTAGGCTGTGCTGTCACTTCTTATAAAACCGTTATAGCTGAATGTCGTCTTCCAGACCACTGCTCAATATACACTGCAGAATTAACAGCTATTTACCTTGCCTTAAAGAACATCGAGGACTCAGAATCAGATCGTTATGTTATCTGTTCTGATTCCAAATCTGCTCTTCAAGCAATCCAAAATAAACAACTTGATAACCCTGGGATCTTAGATGTTCTTATTAAGTATTTCTATCTTCACGAATACAAAGACATAGTATTCTGCTGGATTCCTGGACACGCTGGCATTGAAGGGAATGAAAAAGCAGACCTGGCAGCAAAAAGGGCTCTTACAAAAGAGATAACTGATTTTACCATTCCATACACTGATTTTAAAATGACTATAAAATCTTTTATCATGTCTTGCTGGCAAAGACAATGGAATGAATGTAATAACAACAAGTTGCATTCAATCTTACCTTGCATTCAAAATAAAATACCGAGTAGGTTCAATACTCGCAAAGATCAAGGAATATATCACAGATGCCTCATAGGACATTCAAGACTTACACATTTACACCTTTTAGTCAATGAACCGGCACCGGTATGCCAGAGTTGTCGGCGCTCCCTAACAATCAAACATATTTTATTAGATTGCATCCACTTACAACGCATTAGAAGACCTCTGTTTCAAGCTACTACCTTACAACATCTCTTTACTAGATATCCAACCCAGACAATTATTGATTTTTTATATGCTTCTGGTTTCTACTACCAAATATAGATAATCAATCTTAACCTAGAGAGCCTCTACATAGCCCACTCAGGTGCTGATGAGGCGTTAAACAATAACTCACACACACACACACTCCACATCGTGTATTTACAATATGTACTTCTAATAGCCACCATTGAATCCTAGGTCTTTAATAACATGGATTCACTATACATGTATAGTTAATAATAACAAGTATTGCAATAAGACTGTAGCTCTTCTGCAGTTATATGACATTGCACAGATTTCTACTATCATAGTGTTGATTGGTGTATTAGGTAGGCTAATCTTTTCCTGCCTACATATTTAACCATGGCAACCAATATATCATATACATGTCTATTTATTTCAATTTTACTTTTCTTTAACGTCAAAATCAACAGTATAGTAAATTCCATCTCAGAAAATCTCATGTCGTCCCTATATGTTGACGATTTCCTCATTGCATATCGTTCCAGATATATGCCAACCATAGAACGACAACTGCAATTAAATTTGAATAGGATTCACAAATGGTCACTCGAAAATGGCTTCAAGTTCTCTAAACAGAAGACAGTTTGTCTGCCTTTCTATTACTTACGATCAAACCATCCAGATCCATCACTAATAATTGACAACTGTCAAATAAAAGTGGTGAATGAAACAAAATTTTTGGGTGTACTCTTTGACTCCAAATTGTCTTTCATTCCGCATATCAAAGCACTGAAAGCAAAGTGCCTGAAATCAATGAACCTCCTTAAAGTAGTGAGCAAATATAATTGGGGTGGGGACACAACGGTCCTCCTTCGTCTCTATCGAGCAATTACTCGTTCTCGACTTGATTATGGTTCTGCGGTATATGGCTCCGCCAGACCATCTTATCTAAAATGCCTGAATTCTGTACATCATCAAGGGTTGCGACTAAGCTTAAGAGCTTTTCGTACATCTCCTGTAGAGAGCTTATATGTACTGGCAGGGGAACCTCCACTTTCCCTTCGTCGTATCAAGTTATCCATGCAATACATACTAAAGGTAGCTTCAACTCCAACAAATCCAACATATGATGTAATATTTCATCCAAAATACATGCATCATTATGAATCTCGTTCAAACGCCATTCGACCACTGGGATTACGCATGAAATTCTATCTTGAGGCTGCAAAAATTGATACTACAATCATTGCCGAGACGGAAGTACCACCCATTCCGCCATGGATTCTCCCAGTCCCGAAAGTTATACTGGATTTGGCAGAGCTTAAGAAAAGCGAAACCAATCCGGTAGACTATCAAAACCTATTTTATAGTATAAGGTTTAAATACGAATCGTACAAATTTCTATACACAGATGGCTCAAAAATGGAAAGACGAGTAGGCTGTGCTGTCACTTCTTATAAAACCGTTATAGCTGAATGTCGTCTTCCAGACCACTGCTCAATATACACTGCAGAATTAACAGCTATTTACCTTGCCTTAAAGAACATCGAGGACTCAGAATCAGATCGTTATGTTATCTGTTCTGATTCCAAATCTGCTCTTCAAGCAATCCAAAATAAACAACTTGATAACCCTGGGATCTTAGATGTTCTTATTAAGTATTTCTATCTTCACGAATACAAAGACATAGTATTCTGCTGGATTCCTGGACACGCTGGCATTGAAGGGAATGAAAAAGCAGACCTGGCAGCAAAAAGGGCTCTTACAAAAGAGATAACTGATTTTACCATTCCATACACTGATTTTAAAATGACTATAAAATCTTTTATCATGTCTTGCTGGCAAAGACAATGGAATGAATGTAATAACAACAAGTTGCATTCAATCTTACCTTGCATTCAAAATAAAATACCGAGTAGGTTCAATACTCGCAAAGATCAAGGAATATATCACAGATGCCTCATAGGACATTCAAGACTTACACATTTACACCTTTTAGTCAATGAACCGGCACCGGTATGCCAGAGTTGTCGGTGCCCCCTAACAATCAAACATATTTTATTAGATTGCAGCCACTTACAACGCTTTAGAAGACCTTTGTTTCAAGCTAATACCTTACAACATCTCTTTACCAGATATCCAACCCAGACAATTATTGATTTTTTATATGCTTCTGGTTTCTACTACCAAATATAGTTAATCAATCTTAACCTAGAGAGCCTCTACATAGCCCACTCAGGTGCTGATGAGGCGTTAAACAATAACTCACACACACACACACAGATATCCAACCCAGACAATTATTGATTTTTTATATGCTTCTGGTTTCTACTAGCAATCCAAAATAAACAACTTGATAACCCTGGGATCTTAGATGTTCTTATTAAGTATTTCTATCTTCACGAATACAAAGACATAGTATTCTGCTGGATTCCTGGACACGCTGGCATTGAAGGGAATGAAAAAGCAGACCTGGCAGCAAAAAGGGCTCTTACAAAAGAGATAACTGATTTTACCATTCCATATACTGATTTTAAAATGACTATAAAATCTTTTATCATGTCTTGCTGGCAAAGACAATGGAATGAATGTAATAACAACAAGTTGCATTCAATCTTACCTTGCATTCAAAATAAAATACCGAGTAGGTTCAATACTCGCAAAGATCAAGGAATATATCACAGATGCCTCATAGGACATTCAAGACTTACACATTTACACCTTTTAGTCAATGAACCGGCACCGGTATGCCAGAGTTGTCGGCGCCCCCTAACAATCAAACATATTTTATTAGATTGCATCCACTTACAACGCATTAGAAGACCTCTGTTTCAAGCTACTACCTTACAACATCTCTTTACTAGATATCCAACCCAGACAATTATTGATTTTTTATATGCTTCTGGTTTCTACTACCAAATATAGATAATCAATCTTAACCTAGAGAGCCTCTACATAGCCCACTCAGGTGCTGATGAGGCGTTAAACAATAACTCACACACACACACACTCTACATAGCCCACTCAGGTGCTGATGAGGCGTTAAACAATAACTCACACACACACACACAGATATCCAACCCAGACAATTATTGATTTTTTATATGCTTCTGGTTTCTACTAGCAATCCAAAATAAACAACTTGATAACCCTGGGATCTTAGATGTTCTTATTAAGTATTTCTATCTTCACGAATACAAAGACATAGTATTCTGCTGGATTCCTGGACACGCTGGCATTGAAGGGAATGAAAAAGCAGACCTGGCAGCAAAAAGGGCTCTTACAAAAGAGATAACTGATTTTACCATTCCATACACTGATTTTAAAATGACTATAAAATCTTTTATCATGTCTTGCTGGCAAAGACAATGGAATGAATGTAATAACAACAAGTTGCATTCAATCTTACCTTGCATTCAAAATAAAATACCTAGTAGGTTCAATACTCGCAAAGATCAAGGAATATATCACAGATGCCTCATAGGACATTCAAGACTTACACATTTACACCTTTTAGTCAATGAACCGGCACCGGTATGCCAGAGTTGTCGGTGCCCCCTAACAATCAAACATATTTTATTAGATTGCAGCCACTTACAACGCTTTAGAAGACCTTTGTTTCAAGCTAATACCTTACAACATCTCTTTACCAGATATCCAACCCAGACAATTATAGATTTTTTATATGCTTCTGGTTTCTACTACCAAATATAGTTAATCAATCTTAACCTAGAGAGCCTCTACATAGCCCACTCAGGTGCTGATGAGGCGTTAAACAATAACTCACACACACACACACTTCTGGTTTCTACTACCAAATATAGATAATCAATCTTAACCTAGAGAGCCTCTACATAGCCCACTCAGGTGCTGATGAGGCGTTAAACAATAACTCACACACACACATGATGTTGTCCTTTAGGAGTTCTGTGTTTAGTTTCCAATATGTTTTATTTCTCATTATATTATCTTCTTCTTTAATACAGAATAGGTCAATGTGCACAGCTAGGTGGTCACTGAACGGGCAAATTACGGTTTTATAATCTTTAATTATGCTGATACTCGATGTTATGAATCTATCCAGGAGGGCAGAGTTTATTTGTCCCATATACGTAGGCCTTCTATAATTTAGAGCTACTGGTAGGTCATATAGGTAGTTTCTCTTAATTAAGTCAATGAAGTTGTCTACCTTTTTATTTTCTATTTTCTTAATATATTTCTCTAGCTCCTCAAAATACTTTTGCTTCTCCTTAACCTTAGTATGTATATACACATTTATTATATTATAAGTTTCATTCATGATCTTTATTTTTATGTCGATGCCTCTAGTTTCTAAAAAAGGTTTGGTCTCTATGACTAGGAAATCTCCATCTTCTTTTAATAGGGATGCCACACCATTACCCGGTGTCTCCTTGGTGTTTTTATCGTGAATTAAGTGAAGTGTTTTTATCGTGTATATAAGATGGTCAAAACTATTTGACAGTACACTTTGAAAATGCCAAAGAGAACAGCATCAGTCCAGCATCAGTCCAGCACCCTTTGTACATCTTGCATCATGGCAGTATATAATAGATAAGGTGAGGAAAATTAATCAGGTATACTGGGCAAAAATGTAGATATTAAGTTTAGAGAGACAGATAGATTTATTTGCTTATTATATAATATAGAATATTTCGCTTAATATTTGATCTATTTTCGATCCGAAAACATGTATGGATTCAGTATGACCTATTCTACAATTCAGTCTTATTTGACGAAAATCTGACTAATATTAAGGGAGCAGCAGCTTTTTAAAGAAGCGCTCAGCTCTGGCTACATTGATACAGTCCGGGCGCGGACGCTTCAGGGAGCACCACTGTTTGCTGCTTACCTGCCTTCTCAGACGTATATCTCGCTTAATATTTTAATAGTTTAGAGAGACAGATTTATTTGCTTATTATATAATATAGAATATTTCGCTTAATATTTGGTCTATTTTCGATCCGAAAACATGTATGGAATCAGTATGAAATATACTACAATTCAGTCTTTATTTGACGAAAATCGGACTAATATTAGAGGAGCAGCAGCCTTTTAAAGTTTATACAACCCCCCCCCCCTCCCTGCCTACGCTGACGCTGGTGCCCTCGAAGGTCCTGGGCCTCCACGCGGCGAGGGTGGAAACACTTGGGGTGAAGTCCTCTATCCCCAGTGGCTAAGACAGGACCGTGCGCATTGCACAAGCTGCTCCAGCTTTACAGGAGGGTGTGTCCCCTACCATACAGGGGAAACAAAAATGATTATGTCCGAATCGACAATTTCAGACCGGCTCGCACGTCCCCCGGGTGAACAAGGTGCGCGTCCCTCAGCGGTAAACCAGGCTGAGGTCGAAAAATTGGCTACTGGTTCCAGACTTGGTAAACGTTTGCGTCCATCATTAGATGACGCAAATCAAAACTCTCAATCTGCCTCTCTATCTCAGACATGGCCCAAGTTTCTTGTAATTACTGGCTGTGATGATGGGTTTTCCCGTCTCTCAGCCATTACAATTTGCAGGACCTTGAAAGAAAACGTAGGCTATATTGAAAATACAAGGAGATTAAAGAATTCTTCCTTGCTGGTGCAGGTTGCACACAAGGACCAATCTTTGAAGTTGCTGGAGTGGAAGGCTTTTGCGGGTGCCCCTATTAAGGTGGAGCCCCATCGGTTTTTCAACTCCTGCAAGGGCGTTATAACATCGCACGAGAGCAGTCTCTGCTCTGATGAGGAACTGAGGGACTGGCTGGATGACTACAATGTCATCCACATTCATCGCCAGCCGCCCAGATATTCACGACAGCTTCTCACACTGACCTTTGATGGCACAGTTTTGCCTGACAAGGTCAGCATTGGGTTCGAGTGGTGTAGGGTACGTCCCTACATCCCGAACCCAAAACGATGTTATAATTGCCAGCGATTTGGCCATTTTAGCGGCTCCTGCCGCGCCAAAGCAACCTGCGCCAATTGTGGGTCACGGGAACACGTTCATTCCCGTGACTCACCATGTCAGAAACAGTCATATTGTGTTAATTGTGGAGGTGATGGGCCAGCCTATCACCGTGGCTGTCCCAAATGGCAGCTAGAGAAAGAGATCCTGAAGTTAAAGACCACCAAGGATATCTCCTTTCCCCAAGCACGCCGTATAGCTGAACAGGCTGCTGGGGCAAGTTATGCCTCAGTCCTGTCTCAGATGGCTGGACCTAGATCTCCTTCACCCAGATCATCGCCCAGGCGAAGGATTGACCTAGATCCTAATTATAATTATTCCAAGGCAGGGCAAAGCACGCAGAAAGAGAAACCAGAATCTAAGACTTCACAGGCAGACGATCACCTCGCAAGAATAAAGCAGCATGCTATAGATGTCGGAAAAGGACATCTTGTAGCTCCATCAGTTAGTGCATCGCAACTTAGTGTACCCTCACAGGGTGCACCTTCCGGCGTTGAGTCGGAAGAGATACACCAGCCGATGGAAGAGCAGGCAGGGACTACCACCATCCCTAGGCCTCAACGGGAGGGGGCAATTGATAAAAGATCAATTGTTCCCAAAAGACCCCCCCTCATCAGAAAAACACTAGAAAAATCTAGTGCACTGAGCTTCATATCACCACCATCTAAGCATGGTGGGGCCCTCAAAAAGATCTTAACACCAAAAGAGGCAGCGACTTTGAAGAAAAAGTGAATATTCATACAAATTCATACCATGCACTACAGATTTTACTATGATAATATTAAACTCTTTTAACTAATTCATGGACAGTATCATTCAGTGGAACTGTCGAGGTTTCAGAGCCAACTTCGATGAAATAGGTTGCATGGTCCAAGACTTAAACCCTAGTGTTTTCTGTCTACAGGAAACATTTCTGAAACCTCCAAATAGTTTTAAACTGAGAAACTATCATATGTATAATACATATGGCAATATTGCCCACGATAGAGCCACTGGTGGCTCATCAATTTTAGTTAAAAATGGCATCATTCATACCCATATTGCTCTTAACACTAACCTTCAGGCTACAGCAGTTCGTCTGAACCTGAATAAAACATTCACCATATGTTCCATATATATTCCTCCACCCTTTCACCTTACAGCCAGTGATTTGCATAACCTTTACAATCAACTGCCTGAACCGCGTCTTATCCTAGGAGATTTTAACAGCCATAACCAATTGTGGGGAAGCACTTCCCACAACAACAAAGGAAAAACCATTGAAGATTTTCTCAATGACCACACCCTTTGCTTGTTCAATGATGGTTCACCTACATATCTTCACCCAGGTCATGGAACATTTTCAGCGATAGACCTTAGTATATGTGATCCAGCGTTATTTCTGGAATTTGAATGGAGAGTATTAGAGGACACTCACGGCAGTGATCACTTTCCTATTGTCCTACAAAACGTAGAAGGTACAAGAGAAGTGGGTCAACTCCGATGGAAGTTGCATAAAGCGGATTGGACCTCCTTCGAAAAGCACTGCTTAGAAACCATTACTATGTCTCATTATAGGAATTGTAATAATCTCGTTGAAGATTTTACTGATGATATTACTGATATAGCCAATAAAACAATACCGATGAAAAAAAATAATTCTAAACGTAGTGCAAGACCTTGGTTTGATGACGAAGTAAGAGAAGCTATTAAAAACCGTAAGAAAGCCCTCAGAATTTTTAAATCACAGCCGACCATCAACAATCTGAATAATTTTAAGTGCCTGAAAGCCAAAGCGCGTAGAATTGTCAGGCAAAAAAAACGTAGTTGCTGGAGAGACTATGTCTTCAGACTCACTGAAAGAACTCCTAGCAATAAAGTCTGGAAAATGATTAAGAAGATTGAAGGAAAGAACCTAGCTTCGCATGTAAGCATTCTAGAAGTGAATGGAGAACATCTCTCCTCACCAGAACAAATATCAAACGGGTTAGGAGAACAGTTTGCATACAACTCCTCATCGGAGAACTATACGAGAGAATTTCAATGTTATAAGGCTCAAGCTGAGAGATTAACCTTAAATATACAGTCTGATAACAGCGAAGATTATAACTCCTACATCACCTTAGAAGAACTTCAGAAGGTCATCTTAAAAGCGACTGACTCTGCAACAGGCCCTGATAATATACATTATCAAATCTTAAAACACCTACCTCAACCCTCTTTAAAAACATTACTGTATATCTTTAATCAAATTTGGGAGAAGGGATGTCTTCCATCCCTGTGGAAACAAGCCACGGTCATCCCAATTCCCAAGCCGGGGAAGGATCATAGTGATCCTATGAATTATCGACCAATAGCCTTAACCAGTTGTCTATGTAAGACAATGGAGCGAATTGTTACTGATAGACTGGTTTGGTTCCTGGAGTCGAACCAGCTTATTACAGAGTTCCAATCTGGATTTCGCCGTCACAGGAGCACATTAGATCATTTAGTCAGACTGGAAACTTATGTTAGAGATGCTTTCATTAACAGAGAACACGTAGTAGCCATATTCTTTGACCTAGAAAAAGCTTATGACACTACATGGAAATATGGAATAATGAAAGATCTCCACGACTTAGGGCTTCGAGGTCGCCTTCCAGTTTTCATCAGATCCTTCCTACAGGATCGCTTCTTTAAGGTCCGAGTGGGATCAACGATGTCAAGCCCCTACTCTCAGGAGAATGGAGTCCCTCAGGGTAGTATTCTCTCGCCCACCCTCTTTAACGTCAAAATCAACAGTATAGTAAATTCCATCTCAGAAAATCTCATGTCGTCCCTATATGTTGACGATTTCCTCATTGCATATCGTTCCAGATATATGCCAACCATAGAACGACAACTGCAATTAAATTTGAATAGGATTCACAAATGGTCACTCGAAAATGGCTTCAAGTTCTCTAAACAGAAGACAGTTTGTCTGCCTTTCTATTACTTACGATCAAACCATCCAGATCCATCACTAATAATTGACAACTGTCAAATAAAAGTGGTGAATGAAACAAAATTTTTGGGTGTACTCTTTGACTCCAAATTGTCTTTCATTCCGCATATCAAAGCACTGAAAGCAAAGTGCCTGAAATCAATGAACCTCCTTAAAGTAGTGAGCAAATATAATTGGGGTGGGGACACAACGGTCCTCCTTCGTCTCTATCGAGCAATTACTCGTTCTCGACTTGATTATGGTTCTGTGGTATATGGCTCCGCCAGACCATCTTATCTAAAATGCCTGAATTCTGTACATCATCAAGGGTTGCGACTAAGCTTAAGAGCTTTTCGTACATCTCCTGTAGAGAGCTTATATGTACTGGCAGGGGAACCTCCACTTTCCCTTCGTCGTATCAAGTTATCCATGCAATACATACTAAAAGTAGCTTCAACTCCAACAAATCCAACATATGATGTAATATTTCATCCAAAATACATGCATCATTATGAATCTCGTTCAAACGCCATTCGACCACTGGGATTACGCATGAAATTCTATCTTGAGGCTGCAAAAATTGATACTACAATCATTGCCGAGACGGAAGTACCACCCATTCCGCCATGGATTCTCCCAGTCCCGAAAGTTATACTGGATTTGGCAGAGCTTAAGAAAAGCGAAACCAATCCGGTAGACTATCAAAACCTATTTTATAGTATAAGGTTTAAATACGAATCGTACAAATTTCTATACACAGATGGCTCAAAAATGGAAAGACGAGTAGGCTGTGCAGTCACTTCTTATAAAACCGTTATAGCTGAATGTCGTCTTCCAGACCACTGCTCAATATACACTGCAGAATTAACAGCTATTTACCTTGCCTTAAAGAACATCGAGGACTCAGAATCAGATCGTTATGTTATCTGTTCTGATTCAAAATCTGCTCTTCAAGCAATCCAAAATAAACAACTTGATAACCCTGGGATCTTAGATGTTCTGATTAAGTATTTCTATCTTCACGAATACAAAGACATAGTATTCTGCTGGATTCCTGGACACGCTGGCATTGAAGGGAATGAAAAAGCAGACCTGGCAGCAAAAAGGGCTCTTACAAAAGAGATAACTGATTTTACCATTCCATACACTGATTTTAAAATGACTATAAAATCTTTTATCATGTCTTGCTGGCAAAGACAATGGAATGAATGTAATAACAACAAGTTGCATTCAATCTTACCTTGCATTCAAAATAAAATACCTAGCAGGTTCAATACTCGCAAAGATCAAGGAATATATCACAGATGCCTCATAGGACATTCAAGACTTACACATTTACACCTTTTAGTCAATGAACCGGCACCGGTATGCCAGAGTTGTCGGTGCCCCCTAACAGTCAAACATATTTTATTAGATTGCAGCCACTTACAACGCTTTAGAAGACCTTTGTTTCAAGCTAATACCTTACAACATCTCTTTACCAGATATCCAACCCAGACAATTATTGATTTTTTATATGCTTCTGGTTTCTACTACCAAATATAGTTAATCAATCTTAACCTAGAGAGCCTCTACATAGCCCACTCAGGTGCTGATGAGGCGTTAAACAATAACTCACACACACACACACATTAAAAACCGTAAGAAAGCCCTCAGAATTTTTAAATCACAGCCGACCATCAACAATCTGAATAATTTTAAGTGCCTGAAAGCCAAAGCGCGTAGAATTGTCAGGCAAAAAAAACGTAGTTGCTGGAGAGACTATGTCTCCAGACTCACTGAAAGAACTCCTAGCAATAAAGTCTGGAAAATGATTAAGAAGATTGAAGGAAAGAACCTAGCTTCGCATGTAAGCATTCTAGAAGTGAATGGAGAACATCTCTCCTCACCAGAACAAATATCAAACGGGTTAGGAGAACAGTTTGCATACAACTCCTCATCGGAGAACTATACGAGAGAATTTCAATGTTATAAGGCTCAAGCTGAGAGATTAACCCTAAATATACAGTCTGATAACAGCGAAGATTATAACTCCTACATCACCTTAGAAGAACTTCAGAAGGTCATCTTAAAAGCGACTGACTCTGCAACAGGCCCTGATAATATACATTATCAAATCTTAAAACACCTACCTCAATCCTCTTTAAAAACATTACTGTATATCTTTAATCAAATTTGGGAGAAGGGATGTCTTCCATCCCTGTGGAAACAAGCCACGGTCATCCCAATTCCCAAGCCGGGGAAGGATCATAGTGATCCTATGAATTATCGACCAATAGCCTTAACCAGTTGTCTATGTAAGACAATGGAGCGAATTGTTACTGATAGACTGGTTTGGTTCCTGGAGTCGAACCAGCTTATTACAGAGTTCCAATCTGGATTTCGCCGTCACAGGAGCACATTAGATCATTTAGTCAGACTGGAAACTTATGTTAGAGATGCTTTCATTAACAGAGAACACGTAGTAGCCATATTCTTTGACCTAGAAAAAGCTTATGACACTACATGGAAATATGGAATAATGAAAGATCTTCACGACTTAGGGCTTCGAGGTCGCCTTCCAGTTTTCATGGGATCCTTCCTACAGGATCGCTTCTTTAAGGTCCGAGTGGGATCAACGATGTCAAGCCCCTACTCTCAGGAGAATGGAGTCCCTCAGGGTAGTATTCTCTCACCCACCCTCTTTAACGTCAAAATCAACAGTATAGTAAATTCCATCTCAGAAAATCTCATGTCGTCCCTATATGTTGACGATTTCCTCATTGCATATCGTTCCAGATATATGCCAACCATAGAACGACAACTGCAATTAAATTTGAATAGGATTCACAAATGGTCACTTGAAAATGGCTTCAAGTTCTCTAAACAGAAGACAGTTTGTCTGCCTTTCTATTATTTACGATCAAACCATCCAGATCCATCACTAATAATTGACAACTGTCAAATAAAAGTGGTGAATGAAACAAAATTTTTGGGTGTACTCTTTGACTCCAAATTGTCTTTCATTCCGCATATCAAAGCACTGAAAGCAAAGTGCCTGAAATCAATGAACCTCCTTAAAGTAGTGAGCAAATATAATTGGGGTGGGGACACAACGGTCCTCCTTCGTCTCTATCGAGCAATTACTCGTTCTCGACTTGATTATGGTTCTGTGGTATATGGCTCCGCCAGACCATCTTATCTAAAATGCCTGAATTCTGTACATCATCAAGGGTTGCGACTAAGCTTAAGAGCTTTTCGTACATCTCCTGTAGAGAGCTTATATGTACTGGCAGGGGAACCTCCACTTTCCCTTCGTCGTATCAAGTTATCCATGCAATACATACTAAAAGTAGCTTCAACTCCAACAAATCCAACATATGATGTAATATTTCATCCAAAATACATGCATCATTATGAATCTCGTTCAAACGCCATTCGACCACTGGGATTACGCATGAAATTCTATCTTGAGGCTGCAAAAATTGATACTACAATCATTGCCGAGACGGAAGTACCACCCATTCCGCCATGGATTCTCCCAGTCCCGAAAGTTATACTGGATTTGGCAGAGCTTAAGAAAAGCGAAACCAATCCGGTAGACTATCAAAACCTATTTTATAGTATAAGGTTTAAATACGAATCGTACAAATTTCTATACACAGATGGCTCAAAAATGGAAAGACGAGTAGGCTGTGCAGTCACTTCTTATAAAACCGTTATAGCTGAATGTCGTCTTCCAGACCACTGCTCAATATACACTGCAGAATTAACAGCTATTTACCTTGCCTTAAAGAACATCGAGGACTCAGAATCAGATCGTTATGTTATCTGTTCTGATTCAAAATCTGCTCTTGAAGCAATCCAAAATAAACAACTTGATAACCCTGGGATCTTAGATGTTCTGATTAAGTATTTCTATCTTCACGAATACAAAGACATAGTATTCTGCTGGATTCCTGGACACGCTGGCATTGAAGGGAATGAAAAAGCAGACCTGGCAGCAAAAAGGGCTCTTACAAAAGAGATAACTGATTTTATCATTCCATACACTGATTTTAAAATGACTATAAAATCTTTTATCATGTCTTGCTGGCAAAGACAATGGAATGAATGTAATAACAACAAGTTGCATTCAATCTTACCTTGCATTCAAAATAAAATACCTAGTAGGTTCAATACTCGCAAAGATCAAGGAATATATCACAGATGCCTCATAGGACATTCCAGACTTACACATTTACACCTTTTAGTCAATGAACCGGCACCGGTATGCCAGAGTTGTCGGTGCCCCCTAACAATCAAACATATTTTATTAGATTGCAGCCACTTACAACGCTTTAGAAGACCTTTGTTTCAAGCTAATACCTTACAACATCTCTTTACCAGATATCCAACCCAGACAATTATTGATTTTTTATATGCTTCTGGTTTCTACTACCAAATATAGTTAATCAATCTTAACCTAGAGAGCCTCTACATAGCCCACTCAGGTGCTGATGAGGCGTTAAACAATAACTCACACACACACACACACACACCCTCTTTAACGTCAAAATCAACAGTATAGTAAATTCCATCTCAGAAAATCTCATGTCGTCCCTATATGTTGACGATTTCCTCATTGCATATCGTTCCAGATATATGCCAACCATAGAACGACAACTGCAATTAAATTTGAATAGGATTCACAAATGGTCACTCGAAAATGGCTTCAAGTTCTCTAAACAGAAGACAGTTTGTCTGCCTTTCTATTATTTACGATCAAACCATCCAGATCCATCACTAATAATTGACAACTGTCAAATAAAAGTGGTGAATGAAACAAAATTTTTGGGTGTACTCTTTGACTCCAAATTGTCTTTCATTCCGCATATCAAAGCACTGAAAGCAAAGTGCCTGAAATCAATGAACCTCCTTAAAGTAGTGAGCAAATATAATTGGGGTGGGGACACAACGGTCCTCCTTCGTCTCTATCGAGCAATTACTCGTTCTCGACTTGATTATGGTTCTGTGGTATATGGCTCCGCCAGACCATCTTATCTAAAATGCCTGAATTCTGTACATCATCAAGGGTTGCGACTAAGCTTAAGAGCTTTTCGTACATCTCCTGTAGAGAGCTTATATGTACTGGCAGGGGAACCTCCACTTTCCCTTCGTCTTATC
Source organism: Alitta virens (assembly GCA_932294295.1). Taxonomy (NCBI): domain Eukaryota; kingdom Metazoa; phylum Annelida; class Polychaeta; order Phyllodocida; family Nereididae; genus Alitta; species Alitta virens. The sequence goes on from OW028575.1 coordinate 27,741,561, forward strand.
AAGTTATCCATGCAATACATACTAAAAGTAGCTTCAACTCCAACAAATCCAACATATGATGTTATATTTCATCCAAAATACATGCATCATTATGAATCTCGTTCAAACGCCATTCGACCACTGGGATTACGCATGAAATTCTATCTTGAGGCTGCAAAAATTGATACTACAATCATTGCCGAGACGGAAGTACCACCCATTCCGCCATGGATTCTCCCAGTCCCGAAAGTTATACTGGATTTGGCAGAGCTTAAGAAAAGCGAAACCAATCCGGTAGACTATCAAAACCTATTTTATAGTATAAGGTTTAAATACGAATCGTACAAATTTCTATACACAGATGGCTCAAAAATGGAAAGACGAGTAGGCTGTGCTGTCACTTCTTATAAAACCGTTATAGCTGAATGTCGTCTTCCAGACCACTGCTCAATATACACTGCAGAATTAACAGCTATTTACCTTGCCTTAAAGAACATCGAGGACTCAGAATCAGATCGTTATGTTATCTGTTCTGATTCCAAATCTGCTCTTCAAGCAATCCAAAATAAACAACTTGATAACCCTGGGATCCTAGATGTTCTTATTAAGTATTTCTATCTTCACGAATACAAAGACATAGTATTCTGCTGGATTCCTGGACACGCTGGCATTGAAGGGAATGAAAAAGCAGACCTGGCAGCAAAAAGGGCTCTTACAAAAGAGATAACTGATTTTACCATTCCATACACTGATTTTAAAATGACTATAAAATCTTTTATCATGTCTTGCTGGCAAAGACAATGGAATGAATGTAATAACAATAAGTTGCATTCAATCTTACCTTGCATTCAAAATAAAATACCGAGTAGGTTCAATACTCGCAAAGATCAAGGAATATATCACAGATGCCTCATAGGACATTCAAGACTTACACATTTACACCTTTTAGTCAATGAACCGGCACCGGTATGCCAGAGTTGTCGGCGCCCCCTAACAATCAAACATATTTTATTAGATTGCATCCACTTACAACGCATTAGAAGACCTCTGTTTCAAGCTACTACCTTACAACATCTCTTTACTAAATATCCAACCCAGACAATTATTGATTTTTTATATGCTTCTGGTTTCTACTACCAAATATAGATAATCAATCTTAACCTAGAGAGCCTCTACATAGCCCACTCAGGTGCTGATGAGGCGTTAAACAATAACTCACACACACACACACACACGCTGACGCTGGTAGCAAAAAGCCGGCGGGTTACCCGTGGAAGCCGCCGACTTACCCGTAGAACCCCTCAACAAGCTGCCGGCTTTACTAAAAGGGTGGCCCTCGAAGGTCCTGGGCCTCCACGCGGCGAGGGTGGAAACACTTGGGGTGAAGTCCTCTATCCCCAGTGGCTAAAACAGGACCGTGCGCATTGCACAAGCTGCTCCAGCTTTACAGGAGGGTGTGTCCCCTACCAAACAGGGGAAACAAAAATGAATATGTCCGAATCGACAATTTCAGACCGGCTCGCACGTCCCCCGGGTGAACAAGGTGCGCGTCCCTCAGCGGTAAACCAGGCTGAGGTCGAAAAATTGGCTACTGGTTCCAGACAAAGTAAACGTTTCCGCTCATCTACAGATGATGCCAATCCAAGTACAACTTATGATGTTATATCTACGCCATGGCCTAAGTTTCTTGTTGTTACTGGCAGTGACGATGGGTTTTCCCGTCTCTCAGCCATAACAATTTGTCGAACGTTGAAAGAAAGTATTGGTTTCGTTGAAAATACGAGAAGGCTCAGGAGTTCATCCTTGCTGGTGCAGGTTGCCCACAAGGACCAATCGTTAAAATTGCTGGAGCTGAGGGCCTTTGCGGGTACCCCTGTAAAGGTGGAGCCCCATCGGTTCTTCAACTCTTGCAAGGGGGTTGTGACATCTCATGAGAGCAGTCTCTGCTCCGATGACGAACTGAGGGACTGGCTGAATGACTACAATGTCATCCACATTCACCGCCAGCCCCCCAGATATTCACGACAGCTACTGACTCTGACCTTTGATGGCACAGTGTTGCCTGATAGGGTCAGCATAGGGTTCGAGTGGTGTAGGGTACGTCCCTACATCCCGAACCCAAAACGATGTTATAATTGCCAGCGATTTGGCCATTTTAGCGGCTCCTGCCGCGCCAAAGCAACCTGCGCCAATTGTGGGTCACGGGAACACGTTCATTCCCGTGACTCACCATGTCAGAAACAGTCATATTGTGTTAATTGTGGAGGTGATGGGCCAGCCTATCACCGTGGCTGTCCCAAATGGCAGCTAGAGAAAGAGATCCTGAAGTTAAAGACCACCAAGGATATCTCCTTTCCCCAAGCACGCCGTATAGCTGAACAGGCTGCTGGGGCAAGTTATGCCTCAGTCCTGTCTCAGATGGCTGGACCTAGATCTCCTTCACCCAGATCATCGCCCAGGCGAAAGATTGACCTAGATCCTAATTATAATTATTCCAAGGCAGGGCAAAGCTTGCAGAAACATAAACCAGAATCTAAGACTTCACAGGCAGACGATCACCTCGCAAGAATAAAGCAGCATGCTATAGATGTCGGAAAAGGACATCTTGTAGCTCCATCGGTTAGTGCGTCACAACTTAGTGTACCCTCACAGGGTGCACCTTCCGGCGTTGAGTCGGAAGAGATACACCAGCCGATGGAAGAGGAGGCAGGGACTACCACCATCCCTAGGCCTCAACGGGAGGGGGCAATTGATAAAAGATCAATTGTTCCCAAAAGACCCCCCCTCATCAGAAAAACACTAGAAAAATCTAGTGCATTGAGCTTCATAACACCACCATCTAAGCATGGTGGGGCCCTCAAAAAGATCTTAACACCAAAAGAGGCAGCGACTTTGAAGAAAAAGTGAATATTCATACAAATTCATACCATGCACTACAGATTTTACTATGATAATATTAAACTCTTTTAACTAATTCATGGACAGTATCATTCAGTGGAACTGTCGAGGTTTCAGAGCCAACTTCGATGAAATAGGTTGCATGGTCCAAGACTTAAACCCTAGTGTTTTCTGTCTACAGGAAACATTTCTGAAACCTCCAAATAGTTTTAAACTGAGAAACTATCATATGTATAATACATATGGCAATATTGCCCACGATAGAGCCACTGGTGGCTCATCAATTTTAGTTAAAAATGGCATCATTCATACCCATATTGCTCTTAACACTAACCTTCAGGCTACAGCAGTTCGTCTGAACCTGAATAAAACATTCACCATATGTTCTTTATATATTCCTCCACCCTTTCACCTTACAGCCAGTGATTTGCATAACCTTTACAATCAACTGCCTGAACCGCGTCTTATCCTAGGAGATTTTAACAGCCATAACCAATTGTGGGGAAGCACTTCCCACAACAACAAAGGAAAAACCATTGAAGATTTTCTCAATGACCACACCCTTTGCTTGTTCAATGATGGTTCACCTACATATCTTCACCCAGGTCATGGAACATTTTCAGCGATAGACCTTAGTATATGTGATCCAGCGTTATTTCTGGAATTTGAATGGAGAGTATTAGAGGACACTCACGGCAGTGATCACTTTCCTATTGTCCTACAAAACGTAGAAGGTACAAGAGAAGTGGGTCAACTCCGATGGAAGTTGCATAAAGCGGATTGGACCTCCTTCGAAAAGCACTGCTTAGAAACAATTACTATGTCTCATTATAGGAATTGTAATAATCTCGTTGAAGATTTTACTGATGATATTACTGATATAGCCAATAAAACAATACCGATGACAAAAAATAATTCTAAACGTAGTGCAAGACCTTGGTTTGATGACGAAGTAAGAGAAGCTATTAAAAACCGTAAGAAAGCCCTCAGAATTTTTAAATCACAGCCGACCATCAACAATCTGAATAATTTTAAGTGCCTGAAAGCCAAAGCGCGTAGAATTGTCAGGCAAAAAAAACGTAGTTGCTGGAGAGACTATGTCTCCAGACTCACTGAAAGAACTCCTAGCAATAAAGTCTGGAAAATGATTAAGAAGATTGAAGGAAAGAACCTAGCTTCGCATGTAAGCATTCTAGAAGTGAATGGAGAACATCTCTCCTCACCAGAACAAATATCAAACGGGTTAGGAGAACAGTTTGCATACAACTCCTCATCGGAGAACTATACGAGAGAATTTCAATGTTATAAGGCTCAAGCTGAGAGATTAACCCTGAATATACAGTCTGATAACAGCGAAGATTATAACTCCTACATCACCTTAGAAGAACTTCAGAAGGTCATCTTAAAAGCGACTGACTCTGCAACAGGCCCTGATAATATACATTATCAAATCTTAAAACACCTACCTCAATCCTCTTTAAAAACATTACTGTATATCTTTAATCAAATTTGGGAGAAGGGATGTCTTCCATCCCTGTGGAAACAAGCCACGGTCATCCCAATTCCCAAGCCGGGGAAGGATCATAGTGATCCTATGAATTATCGACCAATAGCCTTAACCAGTTGTCTATGTAAGACAATGGAGCGAATTGTTACTGATAGACTGGTTTGGTTCCTGGAGTCGAACCAGCTTATTACAGAGTTCCAATCTGGATTTCGCCGTCACAGGAGCACATTAGATCATTTAGTCAGACTGGAAACTTATGTTAGAGATGCTTTCATTAACAGAGAACACGTAGTAGCCATATTCTTTGACCTAGAAAAAGCTTATGACACTACATGGAAATATGGAATAATGAAAGATCTCCACGACTTAGGGCTTCGAGGTCGCCTTCCAGTTTTCATCGGATCCTTCCTACAGGATCGCTTCTTTAAGGTCCGAGTGGGATCAACGATGTCAAGCCCCTACTCTCAGGAGAATGGAGTCCCTCAGGGTAGTATTCTCTCGCCCACCCTCTTTAACGTCAAAATCAACAGTATAGTAAATTCCATCTCAGAAAATCTCATGTCGTCCCTATATGTTGACGATTTCCTCATTGCATATCGTTCCAGATATATGCCAACCATAGAACGACAACTGCAATTAAATTTGAATAGGATTCACAAATGGTCACTCGAAAATGGCTTCAAGTTCTCTAAACAGAAGACAGTTTGTCTGCCTTTCTATTACTTACGATCAAACCATCCAGATCCATCACTAATAATTGACAACTGTCAAATAAAAGTGGTGAATGAAACAAAATTTTTGGGTGTACTCTTTGACTCCAAATTGTCTTTCATTCCGCATATCAAAGCACTGAAAGCAAAGTGCCTGAAATCAATGAACCTCCTTAAAGTAGTGAGCAAATATAATTGGGGTGGGGACACAACGGTCCTCCTTCGTCTCTATCGAGCAATTACTCGTTCTCGACTTGATTATGGTTCTGTGGTATATGGCTCCGCCAGACCATCTTATCTAAAATGCCTGAATTCTGTACATCATCAAGGGTTGCGACTAAGCTTAAGAGCTTTTCGTACATCTCCTGTAGAGAGCTTATATGTACTGGCAGGGGAACCTCCACTTTCCCTTCGTCGTATCAAGTTATCCATGCAATACATACTAAAAGTAGCTTCAACTCCAACAAATCCAACATATGATGTAATATTTCATCCAAAATACATGCATCATTATGAATCTCGTTCAAACGCCATTCGACCACTGGGATTACGCATGAAATTCTATCTTGAGGCTGCAAAAATTGATACTACAATCATTGCCGAGACAGAAGTACCACCCATTCCGCCATGGATTCTCCCAGTCCCGAAAGTTATACTGGATTTGGCAGAGCTTAAGAAAAGCGAAACCAATCCAGTAGACTATCAAAACCTATTTTATAGTATAAGGTTTAAATACGAATCGTACAAATTTCTATACACAGATGGCTCAAAAATGGAAAGACGAGTAGGCTGTGCTGTCACTTCTTATAAAACTGTTATAGCTGAATGTCGTCTTCCAGACCACTGCTCAATATACACTGCAGAATTAACAGCTATTTACCTTGCCTTAAAGAACATCGAGGACTCAGAATCAGATCGTTATGTTATCTGTTCTGATTCCAAATCTGCTCTTCAAGCAATCCAAAATAAACAACTTGATAACCCTGGGATCTTAGATGTTCTTATTAAGTATTTCTATCTTCACGAATACAAAGACATAGTATTCTGCTGGATTCCTGGACACGCTGGCATTGAAGGGAATGAAAAAGCAGACCTGGCAGCAAAAAGGGCTCTTACAAAAGAGATAACTGATTTTACCATTCCATACACTGATTTTAAAATGACTATAAAATCTTTTATCTTGTCTTGCTGGCAAAGACAATGGAATGAATGTAATAACAACAAGTTGCATTCAATCTTACCTTGCATTCAAAATAAAATACCGAATAGGTTCAATACTCGCAAAGATCAAGGAATATATCACAGATGCCTCATAGGACATTCAAGACTTACACATTTACACCTTTTAGTCAATGAACCGGCACCGGTATGCCAGAGTTGTCGGCGCCCCCTAACAATCAAACATATTTTATTAGATTGCATCCACTTACAACGCATTAGAAGACCTCTGTTTCAAGCTACTACCTTACAACATCTCTTTACTAGATATCCAACCCAGACAATTATTGATTTTTTATATGCTTCTGGTTTCTACTACCAAATATAGATAATCAATCTTAACCTAGAGAGCCTCTACTTAGCCCACTCAGGTGCTGATGAGGCGTTAAACAATAACTCACACACACACACACACACTAAAAGGGTGAAATTAGGGACGGATAATTCGCCGGCTGCTACAGGTCACCCGACGGCTTCCATGGGTATTTTTTATTTTTTGGACACCCGGGAGATTTCTACGGTTGTGCCATGCAAGCATGGCACAACCGGCTACCGGGGCCGGGTTTCCCAGCTTGGCCCCGGGTCCCACGGGTGCTTGCCGGGTATCGCCAGGTATCCACGGGTGGCCGTTTTGTAGCCGCCGGGTAGCGAATTGCGTAACAATTGCGTAATACTACGGGTTCACTATGGCTAAATCGCCCAGTGTGACGGGCTTTAGTCGTCGAGGTAACGTTTTCTCTTATCTCACTTTTAAAGATTTTGAGATCAAATATTAGTACTGCAAAATCAGATTAGGCTGTAGGAGACTGAGAAGGTATTTATAATACTGGATTCATACCATCTTCTAATTTTGTGTCAGAGGGTGAATTATGTAGTTCAGAAGTGGCACTTGAAGGCAGCATGTTTTTTTTTGTTTTTGTTCTTTTGACGAGTTATTCTGTCAGATTCTAACCATTGATGACTTGCTCATGTGTATAGAATAGCAGATGCGGAGTTTGTTACTGGGATTAAGCATTTTTACTGGTACAGGTTGCTCCAACATAGCCAAAGGATTCTTCTATGAAGGACCCGGGTTCAATCCCAGTCTTGGGCACCTTTCATGAGCATGTGTAGAATCAAATTCACGACCTTATAATAGACAATTAATTGCAATCCTGGCAGTTTTCCTTCATACTCCACATGGACAAATCCACAGTAATATACAGTTTTCAGTGTGTCTTCACCATGCGCCCTCTAGTGGTTAAGTAACACGTCACACTAATGTAATTTAACTATTTATGACAATTACAACAGCTAAGTCATAAATGTTTCATTCTAATAGCGTACAACATTTCATGCACATAGTATTAACATTCTTCCTACTTGAGTATTTTTCTTATTTTACTGAAGTAATGCAATATAAGGTGCTTTAGGTCCAATATCTGTTAGTCGAACAGTTGAGCTCTCAAAGCAAACCAGGGCGTGGCCCCCACTTGAATTTGGTTCCAATATCTTAAATATAAAAGTTGTGTCATCTTACATACTCTTGCCGAGTGCAGCGTAAATACTACCACTGTGGCTGTGGCAAAAGCGAGGACTGTGACAAGGATAAATTGACCCATGGCCCAAGTGTTATCATGATCGGAAAACTATAGACATATGCAAATCAATTAGGCATTACACCTGTTTTCATAGACTTGGAAACTATACTGCAGAGGACGCCATGTGAATCCAGGACTCCCATTGGTTTATGTCAGTCCCTCGGTCAATGAAAGTCCTGGATTCACATGACGTCATCTGGAGTTTAGTTTCCAAGTCTATGCATCTGCCGTAAACTTTTTGTCTGAGATATATCATTTGTCTTCCAGTGAGAACAAAAAGCATTTAAATGGTACATCTGGGATATTTAAGCATTTTTTTATTGGCCATTTGTACATCTCATGACAGGGAAAAATATCCACATAGTATATATTGTATGTCTATTATTCTTGACAATTCTTGGTGACTATTGTAGGTACATGTAATATAACAGTTCGAAATAGCACTTTACGAACGAAGTAAACAATAGCTGATATTCAGAAAATATAATGAAGCAAAATCGGACAAATAATTCGTTCCTTAGCTGGAAATTCTCAGTTTACAAGCATGCAGGTCAACATTTAGTCTATGGAAGACTTAATTACATGTCTTGGCAATTGTAGGTCACATATTACAGGTCTAAGAAACGATAGATATATTCCTGTTGTACAGATGTATCACATTACGTGTCATGAGCATTACACTTTTATATAATGCACATAAAAAAAAGTATCTAGAAGCATTACTGGGAGTTCACCTTTGTATCATTTGCAGCCATTCAGTAACAGAGCGGAAACAACAAATAAGGGAAATTTGTCAGAAGTATATGGAGTAGTATGGAGTGATTGCTATACATCACCCACAAAACGTAATGAGTTGAAGCAAATTAACACTCATAAATATAAATTTAACCGTGAACAGGTAATACTGATAGTACCCTTTTGCAGACTTACATCAAGTCAGTTCTTTATTCCTCATACATATTATTCAAAATAACAAATTAATCTTTTAAATCAGGCTTGACAGCTTTTAAGTAAAATATTAAAAGCTGAGATATAAATTTAGCTGTTCATGCTGATGACTACAGTCTTGTGCAAGTGCAGCATCGAGAAAATGTTTTATTTTCATCAGCCAGCATTCATAGCAGAGACGGTCATCAAAGAATTGGCATGCTCAGCAACAATGCTTTGCTGATGACGATATCCAGCAGATGTCGTCCATGCAGCCCACGTGGACATCGTCATCTGTTAAGTCTCCAGGCGGCGCCCCCTGCCCTGTTGGTCAGAGCAGACATTCTCTCTCGTCGTCTGTGGAATTTTCGCCGTCTTCATTGGTTGTATCACAGCCACTGCTGTCACCATCCTGGCTCCAGTCTGCAAAATGAACGGAAATGCAATTAATATGTCGCCAAACAATGTAACCAATGCAATGTAAATTCCGAAATCGAAATTACAGCTATTATCTGACATGTGGTTCTGTGGTAACACAAAGTTCTTGAACATGAGCTCAGTTTCTAGCAAACTTCTGTTGCTGAAGAACTCACTAGTCAGCACATGGATGTTAAATTCTGTATTTCTGTAAAATTGTTTTAAAATGTTGCAAATTTAATTACTTTGTATGTAAGAGAGTTATGTGATAAAAAAATTCGAATGTTTTTCCATTGAGCCCGTTGCGGTCATGTGTGTCAATGATTTTGAAAGATCGCGCAAACGTGTGCGAGTCTTTCGCAAAACCAGGTCACATTGGGAAAGTTTGTACTACCTATAGAGATTGTGAAGGCTCACAGATTTAAATTGACACTTGTCGGAAGTCCTGCCTGATATTAAGTATTTATTTTGTTCTTTTGCCTTTGATGACTGATTTATTGAAACTGCTATCTGTCTGAATGTTCACAGGTCAATGACCAACGAATATTAGGTTATATGCAAATCTATAGCATAGATATCTAATGACTTCATGACTCAGATAACCAATACAGGATGAGCTTTACATGTTCACGTGGCTTGCTGAGGTAAGCTTGGCTGGACATAGAGCAGACCGGTATAAAGAGATTAGCCATGGCTGACCATTGGCCACTGATGTCCGGCCATGTCCAATGCCATCAGATATATGTTCTAGACAAGACGCCTGCTGGGCGCGCTAATAGAATAAGCAACAGGCGATGTGGGGCATCCTTAGCCTACGTCCAAGGAAGGGGATGGGGGCGGGGGCACTAAGTCAATACAGCTTTGCACCGATGTGTACACGAGTCACCTTGCAGTTTTATGTGAGATGTACTCATTTACCCTTCAAAAGGTTTTTCTGTTTGTTACAAAGTCTAGGATTTTTGCCATAATTTAGGTTAACAACATGGCTGGCATGATTATACAGTGCAAACCTGCGTTTAGCGATCAGGTGCTGATGGTAGGTTGAGGTGAAAGGCTGGGAAAGTATCTTGTTCACCATTCCCAGTTTAATGATTATGAATATCTACACCTGTCGGAAATATATATACAAGTATCGTATGGTGCTTAATTGATGTACAAATACGTTTCGGGGAGTCAGACTGACTGCTCTGGGCCTCCACGCGGCGAGGGTGGAAACACTTGGGGTGAAGTCCTCTATCCCCAGTGGCTAAGACAGGACCGTGCGCATTGCACAAGCTGCTCCAGCTTTACAGGAGGGTGTGTCCCCTACCATACAGGGGAAAAAAAAATGAATATGTCCGAATCGACAATTTCAGACCGGCTCGCACGTCCCCCGGGTGAACAAGGTGCGCGTCCCTCAGCGGTAAACCAGGCTGAGGTCGAAAAATTGGCTACTGGTTCCAGACTTGGTAAACGTTTGCGTCCATCATTAGATGACGCAAATCAAAACTCTCAATCTGCCTCTCTATCTCAGACATGGCCCAAGTTTCTTGTAATTACTGGCTGTGATGATGGGTTTTCCCGTCTCTCAGCCATTACAATTTGCAGGACCTTGAAAGAAAACGTAGGCTATATTGAAAATACAAGGAGATTAAAGAATTCTTCCTTGCTGGTGCAGGTTGCACACAAGGACCAATCTTTGAAGTTGCTGGAGTGGAAGGCTTTTGCGGGTGCCCCTATTAAGGTGGAGCCCCATCGGTTTTTCAACTCCTGCAAGGGCGTTATAACATCGCACGAGAGCAGTCTCTGCTCTGATGAGGAACTGAGGGACTGGCTGGATGACTACAATGTCATCCACATTCATCGCCAGCCGCCCAGATATTCACGACAGCTTCTCACACTGACCTTTGATGGCACAGTTTTGCCTGACAAGGTCAGCATTGGGTTCGAGTGGTGTAGGGTACGTCCCTACATCCCGAACCCAAAACGATGTTATAATTGCCAGCGATTTGGCCATTTTAGCGGCTCCTGCCGCGCCAAAGCAACCTGCGCCAATTGTGGGTCACGGGAACACGTTCATTCCCGTGACTCACCATGTCAGAAACAGTCATATTGTGTTAATTGTGGAGGTGATGGGCCAGCCTATCACCGTGGCTGTCCCAAATGGCAGCTAGAGAAAGAGATCCTGAAGTTAAAGACCACCAAGGATATCTCCTTTCCCCAAGCACGCCGTATAGCTGAACAGGCTGCTGGGGCAAGTTATGCCTCAGTCCTGTCTCAGATGGCTGGACCTAGATCTCCTTCACCCAGATCATCGCCCAGGCGAAGGATTGACCTAGATCCTAATTATAATTATTCCAAGGCAGGGCAAAGCTTGCAGAAACATAAACCAGAATCTAAGACTTCACAGGCAGACGATCACCTCGCAAGAATAAAGCAGCATGCTATAGATGTCGGAAAAGGACATCTTGTAGCTCCATCGGTTAGTGCATCACAACTTAGTGTACCCTCACAGGGTGCACCTTCCGGCGTTGAGTCGGAAGAGATACACCAGCCGATGGAAGAGGAGGCAGGGACTACCACCATCCCTAGGCCTCAACGGGAGGGGGCAATTGATAAAAGATCAATTGTTCCCAAAAGACCCCCCCTCATCAGAAAAACACTAGAAAAATCTAGTGCACTGAGCTTCATAACACCACCATCTAAGCATGGTGGGGCCCTCAAAAAGATCTTAACACCAAAAGAGGCAGCGACTTTGAAGAAAAAGTGAATATTCATACAAATTCATACCATGCACTACAGATTTTACTATGATAATATTAAACTCTTTTAACTAATTCATGGACAGTATCATTCAGTGGAACTGTCGAGGTTTCAGAGCCAACTTCGATGAAATAGGTTGCATGGTCCAAGACTTAAACCCTAGTGTTTTCTGTCTACAGGAAACATTTTTGAAACCTCCAAATAGTTTTAAACTGAGAAACTATCATATGTATAATACATATGGCAATATTGCCCACGATAGAGCCACTGGTGGCTCATCAATTTTAGTTAAAAATGGCATCATTCATACCCATATTGCTCTTAACACTAACCTTCAGGCTACAGCAGTTCGTCTGAACCTGAATAAAACATTCACCATATGTTCCATATATATTCCTCCACCCTTTCACCTTACAGCCAGTGATTTGCATAACCTTTACAATCAACTGCCTGAACCGCGTCTTATCCTAGGAGATTTTAACAGCCATAACCAATTGTGGGGAAGCACTTCCCACAACAACAAAAGAAAAACCATTGAAGATTTTCTCAATGACCACACCCTTTGCTTGTTCAATGATGGTTCACCTACATATCTTCACCCAGGTCATGGAACATTTTCAGCGATAGACCTTAGTATATGTGATCCAGCGTTATTTCTGGAATTTGAATGGAGAGTATTAGAGGACACTCACGGCAGTGATCACTTTCCTATTGTCCTACAAAACGTAGAAGGTACAAGAGAAGTGGGTCAACTCCGATGGAAGTTGCATAAAGCGGATTGGACCTCCTTCGAAAAGCACTGCTTAGAAACAATTACTATGTCTCATTATAGGAATTGTAATAATCTCGTTGAAGATTTTACTGATGATATTACTGATATAGCCAATAAAACAATACCGATGACAAAAAATAATTCTAAACGTAGTGCAAGACCTTGGTTTGATGACGAAGTAAGAGAAGCTATTAAAAACCGTAAGAAAGCCCTCAGAATTTTTAAATCACAGCCGACCATCAACAATCTGAATAATTTTAAGTGCCTGAAAGCCAAAGCGCGTAGAATTGTCAGGCAAAAAAAACGTAGTTGCTGGAGAGACTATGTCTCCAGACTCACTGAAAGAACTCCTAGCAATAAAGTCTGGAAAATGATTAAGAAGATTGAAGGAAAGAACCTAGCTTCGCATGTAAGCATTCTAGAAGTGAATGGAGAACATCTCTCCTCACCAGAACAAATATCAAACGGGTTAGGAGAACAGTTTGCATACAACTCCTCATCGGAGAACTATACGAGAGAATTTCAATGTTATAAGGCTCAAGCTGAGAGATTAACCCTAAATATACAGTCTGATAACAGCGAAGATTATAACTCCTACATCACCTTAGAAGAACTTCAGAAGGTCATCTTAAAAGCGACTGACTCTGCAACAGGCCCTGATAATATACATTATCAAATCTTAAAACACCTACCTCAATCCTCTTTAAAAACATTACTGTACATCTTTAATCAAATTTGGGAGAAGGGATGTCTTCCATCCCTGTGGAAACAAGCCACGGTCATCCCAATTCCCAAGCCGGGGAAGGATCATAGTGATCCTATGAATTATCGACCAATAGCCTTAACCAGTTGTCTATGTAAGACAATGGAGCGAATTGTTACTGATAGACTGGTTTGGTTCCTGGAGTCGAACCAGCTTATTACAGAGTTCCAATCTGGATTTCGCCGTCACAGGAGCACATTAGATCATTTAGTCAGACTGGAAACTTATGTTAGAGATGCTTTCATTAACAGAGAACACGTAGTAGCCATATTCTTTGACCTAGAAAAAGCTTATGACACTACATGGAAATATGGAATAATGAAAGATCTCCACGACTTAGGGCTTCGAGGTCGCCTTCCAGTTTTCATCGGATCCTTCCTACAGGATCGCTTCTTTAAGGTCCGAGTGGGATCAACGATGTCAAGCCCCTACTCTCAGGAGAATGGAGTCCCTCAGGGTAGTATTCTCTCGCCCACCCTCTTTAACGTCAAAATCAACAGTATAGTAAATTCCATCTCAGAAAATCTCATGTCGTCCCTATATGTTGACGATTTCCTCATTGCATATCGTTCCAGATATATGCCAACCATAGAACGACAACTGCAATTAAATTTGAATAGGATTCACAAATGGTCACTCGAAAATGGCTTCAAGTTCTCTAAACAGAAGACAGTTTGTCTGCCTTTCTATTACTTACGATCAAACCATCCAGATCCATCACTAATAATTGACAACTGTCAAATAAAAGTGGTGAATGAAACAAAATTTTTGGGTGTACTCTTTGACTCCAAATTGTCTTTCATTCCGCATATCAAAGCACTGAAAGCAAAGTGCCTGAAATCAATGAACCTCCTTAAAGTAGTGAGCAAATATAATTGGGGTGGGGACACAACGGTCCTCCTTCGTCTCTATCGAGCAATTACTCGTTCTCGACTTGATTATGGTTCTGTGGTATATGGCTCCGCCAGACCATCTTATCTAAAATGCCTGAATTCTGTACATCATCAAGGGTTGCGACTAAGCTTAAGAGCTTTTCGTACATCTCCTGTAGAGAGCTTATATGTACTGGCAGGGGAACCTCCACTTTCCCTTCGTCGTATCAAGTTATCCATGCAATACATACTAAAAGTAGCTTCAACTCCAACAAATCCAACATATGATGTAATATTTCATCCAAAATACATGCATCATTATGAATCTCGTTCAAACGCCATTCGACCACTGGGATTACGCATGAAATTCTATCTTGAGGCTGCAAAAATTGATACTACAATCATTGCCGAGACGGAAGTACCACCCATTCCGCCATGGATTCTCCCAGTCCCGAAAGTTATACTGGATTTGGCAGAGCTTAAGAAAAGCGAAACCAATCCGGTAGACTATCAAAATCTATTTTATAGTATAAGGTTTAAATACGAATCGTACAAATTTCTATACACAGATGGCTCAAAAATGGAAAGACGAGTAGGCTGTGCTGTCACTTCTTATAAAACCGTTATAGCTGAATGTCGTCTTCCAGACCACTGCTCAATATACACTGCAGAATTAACAGCTATTTACCTTGCCTTAAAGAACATCGAGGACTCAGAATCAGATCGTTATGTTATCTGTTCTGATTCCAAATCTGCCCTTCAAGCAATCCAAAATAAACAACTTGATAACCCTGGGATCTTAGATGTTCTTATTAAGTATTTCTATCTTCACGAATACAAAGACATAGTATTCTGCTGGATTCCTGGACACGCTGGCATTGAAGGGAATGAAAAAGCAGACCTGGCAGCAAAAAGGGCTCTTACAAAAGAGATAACTGATTTTACCATTCCATACACTGATTTTAAAATGACTATAAAATCTTTTATCATGTCTTGCTGGCAAAGACAATGGAATGAATGTAATAACAACAAGTTGCATTCAATCTTACCTTGCATTCAAAATAAAATACCGAGTAGGTTCAATACTCGCAAAGATCAAGGAATATATCACAGATGCCTCATAGGACATTCAAGACTTACACATTTACACCTTTTAGTCAATGAACCGGCACCGGTATGCCAGAGTTGTCGGCGCTCCCTAACAATCAAACATATTTTATTAGATTGCATCCACTTACAACGCATTAGAAGACCTCTGTTTCAAGCTACTACCTTACAACATCTCTTTACTAGATATCCAACCCAGACAATTATTGATTTTTTATATGCTTCTGGTTTCTACTACCAAATATAGATAATCAATCTTAACCTAGAGAGCCTCTACATAGCCCACTCAGGTGCTGATGAGGCGTTAAACAATAACTCACACACACACACACTGACTGCTCTGGTCAAGTTGCTGTTCTAAACAGCCGACCGTTAAGACTGGTTGCTATATATTGCATTCGTCTTGAAGAGAAGTCAGACTAATCTAATTGCTTGCATACGTAGACATAAGACATCTTGCTCCTTTTATGACCAGCAGGAAATACGTGGAATTGTATAGTTAGCCACAGCAGTACTCCTGGCTCATTGAGCAACTACATGGCCTTGACAGAGGTCTCCTCTAACACCAAATTTGGCTTTATTCCATTGGAGAGCATCATCAATAGTCTTCTCTGGACGATTAAAAAAACGATCGATTTAATTGGCCTCTTGTGTGCCCATTGCCCTAGGGCCAAGCCAGTTTCAATCACTGCTAAAGCAAGACCAATTTCATCCAATCAATAAATGTCTACCGGGCCACCAACTATGGTTGTTATGTTAAATGATGCCCAAGAAAATGGTCTTTTCACTGACTTTATGGCCCAAATTCCCGAACAGAGCCAGCCCAATTCATCGGATTTTCCTACCTCAGTTAGCTGAAGCAGTTTTTCCTGTGTCTCAACAACATAAGGCATCCTGCACTCCTTCAGGCCATCTGCAGGCTTTCGTGATCAGCTGATGAGCACTGACCCTTGAAATGACAGTACACTATCTTTACCCGATATTTACAATCAGATGTAACCAGTATATCCCATACAATTGGCTCTCTTTCCAACTTCCACAGTGGAACGCCACAATTAAGACTGTATGGAATCTCCGAAGTTTTCTTGACATCGATATGGTCTTCATGAAATCTGGTACTTTTTGTTTCTTTTTTTGTTTATTGTTATCTTGGCTTTGGTGGCGGGGGCTTAGCTCAGAGGTAGCGCTCTGGGCTTCCAACCACTGGGTCCCGGGTTCGATTCCCAGTCGAGCCTAAGTTGGATGGCTGTTTCATCCTTCATCTCATTGCCATGGTCCCTGCCTGTCCTAATTAGCCCAACTGGTGCAGAAATACAGGACGTAAAGCCCTATTCACACACACACACACAAATCTTGGCTTTGGTGCCCATTTAAGTTTTAGTGGTCTTAATTATGGGGTCCACATAAGCAAATTAAATATGCATATATTAAGCCATGTCCCACAGTCGTATTGCATTAAGTCCTTGTAGTTTTTTTCTTAATTTCTGGTCTCTGCTTTTTCTCATCTGAGACTGCAATTAACAAAACCTATTTAAAGCCATATGCATTCTTGTCTTCTTATCATTAAGAATACCAAATTTGAACAAGTTGGTCTTAATGACGAGATTCTCCTGCATTACTAAGGGAATGGACAGTACGTAGTTGGTAAGGTTACAGAAACCATAGTTGTGAAGTGACCCTCATGTTTCACACAGAAGCTTGTAGGACAGTTCTTTGAGGAAATACAAGGGGTAACCTGAGCCTGCTTATGGGAGACCCGGTGCTCCAGGGGGGCCCTTGCATGGCGTTTGTAGCTCTGTAGCCAAGAAATCGTGGCTCAACCTCAGTGTTTGATATTGTCAGTGGTCACGCCATAACACCACTGCCCTATGATAACCACATCTCATAGGCAGACCAACATTGGTATCATTTGTCACCCTTGTTGACACCTCTATCACCTATGTTGACCTTGGACTGGCTGCGTGTGGCTGGTTTATGGCAAGTCAGAAGACTGCAGAGCCATAGTGAGAACAGTACTGGAGATAAACTGTGTATTGCTGTCTTCAGCAGATCCGCAAGGACCAGCAAAACATTTCATGATTGTATTATAAGTCATGATTGGCCTTGTAACACAGATTAAATTAAAATTCTTCAGTTGTGACGCATGTAGAATCGTTGCCAAGACAATCAGGCCTTAGAAAATATTAGAGACAAAAATATAAAGCCAGAAATCCGTGAGATAGATTCCCAATAGAATATTGTCGATTACTGGCCATATGCAACAGCGGCTCATAATTTCAAGCATTA
Organism: Alitta virens; assembly: GCA_932294295.1. Classification (NCBI taxonomy): domain Eukaryota; kingdom Metazoa; phylum Annelida; class Polychaeta; order Phyllodocida; family Nereididae; genus Alitta; species Alitta virens. The sequence continues at coordinate 27,759,339 of OW028575.1, forward strand.
GCATAAACACAGAGAACCATTTGTACGTACAAATTGCAACCGTAGGAAATATTATGATAATATCATGAAATTAATACATGAAAATATCAAGGATAATGTCAAAATCAGATAATACCAGTCCACATTATATAAAAACCTAATGTAACATTTTCAAATAATGTCATAATATCACAATAATATAAAAACGTTTGTAGGGAGGGAGCAGCTATAATATAATATGATATCTGGTGAGAGGTTTGTCATTTGGTAAGACGATCTTCTTAAGTATACAACGTAGGTCACACGTGGGTGTTGCACTTAAAGATATGTAATGGGGCTACTGGTTATGGCTAATTTAAGAGACTGCTTTGCTCTACTTTAGCAATTAAGGGAACGTGTTTGTCATACCGTGGCAATATACTTCTGTGCTCTAGCTCTGGTGACACCTTGCCCAGCTTCGTTAGTCTAATGGGTATGTTGTGGTATGGCCGAGACCCATGGACCAGGCTACTTCAGCACACGGAGTCACTAAGCAGTAAAGGACGGAAATGACCTTTAAGCTACTGTGGCATGTGTCCTATGTGGTTCAGGGGGAGGTCTGGCCCTATAGTAGCTAGCCAGTCACGGTGTGTGTGCTTCGATGATGTGCTTAGCTAAGAGGCAAGTTTAAAAATAACAATAGTATATGTGGTCCGAAATGTTAACAGTTGCCACACCTGATGTCTCGACCGACTTATTTTACTGCTTACCCAGTTTTATCTACAAACGTTATTATTTTCTAATGTGCAATAATCTAAGAAATATAAAGATTTATAAAAGACATCACAAAGCATAACCAGGGTTCATAGTCCATTGCGGAATTCTAATTCGTGACCATAGTGGAACAAGCTTGGTTTGCTGTAAATTCAGAATAAGAACAGATCCACAGATTGGCCACAGGAAGAGTAAGTTATAAATGTCTGCAACAGAAAGGAATAAAACAGATTGAACAGATTTATACCACACGACTCTTAGCAGCTTAGACATATAAAATGGATCCCACTTAAAATCATCAGGCTACCAAAACCAACTTACTATAATTTTGATTACTTATATATGAACCAAACTGCACGCACACCTCTGTATTATTATCATCAATATTTTGCATTAAGAAAGCAGTGTCATCTTATGCAGTTGGCTGCACTGGCCAAAAGATGATATACACTGCAGTGCAAATTTCAATTGCCTTCTCCACATTCTCGTAAAAAAATATGAGTCATTGTACACGTAGCAATAGATGAGAGGTCCTCTCAGTGAGCCGCATTTTATGGTGATATGTTGCTGTTTGATGAAAATATGGGCATCAGAGCAGAGGAACTTTGAACATTTGTATTCATACGTGTAAGCCAGGGCTGTTAGGTGCCTTCATGTTCTGTTGTGGTCCCACAGCCATAGAGAGTTATGGATGGCCAAAACGACCATATGCTGCTGCTGGACCTATTTTAGTGACACAACATGGATTAGGGCGGATGAATACAGACTTACAAGTGATCGTGCTGGCTGCGTAGGAATAAGTCTTTGCTGTTCGTGCATGCTGAATAACTGTAGGGGGGGGGGGGGGGGGCAACACTGCGGGAAAAGCTTAGAGTCCATTAACACGGGGTCGTTATTAATGTGCAACACACTGGTGTATTTCCTTGGTTGGTAAACACAAATTCTTCCCTTCAGACACATAAGTCTGCCTTAAGTGGCCTCTCTCTTCTTTTTCTTATGAAAGTTCTTTATCTTTCCTACAGCTGGAGGATTCCTCTCCAAACAAATATTTTTCCATTCGATAAATCCTATATTTTTCTTTGTCAACATCTAATTATTCCTAACCATTCGAGCCTCTACATAGCCCAACAGGTGCTGATGAGACGTTAAACACAAACACACACACATACTCTTTCTTAGATATTACTTCTGTAATATAAACTTGGCAAAGTTTCTTATGCGTCTTTTTTTTTTTATAGCAGAGAGCTCAGAGAACTCGATGTTGCTCCCAGGAAAGATTAACGATTCATCTCTCTACTATTAATGTACCAACGGTGCAGTGTCTGACATCATGGAATACTGTGAATTGATGCGGTGTATATTACCTTTTCTTCAAAACCATTAAGTACACTCCAACAGTTTGCATCTTCTTCATAAGCATGTGTGTGTAAAAATCCTCTCTAGAGAGTTGGCCCAGCTTCTTCTAGATTTCTACAATTACCGAGTCGCTTTTTAGTTATGCCATATGGTTGAATTGATACATGTTTACAGAGAATAGTGGGGCGGGGGCCTAGCTCAGAGGTAGTGCTCTGGGCTTCCAACCGCTGGGTCCCGGGTTCAATTCCCGGTCAAGCCTAAGTTGGATGGCTGTTTCATCCTTCGTCTCATTGCCATGGTCTCTGCCTGTCTTAATTAGCCCAACTGGTGCATAAATACAGAACGTAAAGCCCTAATCACCCACCCACTACAGAGAATAGTGGATTGCTTCACTAAAATACATGAGATGCACTGACTGACGTCATTTTATACCAAATCTTCAGGCCACCTCGCCAATCAAACCATCTTTTAACTGAGACTTGATCTGTTCACACTTGCTTGGCACTACAGTTAGTTTTCATAAAATATGGTCGACACTAGTCAGCTGTAGTAACCTATTACTGGCTGTAGCTGTAACTGGCCAAAGCCCGCTTCTATCTACTTCTAGCGTATAGTTGGCTTAAACTACCACCACTGAAAAAATATAAACCTCGGTAAATGTAAGAATTTTATTTAATGTATCAAAAATATGTACGTGCAATTGACATGGATCTTTTCTCTACCAAAATTACAAATATGCATAACTATCAACTTATGCACCAAATGGTGAAGCATGTACTTGTAGATCCGGCTTTGAGTAGACAGCTATAGCCAGACAGTTTCGTTCAGTGGCAGGTAGCATCATATAGCAAAAGTTGTCTAGCTTTGTCTAGGTTCAATTTGACAGGTCGTTTTTAATGAAACTAACAGTACAGTGTAACAGTGATATTAGAGATATTCCAGTGTATATCTTCACACTTTAGCTGTTTCATCCTTCGTCTCATTGCCATGGTCTCTGCCTGTCCTAATTAGCCCAATTGGTGCAGAAATACAGGACGTAAAGCCCTAATCACCCACCCACCCACCTCACACTTTAAGTCATATATGTGCTGTGTTGTAATCTAATTACCACATTATGGGATGCGAGCCAGAAGGTCATAATTAAGGGTCAATTTGAAAATAATCATCATATTTATTTATTTTCTTTTAAATCCGGTTGTTTGAGATACTACAAGTGTGTCTGTTAACACTACTGGACTTGGGCTAATGCAGAACAGATACAGTTCATTCCAAAAGTGTCCATTGTAAACGTAAATGTAAATCAGGGTTGACAGTCTGTTATCCCTCAACAGAGACTCAACCGATCTTACAATTACGTCTTTGGCAGGCCAATCTAGAGTCTTTTTCAACTCCCTGAGGAGTTTTCAGCTTGAATACGGGGTTTACCGCAGGGGCTTAAGAGCTCACACCAGTGCCATCACTGTGGATGCCTAATGCCAAGTACCCATTACATCTGGGTGGGGTGAGGCAGTGGTCGAAGAGGATCTGCCTAACTCGATGCCATGGTGGGGGTTCGAACCCCACAACCTTGCGGATAACAGGCGAACACCTTAACCACTAGTCCACGACATCCCATGTCATTTGAAGTTTAAATGGCACTTATTGGCTTTCACCTCTTGATATGTAAAGCCCATGTAAGAATACAACTCATAGAACATGCACTGCCAGAGAAGCAAGCAAAAGCCAGAAATCTATTTACACGAAAATTCATTACTGAGAATGTGTTGCCTTCAGAAAGAAGACGAGTGTCAACATTGAATCTCATCCACCCACATAAACAGATCTTTCAATGTCAGCCTTTGAACTTCATATATAAGAAGCTTTTATTTTCCTTGTCTTTCGTTGATAACATACACAACCAGATTTTGCAGAATATATCGGCAATTGTGTAGAACCTGATGTAAATTAATATGGCCTATTCTTATATACCTTAACCAACTGAACAGTTTTTTCTTTCTTTTCTAAAACCTTATTTAGAAGATCTTGGCAATAGGCTATTAACAAATGAATAATTTAATATAAAGTATTGTATATTTTTTTATAAATCCTGTATAAAATATGAATAATTAGTACAACCTATAAGAATTGGAGCGCATTCATAAATAGTTTCTATAAGCGCATGCGTTCCCCTATCCAGTTGCAATTTTCCTGTTCTTTGTTGTGCACAATCTTGATATATTTCTGAATGAGCATGTACTCTAATTATCTGATGTAAAACTCAGGCAACAAGTGTTGTGGACCAGACTGGAAACCCAGGGTCTCCACAGGATATCAACACTCAGTCTGTTCGTACCCTCTTCTTCCATCACCGATAATATATTATATTTAAAATGTTAACCAACACACATTGTAACAATTTGCCTTGCATGCCTTAGAAGCCTGAGGAGATGTGTAGATGTTATTTGTACCAAGAAAGCTATCTCTTTGACCCATGCTGTTCCAGTGTGTCTTGATTGGTCCTTCATTTTCTGCCAAATGAATTCTCTTGCTGGAGGCAGCTCCCCATTGTCTCTAGTGGCAGTTTTTTTCTCCAGAAGGGCTCCCTTCTAATTGATGGAGCTGTTTCTTTAGCATACAAAGTGAACAGAGGAGTACTCGAATAAATCTACTGAATGAACGAGATGAGGTTACTTGGTCTCCCCAGGTTTCTTGGTCAGTTGTAAAGTCCTCGTGAGATTTACTAGGATCTTACAGTACTACTCTTAAAAAAATATTTCACTACAGATATCCAGAACCGGAATCATCTATCTGAAACTAAAGAGTACCAAGCCATACCTGGCTGGAGACACCCTACAGTTAGTTTCATTAAAAGCGGCTAGACAACTTCTGCTATACCATGCTACCTGGCACGAAACGGAACTGTCTGGCTATAGCTGGCTACTCAAAGCCAGATTTAAAAGGACATATTTATAATATATTAGGTACATTTCTTACCTTTACCTAGGTTTATATTTATGCAATGGTAGAAGGTGTAAGCCGACTATTAGCTAGAAGTAGACAGAAGCAGCTAGCTTTAGCCAGTATTAGCTACAGCCAGGAATAGGTGCTACAGTTGACCATATTTTATGAAACTAACTGTACTTGCTCAATCGACAACCCATATCAGCACAAACTCTGTATGGAATTATTGATTATAAATGACTTGTTATTTATCATTTATACATGTTCTGCAATTAAATACTAGTCATGATGCTGCCTCAATTTACACGGATTTATTGTATTATAATATTTATCATTATGCTGTGTAGTTATAACTGCCAGTAGCCAGCTCCAGCTAGGCTGTTTGCTATATAATGTTAGGTTTGGTTTGGTTTTGTAACTTATATCCAGCAAACCTATAATCCAATGTTATCTCTGGCCCAGCCAGAAAACCTGTCACGATAGGATTCCTTCTGGAGTCATTACATAATATGTGACACTAAGTTTATAAGCAATGGTGCAGAACAAAACTTGCAGTAGTGTGTGTGTGTGTGTGCGTGTGTGTTGGGCTAATTAGGACAGGCAGAGACCATGGCAATGAGACGAAGGATGAAACAGCCATCCAACTTTGGCTCGACCGGGAATCGAACCCGGGACCCAGCGGTTGCAAGCCAAGAGTGCTACCATGTCGGCAAAAAAGCGCTTGCGCTTATGTTTTATACTTTGTACATTTTATCCGACAATAAATAAATGTTTTTACTTTACTATTACATTACTACCACTATATTTAGGATGCAATATTTCTCTTGATATAGCTAAAAAAAACACGACAATGAAGACTAGTTCATCATAGAATTAATACAGATACAAAAATATTCACCAATGTATGATTGACTATGATTGCATTACCGTTGGGAGAATATATAGTGCAAAATTAATGAAATGGTTAATACTTTTAACATTAAATAGTAGTCATGTAAGGCAAAGTATGTAGGCCTATAAGAATATGCATAAGCAACAAAGAGCGATCCTTGGATCAGGCGGCCATCTTAACATGGCTCCTTATGGTCGTGATAAATTGGGCTGGAGCATTCATGGTGGCTAAGCCAGAGATTATATTGGATTACAGGTTAATAGGGGACAGGGGTGAGGTGTGGGCTGACTGACGCTGATCGATCTAAAGGCCCTATTAGGCAGGATCTGTCTGCCTCGGCTGCGCCAGTCATTCATCTATGGATTGGCTGGGACAGGGGCCCAACAGTTGCCCCCAACAGAGCAAATGGAAGACCAGATTGCATTTGCATATGTAGGGCTGCATGTCATGCTCTGTAGGACCACCTCCATTTGCAAGATAATGTTTATTGCATTATTTGTCATCTATTTGTCATTTCCTTGCACTCAAAATGACATTAATGATATTGCAACATTTGCTGCGGTCCATTTGATGTATGCTTAAATGTGTCCATCTTGATTAGCGTGTTTTCAGAATCTTTTATAAACAAACACACGCTCTTCTCTTTGAAGGACTCTCAAACACTTCTATGATGCTGCCGAGAAGGTTCAGTAATGACGCCTGTCATTCCAGGCCAGACTCGTTTTAAAGTTTTTGTTGTAGTTTATAAATTACATTGTACAAGACTTGGTAAGCAGGTAATAGAATATGCATTTATTGTAGCACTACTGATGGTCTCTGTCTGTTATTCCGAGATAAAGAATACGTTGAATTACTTCATATCGTGGTCAGACTAAACATGGCCCACAAGATGATGATTGCAACACTGCCTGACCTGTTGTATGGACATAACATTAACAGCAGGACCAGTACACTGGCATTTTCTCTGGGTCTTGCATCTCAGTACTAGTTCCTTTATTGCTTTATCCATGCAAGGAATAGGAGTATAAGATACTTCCCAATACACTGCAAAGGAAGCCCATTTGCGGCACTGGAAGAGCTTCTAGCACTGGCTCCCTTTCCGTGGTAAGCATCCCCTCCTCTTCTCGGAAATACACGGAAACCCACCACTAAGACCATCTTTATCCACATGAAACCTTTTTAGCTAGATCATGTACATGCTAGAAAGCTCTTTTAGGTCTAAAAGGGGCCATTAGTGAAGTTCTGGTGTAATACACATGTGATACAAATATTAGGGCTACTAACTATATTTGCAAGCTCTTGGACAACTTAACATTCTGAGACCCACATCCACTGCAATGTAACATTCTCTTATGGGATATATGAAATGATTGGGTGGTACATTGTGCCCTGACGTTGTGTAACAATTCTGCAAAAGTCGGGGATTTAAATTCTGGTCCTTGGGACTAAAAACCAGAGGATTAACCATTGTACCAAAGAGTCTCTCTCTGGTGCGAGGGCAACATCCTGCTCATACCAGGGCCACTAAGGCTCGAGTGCAAGCCTCGCAATTGTTACACCTAGCCAGGCTAGCTGGACATGGGTCCGCTGGTACACTCACATCAGGCGCTAATTCTAACAGTTGTCCCAGAGTAGGAATTAAACTCTAGTCCCTGGGACTAAAAGCCAGAACATTTACCATTGTACCAAAGAGTCACTCACTGGTGCGAGGGCCACATTCTGCTCACTCGAGGACCACTACACCACAATTGCAACGATCCTACCTTTGGTGCTTAGGGTGTTGACCTTAGATTCTGTGCTAGCACCTTATGCTGACCTTTCTATCTTTAAATTGTGACAGGTCCCTAGTCTTATTCTATAAACACATGGAGGAAATGTGGCTGACAACAGGAGTTGCAGATAAGTCAAGACAGAATTGAGGTTAGCAAACACCTCATGATCACTTCCCTATCCTGACCTACCCTGCCCTATCCTGCCCTATCCTGCCTTGAAGTCGAACAGGAAGTAGGGCATCGTCAAGTATGTAACAAGGGGAAATACAAACCCGTCTAATAAGTCTCGAGTGACCGCCTCAACCCTTATTTGACTGGTACCCACATCCGACGCAGGAAATGGGGCACTTTTTTGCCCTCTCGTGTCAGTCTATGGAAACACAATAGATGGCTTCAGGTTCCGTTTGCTGCATCATCAGTCCCAGAATCTTGAGAGAAATGGGTCAATGATGCTTGATGCCTCTGTCTTTGTTGTTGCAAGGTGTAGCAAATCGAGTTGTGTGTTGTCTTACTTTTAAGATTTAGTCCAAAAATCTAACTGCAAAGTCACCGGGATCTCCTATACAAAATGGGTATTGAAGGTCGAACTTTGTTAACTCGTGATCCCTTACAAGATTTTTACAGTCAAATTCCTACAGTCCTGGACTCGCATGACGACATCTGGCATTTAGCTTTCAATAAGATTTGTTTCCAAGTCTATGAATTTGGCTGTAAAACTAGTGTCAAGCTTCATCAATTGTGCGATTCGAGGGGTAGTGACAAGTATGGGTGACAAATTAATCAGCTTGATGATTGTATCAACATGTATGGCCTAAATGCTTGCAATTAGGCAATTGGGACTTGAATAGGTGACCTTTTGTGATGTATTGGTCCCCCATACACCTAGTGCACTCAGGTGACCAACCTCATACTCCAGTCAAGCAGTGTCCTTATTCGTCCCTAGAGGCCTCCGGAGTCAGGCCCTGCACTGAGCCACCCCTGCCCTTGATTGGTCCAGAGGAAGTAGTAATTGCAAGCTGTTGTCGCTAATTCTTCCTCCTTTCATCCCATCAACTGTCAATTATATGAGAACAATGGCCTGATGAGAGCATTGTCTGCCATAACACAGCACACAGCCAACCTCTCATTTATATTTCCATTCCTGGCAGCAGTCTGTTCCATCTTCTCTTTTCTTTTGTGTTGTTCATCTCTGTGAAAGCACAGGTGGTTGCATAACAGGTTAGATAGTGCTCCTGTAGACCGCCTAACCTATTAGACAACAACCTGCACAACACGTACACTGAACTAATCTACAGAGGATGTGGATAATAGATCCGTCCAATCTAGATGGTTTATCAATTGGTTGAAATGTGTAATGTATTTCTAATGTTTACCTTGCCTATAATGTTGGTTTTAAACTTGCAGCAGATATTTGAGGAACAAGAATAAATAAGTGTAAGAGCAGTAGTAAAGAACATATGCTTTATGGGAGTGATGTTCACTGAAATCCAGCAATTTTAGACTGGACCCAGACTATATAGATTAGTTCTGTTCTTCATATGCCCACATAATTAATAAATAAATACACACATTTGTTTATATTATTAACTTCTCGTAAGTTATCACATATGTTATGTATCACCATTATAATTTTGATATTTGAGAAACTGAAACAGCTTTAATTTTGTATGTACATGTACATGTATATTCATTAGATCAGTAGAGAAGAGTTATAGTAGTTTCAAGGTGTAAAAAAAGTTTCACGTGTTGTCAGCTATTTTATGGGTAATTAAACTGGAGTTATTTAGAATATGTGGAATGCTACTGACCACATTCTGAGTCGGAGTCTAAGTCTGAGCTGTCGTCATCATCATCATCTTCATCAGCATTGTCATCACTGTCCTGCACTTTGTCTGTTGGTTCTGCCTGTTGTAATTTGTGGTAGCCCCGTTCCGTTTCACTGCCCTCTGCACCCTCTGAAACACAAAAAAAAATGTGAGGAATCAATAAATCAGTAAATCATCTCTGCATCTTTGGTGTATGGTTTTGACAGTTGTCAATAAGATTAGCAGGCCAATCAACAGGTTTTGTATATGGTAAAGCTACATTTAGAGTGAACCGTCTCTTGTGTACGTGTGCGTATATGTCAAAACTTTAAATAGTGCAACTTTAATTAACCATTCACATTAACCTGTCAAAATATATGTTACTATTTTCTGTCCTACACGCACACGCCTCCGCAAACAGAATATGCGGGGGCCTAGCTCAGTGGTAGCGCGCTGGGCTTCCAACCGCTGGGTTTCGGGGCGGGGGCCTAGCTCAGAGGTAGCGCTCTGGGCTTCCAACCGCTGGGTCCCGGGTTCGATTCCCGGTGGAGCCTAAGTTGGATGGCTGTTTCATCCTTCATCTCATTGCCATGGTCTCTGCCTGTCCTAATTAGCCCATCAGGTGCAGAAATACAGGACGTAAAGCCCTAATCACCCACCGCAAACAGAATAATCTAAATGTGGCTTAACTGTACTGATTAACCTGCATTATGTGCATAGACTCAGACTCATATATTGGCAATAGAAGGAGAGATTGGTACTGCAGAATAGATTGAAGGAAAAATAAAACATAAGTCACAAATAGGATTATAAAAAATAAATTCTTTCTATTTCAGGTGACTTCTTGAAGGCTTTGTGTGCATATATATCTGTACTAATGTATCTACACGATTCTTACTGTACTGCTAGCTATAAATATTCGGTATGATTTCTATAACGGATCAGATGCAGTACATAACTGGCCCTTGCTTTATACAAATTATCTCGATCCATATGAACGTATACTATAAGTTGCTTAAATATGTATTTCAATATCTACTGCCACAATGGACTCAGATGGATGACCATGCTTGTATGGAAACTGTCAGTCCCGCACAAAGCCGAGCAATACATTTCTCAGTAACATAACATTCTAGAGACTCAGGGGTAGACAGACTGCAGCAATGAGACAATATGGCCCATTGTGGATGCCCAGCAGAGAAGTCTGGTCCAGGCGATGAGTCTGCAGTCTCCCCGAGGTCTCTTCGGTTTTGTGTTTCTCTCAAAATGCACAGTGGCTTTTCGTGTCCTCAGCTGGGATGCATGAATGCAAGCAGAGTACGTTATACTGTTTTCTTTTCTATTTTTTTGTCTTTCTTTTTTGCTAGCAACAAAAGCCACACTGTGACACAGTGTTTTCCTGTTTCCAAACATACACAGGCATGCCCTGAATCTGGAAAGACCAGCCCACTAGATGGAGGGAATGGTGTTGCTGTTCAGACAATCACAGGCAATGCCAACGTTGACAAAATGAAATGCATCTACTTAAGTTGTAGACCCATAACACTATGCAGTGGCTACAAGTTATACTATGGCTAAGTGTAATATGTAAGGGCATCATCGGCAATGCTGTGCTATAGGCCTAATTAGAAGAAAGATATGTTTAGAACTCAGAACATATTTATTTGACATAGTATATAAAAACATATACAAGATCAGGAGGGCCCTTCTAAGACAGCCATGCTGTCACTGACAAAAGGCCCCATTGACAACAGTATGCAATAAATCAATTAGAATTTAATTAAACTTAAACTTAAAACTCACCAGGTACAGCTTACGTTTATATAATAGATATATGAGAAGACATGCTTGTGATGGAGGAATGATATTTATCTATCTGAAGCAAATCTGTGATTATGAAAAAGTTTGTATTCAACTTGTAAGGTGTTCCATTTTACCAACATGTTGTTAGACTAGCAGGGTTCAGTGGTTATCCAAAGGTGTCTTACAATATAGGCCTGCATGTATAAACTCCAGCAGCTAAAGTTGTAAACGTGCTGGTTAGCCATAACAACTCGCCCTCGAAGGTCCTGGGCCTCCACGCGGCGAGGGTGGAAACACTTGGGGTGAAGTCCTCTATCCCCAGTGGCTAAAACAGGACCGTGCGCATTGCACAAGCTGCTCCAGCTTTACAGGAGGGTGTGTCCCCTACCATACAGGGGAAACAAAAATGAATATGTCCGAATCGACAATTTCAGACCGGCTCGCACGTCCCCCGGGTGAACAAGGTGCGCGTCCCTCAGCGGTAAACCAGGCTGAGGTCGAAAAATTGGCTACTGGTTCCAGACAAAGTAAACGTTTCTGCTCATCTACAGATGATGCCAATCCAAGTACAACTTATGATGTTATATCTACGCCATGGCCTAAGTTTCTTGTTGTTACTGGCAGTGACGATGGGTTTTCCCGTCTCTCAGCCATAACAATTTGTCGAACGTTGAAAGAAAGTATTGGTTTCGTTGAAAATACGAGAAGGCTCAGGAGTTCATCCTTGCTGGTGCAGGTTGCCCACAAGGACCAATCGTTCAAATTGCTGGAGCTGAGGGCCTTTGCGGGTACCCCTGTAAAGGTGGAGCCCCATCGGTTCTTCAACTCTTGCAAGGGGGTTGTGACATCTCATGAGAGCAGTCTCTGCTCCGATGACGAACTGAGGGACTGGCTGAATGACTACAATGTCATCCACATTCACCGCCAGCCCCCCAGATATTCACGACAGCTACTGACTCTGACCTTTGATGGCACAGTGTTGCCTGATAGGGTCAGCATAGGGTTCGAGTGGTGTAGGGTACGTCCCTACATCCCGAACCCAAAACGATGTTATAATTGCCAGCGATTTGGCCATTTTAGCGGCTCCTGCCGCGCCAAAGCAACCTGCGCCAATTGTGGGTCACGGGAACACGTTCATTCCCGTGACTCACCATGTCAGAAACAGTCATATTGTGTTAATTGTGGAGGTGATGGGCCAGCCTATCACCGTGGCTGTCCCAAATGGCAGCTAGAGAAAGAGATCCTGAAGTTAAAGACCACCAAGGATATCTCCTTTCCCCAAGCACGCCGTATAGCTGAACAGGCTGCTGGGGCAAGTTATGCCTCAGTCCTGTCTCAGATGGCTGGACCTAGATCTCCTTCGCCCAGATCATCGCCCAGGCGAAGGATTGACCTAGATCCTAATTATAATTATTCCAAGGCAGGGCAAAGCTTGCAGAAACATAAACCAGAATCTAAGACTTCACAGGCAGACGATCACCTCGCAAGAATAAAGCAGCATGCTATAGATGTCGGAAAAGGACATCTTGTAGCTCCATCGGTTAGTGCGTCACAACTTAGTGTACCCTCACAGGGTGCACCTTCCGGCGTTGAGTCGGAAGAGATACACCAGCCGATGGAAGAGGAGGCAGGGACTACCACCATCCCTAGGCCTCAACGGGAGGGGGCAATTGATAAAAGATCAATTGTTCCCAAAAGACCCCCCCTCATCAGAAAAACACTAGAAAAATCTAGTGCACTGAGCTTCATAACACCACCATCTAAGCATGGTGGGGCCCTCAAAAAGATCTTAACACCAAAAGAGGCAGCGACTTTGAAGAAAAAGTGAATATTCATACAAATTCATACCATGCACTACAGATTTTACTATGATAATATTAAACTCTTTTAACTAATTCATGGACAGTATCATTCAGTGGAACTGTCGAGGTTTCAGAGCCAACTTCGATGAAATAGGTTGCATGGTCCAAGACTTAAACCCTAGTGTTTTCTGTCTACAGGAAACATTTCTGAAACCTCCAAATAGTTTTAAACTGAGAAACTATCATATGTATAATACATATGGCAATATTGCCCACAATAGAGCCACTGGTGGCTCATCAATTTTAGTTAAAAATGGCATCATTCATACCCATATTGCTCTTAACACTAACCTTCAGGCTACAGCAGTTCGTCTGAACCTGAATAAAACATTCACCATATGTTCCTTATATATTCCTCCACCCTTTCACCTTACAGCCAGTGATTTGCATAACCTTTACAATCAACTGCCTGAACCGCGTCTTATCCTAGGAGATTTTAACAGCCATAACCAATTGTGGGGAAGCACTACCCACAACAACAAAGGAAAAACCATTGAAGATTTTCTCAATGACCACACCCTTTGCTTGTTCAATGATGGTTCACCTACATATCTTCACCCAGGTCATGGAACATTTTCAGCGATAGACCTTAGTATATGTGATCCAGCGTTATTTCTGGAATTTGAATGGAGAGTATTAGAGGACACTCACGGCAGTGATCACTTTCCTATTGTCCTACAAAACGTAGAAGGTACAAGAGAAGTGGGTCAACTCCGATGGAAGTTGCATAAAGCGGATTGGACCTCCTTCGAAAAGCACTGCTTAGAAACAATTACTATGTCTCATTATAGGAATTGTAATAATCTCGTTGAAGATTTTACTGATGATATTACTGATATAGCCAATAAAACAATACCGATGACAAAAAATAATTCTAAACGTAGTGCAAGACCTTGGTTTGATGACGAAGTAAGAGAAGCTAGTAAAAACCGTAAGAAAGCCCTCAGAATTTTTAAATCACAGCCGACCATCAACAATCTGAATAATTTTAAGTGCCTGAAAGCCAAATCGTGTAGAATTGTCAGGCAAAAAAAACGTAGTTGCTGGAGAGACTATGTCTCCAGACTCACTGAAAGAACTCCTAGCAATAAAGTCTGGAAAATGATTAAGAAGATTGAAGGAAAGAACCTAGCGTCGCATGTAAGCATTCTAGAAGTGAATGGAGAACATCTCTCCTCACCAGAACAAATATCAAACGGGTTAGGAGAACAGTTTGCATACAACTCCTCATCGGAGAACTATACGAGAGAATTTCAATGTTATAAGGCTCAAGCTGAGAGATTAACCCTAAATATACAGTCTGATAACAGCGAAGATTATAACTCCTACATCACCTTAGAAGAACTTCAGAAGGTCATCTTAAAAGCGACTGACTCTGCAACAGGCCCTGATAATATACATTATCAAATCTTAAAACACCTACCTCAATCCTCTTTAAAAAAAATTACTGTATATCTTTAATCAAATTTGGGAGAAGGGATGTCTTCCATCCCTGTGGAAACAAGCCACGGTCATCCCAATTCCCAAGCCGGGGAAGGATCATAGTGATCCTATGAATTATCGACCAATAGCCTTAACCAGTTGTCTATGTAAGACAATGGAGCGAATTGTTACTGATAGACTGGTTTGGTTCCTGGAGTCGAACCAGCTTATTACAGAGTTCCAATCTGGATTTCGCCGTCACAGGAGCACATTAGATCATTTAGTCAGACTGGAAACTTATGTTAGAGATGCTTTCATTAACAGAGAACACGTAGTAGCCATATTCTTTGACCTAGAAAAAGCTTATGACACTACATGGAAATATGGAATAATGAAAGATCTCCACGACTTAGGGCTTCGAGGTCGCCTTCCAGTTTTCATCGGATCCTTCCTACAGGATCGCTTCTTTAAGGTCCGAGTGGGATCAACGATGTCAAGCCCCTACTCTCAGGAGAATGGAGTCCCTCAGGGTAGTATTCTCTCGCCCACCCTCTTTAATGTCAAAATCAACAGTATAGTAAATTCCATCTCAGAAAATCTCATGTCGTCCCTATATGTTGACGATTTCCTCATTGCATACCGTTCCAGATATATGCCAACCATAGAACGACAACTGCAATTAAATTTGAATAGGATTCACAAATGGTCACTCGAAAATGGCTTCAAGTTCTCTAAACAGAAGACAGTTTGTCTGCCTTTCTATTACTTACGATCAAACCATCCAGATCCATCACTAATAATTGACAACTGTCAAATAAAAGTGGTGAATGAAACAAAATTTTTGGGTGTACTCTTTGACTCCAAATTGTCTTTCATTCCGCATATCAAAGCACTGAAAGCAAAGTGCCTGAAATCAATGAACCTCCTTAAAGTAGTGAGCAAATATAATTGGGGTGGGGACACAACGGTCCTCCTTCGTCTCTATCGAGCAATTACTCGTTCTCGACTTGATTATGGTTCTGTGGTATATGGCTCCGCCAGACCATCTTATCTAAAATGCCTGAATTCTGTACATCATCAAGGGTTGCGACTAAGCTTAAGAGCTTTTCGTACATCTCCTGTAGAGAGCTTATATGTACTGGCAGGGGAACCTCCACTTTCCCTTCGTCGTATCAAGTTATCCATGCAATACATACTAAAAGTAGCTTCAACTCCAACAAATCCAACATATGATGTAATATTTCATCCAAAATACATGCATCATTATGAATCTCGTTCAAACGCCATTCGACCACTGGGATTACGCATGAAATTCTATCTTGAGGCTGCAAAAATTGATACTACAATCATTGCCGAGACGGAAGTACCACCCATTCCGCCATGGATTCTCCCAGTCCCGAAAGTTATACTGGATTTGGCAGAGCTTAAGAAAAGCGAAACCAATCCGGTAGACTATCAAAACCTATTTTATAGTATAAGGTTTAAATACGAATCGTACAAATTTCTATACACAGATGGCTCAAAAATGGAAAGACGAGTAGGCTGTGCTGTCACTTCTTATAAAACCGTTATAGCTGAATGTCGTCTTCCAGACCACTGCTCAATATACACTGCAGAATTAACAGCTATTTACCTTGCCTTAAAGAATATCGAGGACTCAGAATCAGATCTTTATGTTATCTGTTCTGATTCCAAATCTGCTCTTCAAGCAATCCAAAATAAACAACTTGATAACCCTGGTATCTTAGATGTTCTTATTAAGTATTTCTATCTTCACGAATACAAAGACATAGTATTCTGCTGGATTCCTGGACACGCTGGCATTGAAGGGAATGAAAAAGCAGACCTGGCAGCAAAAAGGGCTCTTACAAAAGAGATAACTGATTTTACCATTCCATACACTGATTTTAAAATGACTATAAAATCTTTTATCATGTCTTGCTGGCAAAGACAATGGAATGAATGTAATAACAACAAGTTGCATTCAATCTTACCTTGCATTCAAAATAAAATACCTAGTAGGTTCAATACTCGCAAAGATCAAGGAATATATCACAGATGCCTCATAGGACATTCAAGACTTACACATTTACACCTTTTAGTCAATGAACCGGCACCGGTATGCCAGAGTTGTCGGTGCCCCCTAACAATCAAACATATTTTATTAGATTGCAGCCACTTACAACGCTTTAGAAGACCTTTGTTTCAAGCTAATACCTTACAACATCTCTTTACCAGATATCCAACCCAGACAATTATAGATTTTTTATATGCTTCTGGTTTCTACTACCAAATATAGTTAATCAATCTTAACCTAGAGAGCCTCTACATAGCCCACTCAGGTGCTGATGAGGCGTTAAACAATAACTCACACACACACACAGCCATAACAACTCAAGATGCGGATCTACAGCAATCTAAAAAAGTATGGCTTCCATTAGCTGTTTGTGACTACATATAGCTATTATCCGTTCCTAATGTGACTTATGTACTGGAGTAGACCGTCTATACTGATTATAAGTGAGCCAATTAGCAACTTCCAACCAAGTACTACCATCTACCTATTCCACAATGAATGTGACTCTACATAATTCAGCCGACATGCCTGTCAAGTAGGACCTAACAAAGCGCGTGAATTTATGCAAAAGCAATCGGGCGCTTAGCAACCCTTTGCAGCCAATGGCAGCCCTTGGCAGAGGTCAACAAGGTCCGGCAGGCGGCGCTACGGGCCATTTGCGCAACACGTGATGTGTACAAAGACACACAGACATCCACAATTGACGGGCATCATGATAATATGCAGAACGCTTGCCACTGGTTCCCCCTTGGGTATAAGGTCAGGGTGTCAGTCAGAATGAAAAGGGTGTTTGCAAGAGTGGTTGTCAGGGCTGATGATTGAACAGATTTGTAGTAGGCTTTGAGCTTCCTGAGTAAATGCATACATGTGTGCCATGCTCACACAGATTCATTGGGCGGTAGTGAGTGAGATGTACACGTTGGATGGAGGTCATATTTGCCTGACCTCAAGTTAGTATAACCAAATGATAGACCAGAATTCCCGGTTGCTCAATAAAGTTGATTGTCATTGCATTCAGTTTTGCAGGAAAACTTCAGAGAGGCGAATGATCTATGTGAACTCACAAAATGACATATAAAAGATAGCAAGAAGCCAAATGTATGATATAGTGGCAAACACAAAGAATGAAGCTGAAGATGGAATGCACTTAAATTCTGAAAAGAAATAGAAAAAAAGGCTGAAAGGATTTTGATGGATGGTAACAAAAGGACAAAACTGAAAAAGGACTTCAACAAATGACTTGGGCTGAAAAACAAAAAGGCAAGTAATAGCCTCTGGTGGACTCATGACCCCAACAGTCAAGGCTAAACCAAGCAGCAACTAGGCTAAAAGTGGACAGCAAGACAGAGTGCCAAAGAGGACAAAATAGGCCCGAAAGCCTCTATCCCACTATTTTTACCAACGCGTTTTGGTCTAGGCCATAAATCGTTCTCTCTAAGGCCTGATAAAATCGATAACCTCTCATGAGGGTCTGGCTTGTTCTACTTCATTTCTTCTGATTAGTCCAACGATAGTTTCCTTTGCTCTCCATATTGTCCTTGATTTGTGTTGGTCATGGAGCAAAAATCTTTAAGAAACTCCCAGAACTACAGAGCGGAGCATTCATTCCGCCTACTTTTGTTTCAGATGCAATAATTCAGCAAAGCAGCTCATTGTCCTGCCCTGGGCTACAAGGACATAGCAAATAAATCATATCCAGGCAAGTGTATCAAACGTGCATCTTTGTATGCCTGCTTTTGAGAACATTTACAGAAATTTTTCTGACAGAAAATGCCTACATTACACCAATAGATAGATATAGATAGATATTTTAGATAGATAGATATTTTATTTTCAATGAAACGCAACAGGCGACAGAATGAATAATTCACACACCTTTCCTGTGCTTGTTAATGGACTTTGATATATCAAATTAGGTACATTGGAACGTAAATGACTAAATGCATATTGCAATATTACATTTGGTATGCAAGTGACAATTATAGTTGATGCTGAACTTTTTCAGTGCTCAGTGTATGCATTTGTAGTATGGTCTATACACTTATCAAATTTGGTGGGGGCCTAGCTCAGAGGTAGCGCTCTGGGCTTCCAACTGCTGGGTCCAGGGTTCGATTCCGGGTGGGGCCTAAGTTGGATGGCTGTTTCATCCTTCTTCTCATTGCCATGGTCTCTGCCGGTCCTAATTAGCCCAACTGGTGCAGAAATACAGAACGTAAAGCCCTAATAACACACACACACTTGTCAAATTTAGTTCTAACTTAAGTGCCATAAACGCGATATCGGCTGTAAGAATAAATTATTATTTAGTTATGATGAGCCCTGCTATTCTTGCATTAGGACCCACATGGCGTTTCTTAGTTTTTTCATTATAATTTTTTTCATAGCAGTATGCGCAAGTAGAACAGAAATATTGTATTTTCCTGCTAGCAGTTATTTTAGCTTTATTATCAAATTATCATCTTACATTACCAATGTAATTCTATTTGTAAATTTTATAGTTATTTCGTACTTTATTTCTTTTTATTATACATGCCTTGAAAACTGCGATTCAATAATTTGCATTATTGCAATAAACATAATATAAAATCTAAAAAAATCACAATCTCATTCCAATAAGTCAAAGCCCAACTGCAGGCATATGACTAGTTCTTTAATACTGCTAGCTAGTTTTGCCATTGTCATTCGCGTTGTTTAACTGTTGCTATGACAACTGACTATGGTCAAAACAACATTACAATTGACTTATGGCTTAAATCTATGTGGGAGATTCATTTAGAAACCTACTATAGACAACAGTGACAGTTTGTAGTATTATTTGCCCAGGCTCTGTTGGAGCAAAAACTGAAAAATGTACCAGGCAAATTGCTTGGAACAGCTGGTCACCCAAAGCTGTGCTGCTTGAAAATTACTCCTGACACCATGTGGGGGACTGCTTCATATATTTTCCAATAAATTGCATAATCAGCTGAAGGAAATGAAGTGATTGCCAATGTCTTGAGGCACTAGCTCTATGTCTAAGCTGAAGATATTCTTGACTCACTCTTTAAAGTTTTTGAAGTATGGTCCACTGAGAATGCGAAGCAATTATCGTCATTTGAAACTTTTGAGAGTGGATCTTATGGAAGATAATGTCTGAGGAGTTTCGTTGTATCTGAGAGAGGGATCTTATTTTCTGTATTTTCAATGCTGCATCTTGATATCTTCAGAAATTATCTCTTTCAGAAATCCATCTCAGTAACTTACATTTGATATGATGGATTAAAACTGCTTTCAAAACTACAGTGATTTAACATCGGAATAAGTTAACCTTAAACTGAAGTTTATTATAACACAAATTGCTGAATCTGAATGCTTAAGACCCAATCTGTAGGTTAACAAACTGTCAAATTGACCGAATGAGACCCATTACATCATTGGGAACCATGTAGGACAAATTCATTGAGAGTGATAGCCCTATTTTAGACAGCGTTCAATACAATACTAAATCGGGCAGCTGCATGAAACTTTAACTGCCATGACCATTGCTGCAAAAATGTTTTTTTGACGCACAATGGCTGTTAAAGCATCTGATTGAGCAGACATGTTTATCTCACATGCAAAGCAGAGCTTTTGTGGTGGGCTCATTTCAGCTCAGACAGGACACCTTTAAAATATTTAACAGGGATTTAATAACCCACGGAGCAATGGCTCTGAATGAGGCCTCTCATGAAACGATAAAGGGCTTAATTTAATTTTACCATGGAGGTATCCATGATTTCACAGCGCATGCACCTAAAATACACCTTTTGTTGGTCATAATAAGGCTCAGTCAACCATTCCCAATTAACATGCTAAGTCTGCCCAATTTCGGGCCAATATTACTTGTCTGTGACCATGAGCATGATGAGGTTGCCGTTTGATTAAATGTCTAACAACATAATGGAAGAATTTCATCCCATTCAGCTACATGCATGTACTTTGTGCGCGTATTTCAAAGTTATGGCAAGGGTTGTAATACTGGGGTGGGGGGAGGGGGGGGGGGGTTGAGTTATCAAGCCCACACGGGGCAATGCACACTATAATGACTTCCTACAGCTGCTGTACATCAGTGGTTAAACATTGTTTTGTTTAACACCCCATACCTACCTATATTGACATTAATTTATTTTATGTGACTATATTCTATGATATTTGATTCGCAGTAGATTATTTATTTAGCCAAAACATGTGCCTGTGCATAAGAAGCTAGGAAATTTCAAGAGGTATATTGTTTAGTGCCATAGTTTGTTTCACATAATTTTGCACTAAGTTATATCACTTTGCCAATGACGAGTAGCGCCGGAACAAATTGATTCAATACTTTACCAATGGGTTGACTGTTTCAGCCAATGAACTATGTATGGGAAACTACTCTTGCGATTCGACAAGAATTCACACTTGAAAAACTTACAGATGTAAGATTACTCAAGCCTGTAGGTTTGTGACGTAATAACACACTTGTCACTTTTAGTTGTCATGACCCTTGGCCCAGGGCATCAGAGTGGAATAACCCAATAAGCCAAATCGATTTGAAAAACACATCTCAAAGAGCCTTGCTTTGCATGGAAGTAACCTGCCCTGACATAGGGTGTGATAAAATGGTATGGTAATGAGACAAACAATGGTCAGCTACCAAATAGTTTTACTAATAAAATGTCTTAAACAATGCAGCATCAACACTTTATTTAACAGTAGTATGCTATAATATGGTGTATACGTATGCTGTTTGTACTATTTACTAATGAGAAAATGTCTGAGATGTACCTGACATTATGGTCCCCCTAAGTATGATTAGGTCAGAACTGGGGGTGGGGGCCTAGCTCAGTGGTAGTGCTCTGGGCTTCCGACCACTGGGTCTCGGGTTTCGATTCCCGGTCGAGCCTCAGTTGGATGGCTGTTTCATCCTTCGTCTCATTGCCATGGTCCCTGCCTGTCCTAATTAGCCCAACTGGTGCAGAAATACAGGACGTAAAGCCCTAATCACACACACACACACACACCTGACATTATGGTCCCCCTAAGTATTATTAGGTCAGAACTGACACCACACAGTACTCCCTTAAGCATGTTTTAATACTTCACAGTTCACATTTAAGATACATTTCGCAAACAATATGAAACCAAGGCCTGTCTTAATATATAGATACACAGGTATAGGATTCCATCCGAGGTGGCCTAGTGATGAAGCCATTATTGGCCAGATCTGCAGATGAAGATATCAGGTTCAAATCCCAGCCAGGGCATTATTCATGAGTTACATCTCAGCTGCATGACAGTAAGTTTCTGTTACTCGCGTTTCTGTGCATATAAGATGCTACTTATGGGGTAAACGTGTAACATGGCGTGGCTCTATGCTTATCATCTCATCATGACGTCTGCTTTTGGCAACAGACCGGTGCATCAAGAAAATACATGACATCGCTATGATGCTCTTTGCAAAAATTATCAAAGAAACATGCCAGGAGCACATTTCCAAACTAGAAGTTGCGTTAGAAATGACATTCTTGCCTTCAGAGGACACACCATGAAAAAAAAAACCTAAGTTCATATGCTGGAAAAATGGCTTTACACCATTCTCTGAGTACATTACAACAAAACGAAGACCCTAGATTCTGGGCTTAGAATGACATAGAATCCCATGCCCAGGTGCATTGGTCTTGCAGGATCTGAGATTATTTATAATTACGTAATGTGCTTTATTCAAGACCCCCACGTGGTCTCCAAAAGCCAAAGTAATTACCCTATACTATGCCATATATGTGGCTTGACTTGAGAATTCTATTTGTGCCAGACACCATGGGAATATAGTTCCTTCTAATACTAAAGGGTATCACATGTTTATTTTGAGAATACAGGAATTTATTCCACGATTCCTGTATTCTCAAAATTAACACGTAGTGACGATTTAATCTTCTGTCTTTCTTTCTATTTTTACGCAATTGAGTCTACAATTAAAATAACAAATTTGACTGCAAGCCCAGTGAGTCCACAGCGCTAAAAATACCGAAAGATAAACGATGTATACAAACGTATTTTTTCTCAGCTTCTAAGTGTCATAGAGATATGATCTTTCCCCACAGAAATCCCATTTTATTACCAGGTTTGTGATTCTTGTCGCAGTCATTGCAGAGATATGGGTGAAAAGGCAAAGCAATGTCCGCTCATTGAAGACCTTTGAGCATGCAGCTCTGAGGTCCAGCGCACCACCGGGTGACGTCATTTTAGAAATACAGCCAGCAAAAGAGTGATGCAGAAAATATCGGTGGAGAGGGCATGGCCAAACTGACCATTTTGTGAATACACAAATATATGTGACAGCTATTTACCGATCAGATGTCTGCATTTGGCATTGACAGAGGATAATCAAGTACTACCAACCTGTGAGGCTTTCAGCATGTTTTAAATCTAACGAACTGTCTTGCCAGGGTATTTTAGAAACTGACTCCTAGGTTGTTCCATAAATTTTATTAAACCAATTTGTCTTACATCTTACAATGGTAGATAGAACATTACTCTCCTACACATGTCTACTCTGTTTAATAATCTAAAATCATTCATCCTGATCTGAATGGAAGTGGACACCCTCAAAGTATCAATTACAATGGCACCTCATGTTAAGACCATTTCACTATTACACAGTTAGTTTAATTAAAAACGGCCTGTCAAATTGAACCTATACAAAGCCAAACAACTTCTGCTATACAATGCTACCTTCCACTAAACGAAACTTTCTGGCTATAGCTGGCTGCTCAAAGCCGGCTTTAAAATTAGAAGCAGCACCAGTCAATAGTTACTCACATATAGGTAATTTCTTTTTGAAAAGATGCATGCCTTTTGCAAATACTTCTTCATGATATATTAGATAAATTTCTTACATTTACCAAGGTTTAAAGTTTTTCAGTGATGGTAAGTGTAAGCCGACTATAGGCTAGGAGTAGACAGAAGCAGCTGGATTTAGCCAGTTATAGCTACAACCAGGAACAGGGTTGCTATATCTGTCTAGAGTCGACCATATTTTTTTAAACTATCTAGTTTGTCTCAACATGCATGTGAACACAAATATCACCGTCAGTAGTGTAATTTTTAGTGTTTGGATTCTATTGAATCATTAAAAAACATTGAAGGTCCTGGGTTCAGTCCCCAGCCCGGGCACTCTTAATGACATAATATTGGAGGTGCCTTGTAGTCAGTGTCTGTGCTGAGGCAAGTAAAAGACCCCACCCATGGGATAAATGTGTAAGATGGTGTGGACTCCAGGTCTTATCATCTCATCAGTACGTCTGCCTCCAGCAGCTTGTCATATAAGCTGACTCAGCTTCAAACCCAGTAACATTGAGACGTTGATTTTGAACGACATTTTTGGTGCATCAGCATAAGGAGCATAAATATAGACAGATAAGTTCTTTGTTGACATTTGCTTGAAATATTGTACAGTGGGCTTGAAATTAAAGTGTACATTATATAGAAATTTTCTAAGTTGATTTACGGTGTATCATATGTACGCTTAATAAGATATTATAAATAAGTCATTGAGAATGAAACGATTGACTTATTGCCTGTTTAGGACGATTGCGCAGTGCACAATTAAGGTAAATTTTACGAGTAGATGAGATAAAAGCAACGAAACTAGATAGATAACAGATCAACACTCGTGAAATACATAGGGCAAAGGCAGAGACTGTGATACAAGGATTGTGCCATGAAAACTTGAGCCAACACCTGCCTTTGTCATAAGTTATCTGGGAACCACATGAAGAATCCCTCATGCATGCTTTTCTCAAAGTGACCATCAGCTTTAGTGCATTTCCCAAGGCTGTTATCGGGGGTGCTTGTTCCACAAGGAATTAATGCAAAACATTTTTAATGAACCAAAAAAGCATCAATTTACTCGTGCAGAAACTTTCTGGCTTCTGGGCACTCTCTGATTTGTTATTGATTGTGCTTTAAGTTGCACACGAAGAATAATTTGAGAATACCCCTGGGGAATCTCGTCCAGTGTTTATGCAGGGAGTAAGATTTAAGAAATTGGATCCAAAGAAGCTTCTCAGATCATCAAGGCAATGAGAACATCACGGACAGCAATATTTAATGCACAGACATTCAATAAGTTGCTGAGATGTGTAGAACAATGGGTGATCTGGGGAACAAGTCTTGGTGTTATATGTTGTCAATGGCTGTTATACAGCGCATCTGAAATTGGGAATTATTAATAACACTCTTTTTTCCCCAGCCATTTTGCTTCGGTTAGTGCGTTTACCCTTTGACTCTGGAATATCTAAAAGAATAAAAAAATCATTAAGGGGGAAGATAATGACCTGGCGATAAAGCCAGATCCCACATGGCCAATTGTGCTACGTGCGTTTTCCATGCGTTTGGATAAACGCATGGAAAACGCATGGTTTTCGCCTCATTATAATTAGCTAAAGACCATGCGTTTTCCATGCGTTTATCCTTCGCATGGAAAACGCACGTGGCACATTTGGCCATGTAATGCACCTGTTTTGTTGTGTTTTTTTTCTTCTCTAAAATGCGTTATTCGTATGGTGTATTAGATCAACGACAGCAAAGTCATAACTTAAACACCTCATTCCATGCATGTTGCATAACTACTATACGATCTCTCAGTATTTTTACAAGATATTATTGCACATCACACTCATAATGGAGCATCATTTGTAGGCATTGCTGTGTGGCGAGCATCCAGTGGTGCTTGTGGCATTCAAAGGACCATCTTCTTTTTCTATTAATAGGGGGATCGAAGCACCTTTAAAAGCCAGATGGGCTGGAGATTGATGAGACCAGTGAATGGAGTGCTTGACCACTTTATTGGTTGAGCCAAGGAGACTGTTCATTGATTTTTCACAGAGCTTGCCTATAGAATATGAAGAAAGATGAGTGCTCTATGTATAGGTTATCACTGCCCCCCCCCCCCCCCCCAAGCACGTGAGTCTGCCTAACTTGGAGGGTGTTGTTCCCTCATGTTATTAGACCGCAGAAGATTGCCTATACTCCCTTCAAATATGCCTCTAGTCTGTTATATATTATTCACTCCAAACTTAGGTGCACCAATAATGCCTTATACATGTATACTCAACTGTAATAACTTACATGTTAGCGTCTTGATCACTATAGAAGTATACGATTCTATTTCATCCACAATCTCATGTATAACTCCAACTGTCTCAAGTTTTAAAATGTTGTTTATGTCTTATCCAATTATGTGATACCAAAACTTATTATGCAATGTCACTGGGAAGGGGGAACTGATTCGGTGAATCGTAATCATCTCGTAATTTATATAATAAGATGACTGTGCGCAAGGATAGTACCACTGAACCGTCGTTCACATGAGCATCTGTGGCTGCGCTGATGTAGACCAAACAGGACAGTTTATATGGCGAATGAACATGAGTCCCGAGCATTTTTTTTTTTTATCCAAAAGGCAAGAACACATAAAGAATATTGCATGTTTGGCACATGATACATCATAAGTGACAACAAACGCCTTGTCTAGATGTGTGTGTTACACATGATGACATCCCTCCCCTCTCAGATGCAGTCTCCTCATGCAAAGGATGCGTGACCAGAGAGATGCCAAACTTCAGCATCTCAGGGAGACGGTGAGACGCATCAGAGACACATAAGATGGGCTGAGAAGGTCAAACACAACACATGAGTAAGCATAGAGCTTGGTTGTTCAGTGTACAAGCATATATAGAGCAAAACTTAAACAAGTCACTCGTTAGACTAACAAAATGTGATGTTACTTTTTGGTTTTATGTGTAAACAGTAGTATAGTATACAGTGAGGAAGCCCACTCTATGGCTGGAAAATAAGTTTATTCTGGCTGGTCATGTTTTTAATTATTCTTAGTCTTACAGTACAATGTGTGGAAAATGACTCGTTATTTAGGAGCTACACTGAGGTAGACTAATATTGCTATCATGGGCTGCCATCTGCTTAACTAATCCAGCTAGTCAAAGCTATGACATGGAATCTAGAACTATTAAATCGTATTAAATGCAACCCATTGAAACGACACATGTATGTTGACCACAATGAAATTATGGTGCCTACTTTGAGTCGCTGTCATTGCTGATGAAAAATGATGTAGCATGGCTTGGCTTGGAAGCCTTCATCAGCCTTTATCAGCTCATTATGACATGTGGCTCACACTAAATTTATGCTACCTTTCTTAATAAAAGCATCTTATTCACAGATTCATTCTCTGAAACAAATTTTAATGCAATTTTTTTAATATTAATATGAAACACGTTACTTTCCAATATTAGATTTTCATATAAATTACGAATATAATGCCAATAAACCTTTGATTAAAATCTAAGTAATTTAGCTTATATTTGGAGTTTTCAAGGTTGTTTCTCTGTGGCGTATATTGGTGAATTGGCAATTTAAATTTCTTCTTAACATATTTGGCGGAAGTGGTTGAGAAATAAAGTTTAACATTAGACATGAAATATAGCATAATGCATAAAAAGCAGCAAATAACATAAAATACAACACGTAAAATACAATTGAATTGGCAACAAGGTATATATAATGCAAATTTAGGGAGTGACCCTCGTAAACATGATATTTTTCTGAAAGCTGCAGACAAAATAAGCTGCACAATTATAGAAATTACAGCGATTAAATGGAAGAGAAATCACTCCTATATTTAAAAAGCTATTATATTTAATTCAATAATTGCTGCCTTTAACAGGTGCACTGCTTCTACAATTTTGGCAACACAATGCACATTTAAATTATCACTCTTCACATTATTACATTTTTTCTACGGTTCAGAAAAGTAGCTGACTTCGTTCTACATAGGCAATAGTCTCTACCTGAAGCCATACTGATGCATTCTTTTACAGACAATTGCATCTAGCTCAGAGGTAGCGTTCTGGGCTTCCAACCGCTGGGTCCCGGGTTCTAGGGTTCAATTCCCGGTCGAGCCTAAGTTGGATGGTTGTTTCATCCTTCATCTCATTGCCATGGTCCCTCCCTGTCCTAATTAGCCCAACTGGTGCAGAAATACAGGACATAAAGCCCTAATCACCCACCCACCCACCCACCCGCAGACAATTGCATAGACTTGGAAACTAAACTCCAGAGGACGTCATGTGAATCCAGGTCTCCCATTGGTTGAGACAGTCCTTCAGTCAATAGTATTTCAAGAGTATGACTCAATGAGTCCTGCTGTAATGATAATACTCAACGGACAGACTATGGGCTATCAGTAATAGGGGTATATGCAAGAGTTGTGGTTGATAATTGATTTTTAATTGCAAAGCCAGCATTTTATGAATAAAGATTTTGCAGTTCTGCAGACCGGGGGATAGATCTGGATAGCATAAATGACAAACCACTTTCAAACGGTGCACATCTACGAATGTAATTACTGCACACATTATTTTAACATATATTTTTGATTTCCGAAGGGCGGAATATATATGTTAGCTGGAAAGCACTTTTTTTGGAAGATTAAATGTACCAAACAACTAGGTGCGTGATGACAGCTGTACTGTTCCCCACATCAAAGCCTGCTTTATTTTCTGAGCAGGAAAAACGAGAGCAAGCTATCGATCTGTGGCGGACACTGAAACTCCCTGTATGTCAATGCAGATGACATTTCAAAAGCTCCATTGGTCAAATGGGTGCACTAAAAGGTCACATAGGTCAAAAGACAAAAGATGACGTCATACATCACGTATTGTCATTTAAAGTACTAGATTTACAGTCAGCCTCAGTGTTCTGAACATTTACACCCTTGTTCAAACCTGCAACCTTGCAGATAGCAGGCAAATAACCCAGACATCCTACGTACTGAATCCGGGCATCAATTATAAAAGCAAAAGGAGAAATTAATGAGCTTCATCTTTCTGTAGTTGCAGAGTGACAATGAGGTAACTGCAATTTAAACATGAGCATTCGTTTCCATATCCACAAAAGGTTTCTGACAAGCAGTGGAGGGGTCCATTAGTCTTGAACATGTAGTTGCATCAAGTGCTGAAATGACAAAGGAATTTCCACCGAATAGTCAAGAGCACTTCAAATTTCAACTACAGCATGTGACGTAATAATAAAATGAAACTGACTGAGAGATTTTTTGTGACACTTTTTGCTGTGAAAATGACAAACCATGATGTCAGACAACAATTTCACATCTTCAGAAACCAGACATCCTATTTAAATTCTGTTCAATTGTTATTATAAATTTTATATTCCATCTAGTCATGTTCATACATTGTACAGGGCATCTAAAGATTTGTTTGTTGTAGATAGAGCTATATAAGATAAACAATTTGCAAATTACAATTGAGTTACTTATCACCATGTTTCTCTCTTCTTGTTTTAATTTCAGTACAAGCAGAATCCATTTTTACAAGCATAGGAAACATTCTTCACTTTTTGTACTGATTGTTTCAAATCCAATTTGTGGTTATGAAACAAGTCAAACATTAAAGAGCTAGAATTGAAGGCTTTTTTGTGATGCTGATCAAAAATCGCACTGGACAGCACTTTGACTGGATTAATATTAGGAAGTAATACGATTATCACTGTAATGTATCCATAAATCCTAATTATTGACTATTTTTAATCAAAACATTTTGCCTTGGATGATAATGACAAATGGGTGACCAACTTGTCAGTCGAAAATGACAATTATAATTGGTTCAAAACGATTGCAACAGATCTAAATCACTAAAAGATTTTTAATGTAACTGGATTTCCTCCAGGATTAAATGAACATCTTTGGTCCACCAAACTCCATACCTCTTCTGGCTTTTTACTAGAGCCCACCACCCTGCAAACCCATCACAAATACAGAGTGAGGAGCCTGGTTTCTTTCAGCAGGCCAGGCATATTCCATTAGCACAAAAAGGAGCACCTGCTATAACCATAAAGTGTCATAAAAAACTGATAAAGGCCTTGGAGATCTGTCATCTAGTGTGAAGGGACTGGAAAGGAGGACCATCAAGAGTAACCAGCGGACTGGAGTATACCCATGGCACCCACTGTAAATAATGCCAACTTGGATACCTCATACACACTGGAAACAAGAGTCGTCTAACGGACAAGGGTAGTCATACAGTGAAAGAGTAGAAGCTATGAATCATTAGATATTTCGACTAAGTTTTCAGACATATTTCACAACTTCTAATAAAGGACAGTTTGACTGTTTCTGGAATGTCTGGCCCAGCTAGCATAAACAAAATCGGCCCAATTTGGAATGTTATTATTCATTAGCCAATATCATGTAAGATTTAATCACACCCACCCATCAAAAACATGTCAATTTACACGAGATTGACTGAGGCTGACTAACTTGTTGGCTGAAACTGAGTTGTGTGACTCGTTTGACGAAATTACTATATCATGATGGATCAGTCATTACAGACACTCAAAAATTTCTCCCAAGATCTTAGCCAATATTGAACATATATATGCCATTTTTTAGATACATTTCCTAGGGCTTTGTCAGTATGTTTTGGCAAACAAAAAAAGATCAAAGAAAGTTGTGTAAAATCATAATATTTGCATATAGTATGAAAAATATGTATGGTGCCTGATTGAAATCTATGACGTTTGTTCTGTCAATTTAGGATATAAAGGACTTTGAATTTTTTAAAAGCATTTTCTTGAAAAGTTTGGCTCATGTGCCTAAACAAAGTGTTAATGTTTGTTTGAAGCAGACGCTTAATGTCATAAATAACACGCCTATCTGTTTTACCCTTTTCATGTTTGTTTCTTTCAATATTTAACATGTTTATCACTTGGTAGTGAGCTATACCACAATGAGTTTCGTTATTGCTGAAGTAAAATAGCATCTTTTCTTATTTGTCGGTTAAAGTTTCGTGTCTCCATGACCACATTTAGCTGTTCTAACAGCTGTTATAGTTTAAAGCGTACAAGCAGTGGGCTGATGGAAGTTTCAAGCCGAGCTCAAAGAAAGGCACCCACGTAGCAGCTAAAATGGTGAACAAAAGTTAAGTAAACAAAGGATCCATGAGCCATGTTCGTGGCTGCAGCTGAGCTTTAGAATTTCACAACTTTGTTCGAAGTTTCAATGGGCATATTTTGAATTAAATAGAAGGATATTCATCACATTGATCATAAAAAGGGCAAAAAAGGATAGAAAATAAATAGAATGACAGAACAATGAGAGGCAGACATCCGGGCAGATATTTAGACAGATATGATAAATAGGACAGAGTATTAATGGTGGAGCACATGAATAACCAATACAGGAAAACAACATTAGACCCAAGGGATGCTATGGCCTGGTGGTGAATGTGCTCGCCTTTAAACCATAAGGTTGTAGGATCGAGCCATGGCACGGACGAAATGAACAGATCCCTTGTATCTCTTTGCTCGACTCCACCTCGGTGTAAATGGGGAGCTGGTTATGAACAGTGATGGCCATTGTAGAGTGCTTATCTTGATGCAATTAAATGGCTGCTCGCCTGTATACTCCCTGAGGAATTGAGAAAGGCTCATGCTCAAACTACTGTGCAGTAGTCATTCAGCTTAAGTGACAGGCTGCCAACTTGTGCCAAGGTGTCATGAGCAGTGACACTGCCTACCTTTACCGAACCCTATCGCCGCAGAATCACAACCCAACACTAAGAACAAATATTGGGCCAAACGACCACCAAATCTTAAACAAATACCCAGGCAAATATGACGATGGCTACAGTGGATAAACTACGCGACTAGATTCCTGCAACAAAAAAGGCAGACGTAAACTGGAAACAAAAAAGGCAAAGTTGGCAGACAGACAAGAACAAAGAAATCGAGCCAGACTTCAAAAGGCTTGATTATTTGGTAATCTGATAAGACCAGGTTATCTGGAATCTTATGCACCTTACATTCCTTTCCTCCAAGCACCAACAGATCTCATGTTCAGTAACACCATACCGTGTGGTGATAAGGCAACAGATTATGGCAACGGATGGTTTTCAATTTCAAACCACCATAATGGGAATGCTTCAAAATTTTAAGTGAACAACTGAACATCAAACAAGTGTATTACATACTTTCTAGGGCGGGGGCCTAGCTCAGAGGTAGCGCTCTTGGCTTCCAACCGCTGGGTCTCGGGTTCGATTCCCTACAACCTAGGAAGTATACAAAATATGTGATTTATTAACCATTTGTCCTAACTATGCAATATTGCTCAGCTTCATCAGTTCCTCATATATATGTATGAGATGGAAAACAGAGTTCTGTAGCTTCATATTATCTCACTTTGCTTAGATGAAACCCTGTACAGGCTGACTCTGATCTGATGTCAATTACTTATACACAACATGATCTTCATACAGACATATATTTCCCAGTCCATCCACAATGCTCAGCTTGATCAGAACTGCAGATGGAATAGCAAGCCTCTCTGATCAGCAAGACGATAGCTGAGGCCGGTTTGGTTTGAAGCCGAAATGACCTGCTTTGTTTCTGAGTTGCTGGTGAATGCGAGGATAGTATTTCAGCCTTTGATGGTGGACTAGTGCCACAACTAAAATAAGGCCAAAACCTTTTAACATACATCACCAGAATGCGTGCAAAGGCTATGGATTTTCTGTATTATATCTTTTCTCTTTCTTTCTGTCTTTCTCTGAATGGACTCACCAGCTCACTCAAACTGCAAATGCCGGATGCTTCATTCCATACCAAAGTTTCCTTGATGTGCTTCAAGAAACGCATATACAGGCCATTCAACTCTCCACGATGATGCTAAGTTTTTATGAAACCTGTTCTTATCTAAAAGCTCTCTTCACTATATACATGTGAAGGTTTGAAACGTTTTAAGTGGGCTGGAGATACGGAGGTGCACAGTTAGAGAAACAGATATAAAAATGAAATTATGAGAAACAAAGGCATGAGGAAATTCCTTAGAAAGTTCAGATATTCTTTGTGTTATTTAGCCTTGTGCTGCATACAAACAAACATTACATGCCATAAAATATATATTTTTCATATATTCATGTAGCATAAAGGTATAAAAGACGGTAACACAATTAAAATAAAAAAAGTAATTAGAAAATAGTGATTATAACACTGGTTGAGTAACGTCTGGAAAATCATTTGATATTTCTTTATTTACCCACCTTTGGGTCGAACAAAGAGTGGACTTAAAAATGAGGTAGTCTTTATGAAGATGTTGTATAATCATGATGAATCATTGACTGGCTTTAATTGAGGCAGTCTCATTAATGAGTGGGTACCATAAAACTTCAGCATATGTGGTATAAGACTTAAAATGAATGTTCCACCAATCTATGGGAAAGCATCTTTTCTTTTATGAGTACAGAAGACAGGACGAAGCTTGTGCCGCCATGATGGCAACTGAGCAAGCTACAGCAGTTAAGTCTGTTCTGACATTGGTACATCATATTTAAAGCATAGTTAAGGCTAAACTCCTGAGACGATTAATGTCACATGTGACTGATGAAGTGCACTCCTAGGTTGTAACTTGTGTTGGGCCGTGGATCAGGAAGGTCAGAGATCGAAAATTGTTCCCAAGCCGCGAGTTTCACCTTTGCTTGACATTTTGACACTAATCTTCCAACTTCTCCTTTTTGTCTTATTTTTTCCTTGACTCAATGGTACTAGTTTGAAGCTAAATCAACTAGTATTACCAGCTACTAGAGACAGACATAATGATGAGATGATGAGCCTTAGAGGACAAACACATCTACCCCATGGGTGGGGTTTTTGCTTGCATCCGTACACACACCGAGGCTCCGTCAAGTAGCTGATGAGCTGTGCCCAAATAAAACCTGGGAACTTCAGCAGAGCGGACCAGATCTATAATGTATAACCTATCTGGCTGGAACCAAATGGTGTCAAAGACAGGTAAAACAAAACGTTTGGTACCATGGAAATGTAAATGTTATTATACATGTTTGTTGTAAAATAGAAAAGAAAAAAACAAGGTCTGACCTGGCCTTCATTTCAGTGGAGTTGGTTACTATATGCCTCTTATATATACGTATACAAGCTTAAATGTGAGACACCCGAATCAATGCAGCTAAACTAATCTTCATGTCCTGCAGAAGAATAGATAGGAAGTATACTAAAAATAACCTCGCCCTGTCGGTTGGACTAATGCTATCATCTCACGGGGCCTGTGGGCCATGTTCCCTCTGACAGACATAGGCCTAAGTAACAAGGCTATGACTGGAGGTCGAGCCAGACAATTCCTCTCTACTCAAAGAAAATGAGAGCAAATTCAGTGTCATGATAGCAATCTGGAGAGCAAGACGAATGCCATGAAAAGGTTGTGAAGATAGCCAGGGGTCCATTGTGAACTTGGGTGTGAGAGTCGGTCAGAATAGAGAGGAAGGAAGATTGCATGTCGTGAAAGAGAACCAAGAAATATAGAGAGCTCCTCGATTGTGTTGACCAATCCTATTGCAGGAGATGACGGTCTTCCGGTCACGTGACAACAAAACAAGTATCACGTGACCACCAAAATATTTGGGTCACGTGAATAACTGAACATCAAACAAGTGTATTACATATACTTTCTGCACCTTAGGAAGTAAAGAGATATGTGATTGATTAACCATTGGTCCTAACTATGTAATATTGCTCAGCATAAACGATGTGAGTTGGATGACAGTCATGATCAAGAGAGCTGTAGCAGTTTGGTACACATGTAACAACATCATCACCATCAAATCGCATCATTTGCTGAAGAAGGCTGATGGTGTATGTCACAGATGTCAGGTCAATTGAAGCTCCAAATCATCTCACTGATCTCAGTTTAGTTCTGAATAAAAGTTCAATCTTCACCTCTTTCGATTTGTAACATATATGACTTATATCAAATTCTCACAAATAAAATTTACTGGATATTAAGAACAGAACCTTTGAGATCTGACAGTGACAAAGCAAGCACGGTTTACCAAAACTGGAAGAGGGATCTGATTTCTAATTTCTTCACATGACTTTGCGTACTTTCCAAACGATGCTTTATGTTGTTAGGGTTGTAAGTACTGCAAACATGTTAAATAAAACCTATACGTATAGCCCTGCATGAGGAGAGATGACTGGATGACTCCATTATGAATATTTTGAAAAGAAAACTGTTCTTCCAAGAATACGTGATCAATACGATAAGACAGGACCGTAATTAAACCAATTAGTCCTTATGTTGTGTTCTCCCTCATCAAAGCAGTTTCCTCCTAAACAACAGGATTAACAAGACGGATAGGAGGTTGTTGTTGTACCTGTATTAATTAATTCAGTCATTGTGCCTTATGGAGGAATTCTCTCATTCTCTAATGGATCTTTTCAAGTTGCTATTTGTTAAGTCAAATTCTTCACTCTTGTACCAATTATTTCCTGGAAAATTCATTTAGAAGATGATTATGATAAGAATATTGAATTATTAAGGTGAGTTATGACAATATTGTGGCTACACAAAATTTATTAGATTCACTGGAGTAATTAGTGAACC
Organism: Alitta virens; assembly: GCA_932294295.1. Taxonomy (NCBI): domain Eukaryota; kingdom Metazoa; phylum Annelida; class Polychaeta; order Phyllodocida; family Nereididae; genus Alitta; species Alitta virens. Next base: position 27,794,487 of record OW028575.1, read on the forward strand.
TTCAAAGCTGTTACACTTATATGTTTTTGATAGAAGAGAGATCAATCATGCGGGCCATTGATCTAGTAACACCTTGGATGAAATATTTTCAATAAATTGATACCAGTAAAAGAAATATAGATATTATGTACCAAGAAGTCCTTAACCTTCGTATAATTCTCTTCATTTCAAACTTTAAAGAGACAAATATTAAAAATATAATTGTGTTGGAGTATTTCCCTAATTCTGGTGCAGATTTTTCTTCCTTTCCGCTTAACGGTACAATATGCACCTTGATAGAGGCGATGTAGCAGTGGTCGGTGCAATCAAAGAGCTTCTAAGATGTATGAGCTCAGAACTCTACATTCCATTTTTGAACAATGACTCTATTCAGGCTCTTTTGAACTTCCTTTGTACAAATTGATTTATTTTTATTTCTATTCTTTATATCAATTATTTCATTTATAATGTATAGTATACTTCGAGTATGACAAATAAATATATATAATAATATGCCATGATAAAAGTCAATTAAATTCATCATGGTAAGCTGAGGAAAGCCAAGGTCTCCAGGTTGCAGGAATTAATTCATAAAGATAAATACTCTATAAATACACCAGGTCAAAGACCAGTTGCAAATTCATTTATTACCTACAGAACTTCCTATAAACAGATGCATGTTTTGTAAGTCAGTGGCTTCCCAAGTGAATGCTTCTGGAGCCAGCTAGACCCAGCCAAATGAATTCCTCTGCTATACTGGCTGGACACAGGGCCAAGCATTGGTGCACAGTGACTGTTGCATGCGAACAGTTTAATCTTGTTTAAAAAAAAGGTTTGGTTTGAATAAAACATTGCAACAGGTAAACTAGTATGACTAATCACTTGTTTACACCATGATTGAAGTGCTGCATAGGGTGGTACTGCTAAGGAAAGTTGAAAGAGAGTGTGATAAACAGTGTGACAAACAGTGTGATAAACAAGGTGGTAAACTGTTTATCACACTGTTTACCACCTTGTTTATCACACTGTTTACCACCTTGTTTATCACACTATGTGATAAAACAGTGTGATAAACTGTGTGCTAAACAGTGTAATAAACAGTGTGATTAACAACAATGCCAGCACAATTCAAATCTTAAAGATGAAAACATCAGTGATGTATGAAATATTAACAGCATGTGGTTGGAAATCATTTCCATTAACAAAATTTCGATACAACTGAAATTTAAGATACAAGTGTGAAACGCCAGTTGTTTTACCTGAAGATAAGAAAGATGATTATGGTGTAACAAACATCAAAGACGATGATAATATTTAATGGAAAAGTGGGAAATGGCAAAATATGTCATCTACTTATTTGTGTTCTGAAGCAAAAACTAATGGATATGGATAAAGTTATTGAAGTGTACGTCAAAGGAAAATAATAGAAAACGTGATGAACAGAGCACAAGTCTCAGAGGTACATGGCCAAATGTGCTACATGCATTTTCTATGCGTTTGGATAAACACATGGAAAACGCATGGTTTTCACCTCATTATAATTAGGCAAAAACCATGCGTTTATCCTTCTCATGGAAAACGCACGTGGCACATTTGGTCATGTATTTAACCTAATTTGGCCAGGTTGCTCTTACATGAACTACTTCCCAGCAGGAAGTCGATCACATGAGATACTAAATTGGAGTTGTCTTTGCTGAGGCAAGTGAAACATCCAGATAGCATTCCAAATCGTTTCAACGTCGGCGCAATGTCAGCGATGTTAATAGGATGTTGTAACGACAGTGGCCTATATGGAGACGATGCTGGGCCAATTTTGAATGCTATCTGGGCACCTCACCCATGGGGTAAATGTTTAACATGGTGTGAACTCCAAGCCTTATCTCATCATTACGTCTGTCTATGGCATCTGGTGATATAAACTGACTAAGCTTCAGACCCAGTAGCATATTGAGACATTAAATACACTAACTGAACACTGAACAGCACAATATTATACAAAGAGGTAATCTGCGCATTTTATCATTATTTTTGGCCACAAGTGGAACAATAGGGAATGAAGGGCAGACTGCACCATGTAACGACAGGAGGATAGGAGATGTATGTGATGGGGAAGAGCCTACTTTGTATTCAGTCTTTGATTAGCCACGCATTAGGCAAATGTCATTGCCGTGACCAGTGTCCTAAGGATGTTCCTGGACAGTACTGGACGTAATTACCTGACCAAGGTCAACTCTTGATTGCTAGTCCCCTTACAGATGACACTTTTATTACCAATGTTTGTAATTTACTCCGGGCACTTCAAGACTCACTCCCTGATTCATAGGTACAGATTGATGTTCTCTTCCTACACCTATACGTGGCCAATTTTGCCATGTGCGTTTTCCATGCGTTTGGATAAACGCATGGAAAAGGCATGGTTTTTGCCTAATTACAATTAGCGTTTATCATTTTCATGGAAAACGCACGTGGCACATTTGGCCATGTAGTATTCTCTTGTACACTTGCTAGCCATACCTATATATCCATACCATATCCAGACATTAATGACGTTACAGGTTTAAAATGTCATGAACTTCAACTACCCTATAATCTATACCATTCAAGAATCACTTGTTATTGCCAATGAGGCAAATAGGATGTAAGATATTTTGACAGCCTCAAGAATGCGACCATTTCAATTTTTGCTAACTTTTGACGGAGTCAGACATGCTAGTCAGCTTTGTCTAAAAATTAGCCAACCGTCTGGCTTCGCTGTTATTGACCAACGATAGCTAATCCGATTACTGGCAGGGGTAGATACAACAGAACCTAACAAGTAAGACCAGCTAATATTAAGACCACCTCGATCGCAAGAACACTGCAATGGGTCCCAAAGCTATAAAGACTGCCTTAACAGTAAGACCTGTGATTGATTACCCAAGGTGGTCTCAATTAAGGGAACGCCACATTGTTTATGAATTTGCAATTTGGACACGTTGATTGAAAAATTGGTATATGATTAATATATCAGTAAAATGGGCCATTCATGCAATGTCCCTTTCTTTTCCTTATTGTTGTGAGTGAAACATAAAACATGCATACACTGTGTTGATGTAAAGGCCCTTTGACCTGTGCTTGAGATCCGGTTTGCTACAGAAAGGCCAGCATGAAGGATTGATGCAAGGCGAGCCTGAGTGTTTGATTTAGGCACAATTGCCATCCGAGGTACATTAGGCCTTCAATCGAATGCGCCCAACATGAAATGTAAACAAGTGCCAAGATCAAAGGGAACAGCGTCGAAGAACATTCGGGCATTAATAATTCAAAAGCCCTGAGGAAAGCATCTTCAAAAGAGACTAATAAGCTGTATTCCTTTCTTATTTACTGCTCTAGAGCTGCAGTGAGGATGTTAATATGGCATTTGTCTAATAGCCTTTCCAAAGGATTGCGTAGGGAAGCAAAGACAGTTGCGTCTTTGACAAGAAAGACAAAGAAGATTCCAAAGACAAGCCGTAAAACAAGCGGGGGCAATCGCAACTGACAAAATTAGAACGACAATTAGAAAGGGGAATGAAAAGATGAAACTGCAAATGAAAAAAGGAAACTACAAATGAAAAAAGTGAAACTGCAAAATTAGCAATACCAACCGGAGGCGATGATGGGAGTCTACAGGGAAAAGCAAGCAGCCTGAAATAGACTGAAAAATAAAAAAGTAGAAACTAACAATAACATGAAAAAACCAGAGAATGAAATACCAAAAGGAAATAGATGACCCCTGAATTAGCTCAGCTGAATATTTGGTTGGCTAGACTGTCCTGAAGGTAGCGTATATCATGGCAGTCCATTTTGACCAGTGTCCATCCACAGCGACCATCGCCTTCTCCTATCTATTGTACTGCTTGTCTTCGTTAGGTGTCTTAGGGTAGGAGACATAGTCTGGCCTGCTGCAAATCATTAGACCACTGTCAACCAGCGAATATTGGATGAAGTGTCTAGCCCAGTGCAGGGCCCTGACACAGGCTGACAGTCTTCCTCATCAGGCTTCCTCAACAATCTTCTTTCAGTCTTCCTTCGGTTAGTCTTCTCCATATTCTCCATATAATCTGGCATTATCTGGTCTTCAACAATATTTCAAAATCTTCTCATTTGGCAATTTTCTTTCAGTCTTAATTTGGTCTTTGAATGAAGATTCTGCAACAATCTTCTTGCAGAATCTTCATTCAGTCTTCATCACTGATCTTCCAGTCTTCCTCAACAATCTTTTACTAGTCTTCTTCAACAATATGCTACAATCTTCATATACAATTCTACATCTTCCTCCATAATGCCAGTCTTCTTTCACACTATCCTTATCAGTTTTCTTCCCGAGTCTGTTGTCATAGTTATATATCCATAGTCTTGTTTGACAGTGTTCTTCCACAAGTTTCATCCATCATGGGTCTTCTGTAACACTTCATCTGTGGACTCAACATTTGTCTGTTATCTGGATGAGCGAATTCCTCAATGGAACTTATGTAAAAAGATTAAGTTAATAATATACTTGACAAAGGGCTACCAAAAGAGAGCCATGTGCCTTTAAAAGTTTGTGAAATCTTTTTACGGCTGAAACTTCCTGGAGACACATTTTCACCAAACAAGTATACACCAATCCACCACCTCGTAAAAATATAACCATTTAATTCACTGTCAGTTGTCTTTGTTTCTCAGCGCTGAATCATAATAAACTTACAATGATTAGTCAATGGGTCCTTGTATATAGTAATTCGGTGTATGCTCTTCGTGATTGTGTGTATGTTGCTGGCTGAGTAATAATTAATAGGCGATACAGTGTTTACTTTAGCAATAGTACAGCCTGTACATGCATTGACATCGACGGAGCAATATGCCAATGAAGGTATGATGAGAAACCTGGCAGTTCTCATCTCATCTCATGCCTTATTGATGGTTGATGGTGCAGTGATACCCCTGGGCAAACTAAGACGACATTAATTTAATTCACTAAGAAGAGGTCCATATGAGGATGAATATTCTACATGTCTTAGCTGCCTCTATTCTCGTGCAAAATTTATGAAGTAGCAAGGCATAGTTTCACAGGTTTCACAATTTCACAGCTTGACAGCACACAACACTGTTATTATATGGAGTGACTGTATGCATATTTGTCTTCAGGCAGCAAAGTTGTGTGATCAAATTATGTAACCTTTTTGTCACAGTGATACCTGGTTTTAAGCTTTGAAATTTTTTTTTATTTTTTATTTTTAAACTTGGTGCTTTTATTTATCAATATCTATTGGTAACCTTTTATTTTTCTAATATAGTATTGTCATAAGAACTTATGACTGAATTTTATTTTTCAGCCAATAGATTCGCAGTATTCTGTCACAGTCACCTGGTGGAAATATCGAGAAACTTCCCGTGAAAATCCACTATTGGGAAAGCTCGCTGCATGGTCAGTCATAAGCTTACGTATCGAACACCACTAACTTTAAAATGGAACACTTCTCCCCTTCAGACAATAGCAGCACAGCACCAGGAAGGTGTGGGTGAACGCACTTAATGAAGGATGACATCAAAGTCAATAAATCAATCGCCAGCTCTCCCCCAACCCCTCAAGAAAAAAGTACTTAATCAGTGCAAACAGCTCAACGCAGTTTTTGCAATTTTTGTGGCTGTATTGATGGACTAGAGCTGCTGGTTAAAGCTACAGTTGTACATCCCACATCTAGGTTAGTAACATTACGTAATAACCAAGATAAATAGATCAGAAATTAAAATACAATATATACATAATATATTATAAATTGATATATTGAAGGTGAGTGCCATTTCCTCTGTGAATTTCCTTCATGTAACAACTATAATAAAAAAAAAACTGGTTGTCTGATGAGGTAAGGGAGCAAAATTCTTCGTTCCATGATGTCGACACCTGAAATACTGGTCCATATCTGAAGTGGTTTTCCGAAGTATTTCAAGGAAATATCTTTCACAAGACAAGCATTGGCCAAAAGAAATAGGAAAATTGTCGTTTGATAATCTATTATTATGAAATAATACAAATAGGTACTTGATTCATTATTTGGCTGAATGCACTATAAGATGTGATGGGATATAAATATGACGTATTGTTAGGCCGGGGGGATAAATATGACTAACTGTAAGGCTGGGTGATATCGCTATTATAATGATGTCTGAATTTCTATAGTAATATAGTAAAAAACTACACATTAAACAAAAATTTATATTTTGCCTTTTTAAACTCGCAAAAGGCATTGTTTTCTCGCCTCCTACTTCACAAGATGAATGCAATATTACCCTGACAAAAATAGTTTTCAGAAGGCCTACTGTAATTGAATATCTAATGCAAAGAAGAGGGATATTCTGTGTGCACCGGATATTTTTAATGCTGTGTTTCGAGTTTGCCTTTGCATCTAGATGCCCTGTCATGTTTAAGCACATTGTCATCAAATGGCGTTTAGTATTACGATGTCTAATGGGTGCGCTTCGATTTAGTTGCTGTGTATGAATTTTAAACCACACGAGCTAACATTCCACAGCAAAATAAATAAAAAATCATCCATTCTGAGCATAGACATGAAAGCTGGTACAATTTTAGATAAGCACAGCATGTGATTGTCTATTCCAAATCAAACTAATTTTGCTCATCTTCTGAGATTTACAGTTAATATTTAAGGTCTGGGATTTCTGCATCAGAAGTGGGGGGTTATATATATTGTAATACCATAGGTATTAGTCATTCAACCGTTCTCTTTGAAAAAAGTCCCATACAGTACATGTCAAATTTTAATGTTTAATTACTGTTGTGTAATTATAAGTTAGAGCATCATGAAAAAAAAGTGAAGTGAAGACAGATGAATGTTGTTTCATTGTAAAATTATGATGATGTATAAAACTCTATAAAAGAACTTTAGTAAATTCTGAAATGTAGTAATGAAAAAATAAAAAAAATTAAAAAATGGCAAAGAAAAATGAATAACACAGACACTACCAACTTGAGAAGAGAAGATAGGCAATTTCTCTGCATATTTTAGTCATTAATCCTCTCTGGCAATTTCATCCACCTTGGCCAATATATCTCTTGCGAAGTAGTTCTAATGTCGTTTTCAAAGTTGTTTTTGTGTGCAGCAGATTTGAAGAAGTCTCACTGAGATTTGGTTTTCCTAGCCTTACGTGTCTGTCCCATTCCTCATATTAAAAAAAAGGGAAGGAAAAAATCCATATCATGAATATATATGAAGAAATTCCACATTCCGCCAAACATACCCCTTGCTAGACAAGTGTAGTAGAGAAGTGCACTAGCCAGTTTTGAGAATTCTTCCTGTCAAGTGACCTGGACCTCCTTGCTGCTCTGGATGTCTGGAGGACTGGGCTGTCGTGCTTCCAATACTGATTTGTATCTCTTTGTTTGTCAATAAAGCTTTTTGTCTTAACAAACACACGTTATTGATCGAATCTTTCAATGCGAGGGACAGCAAAAGCAAGACATTGTTCATGTCTCTATCGTAAGTTTTTTTCTGCATGTCCTACACTGCTAGGAGGGGGCGTGGCAATAGTATTCCTCATAAGTAGGGTGAGCGTAGCCACCGGGTCTCCCAAGATTTAGCTCCAAGCCACAAATCAGCGATATTTGAGATGAAAACCATTTTCGTCGCAGCTAGGTTTAATTTAAACGAGTTGATTACCTGACTCAATTTCAGCACTGATCTTTAGGTTATCTTCCCAACGTAAGTACAGAATAGACAATATTAGACATTAGACATATACACGGTTGCATAGAAGGCATAAACAATTCGTAGGTGCCTGAATTCAGTAAGTAAACAATGTCAATTAAAATGCAAAAGGACCTAAGTGTAGAACCTTTTAAGGCTCCTACCATGAGATAGTGGCTTTGTTCTCCTAATCTCTAATTCTGCAGCTGCGTCTGCCATTCATTCAGTCTGCAGCCTTAAATTCGTCAGAAGCTGATGTCAATTAAGAAAGCTCCTGGCGACCTCAGATGAAACAGAAGGGCATTAAGGGAGGCAAAGGGTGCCAGTAAATAATCCCCTAAAAGGCAGCAAATGTCTTGGCAGGCCAGCTCAAAGAATAACAGCAGTTAAGCTTAGAGTGGCAAGGTCTGAGAGGAATCCACAAAATAGTGTCAAATAGTAGATCAACAAAGACCTGGCTCAAGTAAGATAAACAAATCACACAAGGCTTCATTTTAGTTCATTTTAATTTGTTTAGTTTGTCAGATTTATCAAAGCTCTGTTTGTGATATCTTCATAATAATGCTGACTCAGAAGGTGCTGAACTTACTAATGGAGTGTTACATATACATATCTATAACGTAATTTTTAGTCCTTCTAAATATTTTTTTTGTACTCTGATTAGTTTTACCGTACAGAAGCTTTTGCTTGGTTCATGTGTTTTGTTTTGAACAATGTATGTGATTCCGTGAATGGATATGACATTAGATACAATTTTACTACTACTACTACTACTACTACTACTACTACTACTACTGCTACTACTACTACTACTACTACTACTACTACTACTACTACTACTCAGGCAACCAAAACCAAATTATACCAGTACACTTTTTTAAAAGCAACAATGTGCTAATAATCTTGGGATATAGAATGCTCTCTTGGCTTCCTAGGATCAAATATTCAGATTTTCATTAATAAACACCAGTATCTGATCATGGTGATTATCATTACTCTTGGTGATTCAATGAGAATAAATGGTCGTTAAATTGTGGATGGCGCTTTGGATTACTCCCATACTGTAGCACAATAAATACCTGCTCATCATATTAATTAGAACTGTAACTTGTATTATAAATATACACACGCCCTGAAAATAAATATCAGTTTATGTAGCCTCAAAATCCATCAAAATATGATTTGACCTAACCAGATTTATTTTTTTGTTTAGTGGCAGGTGTTTATCTAGCTCAGTGTAGCTCGGTCTAGGGTGTAAAACAATGAATAGAAGATATGAGTTGTTCAAGTTTCCAAATAATATGGTCAGGATACTATAGGAAAACCACAGGAGTTACTGATCTGTTTGACCGAGTCTGATCTGTGAAACAGACCAGTGATGAGTTAACTTTTTTATTTACGTAATCCAATTTACTGATAATATATAAGGTTGGGTGTTAATCTGTAGCATCAACTGTAGTTACGCCGGCACTTTTTCGGCCGTACGCGTTTTGTCCTTATTTGGACATAGCGCAACGTCCTAGGGTTCCTTTTATGGGCAATGTACGAACTTCATTCCATGTTATATGGGGGTGAGGTTCTAGCTCAGTGGTAGCACACTGGGCTTCCAACCACTTGGTCCCGGGTTCAATTCCCGGTGGAGCCTATGTTGGATGGCTGTTTCACCCTTTGTCTCATTGCCATGGTCCCTACCTGTCCTAATTAGCCCATCAGGTGCAGAAATACAGGACATAAAGCCCTAATCCACCACCACCACCACCGTGTGATATGAAAAGCAGCTCACCCGGCTCGTATTACTGGCTATTTCACGTGATATGTCTGCAATTGGGTTTTCCTTACATCTATTAGTCAATGCAATACATGTAATTCGATACAATGTGTGTATCGGAACGAAAGTAAGAACTTATGGAGAGTTTAATTGTCCACCAGTGGTAATATCTCGTGGCAGCCTGGCTCTTGCTGTGAATTCGATATTACTGATAAACATCACTGGCTTCGAAGACAACTGTCAGCCTGTCATTAAACATTGTTATATTGTAAACTGAGTGGATATGTTGATAGAAAGCCTTGCTATCAAATAACACGTTTTAATATTTTCAACATATGTTTGATGCACCATTAAAAGTTCTAAGAGACATATTACTCCGCTCTGCAGGATAATTATCAAGATATGAATCTAGAAATGCATTAAAAGTGAAGTTTCCTTTGATAACAATCCATGTCGACTCTCTAAATACTGCACCGAAGCTTCAGGCAAATTAAATTCGAATATAACAGACATTGGCCTGAAGACAGTTCTTATAAAAAATCTCTCCTGGATATTTTGCTTGCAGATTGGTTTAATGCGGATAATAGCATCATGAGCAAATTATAGTTGATGGATAATGACATCTGGTTATTATAAATGCAAAATTTGGAAGCAAGCTGGCATGACAATGGCTGGAAATTCAAGTTTGCAATGACAGACGGTTATTCAACATTCGTCAAACTGAAGTAAACGGAAATCAAGCCCAAACCATTACCTTAATGGCTGGCGGAAAAAATTGGTGCTCTCAGGTTTTGCATTTGCTGGAGCAACAGCTTGGCTTCACATTTTCAAGTTAATTGTGGGCCTCGATCCCATCATAAAAGCTAGAATTTACCATGCACGTTAAAGCGTATAGAACTACGACATACTATATGTACAGTGTGTACCGCCTTCCAAAAATATACGACAGCATTGACCACTGTGTAAATGCTTAATACATTATATTTTTGAAATCTAAATGTGTCTGGGGTTTAGAGTCTTCAATTACATAATGGACGTAATCTCCTAACTTGACAGCTAAACCAATGGCAACCCCCGATCAAATTTGAGCCTTTCTCAACACCCTGGGGAGCATACACCGAGCGTGCAGCTTGTTGGGCGTTTCTTAGGTCAAGCACTCTACAATTGCCATCTCTGCTGGTAGCAAAATACCCAGTTACAGCTTGGTGGAGTAGAGCGTAGAGTTACAGAGGTTCTGCTCAGTTCCTGCATGCCATGGCTCGAACCTGCAACCTTGCAGTTTGAAGATGAGCACCTTAACCACTGGGCCAATTTTTGAAGGAAGGTGGATTATCTGTGTGATTTTATATTATATGTATACAGCATTTAACTTGAAATACCATTTGGATTGCAAAATGACTGATGTTTAATCAAAATATGTTGTGTTTAATGTATCAAGCCCAATAAAATAAAACCAATCACTCAAATGCATACGTGGATAAAAACGTTACTACACTGTAAAATGTCAAACTGCTTATAAAGGCTATTGAGGTAGCTACGTGCCCTTTTAAGATACCTCATATATATCTAGATAGGTTATTGTGCAGTTGCATTATTGATGAAATTGTGTCCAAATTTACAAAACATTATATAAATAGTTTGTTTAATCCACCCGATTGTTCCTTCTGCCTTCGAAATAATTCCTTTTCGACTTATCTGTTCCATCTACAAAAATGAATTCTATTTGAAATTTCAAATCGAATGTCCCAAATCAGAGGCACAATGGAGGACTAACATTTCTCCGTGAAGCAATCCGCAGACCGTAGCATTGCTGCACAATTGGTGAAAATGCGACTCTCAATGGGAATTAAGTGGAGGAGATGCAGTGAGGCAAAATGCACTCGTCTCCTCATTCAGTTGGCATTCCTCAAGGATCCTTGCTGTCACCTGTAACTAATGCTTGCTCTCATTGCCACCTTGCTCCACATCCTCTGCAGCTAACTAAATTGCTTCGCTGCCTCAGGCTCCAAATTTCATATCGTTCACTTTCAGCAACTTTAAACATGCGCCCACAAAGAGGTGCCAGCAATTTCAAAAAGGATTGCTCATCTGAAGATGGTCTGAGATTGAATTAAAAGGAAATAATAACAAAAGAAAGAAGAAGAAAATGAAAACCTTAATGGTCACACAGCTTCTTTGCTATTGTCTCAGAATCGAGATTTCCATTTGTTGATCAATCCATAATCCTTCTGACACAGGAGTAGTTGGTTTTACTGGGCCTTGCTTTAATTACATATTCTACTCAGTTATGCTGTATAGATGAGGCGTGGAATATGTAAGAAAAGTGTTTAGATGAGTCCTTTGGGTGACCCACCGTTAGTTTCATTAAAAACGCCCTGTAAAATTGAGCCTAGACAAAGCTAGACAACTTCTGCAGCACGATGCTACCTGCCAGTTATAGCTACAGCCAGGAATAGACTGCTACAGCTGTCTAGATTCAACCGTTTTTAATGAAACTTACTCTACAACCCCTGTAGTAGCTGTTAAAGACTTTATTTTTGGAAAAATAGACAAAGAAACCATTAATCTTCCATTTATGTATTAAATAACATTTGTAAATTAACTTTATAATTTCTGTGTATACCTTTAATCAAAGTGTATTTAATAAACATATATATATATATATAAGGTTGGAAAATCAAGAAAAAAAAGTGATACTTTACAGTTTGCTATGAGGTAACAAGAAACTGTCCTTTTATCTGACAATTTCATCTGTACCCGTTGTTTTCCTTTTTTTTAATTTTTTTTTTATTGACAATTCTTTTGTATACAGTGTGCTCAGAGTGCTGACAGTTGTTAAACTTCACTGTGAAAAAAATATGGTAGGAAGAGTTATGAGAAATATTAAAATCAAGCTATGTATCATTAGTTGTCTGTCTTTCTCTTAATTCTTATTTGGAGACTGATGGAGAGGTAGGTAAGTATGTAATTCTGGGTTGAATTGCACAAACCGCCATATGGTTGCAAAATGGCAGGTCGACACCACGAGTCTTGTTTTTATTCAAACAGGAAGAAGGAGTCATGAGGCGGGACGTATTAGGGATGGTGGCCAATCGATGGAAATGCAATTTGCAACGTAATGGCCACAACGTCAACGCTGGCCACCACTGGCGCGTCATGCGTCGGTCGGGACAACCTCGACACACCGGACGTGACGAACGACAGGCGCAGGAAACAGGCGGGCCCTTTCGTTGGCCAAAAAAGGTCGTTACTGGCACATAGGAAGTTGCTCATAGCCATAACTTAGCCCCACGTTCGTTTGTTCTTGCAGCTGGAAAATGGACATCAGTTACACAAATTGGCTGACGCTTCCAGCTTTTTATTGCCTTTTTAGGACCGCTAGTGGCTGCTGGGCTTCCAAAGCTCAACTCACGATGGATACAAGCTGAAACTTTGAAAAGTCATTGCTCAAGCTGGTGTTCTGCTCAAACGTCTGACCTTGCCAAAGACTGATGTGAATGCCATCATTTCATACCCAGACACCATCTTCGGTGCATTGTGTTGTCAACAAAAAGCAAAAATGGTTGTTTTTCCAGCTGTTGGCAGCTGTTGCTGTGGTTTTTCATTATTTTGACATGCATACAAAATGACAAGACAAAAGCTGGAAATTATGTATGAAAGAGTTACACGAACACTTCACAATGCATGAAAACAGACAGTATATTTTTTACAGTTCATGAAGGGAAGACAGCTTCCAGTATAAACGTGAGCCTAGTATTTTTACGTAAAAAGTCGGTGGTCTCAATTTAACTAGCTTGGTCTTAAAAGAATACCTAGAGGTCCAATAAGGCCTCTTCGTACTCTGGTGGAGAATTCATCAACCATAAAACGATTCAGCATAGTTTTTTTTATTGGAAAATGAATGGAAACTCCTTGAGAAACATGCATTTGAAATGTAGAAGCATCTTGTTCCTTTTCACTGTGAAACGTGTCAAATGTGTTTTATATCATTACGACACAAGGTACAAGTGAAACTCGCCATTGGTTAAGGCCGTCCCTCAGCCAATGAGAGTTCTGTATTCACATGACGTCCTCTGAAGTTTAGCTTCCAAGTCTATAAGACCGGTTTCCAAGTCTCTGGAATTAACTGTAACAGTGTTTGTGCTAGTCATAAACATTGAGTGGTACCATCTGCAATTCTGCATCCTTTGTACATGTGCAAGAAAGCCATTAACGTGCAGCACACATCATGAACACTACCTCATTCGCCTGCTGCTGCTGCTGCTGCTGCTGCTGCTAGCTGGCTGTACATGAATCTTGGTGGTGCTAAATCCCGTTGACATCATCTGTGTCATCCGCATGCCTGAGACACATATAAGCTCCCTCCCTGACAAGTATATTGCACCACCTTTTTATAAATATATTTAAGAGGATTCCTGTGTTCAACTGGAGATGGTGCTGTGTTTTATGGTGCCAATTTTCGCTCACTCCCAAGTTTATGTTGTAACACTCGTAATTGCCTCCTAATTCAAGGTCCCCATTAAAACTGCTTGGATAATGCACTCTAGTTAGTGCTTTGAGGAAAACAAATCCCACCTGACCAAATTCTGTCAACTGAATACGTGCACAGATTACAGAACATAATTTGAATGACACTCGAAATCCACGTCAAACGCAAGCATGCAGCTCTGTTGTGATCTCAGGATTTATCTGTTTCTTGGATCATAAATAATACAAAAGAAACAGCGATTCTGTTGGTTCTCTAATAAAGGACGCCATTAGGCGCCAATTTATATCATCTTATCGTAATATATGCCTTTGGTAGTTATTCAGTGGATACACTTAAAGTTCAGATCAGTAAAACTACAGTACAATAGCATAATGCTACATTGTACTTGTACTGAAAGACACCTCCTTGTTTTACACCACACCAACACCCAATGTGTAGGCCTACTCCGCAATATGCAATGCCATTTTACATGCTTATCGAACAACCTACATGAGGCTATGTTATTGTGTCAACTCTGTGTACTTGTAAGTACAGACGCAATAAAAGTGTCGGAGATTCACAACATGCCATGGAGTGTCATCACTCAAGCAGCTGGAGCCACTCATGCATCCCACTGATGCCTAGGCATGTGGACAAATGAAGCCACAGCATCCCAGCCTCCTGCATCCCAAGCTCTGTGGCTTATTGGATTCATTGCTGGCCCATCTGATGGGCCCTATGCATGCATCAACCACATAGGGTTTCATTGGAGCCATGTTACTCTCATGTCATTGCAGTTGTGATTTATGAATCAGGCTTGATCATGCTTAAATTCGTTGTATGGCATAAACCAAAGCAGTCATGTTTCTGATATGAGGCTAGACAAAATGAAAGACTTAGTGTGAATTACACTCCATACTCATACAGTAGTCCTGGAAGTTATAGTGCCTGTGCAGTTTAGCCACCGAGGTCCTGAGTAATTAACTTAATTAGCAACATCAACCAATTTCGTTATTGGTCAATGGTCATGTACATGATTGATAGCTTGATTGAATGTCTGATCTGAGGGGCGGATACTCCATTAACATGAGCATGTTAGGAAGCAGACGACACTGAAACCAAATCAATGCAAACCATTCATGTGTAATCACTTCGATGCTATCTCTCTATATTCTTGTTGTATGAATGTATTATTTCAGTCTATTGGTCTGTCAGTAGCACTGTCTGTCAGTGCAAATTGTAAAATTATATTAAACATATCTTAAACCATTTTGGGGCCAAATATTGGTGTGACCTCTTTTGTATGTATGGGATAATTTGTAAAATTGCCATGGTATGGGTATGGTTGTGTAAAAAATCAGTGGTCATAATTTATGAGGATGGCCTACAGTTAGTTAGTTTCATTAAAAATGGCCCGTCACATTAACACTAGACAAAGCTGTCATAGCTGGCTACTCAAAACCGGATCTAAAAGTACATATTTATGATATATTAGAATAATTTCTTACATTTACCAATGTTTATATTTTCTGGTGATAGGTGTAAGTCTATTATTAGCTATAGAAGTGGACAGAAGCAGCTGGCTTTAGCATGTTTAGACCAAAGCCAGGTACAGGTCCCTACAGGCAACCAGATTCGACCGTATTTTATGAAACTAACTGTATATCTGTATCTTACTGTATGTATGATTGTCAATACTCAATACCACTGAACTGGGTTATATCCACATAGGTCATCCTGGTGCCTGTACATCTCACATTTGGCAGCAATTACTGCCAGTGTAGGCTGTTGACATGCTGCAAATCACTTTGATGCCTGAGGAGCGTGAATGTTCAAGCATGGATGGTGATGCATTTGGAGCTCCCAGGAGTTCTGCTAGGAGCACTAATAGAACGTTGATGATTGCCATAAAAGGACATTGCATCAGGCCTCAGAGGGACGAAGCAGAGCACAGTTCACATTTCCTCCTTCCAGGGGCATAAAACGTGAATTTACTGTTGCAGTTCTGGGTTAACAGCAACAAAAGAGAGGGATGCAGAGAGGGAATCAGCATGGAATGTCCAGACTCCAAAGGGCACGGCAGTCATGGGAAGCAGGCGCTTCATTTCAGCTGCTTTGAAGGACGCACCACAAAGCAGTCATAACCGTTGCTCCAACAATTCAGCTCAAGGTTGGCTTGCACGCAGCTATTTTGATTGCACATAAAAGAAACGGAGAACAGACGCGCAGATCAAATGGCTGACTGTTGAGGTTGAACTAAGAATGACTAGTGGGCCAAATTGCTAATGTTACTTTGACTTTGTCTTCAAATGTTATACATGTATTTTTCTACTTGTGTCCTGGTGTTGTTCAACCTCAATTTGACTTTAGTAGGTTGCCAAATCCGTCATACATTTCAATGTTCTCAAATCCAACAATCATGTGAATGGAACAAGCTCCAAATCACTTAAGGAAAGCAATTTAGACCATTGGGATAGCATCACTATATGATGTAGTCCATGAGTGCGTCTGCTGACCAGAGTCCCCCAATAATTTAACTGAAGTAGAGAACTCGTCCAGACGGACCTGTTGAAAGTGCACGGCTTCAAAACAGACATGATCAGAGTGGTAGAAGCTCCTGGAGTCAAGTATAAGAGCAAGAGCTTATCAAGAGACTGATCAGGAGATGGGAATCACCGATGACGTCATGGGGGATCACCCAATCCTCCAGCAGCGCCGTCTGCCGGAAGAGACCATTGGCAGACTATTAGGATCTCCCCCTGGTCTTATCGCTGTCTAATCGGGCGCGGAATATCAATGATCAGTGAACTGGCGTGACACGAGAAATGGCGCGTGATGAACATCTCGTCTGCCATCTCACTCACGTGACTTGTCTCGACCAATCAGGAGGGTTCTCTCATCGTCTGGCTACTGCTCTGTATGGAAGCGTGCGATATATCAGGGCTAACAATGGGTTCAGTGGTGGGCGAGGAGGCAGAAAGCTTCGTTCTGTCTGGTGCTATGTACCCAGTCAAGCTGAAGTCAAGTATTACTGCACCATGGACCCCAGGGAAAACCATCTGTACACTGGGACAGTATATTGCCTGGCAATACACCACGGAGCATCAATCATTTCAAGTGAAGGGGGAGGCTGAACAGCATCAAGTGAAGTGCTGTGGGACTGATCTGTCTACTGAAGAGACATTATACTGCTGACTAAGGATACAAGGAAACATCACCTTGTTTGCAACATCAAGATGTTACAGACATGTATACAAACAATAGTCTAATGATGTCTACATGAAGTTCAGATCAATAGCTTTGGGACAACACTTTATGCTTCATATGCACTGACCACAATGAAAAGTATACAGCGCATGTTAAACCCCATGCCCTGTACAGTGTATATGACTCTGTAAGAATTCCAACAACAACATTTCGGTTGTTTTTGGTCAAAGCTAGATTTGCCGTGCTCAAATCTATCTTTGGTGTCATCACAAAAGATCCTGCATCATCCTATGACCTGCGTATATGACCCTACTTCGAGATAAGGCTGTCAGACCCTGCAGATCTCAGTCACTGCTGTCACTCATCTAAAATATGCAAGCTGATGCAGCTCGTCCAAAACAGCCTAAACCTCATTTTCACAACTGAGACAGTGTCATTCGAATGTGGTACGAAATTGCTGTACATCAACTTTCTTTTTCAGGATAATCCTGTGTAGTTCATTATACCTGTCATTCCATCTCTTCCAGGAGCTGCCTAATTATAGTGCACAAGATGCCCTACCACATGTAATGTGATCATCATCCGTGATACCCAATCTTGACCGTATAATGCTCCTTCAGACAGATGTACACTTTCTAATGCCTCAATATGAAGCTATTATCTTATACCAACATCCTGTGCTTCTCTGACATTTGCTGGTCCTGCCTTGTTGTACCTGACTGTTATTGTGAATAGCAGCGAAAAGGAGGACCTAGGCTCAGCAAACAAATGGACTCATTCATGAAGATAAAGGTCAACAACACTCCTAGTGGGCTTCATATTGGGCCCTTATTGCTGTTGACAAAGAGCCAAATGACCATGTTACAATATGACACATGAGTCATGCTATATGCCTCATAGGGATTACAGGCTACAAGATAGGGCTGCAATTGCTACAGTATGCAATTTCATCTCACAGTGGACCTCACCCATATGACCACCTCACTACTGAGACCACCTCACTATTGAGACCACCTCACTATTGCGAAGACTGTCATTCTGAGTAATTTACCACCAGTGATTATTACATAAAGTGTGGTCTTAATGGCGAAGGTATGGTATAGGTCCCAGATAGCATTCCAAATCGTATCGACGTCGGCGCGATGTCGGCGCGATGTCGGCGACGTCAAAACGATGTAGAAACGACGCTGGCCCGATTTGGAATGCTATCGGGAGGTAGTTGAAGATAGCGACGTTTTAACCTATAAGGTCATTAACCTCTTAATATTGTAAGGATATATAAGTATGGCTAGCACGTACAGGAGAATGCTAGGTGTAGAAAGAGAACATTGTCTGTACCTATGAATGATGTTAAAGGCAATGTTCCAATGTAGAACATCATTCAGCTGTAATACGGTGTAAGGTTCCAATCTTACTTCTGGAGAATGAGTTTCATATACCCGTACATTGTATCAAGAATATCATATTATAATCATGAGGAGCAAATGCAGATCAATCCTGTTTATACCATATAAGCATGTCTCCCAAGCATGGTATTATTGAGTTATCTGTCGATGTTAACGACACACAGATGGCACCTAATAGGAATCCAGCAAGTGCATAGAATTCTCTGAAGGCCTATCACCAAATATAGAGACAGCTGCAGACCAGGGAGAAGCTGTATTACCTTATATATAGTGGAAACCCACAAATTCAAGCTGTTTCAATGTCTGCAAAATGTCTTATTGTGTCGTTAAAAACTGGAATTCCCAATCCGAGGAGGCAATCAGCACCTGAGGAAAACTTTTCCAAAAACAAAATTTATCTAAAAGCCACTTTTCTTTTTTGGGCATATTTTTTTTTTAATAAAGAATATGGAGTAGCAGCAAATTGACAGAATTGTAAACAATAAGTCAAGTTGCAACTTTAAGGTGTAACTGATAAAAACGCAGGAAAATTCACCAGTATCATGGAGATGGTGAAGGAGATTCAGTATAATGGGTATCTATCTATCTATCTATCTATCTATATCTATCTATCTATCTATTTATCTATCAGTTTGACAGACATAAAATCATCAAATTCAAGACACATCTGCAATATACCAGATCCTCGTCAAAATGACGAATATATAATACGGTTGTGGATAATATATTTTTTTTTTTGTTGCTTTTCTTGCTATTTTTCTATTTTGACCATGACTGATGAGTCTCTATAGTGTCCCCCTCCTGTGTCCCTGTCCCCCTGGATCCCAAAGGACAGCAGGCCTTGTCCATGGGGGAAGCCTGATGGAAATATTGATCAACTAATAAAATGGAAATAGCGAACAAGTGAAGCATTAAGTAGAGTTAGGCAGCAGGCGGAGAAGTGAGCCATAAGCTGTCAGCGTCATGGCTACCCAACTTATATCCTTATAATATGCCCACATGCCCACATGCCCACAAGGCTCGTGATCAGCGCTTCCTCAGTCCTTGCACAGAAACGAGCCACTTTTAATCCTAGGTTACAGGTAAGGTGCAAATTACAAGGCCACCTAGTGTGTAATACTATGTAATTTATTTAATGTTGTGTATGATCAGATTACATAGTAATCAAAGTTGCTAATTTCTAAATACGATATCAATGCACGATAAGTATGCTTTGGCTGCTGAACTATGTTTTTAACATAAACTTCATTCACAAATTATAATAACAAATTAACGCATCTACCAGAAACACGATGACAGGTAATTAGTTTTTCATCACAACCAAACCGTCAAATAAAGATAACTTTGCATATTAGGGTTACGGTGGTGGAGATTCGCGTTGGATCCAAATTCAGTGACCTAAATTATGAGGTGGTCTTATTAGCAGGGTGGCCTTCATAGCATGTTTTTTAAGCAATAAACTCCAAAGAAGAGTGCAAGAAAATACAAAGCACCTCGCCCCAAGGTCAGACTGGGCGCGAAAGCCAGTCAAGGACATAAGTGATACAATGATTTGTATTTTGTCGTTGTCATGGAGTTTTATCGAATTAACGCATTACCTTTAACCGTATTTTGCATGATATGCCCAGCAATTTCGCTCTCCTTTTGTAATTCATTCTCTTTTTGTTTCTCTTTTAGGTTTATAGTGATATGTTCAGAGTGTATGTGTATAAGATATTTATATTTCATATCATGTGCAACACTGCCATAGAGACAACATAACCATTGTATTCATGGTCTGCATGAAATACTCCATTCCCTCACTCCCGGAGATCGAACCCAGGACCTTCAGCAGGGCTGGCCAACATCATTTGATGCAACTCCGTTTTTGTTGAGATATACTTCATATGGATTGGAAACGCGATTTTTGTTGTTTGTTTACACTCCTGATTCCTGCCTAATTATGAGGTTAACTAATTTTGCGTTTCTCTACCCTATACATTGATATTGTAATCAGCATTTGATCTGATCTGTGATTTATCCTCTATCTTTTATGTATATATATACCTATATATTAATACTGAATGTCTAAGAGCAGGACTCTGCCCAGAAAACATCAAATTATGGCAACTGGGACCTTGAACGTTAAACTGTATATAATGTATAAAATAATGAGAACTTGTATATCAGATTTCTGTAGATGTAGTTTTAGATAGACGTAGTGAGTAGATATGTGACATATGTATCTCTTTTCTGATATGAAAAAGTGTCAATAAAAGCTATATATATATATATATATATATATATATATATATATAGAGGCGTTGTGTTTGCACAGCGTGAATATAGAATTGGCAGATGCCTTAACCACTAGGCCACCCAGCTGCTTGTGGTCTTAATAATTGTGGGGTTGTACTCAGCAATGCAAGCTTAATATGAAGTATGAAACTACTACAGGGTGCAATGTGTACTATCTGCAATGTAGCATCGACTGTTTCAGTTGCATCTGGCTGAACCGTGCAGCCGTTGAGGTCTGAATATGACCAATATGCTATGCCCTTCCCATGCTGTGGGGCCTGATAAGGCAGCGAGGGAATATGCAGCCAGAAAATTCGACTGTCAGTCACAACACCTAGGCAATAAATCAACACTGAAACCAAGAAGAGAATTCCACTCTCCCTCTTAATTTATTCCATGAGTCACAGTTGTCATACGCAATCATCAAAACATGAAATTATACATCAAATCAGCCAAAAAGCGACAAGGTTATCTCAGTCTAATTAGGGACTAGTACATTATACGTTTGCAGCCTACCGTCAGAACATTTTGATCACCAAAAAACCAACATATAGTAATCAGCTATTTCTGTAATAATTACAGGATGTGAAATTCAGAAGTAAACTACGTTTCAAATTTACAACTGGAAAACAAGCAGAAACTGCGCTGTTTTGAAGTTGTTTTTTTAGGATGCCCTTCATGTTATACACAGGAAATTATTCACCAATGTTCACTGAAGCTTGGGTGGATTTGTCAAAATGCCTTGAAATATCATGTGAGCTTAAATTTTAAGACGTCTGGCCTGAAGCCTTATTTCTTGCGCATTAATTATAAATATTCATTTCACGATGGTGTTCGTTTTGCTTTTATCGTACACTAATATGTCAGTGTTGTAACCTACAGTGTTTGCAATACAACGTCCATTACAGTCAATTTCATAGACTTGGAAACTAATCTCATAGACTTGGAAACTAAAGGACAGAGGACGTCATGTGAATCCAGGACTCTTATTGGCTGAGTGACTTCATTAACCAACGGGAGTTCTGGATTCACACGACGTCCTCAGAAGTTCAGGTTCCAAGTCTATGAGATTGGTTCCAAGTCTATGTAATTGGCTGTAATTGTTGAAACAACATCAAAGGCAACAGAAAGATGACTTAAGTTAGCATCACGACAGGGCTGTCTTTCTAACGTTATGTGGTCTAGTTTTTTAATCCATTTTCATCTAGTTCACTGCATGCAATCACCCAGATTGCTACTTTGATGTCATGTGTATACAGCAGATTTCATAGACTTGGAAACTAAAACCCAGATGACGGAATGTAAATCAAGGACATAAACTGGTTAAAGCAATCCCTCAGCCAATAAGAGTCCTGGGTTCACGTGACGTCCTCTGGGGTTTAGTTTCCAAGTATGAGAGTTCAGCTGTGACGCAATTAGGTCACCAAATAAGCATAGCCTACCTTTGACACGTACGCACAGTGGCTTGAATTATTGAAAATAACCTTGCGCTTGCCTCATTTCTCTCTCTTTGACTTCGGGGCCAAGGAAGGCATATAATATCCTTTGCACCAGAGCACCTGCCACTCTTTACACTGGTGTTCATGAGTTTTCCTGGAGATATTTAATTCATAGCTAGAATTTATTTTCGTGTCTTCAGCCCTTGGACTAACAATGCATTCACAAGCAGTAGGCTCCTATTGAGAGTGAAATTCCTCAGACTAGCTCCTGACTTGTGCTGTTTCTCAGATCTCCTCCTACGCCTCGTGTCCGGATCTGCTGACACGACTTAAAGCATCGTGATTGGCACAACACGTGACTCTGTGACGTAACTGCTGAAGCAGCGAAACTATCGACAGAAACGGGAAATAATTTAAAGCCATGGTGTCTCGATTTTTTTTTCAGCTGATTAAAAAAATATCTTGTGGATTACCCACCCCAGATAGCATACCAAATCGTATCAACATCGGCGCGATGTTGGCACGACGTAGTACCAATTATAGTGTACTTGTAAGTAGAAAGCCTACTATAGGTCTCCGAGTAAGTTTGTTTTAAAGATACCCATAGGCCTATCCATGACATCATGGGTAGGCCAATATCATAAATGGATATAATATTACCATTTAATATTTACATAAGCACAAAGTTGCAGTAGTGACATATATTCGGTGCAGGTTCCAAGAAGCCCCATGACACCATGCATGGTGTGATAAAACATTTTTATTTAAGCCTGCAGAAACGATTCTTAATGCCACGGCCTTAAAGTGCTTTTGTTTTTTAAGTTCACCTTCGCATGCGGTTAAATTGCAAAATGTGTGCATGTTGAACCAAACTTGAAGCAGATTCGCGTGTTGCCGACATGTTGCGCATTTGCGGCAAATCCTTTGAGGAGCAGACGAATGACGTCATCGACGAAAAAGAATAAAAGAAGAATTCTGTGTCAACTGTTGCTCGACAACCACAACAGGTGTTAAAATCACAGACATGTCCCCCCACCTGTAGAGCTCATGGGATTATGACAAATTTTGATTTTCAACAATTCTGTATCCACAAATGTTGCTTCTTGTGGAAACAAACAAAAATTAATTTGAAGTAAATGAGATGACAAGAGAATCCGTCTACGGACGCAGATTGGCCTATACCAATGTGTTTGAAATGTTATCGCGAAAAATTACGATAAATTGCAATTTTTGATGATGACGTTTCATACAGATTGTTGTCTTGACGGAACGGCTGTCAGCAGAAGCAAGAAAGCCTATATAGAATTTAAACATCTATAGATCCATAATCGATTTAACGCAAAGCTGGTTTTAATGGCGAGTTGCCCTTATTAGTGAAATTATATATAATGGCAGTTATATTTAGTTTGTCGAAAGGTTAGTGGCATTAATCAAAAAAGTCGATCTTATTTTTGGGCTGGCCTTCGAGGAGATTCTTGTGGCTCCTTAGATATTGCTCTTGATATAATGATCCAGCAGCAATGATTGCGTGTATTGTATTTTGTAATGTATTGTATTTTGTATGATATTTGTATGTTTGACAAATGTATCAATGATGATAATTGTCAATAAAATTATATATATGTAGTTTCATTGGTTAGCCAGAATTGGTTGATTGGATAATATTGACGGACAGATTTTATTCTTCTTTCATGGTCTTTCATTGTCCGCAGTCACCCTGTAATAACAGCTACTGTAGTAATCAGACCTACAATAACAGGAAATGCTAAGTGAAGGTCTTAGATTGCAGAATGCCGGCCTTCACCACGTATTGTCCTGTTACATAAGACTCAGCATTTAGGCAACAGCAACGTCCCATAGGTGTTGTTCCAGCCATTAGAAGATGCATTACTCAGTCACGAAAAGTGAGAATGTATTCACCTGCGGGTCACTATTATCCCTCACGATCGCCATTACCGCGCATTAGGAAGCACGATTAGTTCGGACAGTTTCCGTCAGGAGGCCCTGCAACGCCACCTATCGGGTGATATTGCAATGACGTGGTTGGCGGGACAGCCCGAGGGCCCTGCTCGGCGCCATATAAGAGCGTGGAAGGTCAAGGGCTTTGGTGGCACGCGGAGACGCCGGCCATTCGCTAGTCCTATTATCGCTCGCGTGTTTCGTGTAGAAGTCAGCCACCAAAGGCCACGACGTTATAGCGCCGGAAATAACGTCAGCTGGTAACGACATCTTCCATATATTCTCGAGCGCCAGGGCAGGAAATTTGAAAGCTTATCCTTCAGCATAAATTCCCCTCGACAAAAACTTAGCCCATTCTTGAAACCAGTATTGAATTTGCTCCCTCAGAACTTTGGGAAGTTAATGGGCCTTACTTTAACATAATTTTCTTTGGAATATAATAGAAATACAGCACCGAGGAACAAAATCTCTTCTCATATGACATTTGTTTATTCATGAGGATTTGCAAGAATCTGCAGTTTTTCTGTTGCTCTACTAAATTAGGGTGAGATATCTACAATCGGCTTGAAGCTAAGCCCTTAGGGCCACACCCTCCAATGCCAATTACAGGTGCTGAATAATGCAGAGGATTGAAAATTGCCCTATGCGAAATACGAGGCAAATTGTAATGACAGCCTGAAGAAAATCACTGTTATCAATGTTAGCTTCTTAGGGAGCTTTTGTGCCACGATGAGATAAAATATAATATGGAAGTATAAATGGAAGAGCTGTCTCTGCCTGGGACCCTCGAGTCCCGAGGGACCCTGGAAACTAATTTTGAGCACTCACCAATGCTCTCACACAACTAAACCAGGCAGTTTTGACCTATGGTCTTCAATTCAGTATTGTTAATTACCATTGAAGGAATACCAAACTGCTAATATAACTATACTATACGCTGTTTCTACGTCAATCTGGAGCGGTGAAATAAGAAATATTTTATGCGGTTCGCCGTACATTTGAATGTGCGTGTCGATGTAAAAGTAGTTCACCAATTATTGCTTTTCACTTTCTGTAGACTGCCCGCAGTCGCTCGCACGTTATTAAGCAGTCTACTCTTAGACAGTGGAAGAGCAGTTCATATTGACTGTCTTGGGCAGGTCTACCGAGGCATGAACAGGGAAGCGGAATTATACCACTTTAGGTTGAGTACTGATGAATATAAACGACATTTCGGCCTGATGCAATTATGGCATATTGAACTGCATGTCTGCATATGACTGCAAGCTGCCACAAGGTGTTGACAGCGTTGACATAACCATCTGCCTGCTCCTTAAGTACATAAAACAATATTTAGTTGCATATTTTCAATAAATATGAATAATACCATCCTGGTTGTTCGCTATTAGAACTTCTGCGTTTAATTGGTACAGCAACCACTTGCCAACCGTTGGTTCCTTGCCAAAATGGCTTTCATAACAACCATGCAGACGGCTGTGGCACTTGCCATGGACAGCCAGTTCTTCGATCTTGCCAGCTTTGGTTAACAAAGGGTATTTCATGGACCAACTGTACAAAAGGTTTATGAAGTTGTATTGGTCTATTGAAAAAACGTACAATGACACAGTAAGACTGATTGTGACAGTGACTCGACAATGTATCATACGTAGCAACATAAAGATATGCGAAACAATGGTCTTGCTCTGAGGCCCATCTTCGAAGCTGTGCAGTACAAAGACCAAGACAACAAATTGATGAAATCCGAACACACCAAATCAAAGACTTCACCAAATCCCTGAAGGCACCACAGAACCTTTAAACATCGATTTTGATGATATCAAAACATTAATCCATTTAATTTACACACGATATGTAAATATCTAATCTCTATTGTGTATTTTCAAAATCAATTGTATAATTTACGAATAAACGCTTGATATATATATATAACAAGATGATAATAGCTAAAGTTGGAGGTTTCAGTGTTTTTTAAATCCTTCAGATGTTGCTGTTAAACTTGCTGTTAAATGGGTGAGCAACTGCAAAACAACACAACAGGATTACACCTATTTTCGGCTCAGGCATTTTTCAGAGGACAAATAATAACGTTCCGTTTTATGGCGGCTAATTCTCAAAGGACGGTGTTAATCTGCTGGCTTTTGCTGTTAGTGGCACTCTGTGGAGATGCACTTTCTGGTGTCAGGGGTTGTTATGCTCATGTTGTCAATGCTAGTGTGTTGCTGCTCACCGCTCAGAGCATAACAAGACATGAACGTTGGAGTTTGCAGGGCTTCATCGCATTATCTCGTTGCACTTGCCACCTGCCTCGGCGAGCAATGCGTCCATGCACAATTCCCAGTTCCTGATTCTATCTTAATTGCCCTGCTAAATATTCAACGCCAATCCTTTTAGAATCATCTCCACTTCAAAAATGGAGTCCATCAGAATTCAAAGGGTTTTCTATTTCCTAATCTGCAGCCGCTGTTGAGTATTACGCAATTATGCGCCAGGGCAACCAGTTGACAGAAAGCTGCTCAGACACGTAAGAAGATATACGAATGACTAGTCAGAATATTAAGGACGATTTTCCGCTGATAATGCTGAATTCTAATTAGCCAGACATAGACGTAGTGGGACAGGGATGTGTTCATTGAATAATAACGAGGCAAATGTCATGTCTGTCATCCCAGATCATGCTACCATGTTGGCATCTGGGGGCTGTGTTGCATCAGGCCAACTCCACCATTGATATCAGCAGAGCATGCCAAGAACAGTTGTCCAAAGTTTGTCATGGATAAAGTTCGCGTGAAAGGTACTTGCATCTGTTTCATGACCTCATGCAGTTGAATGCTGGCGCGATGTAAGTTGATGTTCAGGAGACCGAAGTAATCGTTCATTCTAAATGTGGTTTCAGAGATAGTAATCTTAAGACTCCTTATTAGATGCCATATTTGGATACACACCTTTTATCAACTATTTTAGACATCAGAAATGAACTGATTGACTCCACAAACATAGAAATTCGTTCACAGATAGTATTTTTATCTATTACCTCAGTTGTGTCTGTATCAGAAATAAAACCATATAATTAAATGTTGTTGGGAGCAATCTTAGACTGTATATATGTATATTGGATGCCTTATTTGGACATAGACCCTCCATACAATCTTTTGGACATGAGAAATGAACTCCTTGACCCCACAAACATAAAAATTGATGTATGAGTTGTAGTTGCATCTGCTCCGTGACCTCAACTGTGTCTATTTCATAAATAAAACCATAAAATAAATGTTTTTGGCAGCTATCTTAGACTCCTTAGTGGATGCCATATTTGGACATAGATCCTTTATACATTTTTTTAGATATCAGAAATGAACCCAGTGACCCAAAAGGTAGATATTGATATACAGGTTGTAGTTGTACCTGATTTATGAACTGAAAAATAGTAATTGGTGTGCAGATTGTTCATGTATCTGTTTCGGAAGTAAAACCCTTAGGCTACATTTAATGTTACTAGTAGCAGCTTTGATGCCATATTTGGGCATAGACTATCAATAACACTATTTGTTAACATCACAAAAGACACTGGCCCCAAAAACACTAACTTTCATATACCGACTGTAGCTGTATCTGTTTCAGATACAGAACTATGCATATTAATGTTATTACCAACCATTTTAGATGCGATCTTGGATGCCATATTTGGACATAAACCTTTCATGCAGTATTCTGGACATCATAAATGAACTCCTGGACCCTAAAAACATAGAACTGACGTACTGATTGCGTCCCCGTCATTATAGGCGTCAAGAGAAATATACATATGTACATCTTTTTATATTGTGGCCATCTTGGATGCCTGTATGCTATTCCGATACCATATATGGGTTATAGCCATTTATTTAGTATTTCTGTCTAGGAGTAGACATAAGTAGCTGGCTTTTTAGGCATAGGTGGCTACAGCTGTCTAGAGTCGCCCATATTTTAATGAAACTTAACTGTAATTCTGGATATTATTAATGGCAGAAGTGCTACTGGGATTCATGAAATCATGGAGACAAGAGTAGTCTACTTCTGTCTCCATGATGAAATTAAATATACAGACGGTTTTTCTCCATGCAAATCAGCGTTATTTCGCCTTGTTTAATGTCGTGGGAAGTATTCCATGGTCATCCATCACCATCGGTCATTCCTGTCAACAACTATGCAAACATGAACACGGGCTTCATGAAATACTTTTCAGGAAAATTCATTTGAAAAGGGCATAAAATTTAATCCCCCCTGAACTGCTAGCATTTTATCTGAATGTGTGGTAGGATCATAGTATTCCAAGTTAGTTCCAGAACTTTTGTTTTCCAGACAGGAGGGCTGTGTCAACTTCGTCTAAGATAATTACATTGACACAGGTCGACTCTGTTTATAGCCCTACTCTATTCAAACAAAACAATCTGCTCCTATCAGCAGCCGACCTAAATATAGGACTAACTTGTGACTGTTACCTTTATACCTTTAATGACCTACCATGCCCAAATGACCTATGGCTTCTTATGCTTGTCACTCCTCAATGCCATCTGACTCTATTTCCATCGAAGGTTTAGTGTTTACCCAAGGTGTGGGCGTTTAGCCGGTTCTAAGAAAGAGTTACTCTCCTTGTTTGAGAGACTGGCAGTCACAGGCTTTGCAACTCTGCTGGACAATGTCCAGACCTAATTGGGTGCTGTCCAGAAGACTTATTACTGCAGCCTACGTTCATTGGAAAATAGCCATGCAGCAAACAGGAAGGTCATGATAATATTACACGGCATCAGATGTCCTCTTGGAATGTTATGTTTAATTACTTAATAACTTACAGGTAATAGAGCCTGACTAGGTTACAGGAAAATTATAATACATTTATGCAGTGAATAACCTGGATTTGTGAATATTATTTTGTAACACTACGCACTTCCATTGTCAGAAGAAATGTGATGCTTTCATGTATGGAGAAAGTTGTCCCCAGCGTTACCAGAGGTAATGTTCAGTGTTATATCTTGACAGAATGTGATGTAAGTTCTCCACTTACAGTTAGTTTCATTAAAAACCGCCTGTCAAATTAAGCCTAGACAAAGCTAGACAACTTCTGCTATACGATGCTACCCACCACTGAATGGAACTGTCTGGCTATAGCTGGCTACTCAAAGCTGGAACTAAAAGTATGCGCAGCACCATACCAGACAAATTTCATAAATTTACCAAAGTTTATATATTTTGTTGGTGCAAGCACACTTTGAGCTATGAATAGCCAGTTATAGCTACAGCCAAGAATAGGTCGCTAAAGCTGTCTATGGCCAACAAAATTTAATGAAACTAACTGTACATTATTAGTATAGGCAAAGCAGATGGTACTAATCCGATTGTGGCACCACACAGCCTCTTAATGAAGCTGAAATAACCTGGCCATTTCTACCTGGGTGGAGTAGGGCAAAGAGTTGTGTGTGTGTGTGTGTGATTAGGGCTTTACGTCCTGTATTTCTGCACCAGTTGGGCTAATTAGGACAGGCAGGGACCATGACAATGAGATGAAAGATGAAACCGCCATCCAACTTAGGCTCGACCGGGAATCGAACCCGGGACCCAGTGGTTGGAAACCCAGAGCGCTACCACTGAGCAAAGAGTTAGCGAGGATATGCTCAGTTCCTCTATGTCATGGTGAGGGTTCGAACCCACAACTATGCAGCTTACATATACGTGGACACCTTGATCATTAGACCATCAATGATGGCAGTTCTACCTTTCCTACAAAACGGCAAAAGCAATAGTTTGTAGCACTTCCAACCATAATCTAGTTAATGAAGTTTAGTTTACGCAGGTGCACTCAGCCTGGGAGCAAGAGGAAAATAAACAGATCAAGACTTGTTTCTGATCCTTGTTCTTCGTCTGGCAGAAAGAGCCTTCCTGTGTTCTGGCATCAACACATCTCTTGGCAATTGCAAATCTTGTTTTTGTTGACCTGGGGAAAAAAGAGTCGTACTCTGCGCCAAACTTCACCGAGGAGTGGTCACGCATGTCAGTTTGTCCACGATCAACAAGCATCATTAATTCATCTTTGATAAGGACAGCAGCAGCAGCAGTACAAGCAGCAGCAGCAGTACAAGCAGCAGCAGCAGTACAAGCAGCAGCAGCAGTACAAGCAGCAGCAGCAGTACAAGCAGCAGCAGCAGTACAAGCAGCAGCAGCTGTACAAGCAGCAGCAGCAGCAGCGACCAAAGACTCAACTTTGTGTTCAAGCTATTAGGAAGACAGCAATCAGTGAAGAGCAGGGACATCAAGTCCTATTGACCTTTTAAAACAGCTCTTTAATGGTTATTTACTTCTGTCAACAATCACAACAAACTGGACCAACAAACCTACCCAGTGAAACCAAGCAATCAAGCTAATGCCATTCCAGCACTGCATTCAAGCAATTTTCAACTTTATTCCGCAGCATTCAATACTTGGGTAGCCAGTCAACAAAAGACCATTTAGGCCATCAAGTACAAACACTGATAAATCAAAAACCTCATGGTAAAACATTCCACTGGTCTGGTCCCGTCTATAAAATTAATAGTCATCATTCACTGTCAGAATTCTTACATGATTGTCATGTGAGGCCTGCATAGATGGAAAACCATGCAAGAAGCACCTGAAGCCTTATTCACCCAATGTCTATACGCATGCCTGAGCTGGAATTTTACTTCACCAACTGTGGTACATCCGGGATTCCACCAGATGACGTCAGGCTACCCAGCGTGCAGTGCGTTTCGCTTTTGGAATACTTACATATATCCCCCAAGACGAGGACAGCCTTGAATCGGTATTCAATGGGCAAGCAGTTGAGCCACAGATGTCTATATACACGTGGAATTTTGCTGGGAATTTGCACGAGCATTAAATATCTCTTTAGAAAAAAAACCACACAAATATTTGCACACGTGTCAAAACAAACTGAAGACAGAAAAGAAATATATGTATGCAGCATTGTGTCCGTGCCTCATCTGTTCTGAAATAACCATTTCTGCAAAAGTATGAATCCTTCTTGTACATGTATCCAAAATATGACTTCTGTAGTTTTGTTAAATGAATCTGGCCTTATCACAAATATGTCTGCACTGTAGCATATGGTGCATCTGGCTGCAAGATATGTCTATTTATAAATGCTGTTGACGTGGCTACTTTTGACCTGCTTTATGATGACTCTTGGGTCCCAAGGCTGTTGCCTGTCCCCTCTGGTCCATTCCCCCATTAAAATGTCATTCTCTGCGGCCCGTGACACAGGCTGGAAGTAAAATGTCACATGGACTGTCACGGTGACGAGGGCTGGTCACGCAGAGCCGGGTGACACTGGCTGGCTGACGTATATAGCAGCATGAGCAAGGGATGTGGACACCAGCATATACACATGGGGCAAGGAACATGGAACCAATAAATGTTTAAATAGACAGAAAAGGAAGAGTTGTCAAAACTACCAGACAGTGACTACTCGTTACCTTTTTAAGTTTGGAGAGAGATTAGGCCTGATTAGGCCTACAGTGGATTGGTTGATTTGAGCTTGTACAATACCATCTCTTGCATCAGGAAATTTGTATCACATCATTGATTTTAACTGATGAATTGACTAACTGATTACTTGACTGAATACTAATTGATTTCTACATAGGAGAGCAATGGGAAATTGGAAATTTATCTTCCCAGGGATGATGGATGTGAACGAGATTGTTAATTGTCCAGACTGACACTCATCAAGAAATGGATCAAGTGGATTTGAACCCATACTGGGAGTCACTGTCACGGAAGGCAGTCAGATATTCCAGCCACTTGGTCAACCAGGTCCATCCAAAAGTGCGGGATGTGGGCCTAGCTCAGTGGTAGTGTGCTTGGCTTCCATCCACTGGGTTCCGGGTTCAATTCCCAGTCAAGTCTAAGTTGGATGGCAGTTTCGTCCTCTATCTCATTGCCATGGTCCCTGCCTGTCATAATTAGCCCATCGGGTGCAGAAAGACAGGACATAAAGCCCTAATCTACCAACCCACAAGCCACCTTATTTGTTGTGCCGTAAAAGGTTAAGCATGTTTAACTGAGATTTGCAGCTGTGTGAAATGTGTTCCTGCTTGTTGTACTTATGGTACTGAGGCCTCAGCTGTTCTGTTAACCTGAGCAGCGCTATATAAGCCTATACTAGGTCAGCAGCACTTGGTGACACTGAGCTGCTGTCTTCGGGCTGTGGCTGTTCAGGCTGTTCCTATTCTGAGAATAGCAACGAATGCATTTATTTGTCAGCATATAACAACGACACTAGAGATGGTAATGACAAAGCAATACAGTCTACACACCCCCACTGTTTACTCGTTTCTAGCAGGGACAAGATTGACACGAGAGAGCCAATTTGAGGGCGGCCAGTTTGCTAGAGGCTTTGTTGTTGATTTGATTTTCCAAGCTGTTAGTTAGCGGCTACTTTGTAGACAGCAGCTTACTTCAAAAGGTTAGGCTGGTGTTCAGATTGATGAGCCTGTCTAAGGCAATCGCTGGCATGGCTTCATTGGGTGCTGTGTGTGGCTGTGGCCCCTGTGGACTGTGCAGCCTACAACTACCAGGCAGCCTCAGGTGCTTAACCTGATTCAATTTACTCATGCTGCGCGTCCAGCACAAAGGCACCAAGACACAACCAAGTCCCCCCCCCCCCCCCCTTCAGGGCCCTAGGGCTACGTTCGCGTAATGGCATTGTCCCTTCTAAGTGCTAGGAACCCTGAGAAAGTCGACCTAAGTAGACATTTCAATGCCGTATGTCACTGTCAGCAGGTGGTGCTTAACAATGGCTTCTGTGACGTCATTAGTCACCGTGACACTTCCCTACCAGCAGGTGACAGGTGTCGCCATCAGTGCCCAAGGACGACTTTTCACAAGGTTTCGCCCCCTATCTGTGACGTCGTTTCCACACCAATCAATTTTTATGCGGGAACTTAATGGGAGATCTGAACTTGAAAGGTAGCATATATTCACATCTTGTTGTCAACTAACACCACACGAGTGCATGGGCAGCAGAAAGCCATTTGCTCCGAGGTTACAGAATAAAGTGGATCCGTTTGTTGTCACGAAGTCTGAAATAAGCAACAAATCCAAACCAGCCCCATTGAAAACAGAATATATATCAGCAAACTTTTGAAAACACATGTAGTCAATATTTGCCAGGGATAAAATGTGCATGGCAGGCTGATTTGCAATTTTCATTAACCATGACAGTTTAATTTTTTCTTTCTTTCA
Source organism: Alitta virens (assembly GCA_932294295.1). Classification (NCBI taxonomy): domain Eukaryota; kingdom Metazoa; phylum Annelida; class Polychaeta; order Phyllodocida; family Nereididae; genus Alitta; species Alitta virens. The sequence continues at coordinate 27,827,951 of OW028575.1, forward strand.
GAAAATCCCTTGGTGAATTATCCCCTAAATGCTTCACACATAGAAATATTCTGTCCACTTCTATAGCTAATAGTCGGCTTACATTTATCACCAGCAAGGTGTAATCATTGGCAAATAGAAATTAATGTAATATATCAGAAATATGTACTTTTAGATCCGGTTTTGAGTAGCCAGCAATTACAGCTTTGGCTTGGCTCAATTTGACAGGCCGTTTTTAACGAAACTAACTGTATGTAGTGTTCAGCTAGTCTTTCAGCCATTGCGCTGAAGCAAGAACCTTAAGTAAAACAGTGAAGTAAAGATGAGGTTGTCTGAGTGGTGGACACACAGCAGGCAATAGCCAACGAGAAACACCTGTATAGTCGAATTTGTCCCAACAAGCCAAGCAGCAGGACCTTTGCATCTCAACTGACAGGCACAATTAGGCTTTCAAACGGAATGACATGTTCAAAGGACATTGACCTGGCACTTGGCATATACACAAACATACCCTTTCATTGCCTGAATCTCGATAATGCACTTAGCTGTCAGTCAATAGCACTTTGCTCTTTCTGCAGGCGATCTCCTGCACCTGTCTTCTTTGATTTGGATCTAAACAAAGAAGAAGAGACAAAACAATCCGTGAAATTTAGGGTGATGAACCAGAAACACAGTATTGTTGAGGAGGAAGGATCAATATTATTCAATACCCACACTTTACCCAGCATGGCCGAGCGGGAATGACACGCTAATCAAAGGATGTGATGACAGGCCTTCAGATACGCTTCCTGACACGGCCTGTCACCATCTTCTCTGATGTCATAATGTTGATCATTTATTGACAGCAAAGACAAAATCAATAACAGAGGGGCTGATCGGTGGTCCAGTGGTCAGGGTATACCTTTTGAACTTATATATGGTTCACCTGGCAAACCTGAGCTTGATTCCCTGAATCACATGATGGAAATATATTTCAACTGTCAGAATTTTGCACTAAGTTACTATGCGGAGGCAAGTTAAGATCATTGTCACAAACGGTCTGAATGTATCACATGATTTGGATCTGCTGCATTTAATATTTTATTATTTTATGTATTAATTAATTAATTTTTTATTTATAAAGCGCAAAAATTACATGTGTTTCTATGCGCTGTACATATAACAATTGAAGTATAAATGTAGATAAAAATGGATATATTGAAAATCAATAAGTATGTAAAATTAAAAATATAATAAAGTAAAAATCGACTGTAAAATGTATAAAAAGTCGATATGATTGTAGAAATAAATAAGTCTTTAATTGTTTTCGAAATGCTGCCTGTGAGACTGGAGCCCTCATGTCTTGTGAAGTTGGTTCATAGTTTCGCCCCAAGAGTCTTGTAAGATCTGCAACCGTACTTGTTTGTGATCCCTGATATGACTTGAATATGTAATGTAATCTTATCCATCATCACATAAATATCTTTCATCTTTCATTCGATTTCTCCTAGCTGTTCTGCCAATGTCTCTGGTGGACAAGACGGCACATCGAGTCAATATGATAGATTGAACTATTTGAGATACTTGATAAAAATAAATCGGAGGAATTCTTCCATATCCCAGCTGCTTGATAAATGTGACTCTCAAATGACTAATAAGCAAGCTTGAAAAAAAGCATTAGAGAAACTATATTTGGTGTTGCCAAGTCTAACTATAATAAACTTTAGAATTGCATGCATGTTCACATCTGCACAATTTCTCGCTGATACCACGGAATAATATTTTGGGACAAAAACCCGTGTGGAAGATAATATTTTAACTCACGCAATATGTTTCGATAACTATACTGCACTCAGGAACTATCTATTTAACAATCCCTAATCATAATGATGATGTCACAGTCTGAGTTACCAAATGCCAAATAATATCCTATAATGATCATGATGGCATGTAAGCTTGGGTGTTTGTACAGTTAGTTTCATAAAATATGGTGGACTCCAGACACAGCGACCTATTCCTGGCTGTGGCAATAACTGGCTGAAGCCATGCAGCTGCTTCTGTCAACTCCTTATATTCGGCTTACACCTACCACCGCTAAAAAATGTAGGAAGTTTATCTAATAGATATTAAATATGTAGTATAGACAGACAGTTCTGTTGTTTTGTTTTTAGCGGCAGGTAGCATAGTATAGCAGAAGTTATCTAGCTTTGTCTAGGTTCATTTTGACAGGCCGTTTTTAATGAAACTAACTGTATTTGGATATGTTTACTTTTGTTGCACTGTTTCACCATAACTGTATTTGGATATGTTTACTTTTGTTGCACTGTTTCACCATTAACTGTCACCATAATATGCTTCACCGAGTCAAGGGAAGCCCAATCTGGCCTACTGATGACTGATGGAGATATTTTTTTTCTTGGAAGTTGGGTGGACGATTTTTGTAATTAGGCATGCCTATGGATTCATATGCGATAAACTCATAAGCCTAGCCTTTGTACTTTCTTTTTTTCTCATTTTCTTTCCAGAATGACACAAGTCCTTTTTCTGTATTGTGTTGTTGCATTGTATTCTTGGTGGATGGGACTCTTGCCTGGCTAGCATCTCCCCATGTAGAGGTCTTTTTCCTGCCATCCATCCTCATTAAGCTGTAATTTCTTTGAGCCACCCACGGACTCTATGGGCCGAGTGGCACACAAGTGGCACACGAGTTCAGCGGCATCTTGATTTGCCAAAGACACTTCAGGTCTGTGTGCTGTCACTCATACGACACTAACACAGGTCAAAACATACGGTGCAATACTATGACGTTAGACGCAGACACTCTGGGTTTACCATCAAATTAAATATATATATATAGAATTTTATTGACCTCAGAGCATCAAAGAGATACATGTGTCATAAAAAATAAAATACAAAGATAAAAAAATATATATATATATAATGATTAGGTAAAATAAAAGAACAATCTACATGAACATAATTTAGTTACATATTAAAAGCATCTTTTGATAATTATGTATATATAAAACAATATTTCTAATAACTATGTAAATAAGTCTCTGACTGGAATCTCCACTGGGTGGCTCCCCAAAGGCGACATGACCGTCTTGGAGTCTCCCAAAAGCACACATAATCTTTTTACACATTTTTATATATTTCATTTTGTAAATTGTTGTGCCTGAATAAAATCATCATCATCCAATAGCATCATCCTTAAATGTTTAAAGTAAACTTAAGTCAAAATAAAGTAATAACAATGAGGTTAAATCGATATCCAGAAATTAATAAGGCCTACTAAATGAACAACTGATTTGGTTTAGAATACAATTATGGCCTTTATAATATAGCCAGGATCAAGACTAGTGTAACTAGCTGTCATTACCAAGTGGATACCTTGTGGAAAAATATATCAGGACAAAATATGCTTATCATTGTGTAATGCAAGATAATTATCATCACTTTAAAATGACATCTGTCCAAAGGTTAGATGATGTTAAAATGACATCTGTAATGTCTTTAGACATTCTAGTTATTTTGCATGCCAAGCATTCCTTCAGATTCAGTGTAATAATGCAGGATTCTTTCAAGACGCATCACCAGGGAAGTGTCCTTTGGAAATGCCAAGAATCAAATTCTCCCTTCCCAAGAAATCAATAGCTCACCCTCCTTAACTTCCTGGAAACTGCTTTATTTGGAAGACCATTCCAAGAACTCAGTCTGAATCCCAGCAGTTTTTTGACTTTACTCTAGATTCTGCAGTATATTTGGCTTCCTTCTCAGCTGTGGGGACTGTAAGGGACTGTGGGGACTGCAGCGGACTGTCTTGCAGTGTCCTTTATGGCTTCTGGCTTCCCTTTTTCACTGCTTCCCACAATGTTTGATTCCTGGCCTGAATTGCTTGCCCCACCCTTAAATAAGGGAAATCTCGTAGGATCACGTAGAATCCCGTGCGGATCAGGTGGTCATTAGGTGCAGCACGTGTCACCATGGACACGGGATACCAACCAATCAGAAGTGCAAGATTCCAGCCACCTTAGTCATCAATCTTCTCGTCCTAATCTGTCTCCACAAATTCAACGCAACGACACACACCCCATTCTCTTGTTTTGCCTTAACTAAACTTTGCCAACCTCCTTTTTATTTATCCCCCCCCCCTCTCTTGCATTTTTGTCCCTCTTTATTTGTTCTTTTAATTTGTTAACAAACGACCACGAGCGCCTCACGTGCAGCTGAGCGTCACGCCAGCTAATTAAAGCAAATTCGTAACCATGGAAAGCAATTACTGCTTAAATTAACTCCTGTAGAAAAAATTTCGCTTCATGCTGAATCATGAACTGCAAGAGCAAGCATCCTGTAATTGCTAATATCATTTCCTCTTCAATAAATTAGGGAAAGAATAGGATGTTTAGCGACTGTTGCAATCACATTTTCTAATTACCCCGATGGAAATTTCACAATCAGTCATTAGCGGTTTGTCTTGCAAAAGGAAAAATGAAGAGTTTTGTAAATTATGTTGTGTGTCTGAAGCTCATTGTGTAATAATAAGATTAAGGCTGGGGACACTATATACTTTGACAGGCGTAATTAACTGTTAAGATTAAGTTGTACTCTTTACCTAAAAGGTGGGACCTTCACTTTCCCGTGTACAGTGGCACACATATTGAGGGACATATACTTGTCAATGTCAGTGTCTCAATGCTACTGGGTGTGAAGCTAGGTCAGCTTATATGACTAGCCGCCAGAGGCAGACATAATGACGAGATGATAAAGCCTTTGAGCCCACACCATGGGTGAGGTATTTTACTTGCCTACAAGGCACTTCCAACTTGATGTCTCATGCGATCAACATCCAGCTGGGATGTAGCTCATGAAGAGTGCTCGGGCCAAGGATCGAACCTCAGCAGTATCGGAATATTAGCTTGATTGCAGCTCAGCAGTCGTGACATCACTTCGCCACTGGACTTATATTTTTGTTTCAATCTTTTGCAATTTGGACTGAGCTTGACCACTACTTAAACTGCATGCACTATTCGCCAAACTATCAAGCTATAGTAGTTTACTGAAAACTATGATTGAAAACTTCATAATGACTAATACATTCAACTTTTTTTAAAATATTCCTGACTGGTATGTAATGGCAGTGTATGTGTCTATGCTGTGACAATAGTCATATTTATCCTAACTATCTTGGCTTAGCTACAGAATGACAGATGTTATCAGAAGATGAGAAAATGATGACTTCTGGTAGTTATGTTGCTTTACAACGAATGTCTGCTGATAGCTCTTATGATAATAAAATATCGCATTGCCTACTGTACTGTTCAACTAACACCTTTGGATAAGTAAACATGGCACAACAGGCAATGCAATGCAGTGTTTTTCTTACATAGATAATAGTAAGCAATTTGAACTGCGGTCTTATTAGTCAGGCAGTCGTAAACAAGAATACAGAGATAGAGTTCATGCATGGTAAACAGCACTCTCTCTGGGTTACAAGTCACAAATAGACATACTTGTAAGTATATGAGGGACACCAAAAGATAGGCAATTACATAGTTCTTTTAAGTGTTCTGGTGTGTGTGTGACACCACGGTCCCTCCAACTGTTTCTTCTGGTTGCTCTCAGTCAATAAGCTAGGTAGAAATGAAGAAAGAAATGAATGGGCAGAAAAAGAAAGGAATGGGCAGAATTAATGGAGAAACTGAGCATTGTTGGTCATTTCAGACACAGAAACTCACTTAGGAAAGTCGAAAGAAAGAACAGGCGCCATTGGCCGAAGAAGAATGACCTCCCATTTCCGCCCGGTGACTCACGTGACACCGAAGTCAATAAGGTCAGGTCAAAGGTCAGGCGCATGCGTGATTCTATTATGTTGGTCCACAGAGGCAATGGATAGGCGAAGTGTCATGGAGGGTTGTCGTGTCATACAATCATAATATTATACATACAGTGTACAATGCCCTTTGCTTACATGGTGTAATACAAGGAGTGTTCTCAAGCGAAATTCTTAATACAATTACTTGAATAAAATAGACACATAGTCTCTTCAAATTCGTGCATTCACGTTTCCCTTAATCTCAATATCATTATTTAAGGTTTGTGCTGTTTGTGTAAACTTTTCTGCTTAGAAAGATGCTTACATATACTTGCGGAGTATGAAAATATAATGCAATGATGCCAATAACACGGAGAATCTACCCAGCCGTACAACTCTACACTAAATATACTTTTCAAGATTATACGATTTCTGCAGAGCACTGATTCAAATATGCACATTTACAAACATTTGTCTGTTGTGGGATATCTTCCTATAAGTAAAACATATCTTCGCCGAAAAAAAAAAGGGCAGTCTGAGAGAAATATTTTCTGCGCAGAAAAAAATAAGGTAAAAAGCAGGGACTTGAATTAGCCACATATGTTTATCAAATCTTGGTGTGTTGGTGCAGGGAATTAGGAGCATGCAATCTAAGAATTGATCAGTGTTGAAGACAAGTGCAATTTTCTTGCAGTCACGACAATTGAGGCTTAAAGAGAGAAAGGAAAAAATTGAACTTGAAAGAGCATATTCAATAAATTCTCTTCCAAATATCTAAGGATGTCCTCTGCAAAAATACAATCCATGGGAAGAGACATAGAACACAGCATCGAATCATTGCTCCTGTTAAATCATCCTTATATTACAATTCACAATATCATTCGCAGGAACAATGTCTAATCAATGCACAGCAACTGCGTGTTCTATGCTCACATTCTTTGGAACAACAGTTCAGTGAGTAATCTATAGACGAGGAGATTTGAAATCGAATTCACCCAATGAATAATTAACTGTATAATGGAAACAGACTGCGTTTTACTTCCTTGCAGTGATTTATAGATGACGTCACGGAGCCTCTGGTCCACAGCCTAGCCTTTAATTAAACTGAATCACAAAATGAACAGAGTTGGAAATCGAATTCGCCCATAGAGACCCATTAATTAACTGGGTCAGGGGTTAATCAACCTTCAGAGAGGCATTATTAACAAACTTTAATCAAAGCGACTTGTTGAGAATAAGCAACAGTGTCACACTAAGTTTTTACTAAAAGTAATGAACTCCAAGTCGAGTCTTGTTTATCACATTAATGGATGTTCACAACATTTCATTTTCAACTCGAGCTTTATAAGCCATTTAAACTCCGCCATCTTAATTAACTTTCTAGTAAGGCTTCTTACGACGCAATCTATTCGATTTGTCCTGGGAATAACAAGCTGATGAATCTGACATCATCTATCAAAAAAGATAGGGAACTGTTTATATTACCACATAAATGTGAACAAGACACCATGGTACTGTCCCTCAGTATAACAATATCATCAGCTACAGATTGTTTATTCCACTTGTACAAGGTTGACTATGCAAGTGACTCTCTAATAAGACAGACTAGACATCGCTTATTGAGAGCCACCCCCTAAAGTGCAAAAACAAACGAACAAACTCGTCAAAATCAATTAGGTCTGATGAAAGGTGAAAAGGATGGGATAAATGTTTAAAGTGAAATCAAGCATAAATCACCAAACTATAAAATGGCACAATAGGAGCACACGTATAATAATAATAATAATAAAATAATAAAAATCTTTATTTAAAGTCACAATAAAATAACAATAAGCACTAGCACAAAGGCTATAATGTGACTAAATCAATTTGGTCAGAGACCTCTATGCTAAGATCAAAAGGTAGTCTCGGCATAATCGTATGTTAAGTCTGCAATATGACTAATTAATCAGGGCAGCTAAGCCAACTTCTGAAGATGGCTTATTTCTTAACACAGTAGGCAGACATTGTGGAATTACGCATTAATGAGATAAACAAAACCAGCGGATAGCAAATACTAACTAGACATCAAAAGTGTTGATTTTAAACAGTGACTGCAAATACTTAAAATCCTGATATTGATCAGCCAGTCAACTGTTACAGATGTCAATGGAAATGACTTTAAATTACCACATTTAAATTGGTTTTATCGATTAACACATTTTAAAACCACAGCATCTGTTGTTGATTATTTCACCATGCACAACCCAATGGTTTCATTGACATCCCAAAACATGATCTCAAAATCCAATTTGACTATTGTTACACTTGAATGCTAGTGGCGAAAACATGATGGTTGTAATCTGACAATACCGTGGAACTTCGTCATTACATGTAAGATCAGTGTTAGATCACCCTTAGTGGAAATTTTACGGTTCTTAATGGTGAGGATGTCTAGCTGTATATATAGAGAGGTAGTGGTGGATGGATTAGTGCTTTACGTCCTGTATTTCTGCATCTGATGGGCTAATCAGGACAGGCAGGGACCATGGCATGGGACGAAGGATGAAACAGGAATCCAACTTAGGCTAGACCGGGAATCGAACCCGGGACTCAGTGGTTGGAAGACCAACATGCTACCACTGAGCTTGGCCCCCAACCCCATATCGAGAGGTAAAACTAAATAGTTAAATACACTTGGGTCCAAAATTTTTCGATAGTCTGAATGGTGAGGTGGTCTTAATACTGAAGTTGTCTTAAAGCTGGGTACTAATGGGTTATTGCCTTTCCTACTTTGATTTTCCTAAGATAGATTCTTTTCATCAATAAGTAATGCCCTTCTCAAATAAAACCACATCTCATTAGTTATTCTTTGTCAAGTTACTTATCGATATCACTCTGGTCTTAGTCTGACAAATGTTTCAATTGCTCTATTAATTAATTTATTGATTATCCGTGTATTACTAACACCTGGTCGTGCATTATTGATCCTCATGCTAGTTGGACTGTTTAACCTGGAGCTTGTTTCTTTACTAGATTTTTTTTCTCATGATACCTTGAAATTTTGACATGAAAACTTTAGATTAAAAACTGGCTAATCCAATTTGACTTTTTTTTAGCTGTAATACAATATACTTCAGAAAGTTTAGAAAAAAGTAGGAAATTGTCAGATGCTTTACATTGTGTTGGGAAACAAAAGATGGAAAACGTAAGTGACTATATAGATGAGGCAGACTAAATATAACTACCAACTGAGAGGTGTGAGACTTAGGACTCATAAGTGATGTGAAACATCGTTTCAAAGCATGCAAACCTTCCATCTCCTCTCAGTCCAGAAACTAGAGATGTATATCAAGAACAGAAATTTTGTCCTTACTAGTGTCCATAACTGGCCTCCAATTTAACTGTCACAATAGACCTGTGATTAATTAAATAGGTCACTCATATAATTTCAGTTTTCACACATAGAAGAAAAAGGTTTCATAAAGTCGTGTGGGAGGGGCTGCACCCATCATATATAATATTATTATCTTACATACTACATTGTTAAGATAACAATGTTAACATTAAAACAAGTGTAGAGCTGGGGGGGGGGGGGGGGGGGCTCCTCTAAGATGATCCCGTGATCCCTGCTGAGGAGCCCCCCTTCAAATTATAATTATATCAACTGTATATTAACAGATCATGGTGCCCCGAGAATCCACATACTCAGTGAAACATGGAATTAGCTCAGATTCAATAAAGCTCAAATTCAATAACCAAACAGTCACTTGTTTGAGGAATTACAAGACAATAACACCATTGTATTGTCTACAGATTTAGCTCATAAAGAAAAGCTCGTACTACAATTACAAATTACGAGTTTATCTCTAGTATTTTCCCTCTATGTGTGCATTTTATTTGCTTTCATTATTTGTTCTGTACATGCCAGGATGTTTTTTCACACCCAGCATCCATTATTTTCCTTTCTTTCTTTTTGCAGGTGGTGTTCAATTTATGTAATCACAACTGGTTTGTCCCGTTGGATGGGATTTCCCACAGTTCTCAAGGTTTTCTTCATTTCTAAAGGACCAGAAAGAGACCAGCCTATCCCAGTGTTTGTCGCATGCAATCAATAGGAGGATTTCTGGCATTGATCCGTCCATGATATGCCGCGATTTCGCTGATCCATCGATCCAACTAGCAATTGTTTGCTTTGGTATCTTCAAACATAGCAGAACAACCAGACAGTAGTACTTGAGCAAACACCATTGTTGTCCAATACAGTCACTGTTATAACCACCAAATTGGGCCAAAAGACGATCATATGTCACTGTTATAATTAAGAACCACATTGGGCCAAAGATAGGATCATATGTCACTGTTATAATTAAGAACCACATTGGGCCAAAAGAGGATCATATGTCACTGTTATAATTAAGAACCACATTGGGCCAAAAGAGGATCATATGTCACTGTTATAATTAAGAACCACATTGGGCCAAAAGAGGATCATATGTCACTGTTATAATTAAGAACCACATTGGGCCAAAAGAGGATCATATGTCACTGTTATAATTAAGAACCACATTGGGCCAAAAGAGGATCATATGTCACTGTTATAATTAAGAACCACATTGGGCCAAAAGTAGGATCACAAGTTGAGAGCAGCAACATATGTTGTCACCTGAACACTGCTTGATCTGGGTTTTATTACAAGGTAGATGAAGCAATAACCCACTATAGGCCTTGCTGAGATTCATCACTGAGATTTATCACATATCAATGTAAAGTAAAGGAACATGTTTTTTTCACTATGACTACATACATGATATCATTTAAGTCCGACTTAAATCCGGCTCCATACATTGTACGTTGTTAGTAAAAAATGACTATGGATTCAGTCATTCTAGACATAATATAATTGTATATAGTAGAAATCAATCAAATCAGTCAATCAATGGTCAAAATGGCTATGGATAGTGGAAGTGTCTAAAACATCGTTCAATATGTTTAACAGGACAGTTATGATGTGTAAAATGCTATTCAAATAGTCTAAAAAGTAAGCTGATTTGATGACCTTCTGATCAAAGAGAGATTCAGTGAGTGATCATACTAACCAAAAAGTGCTGTTAGGAAGGTGATATATAATAGTAAATACAGGATCAGGAGTATGACAGTAAAAATTCAGCAAATGTGAGCCACGCGACCTTCTGTGATGTAGTTCTTGAGCATTATGGGCAAAACATTGCCCTTACAATTCCTTGCTCTTTAAGCAATGCATATATGTGCATAAAATTTCGCAAATTGCTGATGTATCAGTACTTTGTTTTGCATAAATATTCATGCAATTTCACAAACTGCTGATCTGTCAATACTTTATTTTCTTGCGTATTTGAACTGTTTCATATAGAATCATCAGTTCCACGATGCCTTGTGTGTCCTCCAAACAAAAGAAAAGCACTCAGGAAATTACAAACACGGCTTGGACTCTTACTTCAGTAATTGACCATAATAAAACCTGGCAAGAAAAACAGCTCCATTTAGCTGTAGAGCCCACATTTGTTATGGCACACTGATGATGGATCATTTGCAGATGATTGTGCTTTCACATATAAGGAAATGACCCAAAACATAGGTATGAGCAATTACAATCGGTGTCTACCTTACCTCAATGAGGAAATTATCAACAGATTATACACTAAAACCAATTACGAATCATCATATTTATAACACAGAATGGTGTTTTGATATCATATGTATTGCTGCAAACAGGTATTTCTCTGTCGCTCTATTTATTGCAGACCTGTTGAGGTCATTCAAGGTACATGCAGTTTCCAAGATGGCCTCCCTGATAAGATGAGCCCCAATGTACAATCCTCGCCCCAGGCATTCATAAATGTTGCATATGTATACTGCTAGGCTGTGGAAGACTAGCAACGATGGTCTGATGCAACTTTTTTCGAAGTGTCCTTCTCAGGTAAAACTTGCCTGCATTCTTGCGAGACATGACCAAAACTTGTGACCGCACCTGAGACGAAGTGTGCAAATATTCATTTGCCGCGTTTGTAGGTTCCTGAAAAGGCAAGCGGAAGTTAGAAAGAGTGGACTCACCCCCGCCCTTGTCCTTCTTGTCTTCTATAGGGGCACTTCCGGTGTGCTCGTCTTTCGGTAAGACCATGAGGAGGCGCACATCCACCGGAACGTCATTGAGGGCCACGACGTCCGCTTTGACGTGCGTACAACGGCCCTGACGCTCCAGGGAGCGGTACACGTGCAGTTGAGAGTTATTGAGGGCAAACCAGTGCCCGTCTTTTTCGACCACTTGGATCTTAGGGGGGCAGTTGCCTGACTCGACTATCTTGCGGGACAGTTCTAGGACGGCGCTGTCCAGCCCCCCTGGCAGCCCCACCTTTTCGCCCTGCATGAAATGAATAGTGGAAGGAGACAGGAGCATGCCGTCTGATCGGCTCCGACGTCCGAATCGTGACTTGTCCGCGCCCGTCGTGGCGGACGCCGCTTCCTGGAACCTCCGCCACACCCTGAACACGGCCGTCGTGGAGGCCGGGAAGCTACCTTGTAGCCTCAAGCTTCCGATCCTTTACCTGAACTTCGTCACCTGTGATTGCAGCGCCCTGCTTGATCCCTCATAGCGTAGTCCTGTGAGTAACTTCAAACAATGTAAACAATAACCAGCAACTCTGTCCCTCGAGCTCTCCAAGTTAGCTGAGAACTGTAACACTGTAGCCGGACTGTTTACTGTTCCTCCACGTGTCCACACACGTCTTTGCTCTGTAGCACTCCACTATCAGATGCTTTGGAGCTGCTGAGCTCAGATGCCTGCAGCTTGTTGGCTGCAAACTAACTGTCTGCTGCTCGACGCCTGCAACTGCAGATGCTGCTATGACGCCACCTGGTGGCAACAGCCAGGCCTTATCTCCTCATCTGCTCCACACAGCGGACCATGGGCTGCGTGGATGCCTTATGGTTGCAATAAACTCCAGTGTATACGTAATGGCCATTGGCCCTTGCTGCCCTTCTGTGTAATCTACAAGTTTCTTGCTGACCTCAAAGACATGCTTCAAAGAAGGGTCCTATGGAGGATTTTTTTCAAGAGATGCAAACCTATAACAATATATACTGAGATAAACTCGTTTACATTAAAATACGCAAGCACTGCCTTTATACCAAGTGACTCAATACATGTAAACACTCCTTATAAGGTTAATCGTGATGTCACCTACACAGAGAGTTTTTTAGTATCACACACAAGCTAACATGTTTAGAGATTTTGACTTTCGCGAACTTTAGATATCACTTACGTACTAATCCTCACACAACTGTTTTTAAGCTTGTATCTCCTAAAAAAAAGGTTTGATAAAAGAAAAAATTTACATTTCAGTTCTCCATCTTTTGGTGATGTTTCAATTAAGATAAGTCTATCGAAGCACCGTACGAGGTATTTCTACAAGTTCCCATTTTAAAAATTCATTCCCACATTAGCTATTTACCAAAACAACATCAGCGTGATCCCAAATATATATGAAGTCAGTTTTTGATGAATCTATAATCAGTTGGCGTCCTTCCTACATTACATGTTTCTAGATTCCATATTGATGTCAGAGTGATGTCATAAAATTCCCGCCCAAGTGACCTTGACATCCTTGTGATATATATACATTTTGCTGTAATAACACCTCTTATGCCGGCATATAAGAAGCTAAACAACTGTTGCATATTTAACTGCATGTAAATGGTTTCCTAGAGCTGCTCTCTATTTTATTTTATATTTTTTCAGTTTAGAAAATGCAATTATGCATACAATGGTTTCACAACAACTTGATGAAAGTAAATCCTGACAAATTTCAGATTATGCTCCTTTCTCCTGATGGTAATAATGACATTGTATCTTTAGAAATCACTATCAATGAAAACTGTTTTCTAACACCAAATGTTGAAGTAATTAACATCTTAGGAGTAACTATTGATAATAGGTTGAATTTTGATATTCATATCAGGTTGATATTCTAAAAAGCATAAAAAAAAACTCAAAGTTCTCTATCAGTTTAATGCTATATTGGGAAAGAAAGAAAGGATTGTTATTCGATATATTTACTGTGTCATGTTTTAATTATTTGCCCTATTGTATGGATTTTTTTGTGGAAAGGCCTTAATGCGAATTATTGAAAGGATACAAGAAAGGGCTCTAAGGTTCCTAACAAATGGTTATAAAAGTACCTATGCCAATTTGCTTAGTATTACAAGAAAGTGTACTATGCATGTCACTAGAATAAGCAAGTTTGCCATCGAAATGTTTAAATGTGTACAAAAGTTGAACCCTACTTTTTTACATAATATTATCATGAAGAAAGAAATATGTAAAGATTTTAGAGATCCTTCGTTTGTTAATGTACCAAAATCCTACAAGATTAAGTATGGTAAAAGAACATTTTCGTATCATGGACCTTATATTTGGAACCAACTGCCATATATGTACAAAGAAATTATGGATTTTAAAAAACATTTAAAAAGCTGATATCTACTTGGAATGGTTCTACATGTGTTTGTAATAGCTGCACTCTACAGAGGAAATTTAATTATGGATTAACCTATACTGTTATTGTTTTATATAACTGTTGTTATTGTGTTTAACGATAGTTGCTGATTAGCTCAAGCTATTGTTTTATTGTAATTTGTGCGACTCAAAATAAAGTTCTATTCTATTCTATTCTATTCTATTCTATTCTATGAAGGAAGTAATTTTGCAGTTTTGCACAGTCTTTTGTTAATCATAAACTAGTTTACATATATCAATAAAATGTCCCTTAATCAAATATGTTTTTTTAATATAGAGCTGTAATTAGGTCACTGAATACAAATATATATGTATATAAATAGTTGAAGTGGGGCGGGGGCCTAGCTCAGAGGTAGTGCTCTGGGCTTCCAACCGCTGGGTCCCGGGTTCGATTCCCGGTCGAGCCTAAGTTGGATGGCGGTTTCATCCTTCGTCTCATTGCCATGGTCTCTGCCTGTCCTAATTAGCCCAACTGGTGCAGAAATACAGGACGTAAAGCCCTAATCACCCCATATAAATAGTTGAAATCGTAAATGGCCATTATTAGTGACAAATGGGTCTAACTAACTATTAGGTTAATTAATATGACTGTCCATGGTATCACCTTATCAGTGACCTTATCAGTTACATTTAAACTATCTATTACAAATATAGCAGTATCAAGTGCACAAGCCTGACGTTAATTGTTGAAAACTAATTTCAGACCTTTGAAGCTTCACTGTAAAAATGAGCTCAATACATGTTTTTTAAACAGCTGATTGGATTAGTTTTGCGTTTATCAAAGGGAGAAACTCCATATATTTCCAAAAGTCCGATGCATCTCTTTTTGGTGCCTGGGTGTACATTATTTTGATAGAATAAAAACTTTAAACTTAAATTGCATATTACTAGCCTCAAACTTGCATAAAGTGGCTTGTTTAGCGCAAGCCTTTTTCTCTGGAGGACAAATTTGGCTGAGATAAGCCTTATCTTCTGTAAGATTTCAGAATGAGCCAGATGCACAAGCTGGGCTTATGATGTTCCTTCATCCCAGAGGATTTGAGAAAGATGGTGTATAGTCTGTCTATAGCGCAGAGCCAAAGCTGTCTTAAGTTTGATCTATATGTAGTCATATGGTAAGTACATTGAGCACCAAGTCATTCGTATGCAGTTGGAAATATCTTGAGTGGAAGTTTAGGCCAAAGTAGCTTTACACTGCTCCCGATAAACTTCCGGGTTAAAAAAATTGAACACAAATTCTGTCAGTGCAATTTCAGTAATTATGTACAAATATATATGGTACTTTTTTCATGCATATTATGTGGGTCATATAATAATTCAAAACTTTGAAACACTTACCACCAAAATGGTGTTGGAACGGCTGCTTGGGTGCAGGTCTGTCTATTCGAAATTCGCTGTGAATCAAACAGGACACTCCAAGAATCTACAACAGGCATTTTTTAAATAATTATCATATTACTACGAGGTTTGTGTTAGTTTTCACAATGTTGATAATGACAATTAATGTATAGATGACTAATTGTTTTTGTAAGCCACTCAAAGATTTTGATACAAAAAGTATAAAGATATGTTACGAAAATTTTAAGATATTTCAATTTTTAGTTTTTGGTTGATCACACCCCACAGTACTTCATCGAAACTAAAGGTATACTCCAAAATGGAAGTACGTCTATATGCTCAGACAATAATGAGATATAATGAAAAAGATATTTTAGTTTATCACACCCATGTAATAAGCACATGTCATATCAAATTACACTGTAATGTTGATTTCTATCATTGCAGCTGGCAAAAGATATATTATTTAGATGGGTTGGCCTCAATATCTTCCAAAGCAGCATGACTTTGTCAATAATATTGCTTATTTTGTATTTTGTAAAAAAGAGTCCAAGAAATGCAGTATTATGTACCATACATGGATATATCCATTTCCTTGACCTCGCATCAATTATGGACATGAATTAAAATTGAAAACTCTAAGAGGTGCAATCAAATTATTGTTTGGTCAAGAAAAATAGTTAATAAATGAAATTCAAACGATAATATGATAAATATTCATATTTATTGATTTTAACACACAGTATCCAGAATTTAGTGCTGCTCATTACCCTTTACAAGATAAACTTTTCTGGCAGCTGCTAAGTTATCATTCAGCATTTGGCCATTAAGTCATGCTGCCACCTATCTACTCTCTAAAAATTCATATATATTTGTTAATATTCCTACAGGGTCCTCAGCCAATGTTGTGGGCCCTCAGTCTAATACATGCAATATCATCATTAATCACACTGAGTTTTATACCAAAACAAATTACACTGTTTGTCATATCTGTAATGAGTAAATTAGAATTAAGATTTAACATAACAAAACTTCTTATGAAGACCTTTTTTCTGTTCCTAACAATAATTCAGAAACTTCATACTATATACAATCAGAACTGGTTGATCAATGTCCATGATTGATGCAAAATCAAGGAATGAGATACCCACATTCAAGCATGTGTTACTTGTGATACTTTGGTCATATAACTAACTAAAATGATGATTTAGTCATTTTTGACTGTTAGTTGCACATAGTATTGTTTGGGTTGTTGAGTCTAGTTGCACTTAGTGTAATGAAATGTATATGAAAGACTTCACTGAGAGGTGAAGAGTGTGGGGCCTCTGCTCTCCTATGCATTACAGAAAATGCTAAGTTGTAAGAGCATGTGAATTTCATCTAAAAGAATGAAATGAACTAAAAATGACATACATAGTTACTCCATTAGTTGCTCTCTTTATTAAATTTTTCTGAACTTCATCTCATACATCTCATTCCTCAAATTTTTTCATATAGCTAGTGGTCTCAAAATAACTTTGAATTAAGTTCTGAGACCACCAGTCATCATTATTGTTGTAAATAACTTGTATTTGTCAATGATAATAATAAAGAATCATACATATCAATAACAACATTCATAATTTATGACAAAATGAGCAAAATTAATGAAAATATCTGTTTATTTCGGAGGTATTGAAGCTAACCCATCTAAACGAGTTTCTTGTCAGCTGTAATTACTATAAATTGACGTGGAATGTGCTTATTCCATGGGTGTGATAAACCAAATTATTTCATCATATCATCGTAATTGTCTGGATATATTTCTTCATAACTGTTTTTTTTTTAAATAATTTTCAGAACATAACCTTCCATTTTATGGAGTAAACATTTAGTTTCAGCTTCTACACACAGTTACCTTAACAGTACTCTGGGGTGTGATAAACCAAACTTTTTAAATTTAAATATTTTAATGTTTTCCCAATTGAATATTTTTACATTTTGCATTAAAATGAAGGTTAGACCATATACTAAAATTAAATTGTGCATTGACATTTTTTTTAAACCCATTTTTAGCCAATTTCATAGATTTGGAAAGCAATCTAATAGACTCGGAAGCTCTTTGAAGCTAAACGCCGAAGGAATTTCTATGACATTGGCTGTAATAAGAAATTTTAATTAACATCAAGGACAGTTGTCAGTAAATTTACTAAAAGCCTGAGCTGGCAATGCATTGATTGTTCGTGTGGTGTTCTTAAAGGTAAGTCAGCCTTATATATTATGGTCTATGTCATGTGCAGCGCACAATGCAGTCAAACCTGTTTTATGCGGTCACCCAGGTTAATGGAAACATTTGGCTTTATAATAGACGGATAAAATTAAAATTCTGTCAAGGGAGGCCGAATGTAGCAGGAAGCCGCTCTATACAGGTGACCCTTATGGCAGGTTTCACTAAGAAGACTAAAAAAAAGATTGTTGCAACGCCTTCGCGGCAGTCAGCAGGCACTTCTTCTGATTGGCTGAACGGCCGTTAAATTAATTGTTTTTTTTTATTCCGTGCCTTGACCACTTTCATAGTTAAGTACAAGTTATAAAACAACAACTATTGGACAAAGTGCGCAAAAGGTCAAGGCACGGATGCAATTTCAGGTAAAGTTTTCTTAGTGGGTCAGTAGCCTGACACGAAAGTTTTATTGTGGCATCATATTGTTGTATGCTCAGGTTGAGGAACAAACATATTCGATATAAGTAGTTTTGAAAAATAACTGGTGATGACCTAAACATTAAAAATCATCCTTGCACTGATGTCAGACATATTTACGGTCCTCTGAATTTCCTAATTGAGATAAATTAAATTTGTGAGAACATAGTTAAGCTAGTTAGGAAGGTATTAATAGAGTAAAATGAAAGGAAGGTATTAGTCTTGGAGCAAAAAAGCTGCATGAACTAAAATTTTATTGAATATACATAATAATATCCGATTTTACTATCATTGAGTTGAGTTCATTTATTGGATTAAAAATATACACATAGTATTATATAGATCACATGATATTAACATTCAAATAATTCCAACCAGATGCACATACGTGCATATTTGGTAAAATATATAGTTATATTATAAAATATTCATGTATAGTTTAGATAATTGAAAATTAATTAACGGCTAAGTACATAGTATATAATATAAATAATTTTAATTTGTTTCTAAACTATTGTACAGGAGGTATTTTTTAACATGATGTTTTATGG
Organism: Alitta virens; assembly: GCA_932294295.1. Classification (NCBI taxonomy): domain Eukaryota; kingdom Metazoa; phylum Annelida; class Polychaeta; order Phyllodocida; family Nereididae; genus Alitta; species Alitta virens. Next base: position 27,846,826 of record OW028575.1, read on the forward strand.
CATTAATTGATAGGTGTTGTGGAACAATATCTGAAAAATAATTATAGATGACAGCGCCTTTATATCTTATAATTCGTTGACAAAAATTTGTACTAAATATAGGACACATGTAGCTTCATTTGTTGCCTAGTTTCATAACTATGCTAATGATAATTATCTGTAAACATGGAATCAAACAACACACTACTTCCACTGAGGACTTATGAAGGACAGAGAGCAGATTTTATCACTTGTAAGCATGTAGCCATTGTTTGCATTGTTCCCAAGCAATTTTCGCTGCAGTTCAGCGTTATTAATAATAATCAAAACATTTGCCTGTCACATGAGCTGCCCAGATATTTCGCTTGCGTGTATGCATGGTCTTATAGCTGTAGTGGTCAGCAATGACCAGTGTCTCCTACAAATATACCACGATCAATACAGCACTGGACATGGCAGTTGTCTGGCACAGGAGAGCAAATGCGAGAGAAGTGGAGGAGATATGGCCCTCCTGCTATCACTGGGCCTCTAAGAGTGATATTGACCACATTTATTCGCTGGTTGGGCACTGTTGGTTGAGACAAATTGGTCAGTGCACCAACCAATAGTTTTGGATCAGTGATCTCATCAGTGATCTAGCATCACGATTAGGCAAGCTTACACTCTATTTAGCTCTATTTACACTTTCTGTAATTAATGTAAAAGGTACTTCCATTTGCTGGAGGTCATAACTTCTAAAGGTCGATGTAAATTTTATTTGGTATTTTGGAAAAAAACTGCTACGATTGTAAGTGACGATAAACGTTATGAAGACTCTACAAATTGCCCCCCAATGATTCACAAACAAAGCCTGGGTTACACTGGGAAATAAATTGCCTTGTAAAATGTGTTGCAGGTCCTGTCCACTGGCAGTACAATTGCCAGTTCTGTGTGTACCTGGATTTCCCAAGCATCAAAATGTCAATGTCGATATCTCAATGCTACTGGTCTGAAGCACAGCCATCTTTCGTGACCAGCTGCCAGAGGCAGACTTAATGATGAGTTGCTATAAGATTTTAAGTCCACACCATGTTGCGCATTTACCCCATGGGTGGGGTCTTTTACTTGCCTCAGCAATCATTCTTCGGTAGTATCCCTGTTAGAAGCTATTTTTGTTTGTTAGTAAGTGTTTTTCTTTCTTTCTTGTTTAATTGTCATATCATTACAGTGTTGCTATAGTTTTTACAGTAAGTTACTGTGATAATTACAGTTATTTGTTACAGTGTCCACCACATCAGTCTGTACATCTTTAGATTGGCTGCTTGATGTCCCTCTTTTACATGTGCAGGTTCACTGGGCCATTAATAATCCCAGGGCAATGAAATGTGAGGCAGATTATTCTGACAGATGAATCCCCCGAAGTCTGATCATTCTCCATGCATCATGATGTGAATTACAGAGAATCCTTTGAGGGATTTCCCATAATGGTCCGACATCACCATGCCTTCAGTTATTGTGCAATATAAGGAGCAAAGTATCTCAGCATACATGAACACCAATAGACTGAGCCAGGACTTTAGTCTCACGTTTTATAGCTTTTTATGGATGTTTATCAAGAGGCATAATGACGGATTCTGAATGGAAATGAAAATATCTCAGAATATCGATTCAGGGCCGTAGCCTGGAAAAGGGGGGGGGGGGGCAGTTTGATCAAACGTCAAGCTTCTGATATTCTGACAGCCATTTGTGAGAAAAGGTTGTCCTAAATTGCATGTTGAAATTATGAGAGTACACTAAATAAAAGCAAATTTTATAAACAAAATTATAGACAAAAAACCCTTGTTTACATTATAACTTGACAGAAGGGTATATATTACAACTTAAATTTGAGTATTATCTGTCTATAATCGGTAAATTTTTTATGCCAAGCCTTTACATATTTGGTATCAGGTCGAAACGTCCGAAAACCGAAACGTCCAAACCCGTAAAGTCCGATTCCCTTAACATCCGATTCCCTAAATGAACAAAAAGTGTCCGAAACGTCCGAAATATTTTTTCTGCTGTTTTATGTACTTTTACGCAATAGTTTGTTAAAAATGCAGTTAATTTCTTTTACATACAAGTTCTGTCTGTAGTTTAACATGAGATTTGATGAGCAAGACCGTTTTTTAATTATGTTAATTAAAGTTAAAGCTGACCGCACCAATCGGACGTTTCGGAGGCCGGCAATGAACCTGCTAACCGGCCAGCGCCCCCCACCGTCCTTCCGCCGTACCCCGGTCGATGAAATGAAAAGATTAATAACTTCAATTCTAGTTAACATTTTAGACAGATTCTGAATGCTCTGAATCTGAGGAAATTGAATACCTAGTTATATAAATTTGTTGTTCATTTCACTAATAAACACCTGATAAATAATTATAACATAACTACTAATAAATACATTAATAATACATAAATTACGTTTTTAGACCAGTGTAAAATTATTTTATGATGTCAGATAGGTATTATAACAACTAAAAAACACCTCATATTCAAATGAAGTTAAAAGAAAATATTGACTTTAACTGCTAATTAATGAAATATAATCCCCATCAATTGAACATAACAGGGGTGGAAATATCCAATTGTGGTGGATTAGGGAATAAGGGAATAAATAAATAAAAAAACTCCTGATTGCAAGTAATATAACGGTTTTGTGTTTAAATAAATGTGCAATATGATTGGTCACTCTCTGGAATTTTATTGCAATTTTTCTACCGGACCTTAGCTCCCTTGAGAAATATGCGTAGAAGATCCTGGCTAAGTGGGAAGGATATAAAATGATTATCCAGGGAGGAGATAGCGTTTTAAATAGAACAGAACCAAGATGGCTGCCGGCATTAATTTATATGATTAAGCAAACAATGTGACACTCTTGATGCTTAATGTAAGTTGTGAGGTTAATCCTTTAATTCTTATTTAAACATGTACCCCTAGCAGGGGTTATATATACTCTATATGTAATAATTAAAGATATGCAACATAGATACATATTTTAAACTTTATATAAGATAAACACAAATTATATGCTATTGTTATTAAAAATTCTTTATTTCCAGGTATCTAAAAAAAATGTACGACTTGGTACACAGAGGTTGAGCTTTTCCTTGGCTTTGCAGGAACTGCAAAGTGCATCGAACTGGCCAGTTTTGCTGCCATACCAGATTTAACTTCTGAAGGAGACAGAAATAGAGGCTGTGATGTGAGTATATAAATTTATGGAATATATCAATTTGACTTTCTTTAATTTTGACCATTGGAGTAATTTACTTATGTATGTGATGAACAATCTAAGCATTTGGGGGTCATACCTTTGAATAAATTCCAAACTGGCTGAAGCATCAACATGAAGCACTGGACGTAGATGCTTCATTTATCAATGGTCCATCAATCGACAGCTTCCAACGACTGCAAATCTGTGCAAGTGGCCTACCTGCAAAAATATTTAGGACACATTAGTGAAATAGAACTTTTTGTCATTTACACATCCTCACACTCCCAAGGGATAATTATATTTACACCTTTGCAAAAATGTTCAAAATCCAGTGATATATCTATTTATGGAATTCCAGTTCATGTTGGAGCCAGGTGGCTAACATTTTAAGGTATTTGCCAATTCTATACTGACCTGCTTTGCTGAAGGTCCCTTTGATGACTATGCTGAGGCAAGTAAAAGAACCTGTCCACAGGGTAAATGTGTAAAAATGGTTGGGACTCATCTGCAAATAGTTCAATTTAAACTTATGGTTGCAATATTCACTGATCTTAGAGTCAATTTGTATGTTTTAAAGTATGCTAGAATAATTTTCTTGGAGTTTGACACTGGTATAATGATTATAGTGATACAATATTACATTTATGCAATAAACAACAACAAAAAAAAAAAGCCAGTATTTAATGAATCCAGTTTATAATGAAATAATTGCCTTCTGGATAGAAATAAAGTCATACTGCACAAGACACCAAACTAATACCTAAATGTACTCATTAAATTCAATATCAAGGTAACTATGTTAACATTGCTAGAATAGTATCAATCTGCATGGAATGACATGAACGGAAACAACTGATGAAATTATTGCCTTCAAATACGTTTACATCTATAACATAAGAGACTAATATAAACCTGGATAGAAACAAAACCCTGTGACACAAGATACTCAACTAAAACAAAAAGGCTTATGTGAATGCTCAAACCATAGCAAGACGAGAATCAGCATAGACAGAAACAAATTTGGTAAGGCACCAGATTGAAATTTAAAAAACATACATGATACGATGGGCTTGTCCTGGTGACACGTGATCTGGGCCACTCCCATTGGATTTGCTGTGCTACACACAACTACCACAGGAAAACTGTTGTATCATAAAACTTTTCCATGACATACTTGATGGAAACAGGGACTCTGGTCTGGCATCAGCATGATCAGGGGCATTGATGGTGAAATGCTTCAATTGGTGTGTTGTTCCTTTTCTGTGTTGCATGGTGGGCTGACCATATAATGCAGACTGAATCAGCCAGTGAAAGCCACATCTTCACTGATGAAAGTGTTGTTTTTCTAACCAGGAATATTCTCTCTTCAAATGTGACTGAGTTGACTCGGATGCTGGGAAGGAATGGCATGCTACTGGGAAAATAATTGGGATTCTTTTATTTGTAATATAAAGTGAGGGGGGGGGGGATTGGTGAATGCTTCTGGAAGCTCTAGCACTTTCTTGACCTTCATGTGCATTCATCAGCATATTCAGGGCTTGGATGTTGGAAAATGGTCACACTTGCACCAAGGAAGGATGATGTTTGAGCTGTGATTTCAGTCGGATTATGGCCAAAGTTGCCCATAGTTGCAGTAGTGAACAACTGCTTTCTAAAGACTGGTGGACAGAGGACTCGATCCATCTTCTATGTACTGGGCTACTACTGCTTCTCCTGACCAGAGATTTCTAGGACCTGATCATGTTGATCCAATTCCAATGGAGCGTACCAGTGAGTTGTCTCTTTCTGGTCTTAGCAGATGCAGACATAACAAACAAGCATAACATGTCTTGCAGTCCTTGGAATGTCTTTGGACTTCGGCCTGACATTGGCTGTGCCATGTTCAACCATGCATACAATTGAAGAAGACTTTAAGTTTTGCTGTTGGTGGTGGTTGAGTAGCAGTAGTAGAAGCATAACAGGATAGTTAGAAAACTGCATATGGCAATACAGCCTGTTCTTGGTCTGCATTGTGTAACTAGCAGTTTTTGCCAGATGGATGCGTTTGTCAGGATTTAGCCCTCATCTTTCTCAAAAGCCAGCAGCATATCTCTTCATTTGTGCTAAATTTGCAGGTGGGGGATGTGAAAAATAAATTTCTAGCTGGTGAGTAGCATATCAGTTGTGTCTGCTAGTACAGCTTAGTCAGATCAGCAATCCTGAAAATAGGTGGATCTGAACCATCAAGTACACTGTATTTGTATATTCATGAAAAATTTTATGCCACAATAGCATGTGAATCTCATTAAAAGACATCAACAATACCTTACTGGCATAATTATGTGTATACGTGTATATCTATTCATGAAAATGCTATGCCACAGTAGCATGTGAATCTCATCAAAAGACATCCACAATGGTTACCTTCTATAATTACATTCATGAAAATATTATGCCACTTTAGCATATAAATTTCATCAAAAGTCACTTGTGGTTTTCTTGATTTTTTTTGTTTCATCCTTTTTTTAGTAGACATTACTTTATTACCATCAAATACATCAATGGTTCCTTGTGCCTCTGCCCTCAAAACAACGAAAACGATCGTTCAGGTTATGTGGTGGTTTCCATAATTTATTTTCACGCAAAATGTGCCATATTATTTAGTCACAACAGTAGGTTACCAGTAGGTTACCACATCAATATTCATGGTAACCAGAAAGCGGGTTACCATTGTTGAAGCTTATTTCGATCCCTGAGTACATGTAGGAAGTCTCCCCTTACTCAGAAATTTACACGTTTATAAATATATATGTTTGGTTAAAAATTTGTGGAAAATAAATAGCGTCTGAGTCTGAGTCATCAGTCTGAGTCATCACTGGCAGCTTTTATCTCACTGATGTAAGTGTAGAAATGGCAATTAGATAAGCTTCCTTCCTGCATGGGACCTGGGTTTTCAAGTGATCTCGCTCTTGGTTATACAGAGCCACCAAGCTGGCACTTTATTTCTTGTGCTATGACATGTCAACTACTCAGTTTGTTTTTGCACATATTTATTTTTATCTTATTCAGTTTCATCGTCATTGCTGCTCGTAGTTAGTCTTACATGGAAAATACTCATGTTTTAGGTTTCTTGGACTTGTCATGGGATCTTGCTTCTACTGACCTTATCTTTATTAGCTACTGAGGCTTTTCTCAGCTGTGTGTGTCAGTTTATGTTGTTAAACAGAAGGCTGCGACAAAAGGTAGCGTCTATCCCTACATGTTTTGCAGGTTCTAGCTTTATTGGTGTGGTGGGTGGGTGAAACGGGCTTTACGCCCTGTATAGGCACCAGATAGGGCTGATCAGGACAGGCAGCTGTAAAGGCAATGAGGCAAATGATGAAGCAACCTTCAAAAATGGGCTGCATTCGAACCCAACTACGTTCTTGTATTTTCCCTACACTTAGTTCCGTGTGCTATGTATGTAGTATGTACACTGTCAAGATAACTATAATGCTGTTTTTCTGATCTCACACATTCTATCAATTCAAGTGTGGCTGCCCAACTAAACTGAAGCTGGTTAGTCAGAATATGGGACAAATAGAAGTTGTTGCTAACACTAAACACCATCTAAGTTTCACAACAGTGATGTCACTAATGCTCCTTGGGTAGCGCAAGGCTATCACTTCTTTAAGAAATCCCTTTCATACAAGATTTATTAGCATATCTATTTCATAAATTTTATGCTTTCTATCTGTGTGCTAACCTCATTTGGTTTCTTCAGAAACCAACGCCATTTATAAGGGAGTGGCATTATTGTGCACTAGCATCTTCTTGGAGCCACAGATGAGAGGGTGGCCAGCGATGAAGACTAGTGCCAGAAATCCATCCAAGGGATGTGACTGACTGTAGAAACAAAGGTTCTATCTCTACCACAACTCCCCTACACGCCAGGCATAGTCATGAGTAGGTAATGCCACAAATATATGAATAGCAATGTTATGCATAAAATGGCACAGAATGAGAAGAAGTTAAAGTCAGATGGCTATACATCAAGATCTATGAGAAAAATAAATTTCAAGAAGCCGATTTGGTGGCCATTTTGAAAAATAGCTGCTATCTTGGATTTTTTAAATGTTCAATCGAGCAGATTTACAGCAATATTACAGCAATATTTTACAACGCAGGAGAAAACTTGACCATGTTAGAACGGAAGTCCTTTGACCTATTCCGCGAATAGAGTATTTAATTATAAATTCTAATATTTATAATGTCCATCATACCTGGAAACTGACATCGAGATCGGCAATTGGAATAAAGTGCAATAAATTTATTAGATGGCGTCGGAGTGATAGAATAGTGTCAGTGATACAATTAGTTTTCTAAAGAACAAATCATCAACTTGCAAGGTGTATAATCATGTTTTGGGGGGGGGGGGGGGGTGGCCGATATCGATGTCGTGGCGAATTTCAATGTCGTTGAGTGTAGTATAATATACTGTACGCCTTAAGCATGTTAAGGCTTAACATAAAGTCGCAGGGTTAGCTTCGATCCCTTAAACTTAATTTCAGTCTTTAGGCTATCAGGGCTGGATTTACCTGAGGCTATATCTGACACACTACTAGCTTTAAATTAATAATTACCAAATCTCCAAATCTGCAAAGTGTTGGGCTTGCTATTCCGGATCGAACAAGACTTTAGCAGTGTGTAGTATACAATTAATGAATACAATTTGTTTACATGACTATATTTTGACACAATGTACGTAGGCACACATTTTCTATATATACAATAATATATATACAGGCCTAATATTGTCCTTGCAAATATATATCTAGCCAGGCTAGCTTACTGTCATAATCAAGGCCAAACGGCGCAATTGTAATTGCCGTGACCTTGAAGTCTCAATGACTCCCTTTTGTGACATTAATTGGATGTTGTGAGGAATCTGAGTAACATCCATAGTATTAATACCAGAGGAGCAGTTGCTCATTTGCTCAAGACAGGGGCGGATGCAGAAATTGGTGAAGGGGGGGGGGGGGGCGGAGATAATTGATTTGCTAGCGCCATTGGCGCGTAGCCTATCTAGGGGGTCCGGGGGCATGCCCCCCCCCCCCCCCGGGAAAATTTTGAAATGAACAGGGGAAATACCTGCATTTTAGGCAATTCTGAAGTTTCTAACTGTTTATGAAGTATGCTTAACACCACTAGAATTCAAGCAATCAAAGTTAATTGGATGACATTCACAAGCTATTTCTGGGTAAGCTCTTTTATTCTCTCGAACAAATTGGATGACACCCACACATTCACATACTTTGTCTGGCTTAGCATTTTCTGTGTCATGCAATAGTTTGGAAATCATAAAATTCCCTGAAGCAAACCATAATTTGAATACAAAGATATCCATTCAATTTTTCATCTTTTTATTTACTTATATCAATTTTAAAACCCATTGTTAAAAAAATATACTATTAACTAACAACAGGCACTGCCAATTTTTGCATATGTATAGAGTAAGTCTGGTATTGATTCATGACTAACATTTTTGAGACAGGTCTTATTTCTCTCCAAGGGGATTCATGAACAACATTCTTCTTGGATGTTTACTGCTGTACTTGTCAACAACTTTTTGATAGTTCAGCGAAATTGTTTTGTGGACCAACAGCAGCAAAAGACCATTTAGTCTGTCCTGCTTCATGGTAGATCGGACGCTTTTTATATACAAGCTTTGGAGCTGCAATATGCCAGAATCTAGTAGCTTGCTTGAGTAGCCTTGGCCTGGATCCAAACAATTGCAGAGCTCAAACATATGATGGAGCTGGTAACATGGCTGGTAGAACAAAGGGGTGTGCCGCGAGATTCTTGGAAATAAACCCAAGAGCAAATTATTACCATTGTGCTAGCCATAGCCTAAATCTAGCTCTATGCAAAGCTTCCAAATTGCCCGAAGTGCAAATTATGATGCGCAATCTGAAATCTGTTGCAATTTTCTTCAAATATTCACCAAAAAGGCAACAGCGCCTAAATAAAGCATTAGAAGCCATCAATGATGAGAGGAATCAGCAAAGTAAACCGCAAATAACATCACAAAAGGTGAAGCTCCTGTCGGAGACCCGTTGGGTTGAACGGCACACTGCTTTGGAAGACTTTGCTTGCATGTATGAGGCGATCATTGATTGTTTGGAAGCAATCGCTACAAATGAGGACTCCAGGTGGGACACAAAGTCCATAACAGAAGCCAATGGTCTTCTCTGTTCAATTAAAACCCCACAATTTCTTGTCACGTTTTACGTGAACTTGCACTTGCTTAGTTACACGAAGGGACTCAGCAAAATGTTGCAAGGTACATCCAAAGATATGGTAGTGGCTTACCAAGAAGTCAAAACAGTTCGGGATGCACTTACTGATATCAGAAATCATGCGGACATGATAACAAGACAATTTACAAGAGGATACTGGAACAGGCGGAAATCGTCCAAATACAGATGGCAATTCCAAGGCGTTGTGGGAGGCAGACAACATTCCAGCTGACACCCCTGAAATCTACTGGAGGCGGGCAGTTTTTGTGCCTTTCTTGGATGAACTGCTGGAGCAGTTGGGATTCAGGTTCCCAGACCTGACTGCCAAGGCCTTGCTTGGGCTGAGGTTATTGCCTGTCAATGTGGCAAAGATTTCAGAAGTAGATATTCAATATGATATTGTTGTCTTACAAGAAACTTATGGACCAGACCTTCCTTCACCCCTTCACTATCAGCAGAGGTCCGTCTTTGGAAGAAAAAGTGGGAGCTGACTGATGTCAAGTGGGACAACCTGCAAAGCACATTAGCTGACACATCTAGAATGATGTACCCCAATATACATCGCATCCTTTATTACTAATTCCGGTCACAAGTTCCGGTGTTGAACGAGCCAATTCAGCTATAAAGCTAAATATAGTGTCTTCACACTCGACAAACTCCACTAGCATTTCAACTGGAAAATTATCTTTGATATATCGTACAACTATGCCCAGCTGCTCCACGTTGCTAATATCGCGAACTTCATCTGCTTGTATTGCATAGTATGCCCCCCCCTCCCCCCCCCCCATTCTCAGATGACTGCATTTGAATATCATTCACAATTTGCACTTGCATGTACTCTTTCATGCAGACAATCAGCTCATTTTGGGAAGTTTTAGAGATATATATGGCATTTTTGGCACATGTTGCCATGTGGTTTTCAAGTACTTTGTCCCCTGAAGATACACACAAGTCAAGAAGTGCTCGGAAGTTTCCCTTGTTGGTGTTTGTGCATGTTTCATCATCTCGATGGCCTCTAAGTGATATACCCTGCCGACCACAGTATTCTACACATCTAATGATTGATATTAGAAAATTGCTATTTTTTTTCAACCTTTCCAGCAGTTTGGGCATTCAATCTTTGGTCAATCCTTCTTATGGGATTTTCGTAGGTTTGGAGGAAGGCAGTCAGCTTAGCATTTTACTTAATATGGTACTGCAGATGGCTATGTCTTGTCAGATCCTAATGGGCATCTTTCCAGTTCTGGTATTGGTGGTCATTCAGTAAATGACTCTTAACGGTCTGACTGGGCGTTGGGAAGAGTAAACATGCTAGGCAAAGCAAACCATCGGCTTTTGTGCTATATGCAATGTCAGAGTACTTTTTGAGCCAATCTCTTTGACACTGACGATTGTAGAATCCCGTTTTCCTCCTGGGATCTTTGTATTGCTTGGGAGGAAATACAAATGAAGGGTCGGGTTCTCGCTTTTGTATGAGCATATATTTGGTTTTATCATCAATATCAGACTTGCCGATGAAGTCAAAAATATCTAGGACCATGGGCCCCGTTTTAGGGGGGGACAGGGGGACAAGTCCCCCCCACTTTTTTTGTACCAACATAACGATTTGACTGTTGGTGTCCAGAATAAAGGTCAATATGTCCCCCCCCCCCCCCACATTTTGAAATGAAACGGGGCCCCTGTCTAGGACCACATCATGTTCCTTGGAAGTTACAGCATTGTCCATTGCCACAATGCATGACCTCATCTGGATCATCTTGATGTCGCTCTGACTCATCATCTGACTCATGATGTCGCTTTCGGGCCCTGAAAAGTATATGTACAATAGCGGTGATAATTCCCTTGAAGACTGGTGAGAGTATTTTTATATAAACACGGCCCCCCCCCCCATTCTTGTGAAATTTGTATTTAGTGTTCTCATTAGGCCTATTTAATTAAAATATCCCCTATGTAATTGGTGGTTTCACACTGATTTTTAAATGAGTACTAAAAATAATGAATGCCATAGGCCAGATGTCAATATCATTCGCAAACTTCTGGTATGATTGAGGCCCAAAATAAACTACTCAATACAAAGGTTATGACATCATCAACACGTCATTCAGTAGGCCTACTATGTAGATCTACAGACTGTGGTTGGTCACCAAACAATTTGTTTTGATTAATTTAAAATTGAGGCACTTGAGCTAGTACGACCGAAAAACACAGACTGTCACAGTTATTAAATAACATGCAAGGAAAATCTACAGAGCTCTAGGCCTATTGATGTCATGATATTAGATTAGGGCCTATCTAGGCCTATAATCCAAAATGAATTCAGCACTTTGCAGATGCAGGCTGCATGCAGCCGATCTTTCTTTTTTTTTTAGAAAATTTTATAATAAGCAAAACCAAACCAACCTTGCATTTTCCGGAATGTGTGGACAAAACTTGTGATTTTGGAATTCATCTGGTCAGTACCTCATGCTCTATGGCAGAATTAGGTCAAGTTAGTGCATGGCAGCAAATAAATAGTGACATCAGAGGCGCCGCCTGTAAATGCCTATGCACGCCCCCCTCCCCCCTGGATTGCAAGACTACGGAATAATGTTGATCTGTGAATCCTTTAGGACCTTCAGAGATAGGGCCTATATATGTATGTATACCTAAATGTAGGCTATCTATCCGTTGCACCAACTGGATATATATAGGCCTATATATAGGCCTATATATATCCTAATTTTATGTTACAATGTATATAGGGCTATAGGCCTAAATATAGTATTTTACTTTAAGAAGTAGCTTTCTATATGACACATATCATTAAAAATGATGCAGGTGGTACAAAATGTAGCAGAGATATTTTTGAAATCTCTGGTGGTAGTCATTAGACGAACTGAAGGAAAGACCCTTAAGAATTAATTTACCTGTCATATTATTCAGACATCCCCCAAAAAAGAAGACCAAGACTTCGTCTATTTTGCAGGTCTGTAGGCAGGGGGGGGGGGGGGGTGTTGGGTGTGGAACCCCCCCCCCCCCCCCTCTTCTCCAAAACTAAAGGCATTATTTTTGCCAAACTTAACACAAGGTCATTTTTAGAAACTTTGGACCCCCCCCCCCCCCCTCCCAGCATGAACCTCTCCCTATAGCCCTGTTTTGTATAAGGCCTACTCCACCCCCCCCCCCCCCCCCCGTATTCTTATGTAATGTATTGATTTTGTGGCTCCATTCTATTTCCAAGTTTTGCAGACGCCCTTGTTGAGAAGGGATTCCCAGGAAAACCCCTTGCGTGACGTCACATCAAGCATGGCCGAAGAAATGTCGACTGGAGAAGAGGACTCCTGCAATGACTGCTGACTCCTGCAGTTATAAGCTTTTAACGCAAGGTAAATGAGCTGTCATTTTATCTGGCACATTGATTTCTTCATAATGTGTGATGATTTGATGAAAGAAACTGAAGATCAAATTAAATAACAACGTAAATGTCAAGGTCATGTGAGCGATAATGAACGTTTCTGAGAAAAATTGATCCAATAATTCCGTTCCATCAACAATAGTGTGAGCTGTGTAATCTCATTCATTACCTGAAGACATTTACAGTGTATATTGCTCAAATTAGCAAGTTAAAACATAATTTTTTACCATTGCTTGAATGAATGCCTCGAAATTCTTAAAAGTTAAAGCAAATACTTTTCAATTTCAGTTTTAGTTTACTGAACACAGGTTAAAAAACCTCTTAGTAATTAGATTAGCGACACTTCTTGTTTGTCTGTCTGAAAGAGTGGTTTGCCCACTTGACAAGTCTTGAGTACATGTGATAGTCACATTGATAGATTTGCAAGAATACTTCCTACGTCTAAAAAAGGGCAGTAAATGTGAAAATTTAGGGGTTGGCAGAATGGGGCATATGCCACATCAATTTTATCAAGTTAAGAGTAAGAGACAGCCAAAAGGGCACTTGATAAATGATGTAGAAAAGAATGGGAGCCGTTGGGCATGCTAGTTTCCCCTGCAGTAATTATTGAAACAAATTGTGTAAATGTGTTATTGTGTATTGTTCAATCTTCTAACCCTAAAGGGCATAAGGCCATCCTTATTGATTGGTATTATGTTTCAAAATTTTCTGGATGTGGGCACACCGTGCAACATTAACAATTGAATTAATGGTTTTATTATATTAAAAACTTATGATTCTTTTCAGATATTCACCATGTTTCGGCAAGTTTTTGCAACAGGCATTTACTGCAACCGAAATATTTCACCATTCAGACCGTCTGCAATATGGTGTCACACTGTTCGATCAGCATCAAGTAAGAAAAATAGGCCAAAGAAGAAAGTTCAAGATGACAAGGCGCAAGTGGAAAGTTTGAAGAAAACTTGTAATTCTGCGGACACTTTTGGAACACTTGCCCCATCATTGCTTAAAAAGCAGACAAAAAAATACTCCAAGAAGACAGATTTGCAAAAACCTGTTGTCCAATCCTACAAGGAATTGCAAGCAATTAAAAATGTCAAAACATTGCTCAGTAACGACGAAAAATCTTTGGAAAGTTTAAGCCAAATTGATGAATGGAAGGAGAGGTTTGGGACATTAGCAGAGAGCGAAATGAAGTCTTTGGAATTGCAAGTGCAAGCTGAGTAAGTAATTTTATTGAAAATATACACAGGAGTCCCAGTTAAATACCATTTCAATATTATGACCACCTCCATTTTAGGTCTTGCACAAAAATATACTCCATTGACATCAATGAAAAAATGTTGCTGAATTGTGCCCACCCCATTATTCAGAATTATGACGACCTAAATTTGGTTACCTGAAGGGCATATTGCTCTTCCATCAATATATAATTATATTTTTATAAGCCTTAATTTGCCTTTAGAAATTTCTATTTCACCCTCAATTGTCAGTCAATACGATGATTGTCCTAACGGCCTTTCTGGTAAATACATGTATATATAAATGATACAATTATTACCACTTGGTTAGTCGAATCTAAACTAATGCCTACATGAAGGGTTCTACCAGTCAGTTTGTCCATACAGCGTGTTATGTAGACCTAATAAGCGATGAGAAAGAAAGATAATTATCCACCCAAATGAAACCATTTGCTTTATTTGTGATGTGCCACAACTATGTTGTATGTTTTCCTTTTTTAAGAAAAGTTTACTTATGGAGCAATGTAATTTTGATTTATGCCCATTTGACATAAGTTCAAATTAATATAATACGTAATCACATGTCAAATTTGTATGTGGAATTTATTTTCGTATTATATATGTGTTATGCTGTGAGATATATATTTTAGCCTAAATATATACATGTATATGGAATTTATTTTTCTAATGTATTTTTTATTTTAAATAATTTAAAGCATCATCATTATGACTTAATTCAATATTTAGGCTCAACAATATGTCAGATTATTCGCAGTCATGTCAGCCAAGGATGTTGAGCTGTGACACTTTGATTTTAATGCTTCAATATTTTGTATGGTCTGGACAGTGGGCATAAATGTGCGGTCGACTCTGCAACGTATTATTGTCATGTAGTCATGTAAAATTTCCCTGCATCTACCACACGCATTTCCCCTTTGGCCTTTTTGGTTAGGGTGTTGGTCATTGGATGCAACATGGCAGAATCATGTTGCTCTTCTTACAATGTATTACAAAACCTTGTGTAAAGTTACAACTTATTTGGCTTTTACAATACTGATGTGCATATTGTTAAAATTTTAGTTGTTCAATTTGTAGTATTTGTTTATTGTGTATGACGAATGTATCTTTCCATGATTCGAAAACGTCAATAAAACATTATTTATGATATGATGTCAACACACTTTAAGTTAGAATGTTGCTGTCTACATGTTAATGTAATCAGTGTATTGGAATATTAATAATATTGGTAGTTTCTGTAAATAGTATTCTAATTGAAAAAGACTGGAATACATTGTGTATCAAATAATTGTTCAAATTTGTAGGGAGGAAGATGCAGCAGATCCTGAGCGTAGACCGCTCCGACGTGTCGGTAGAAACACTCCCAACTGGTATGGAATGCAAATGGAGAAGCTGGCAAAGGAGGGAAAGGTATTGTTGTTTTGTGTTCGTTATGAACTTGTGACTTATAGTTATGTTGATGATGCTTGTGTACTATGTGGGCATTTCGCTGAGCATTTGCTGCTGTGCAACCTTTTTTATCCAGAAGGATTTATCATCCTTCAGGATATTGTCGGAGGAGAGAAATTCAGAAAAGCTGATTTGGTTCAGAATTTCTCAAATAATATAACTAATCAGGGATTGAGCTCACCTTTAGATCAATTGTGCAAAAAAGTTCGGCTCGAGTTGTCAACAGAGATGAGGTAGTTGCCAAAATAAGCTAAAAAAAATCGGCTCTGATGAACTTTCGCAGACAGCTTTTCATTTCGGCACGAGGTATATAGAAACTGAGAAAGTAAATGACAGGTCTGAACAAAATGGCAAATTCACAGTAAATTTGTTCTCTCTCTCTATGTTATAAAGTCTGTAGTATTCATGAAATGATCTTAATAATCGGTATTTATTATCTTATATTTCACTTCATTATCGTACAAATGAGCATTATTCGCCTATCACGTTGTTTGCCTTGGCAAGCTTACATATGCGGTTCTTGCCCCAACATGCAGTCAGCCGGCAAAAGTGGCGGGAAATGCCACTATTTGGATCCCAGTGGTCGATCTCTCACTCTGTTCCACAGAATGATGCAGTAGTCACTATCCAGAATTAGTAATTCATCAGTAAACACTAACTTCTGGATTCAGTGCCGATAGGCTCTAGTTTGTTCTTGCAATTAATTCATTTGGTGCATTTATCCCTTTTGGTTGCTAAATGCAATTCAAGTGTCTTTTGCTGAAACAAAGGTGTCATTTCTCAGTGCTATCCTATAGATAGATGTGTAATTAGACAGACAGGACTGCTTGGCAGTGATCACACCTTTGAATGGTGAGTACAACTCCTGGAGTCTCATTATCCAATGAATTATTCATGAAATAATACTTAAAACGAATGTGCACAATTTATTTGCCGAACGGTTAAGGCATCTGCCAATTCAACATTTGCCTGCTCTACTGAAGGTCCTGGGTTCGAATCACTTCGTTTTTTGATGGAGCACTGCTTTTACATATTTTGGCCTAATTCCAATTGTTGATTCATTCACATCACCGTTAGTCAATCCTTTATGAATATGCCAGTCCAGGAGCTTCATTTTAGCAGGGCTGGCCACACTTCTGTTGTATTTAATCACATGGCAAGAGGCTGTATCTCCCTGGTATCATCACCCTCGACCTGTATCATCCCGACCCTCGTAGGTCGGGATGATACAGGTCGAGGGTGATGATACCTGAAGTTATGGCTGTCTTGAGCACCTGATAAAACTCTAAAGTCAGCTCAAAACTGCAGCTGAGTCTATTTTTAGCACAGCAAGCTTATGACGTCACTGATGACGTCACAAAAACGTTACAGTTGTAGTTGACTGACAGCCACTGTTGGGGCTAAAACGGCACTGTTTGGGTGTTTTTAAGTTCATGGACTCCCTGGTCATCATTTTCTAAGATATTTCAAGGACTGGGATGCCATTTCACTCAGTAAGGATGCGTAGTTTTCTCACATTTACTGGGCTTCATACTTGAGTGGTGACTTTGCTGCTTGTCAACACCTGTCAGCTTAATATGCTTGAAGAGGATAATATAAGGTATTTTCAAGACAGTAAATGGTCCAGATTTTGCAGTTATTTAGATAAATATATTTTGTAGAGTGATAGAGACTACAAAGTCTGACTGAATTTTATTAATACACAAAATTCTGTCTGAACTGGTGACGTTCATGACTTGCTAAATATCCAAATTTGTAAATGTCTTGAAACCAAAACAATGCAGAATGCTTTGATTTCATTGGTCGCTTCAATTTGGAGGTGTGTCCCAGATATTGTTGCTGATTGGTCGAAATTGATATCATCCCTGTTTATTTGTTGCTCATTGGTTAAAAATTTAAAAAGCTGTATCGTCCCTGCAGTTCATGTCTATGATTGGCTGAATCTCGTATCATCCCTCGAAAAGCTGTATCGTCCCTCCAAGCCTTTGATATCATCCCTCTGGGATCAATATCACCCTGGGAAAAACACCAGTATCAGGGAAAAAACATGCTCAGTCATGGGATAAAGTGATTTATATCATATACAGGAGGCAGAGTCATTTGAACAGTCAATGCATGTATTATTGATATCAACATGATCGAGAGACAATATATCATGCAGATCTCTGTAGCTGCAAAAGCTTCTAAGATGTTTGTCATGTGCTATGTTACGGCTGAAGTCTGCATTAAAATCTCCACCTATGATGACATAATGGTTTGGATAACGCTCCATCAGCTGATCAATCACATCTAAACAATTGAGAAATAGTCGTTCATACTTATTTCTTGTCGATTCATAACCATATTTTGTGCACAACTGCCCTCATAGGAACAAAATTGTTATTGTTCAAACCCGTTAGTGAACTTGCCAATAAACTTGTTGATTTTAGTAAATTTGATACAACAAGACGATCAGAATCCATGGTACCCAGGATGCAATAAAGAGAAGACATACTGCCAATGCTACTTTGGCAATTTTCATGTTATGTTTTATGCGCTTCATTAACAGAGTGTTCTGATGATGATTATCTGGTGCTATGCTTGTCGGTAGCTTCTTGATGTACCTGGCTGCTATACAGGTGGTAGAAATATGGAGAATCGCACTTGCAATGACGAGGGTGAGACTCGAGGAGAGACTGACGAACAATTTTTTCCCTCGGAGAAAAGCCTGCATGCAAGATCTTGCTGAACTAGAAATGTCATTTACACCTAGTTTTACAGCTAGTGATCCTGATATCATCCAACATCCAACAAGGAAAATTATTGTTGTTTTCCCTGTTAGTTTACGATTAGGGACTTGGACTGCTTGAGTGTTTTGTTGCAATAAGTACATCTAACGACAGAAGCATAACTCCATTAATTGATGATAAATCCTGATGCAGTTCCCAATCCTGATGCGATTGTACATGCCAGTTTCCTTTTCACTGGAAACAATAAACCTAGTCCCCTGGTTATAAGAACAATTCCGTACAATGTGTCTGCTGCAGCCAGATTGTTAAGCAATATACGTGTTACTAGATACAGTCTTTTCTCATTTTATAACACATTTTATGACAATCACATTGAGGACAATAATAATAACTCCAACGATTTCTTGTACAAGAGCACTTGAAAGAGTCTGGGTTGTCTTCCATAGCATATCATCAATGTAGACTTGAGTTGTATTTCCTGATTTTATGTTATGTCGTCATGAAGCTAACCCTGACTAACCATGAAGCTAGTAAGAGTACTAAGACAAATTAAATTAATGGAGTTGTGCATGATGTAATGTGGTGCATAGATAATAGAGATTACATAAATTAGATGGCACGGGGAGCAATTATTCAATTATTGTGTGCTTGATTAATTTCTTTTAACAATGTCACAATGTGAACACAACAATATGAATATTATGTAAAATTAATTTTAGATATGTCTTGATCAGGTTTCCATTGGTCGGGAAATTGTTGAAAAGTCTGATTTAATTATTTAAGGAAGGTTGCAATTACTTGTAGAGTTCATTAGGCTCAGCTACATGCAGCTGCACTGGGGCCATGCAGCATGATAATATTTATAATTTTGTGTACAACCCAATGTTTTTGATCCCCCATTTAGTTTTTGTAGATATCTACATGTGAGTTTTTCATCTGCAGGTCTCTTGAACTCTCAGTATGAACATATACATATTTTCTTTTTAGATATATGAAGCCATAGAACTATTTGAAGTCAAAATGCTGAAAGAGGATCGAGTGCAGCCCACTCGTTACACCTTCACAACTCTCATAGGAATACTAGGAAGGGCTGGCTACACAAAGAAGGCCTTTAAGCTCTACAATCAGGTAAATTTGCAGCATTTACCTATAGTAATTAGTGATCCTGACGTTTTTTCCCCATTAATTATATCATATCTGTTTGTACAAGTTTTATACATAGCTACAGAATTATTAGCTATTCTCCAACTGCTGAATTAGTTCTGTCAGTTCAAATGGGGAGATATTGCACCTCAACCAGATTTGAACCTAGGACCCTTAGTGTATGCTTGGATGAACTAGAGAAGGATTGGACACTTCGGAAAGTAATAAAACTATATTCATTATTAGGTGATTTAAGAAGAGTCAAATTCGCCCAGAGCTGGCCCAAAGACCCCTGCTGCTTCCCTAAGTACATAAATTCTTTGATGTTCACACTGCGCTTCAGTGAGCACACCCCTTATCGGTGATGCCTTGCATCAGCAGCAATTAACTCTCTAAATTTCTAAGTCGAAATTCTTTATTTCTTATTGTATATTCTTGACATCACTGCCAGTGAATGCGGCATGATCCAAGGATTCTAAAAGTGTTTTCACCAAATTTCTAGCCCTAATATTAAGAAAGTTATGGACTAAAATTAGCCAGATTGGAACTCATATTTTGTGAAACATGTTATCTTAATCATGTGATAACTCAGGAAGCCGTAAAGAGCCATAGATCAGACCATATCCATTGAAAAGATAAAAACCTTGTCTTCATGCTGGTTATTATGTCTTAATCGTCGAAAGTTGTCGAACGGAGATACAGGCCTTCAAAGATGCCTAATTTTCAAAAGATGTGCACACATTTGTCTTGAAATTTTGATAAAAACCTGCCTATTTATATATTTTCCAAAATGTTGTTGCCTACAAAAATAAAATTTAAGTCTGAAAAAACAATTAAGGAAAAAACTGCAAGTTTATACTGTGTGCAGAGGAAAGATATGCATGTCAGCCTATATGAATACATATTTAGCACCCCTTTCTATTGTTTCCCAGTGGAATCAGTGAGGGGGGAGTAATAAAAAGGGGGTCTAATACAGCATCATAAATTGGTCATTAGGATGGTAGCGAAACGCAGTGTGAACCTTTGAAGTATCGAAGTGTCCAATCCTTCTCTAGTTCATCCAAGGTGTATGCCTTGGCACCTGCTCACCAGCACTAGAGCCAAACATGCTATCAGCTAACTCAGCAACCAACAAAGTCCTAGGTTCAAATCCCGATGGAGGTGAGATATTTCCCCATTTGACGAGTTCACCAGACACAACTAATTTGGCAGTTGTTGTCTTCATTATCATAATACATTGTAGTTCGGAAAAACGAAATTTTTGATTGCATTTATTTATTGATTAAAGGAAGGAAAAATTCTTTCATTTTCAGTCAGTGACTTCTTCCATATATAAACATGTACATATAAGCAGATAAGAAAAGATCATTAATGTGCCGTTGGCTTGGGAATTGTTGATCGGGAGAGGCAGTCTGAGTAAAACTGTACATTTCTTATTGCTTTGATATGGCAATCTCCTACGAGACATACATAAGTCGTCTGGGAATTTGTGGCAACTATCTAGCTAATTGCTTGTCAATCAAGGAATCCTTTTAGGTGTCAGTGTCCACGGCTAATTTTGAGGATCTGTAAATGAGTCTGATTCAGCTTGCGGAAATTAGTTGGTGCTGCAACGCAGTTGCTGTCTGACTGTTAGGAGGATTCGATAATTGAGATAATATAGATCTGTCTGCAGACTGGATGTAATGTGACAGTTGTCTGATGTGAAACTGGGCACCTACCACTCATTTCATTCCCGTCAGTAACTGTCTTTAGAAATCATCCAGGGTGAATTTGCATATTTAGCATCGAGTAGTTGTAAATGTTTGCATGTGAGTGTGCAGCCAAATGTCTTGATTTTGTGTGTGTATGTCTCCTCATCAGCAACATCATGGTGCCAAGTCTGACAGTTCATTGTTGCTGTGCCTTGTTTACTACGTCAGCGTTTGGTCAGTGTACTTGACCTCACGAGTTACTGGCCTTCATTAACTTTTCTGGACCCTTCCCATCTAATTAGCTGTTAAAGTGCCCAGAGGTCTCCTAAAGCTGGTAATCACCTTGTTTACAGCTAAAACATTAACACCGCGTCATCATTTATCACTTAAGTAGCTGAGAACGTGTGCTAACTCCTTGTTTTGAGGGAGAATAGAGTGGTTGGTTGGATGGTTCTGTTGCAGCTGGATGAAATAGTACATAAAACATGATTTATATTCTTAATTACAACTTATCACTGTTGACTTGTTTTGTTGGTTAAATATCATTCCTTTGGTATTTAAGTTTTATGCAAGGTACTTAAACATGTTGAAGGTAGATGACAGCTACTTGTGAGATGGGTACATTTAAATCAATTAGTGGAAAAACCTTCTGAATGTTAGATTTTGTCATAGTTCTTAGAGGGTACTTACACAGTCTCATTTTAGTCAGTACTTCAGAGGTTAGCTGTTGCATAAATTAAATGATACATTGCTGCTTGCTTAATTAATCTGCAGTTAGATGTTGGTAGTCAACAAATATTAACATCATTAAGACCACGCACTGCTGTGTCCAACTTAGCGTTAAACTCAATCCACCACCCAATCTACAACCAATCAGCCAACCAACCAACTTGTTACCCTACTTTTGCCTCATACGCTAGCGGTTGCTCTCTTTCATTTCATTTGATGGACTGAAATTACTCGCTGTTCTGGCTCACACTGAGCTATAGGAGCACTGTCACGCCTCATAAAGCCTGGCTAATTGTGCGGAAACTCAACAAATGGATTTAGATTTATTGGCCAATTGGTGGTTGCTGTGAAGTGCTGTCTGATGTTGTGTTGGAAAAGTGCGCTGTCATTATGGGAGAATGCCAGAGCTTGTTATCATGTAATTCTTGTGTATATTACCTCTGGGAACTGATTTTAATGCTGAAGTACGAATGTAATTAAAACATTAAAATTGGTACACCCCTGAGAATTTTATGAAGCCTGTTTAGATTATCATGGTTGTTTTAAACAACGGAATCTACCGAAGTAATCTGCGCTCCAAAAAAAAAAAGCAGTTACTGACATAGAAATTTAAACCCAATATGAAGCGTGAAGAGTTCTGCACAAGTAGCGTTTGTAACCAGGGGTTTCTTGTTATACCTTCTACCAAAAAAAGAAAAAAGGAATGGCGATCTGCTGAATGTTTATCCAATTATCATATGAATATGCTATGTTTGAATTTGCTGCCACTGAAATACTTTTACATTATGTATTTGTTATAACTTTGATAATTTGTTAGACTTGCTGGGAAAAGCAATACACGTAGTGAAATTATTCAAATCTTTAAATTGATTGTTGTCTTAATTAGATTTTGATCCGTTTGTCTTCCAGATGAAGAAATATGGTCTGGAACCACAGAGTCACTCTTATACAGCACTGTTCAATGCTTGTGCCAACGCCCCGTTTCCAGAAGATTCTCTGCTGAGAGCCAACAAATTACGTCAACAACTTCAAGACAAAGGGGTCGTGTTGAACATTGTTACTTACCGAGCTATGATCAAAGCCTATGGCAAACTTGGCCAGTTGGAGACTGCCTTTCAAATTGTTGATGAACTTGTTCGACTTAAACACCGACTTGATGGCCATGTTTTCCAGCATTTGCTTGTGGCTTGCATATCTGATAAGGAAGCTGGCTTCACTCATGCTATCCAGGTATGCTAATACAAAATGGTCTATACAGCCTGTATTTGTTTCATTATTTTTTTTGCTTTTAAAAAGGATATGTTTATGCAGTGTGCTATGTGCTAATGTTACAATTTGGAATTTAGATGAGTTAAATTTTATTTTGTAACATGTAAAGTGCTTTAATACTTAAGTTTTTTTTTTTGGGAAAGTAATATGATAATCTTATTCACCTTTTGTGCCACTCCACTTGTCTTATAGCCAAAGGCCCGTAGGCCGTATGATCAAGTTTGCAAGAGGTCAAGTGACCCACGATTATTGTAGAATTCAGAAAAATGTCAATCTCACGCATGTGCATGTACCCTAACTCTTGGATTTTATTCATGCGAGATTCTCGAAGGGCGAGGCAAACGTCATAATGAACATTGTCATTTCACAACTCTAAAGCAATCTAATGTAAACGAGAAGCTGCACACATTAAAATATCGTTGTATAATATAGCTCTTAAGCTTCCAATTGGTGTATTCAGATCGAAATTAAACCGAATATTAAGCGAGATATGAATGGGAGAAGGCAGAGAAGCAAGACCCACAACTTTTAAAAGTGATCTTACATAACAGAGCAGTAGTCCATTGTTTAGAATAGCTCATGCTGATTCCATGTGTGTTTTTCGAATTTTAATTAGACCAAATATTAAGCGAGATATAAGGTTGGTGGCAGCAAAAGCCAATGATCGTGGATAGTTTTTAGAGCAGATTATGTTGTGCTCCCGCTGACGTCCGCACCCGCGCTATATAAGCACGCTGTGCTGATTTGGCTTAATTTGACACTGCTTTGCGGTCATATAAACATCGCCTTCGGCTGGATGCTTCTGGCATTTTCATATTATAATATATAATGAAGTGACCCTTGGCAGAGAACTCATTGGCTAAATAATCTTGTCTTGATTGTGTTATTGTAATTGTGGTATATATCTGTGTAGATTTAGCCGGAGGTATTGCTAGCTGTCATTCTTAGTGCAGTTTACTGTTATAAATTATAAAATTTTAAACTTTAGGAGAGCAGCATCACTATTTAGTGCAGTGCAAGTTATTCAGCATGCAGACAAGCTATTACAAAATGATTTCTGATGTGAATTCTTAATCAAATTTTCATAATATAGTTTCGAAGTCCCTTCCCTTAGGTTCTTGGTAATATGGATTTGAAGTAGGAAGTCATGCCAAAATTAAAACTCTTGAGCGCAAGAACAATCAATGATAACAGAAAATGGCATTTACTGAAGGAGAAAAAAACTCTTTGATTTGAGTAGCAATGACAGATAATTTTGCAAGGCAGGGACTAAAGGCAGTCGATGATATTGGGCTCGGGGCTTAAAGGGAAAATGGTGCCTGCTCATTGCCGAAGCTCTTCATTCCCATCCTACCTCCTGTCTCAAGCAAAATTGAATTTCCTGGAAGCTAAATTTGTTTGGACACCCAAAGCTTTTCATTCCCTTTCGGAGTAATGTGAAGAATCCCGGCTCCTGGTGTTGAAAATTGTCCTCATAGCTTCTCGTCAGGCTTGGCCAATAACTGATGGCGAAATTAACAATGAAGTATTTTGTTTAGATGGGAGCAGGCCCTCAAAAGGGTGTTTAGTTGAACTCTAGTTGCAATTTACAGTGTAGTTGTCACTTGTACAGTTTTTAACGCGCCAAGTTGTCAGCCACTGTTAAATCAGTCTCTCATGAAGTTGCCTTGTATCAATAGTTCAATATGTAGTTGTTCGGGGTATTTTACTGGTTGACTTCGTAAGTGAGAATTTGGGCCAAACTGCTAATAAACAGATTATTCTTTATTGTATGGTTATTGATCACTTTTCTCGATATTCATAGGCATTCCTAATCATGATCATTATGAGTTACTGATCTAGCTCATGCTGAAGAATAGAACTTCTCACGCCATGCTGTCTGCTATTGTTTGACACGGCGTTGCTCTTTGTGTTTGCTGATGAATAAAGATGAATTGATTGGCATTGACGGGTGAAAGCTTCAAAGCACCCAATGGAGCAGTCGGAAATTCATTTGAAATGTTTGATGACATTGGTTGAAATTCAACATGTGTTCTTTTGACTTAAGATATTGATTTCAGCTCGAAGGAAGCTAGTGGGGCATGCGGTTGAAAATAGCTGAAATATTTGGCATTGCTCTGCCTAGGGAGTCACTGTGAAAACTGTTGGAGTTGTGATCTTAGAATGTAATCAAGGTCCTTAACAACTGCAGTTTAAATGTAAAATTAAATAATGAATAGTAAACTTGGTAATACCAATAGATCAATGAATATAAAACATTCACAAAAGCCTGACTCATTCTTGTACTGGCTACATTTTTTATTCTCTCAGTATATATTATCTGCCTTCTTTACGTTAGTACTGAGCCCAACTTCAGTTCCAGATAATGGTGAAAACTTGCAATGCATGTATGCACTATCGATACATGATACATCAATGACCTTGGCCATATTTGATCTAGAGCCAGGTCTCTTTCACCAATAGTCTTAACATTGCTTAAGTGTAGAGGCTTCAGGGCAAAGGGTTAGGGCATCACATGTCTCACTGCTTCTGCTAACCATGTTACAGCTCTGTAGTCATCTACGCATGGGAAGTGCAAATGGGTGACTGCTGTAACAAGATTCCATGCAATTATGGGTCGAATGTCAGCGTAAAGAGGTGGTGAAACCGCGAATAGGTCAAAATTCAATACAGACTTGCTGCACTTCTTCTAGGCTGTGAGGTTATGCATGCTGGTTTTGTCCATAGGTCTTACTGCTTGTTCAATCAAAGTCCATCGCCGACCATCGGTCTTACTGCTGGTTCAATCAAAGTGACTACACTGAGTCCAAGCAACCTACTGCAACTGACCATGTGACGTACGGAAGTGTGGACTCAATGCTAACAGTGAACTAGTGGTTGGAGAGGGGGGTATTTTGTCAGACTTGCTGCAAAACCTTCTGGCCCACAGTTAATTTGTAAGACCCTTCTTGTAATTCACAATTATTTGGGCAAACAATAAACTTAGCTGCTTAGGAATTGGCCACAGCTTCTTTAATCTTATAACATCACATGGACACTTCCATAAATCTCATGTGTGAGATGTAGTCAGTTTGATTGAATGCTTATAAAGGTAGAATCAATCATTGAATGTGAATGCATAACTTATGCAGTGTATTATGCAACACCTTGGCACAGATTCACCACAGATGATATGTTCAACAACTGGTGGATTATATATGTTTTTTAGATAGTTTTGTTTCATAAAATTAGAAAAAGGGGAATGCTTACTTCTTGCCAGCTCAACTCTCTCAGGATATATGGCAATGTATTCTGATATGGGAAGGATGTCTAGGTTGTCAAACTTCTATAGGCTTAAAATTGCAGAAGCTTGTGGCCTGGCAGACAGTAATTTGGTGATTTGAACATCATGTTAGCATATTTTATTTGGTTGTGTGCTGATTATAAATGGTAAGAGAAAAACGCTGTCTACATACTGATGTTAATAATTCATAAATATTGCTGGTGAGGCCTAACATGAGATACATATACAAAAATAAAATACATATAGGGCACTGAAAAGAAGAGTGTTCTCTTGCAGTGGTCATTCATTAATTTTGTTCATACATCATTCCTATGCATTGCATTCCATGTACGCATATTAAGTTTTACCCAATGCATTAGCATAAGTTTGGATTTATCTATCTTGAGATTGACCAGAATAGGTAGCATGTTGAGAATGTCGTATTTTGACTGCTGTCGATTAAGCTAAAGGAAATTTTTGTTGAGAAAGGCTCATGTTTGTACAGGCCTAATGGCGGGTTCATTGTAGTAATTTAGCTTAAGTGAGAGGCTGCCATGGTGCTACGAGTGGAGAAATTAGTAACACAAAGTTTCTGATTACAGGTTTGGAGAAGAATGAGAAAGAGAGGAATCATCCCAGAAACTGGACATTACAATTTGTTGCTGAGAGCAGCAAGAGACTGTGGCATGGGAGATGCTGAGACGATGGAGGTCCTGCTGAGTAGGAAAGACCAAACAATGAATCAACCACTTTTAACGGACAGTCAAACGGTTGGCGATAGTCAAAAAGGCCAAGACAGACTCTTGCAAATTGAACCTGTGTCGGTGAAAGATGAAGCGATGCAAAGCAGTGGTGCTAAAATGAGAAATGAGTGTGCAAGTAAACCAACATCAAGTTCGAAGTCATGGTGGCAACAGGATATAGAAGGATTAACATCATCTAGTAGTTCACTGACAGTGAAAAACTCTTTGCGAAGGACCCATAAAGGAATGACAGTATTAGATCTAGGTGTGCCGAACATTCTCAATCCAAGAGGTTTGCGGGCAGACACTGTTGGACTTCTCGATTGCCCGACAGGAGAGCACAGGTTGGCTCTTCTTGGTGGCACTCCAGGATTTTTGAGCCACATGACAAAAGACAATTGCAAACCTGACATTAAAACTTTTACGATGATGCTAAATATGTTGCCCCCAGATACGGAAGCTGAGGCTGACCTACTTGTGGTTTTAAGCAAACACAAGTTGAAGCCTTGCACCGATTTCTTCAATACCTTAATTCGGAAACGAAACTTACGACGCAATTATAATGAAGCCAAGGTGGGTTGTTAAATTATTTTACATTTTTGTGAAGCTTTATTACTTGACACTACCATGCATATTTATTCCTTTAATATGAATAGAGTAGCTTATTAGGTGAAACTTGTTTTGACACTTAAGCAGGTTGCAGCTGTTAGGTTGTGCATTCAAATGCCGTTTTCTGAGTTTGAAAGATAAATGACCTTGGAACTGAAGTGAAGGTCACTTCAATGACTGTTTATCATGTCCTACTCTGCTAATGATGTTTTTGTGGGATCCTTAAAGCCTTTGAGCAGGAAGCTTGTAGTTAGTCAGAATAAGTGAAAGTACATGACCAGCATGTCCATGATTTCTTTTGGATCTCTTCAATAATTCTCGCTACTTCTTGGCCGGGAACATGCGTCACTTGAGATGCATCACTTGAGATTGGTCAACTCTGATGATGTTCAGGAATTCTTTTTAGCTACTTAATTTAATTTTACATCTAAAGCTTATATTTTTCAATAACTCAGAGACACTTAATTTTATGGTAATGATGTTTCAGAAATTTTTGATAAATACACAGGCGTTTTAAACAGTATAACATGTTGTGTATACATTATGTAGTTATATGATTGATGAATACCCTGTTGATTTAATTTTGTGTAAATTTTCCCCAAATCAGTCATTTTAAATTGTTAATGTAAGCTTTTTATTTTCAGGAGGTTTTGAAAATAATGGTGAAAGCTTCTGTGACACCCAATATTCAGACCTTCGGTTGTTTAGCAATTGGTTGTTATGACAAAAAGGATGGCTTACAGTTGTTAAGAGATATTAAGGTATGTTATCTCACTGTTTTGTGCATCTTCTGGCTTCTGCTTTTTTCAAGAGCAGTATGTGCTGTGTTTATTAAACTTTAACCTATAGATACAAACCTTGAGTTGATTTGATCGTTTGTGATCAGCTTGTTGTATGATAAATTTTTGTGATTTACATTGAAAGAAATCGCCCGATTTTCCTTGCAGAATGCAGACTTCACTCCCAATGTGGAAATCTTTGGCACACTAGTGCATAGGGCTGGACAAGACTGGGACTATAAGATGCAGCTGTGCAAAATTATGTCTAGTCTACAGATCAAGCCAAACAAGCTTTTCCTCAAGCACATTGAGACTCATCGACAACATGCATATCAAGCTATCATAGATCAGGTACGTTTTTTGATGTTCACATTATTAAGTCTCGTATGTCTTTTTAGATTATGAATAACACCAATGTGATATGAGCGGTATGAGCATAGCCAAAAGCCCAAAGGCTTATAATTACTTAGAACTCAGCAGTTACTGGTCTTGACAACCTTGCACTGCTGTGACCCCTGGAGGCTCTGGTGTACAGTGAATCATTTGATGTGGGTAAGGGCTGTTCCATTTAGAAATGTAGGGGGGGGGGCAGACTGGATGATTTTTGAAAAAGCGGGGGAGGGGGGAGAGAAAGAGGGGATAAACCAGTAATTTCTTAATGTCTTTTTTTTTTTTAGAAAAGGGGAATCTTTAAAACACCAAAAACGGGGTCAGGGGTGTCTGAATATTGCCAGGGTTGCCCCCACCCACTTTTATATTGAACAGCCCTTAATTTTTTACACTAGAGGTCATGAGAAGTTATAGTGTCTGTCGGGTGAAATTATCTTATGGTATTACATATGAACTGGGTTATGCCAGATGCTAACAAATACATGTTGTACTGGAATTGATCCAACGTAATATTACCATGCTCAAGTCAAATGTGACATGTCTGGGTTTTAATAACGAGTGATTGTTGCAATATGCTAATGCATAAATTGACTGGTTTACATGTGTTGAGTTAGTCAGAGAATTTTACAGAAGCAGATTATTTGTTAAATAATTTATTTTTATTTTTCAGGAGAAAGGCAAGGAAGTAGTTCCGCACATGACTGGCGAGTTCTTCAAAGAGAATTTTTACAAATTCCTGAAATTCTACAAGTCATGGCTAATAGATTTGGAGCTTGAAGAAGAAATGCATCCATGGCAACAGTTTGAGCAGCCTCATCCTGATACTGTTGCTAAGCAACAAGAATTGATAGATGAAGAGACTTTCAGTGCACTAAAGTTTGTTGCTTGATTTACTCCGTATTAATTATGAAAACATGCTGAGTAATCTTTTCTGCAAATTGTAAATACAAAGTGAATGTTCTTGGCTTTTGACTATTGTGATATGCAAAAGTAAATAAACCAAATATTTATTTTATTTCTGAATTGTTTATTTACAGTATGATTATATAATATTCCTGGTGGAATATCATATATGATGTAATTTATTGCACTACACAATGTTGTATTAGTTGTTTCAAGATTGACAAGTGTCATGTACATGATCCCATGTCATAATAAGATAGGATTTTGGTAATATGCTCAACTTCACAAGTTTTGAACTTGAGCTGCAGCTGCAATATGCATTATTTGATTTCGGCACGTGACCTTTTAAGGAATTTGATTTGTTGATTTCATGAAGACAATGCTCTAAATTCTGATTGAAAACTTGACACCATTAGGGTACCACTGATCCCAGCATGGCCGGGTTCTTTCGCCTCAGTATGGCAAAGTACAGGGGTATGCCATTTTAATCTAGGTACAGAGAGGAAATGATGTCCCAAGACTGCAAAATGGAGTAGACTGATGCTTTGACATGGTCATTCTTATGAAACAGGGATGTTGTAGGTATTAAAATAGTGTCAAGGCAGTTTTTTTTAATCTTTAGTATGAAAAAAGAAAAGGAATATCAGCAAAATAAATTTATTTACAAGCAACAAAGTGTCTCAGACATACTGTAGCTTAATAACAAGGTAATTCATCAGACAAAGATAATACAAAAAAGACAAAATCACAAAGAGGTAAATCTTTCTTAGCAAACCACACTAACAATTTAAAGAGGCACAAAGTAACACCCATAACAAATTAAATGATTTCACAATACCCACCCACGTTTCAGTTTTCAACATGCCCAATTGAAACCAATTTGGTGTGAATCAAAATGTTGATTGCAAATACCCAGTACAATATAGGTAGCCATAACTATGATACATGTAGCTGAATACTCCTTGAGTATAAATTAATTACGATAGTTAATATATACAGATTAAAGTTAGCTATTCATCTGCCCCATTTTCTCCAATCATTGAATCAACGTGGAATGTAATTAAAACTCGTACAATTTTAAAACAGTCTCAAGAACATCACAGATCATGCGTTCCTTGTCCATATGTAGAGGGAATCATCAAGACAGTATAGTATACTGGATATGCCATCCCATGCTATTAATATTACAATAAATGGACTTAATTGTCTCTCGTGGCGATTAGTTTTCATGTCTTTGTATCACCAGCTAGCTTTGATTTGTGCCCGATGATTTTTTGCCTGATGTTAAATTTGACAGCATCTGAAAAGGCAAAGTAAAAATAACTGACAAAGCCACTCATTTCATCTGAAGACATTATTCAAGAGGGCTGTTTCATTTAAGTGTGGGGGAGGACTAGAAGCTTTTCGAAAAGTGGAAATGGGGTCGTAAGGGGACGCACGGGTCGAAAAATTATGTAAATTGGGTACTTTGTCGATTTGAGATGTTGACATTTTTCGTAATCCACGAGTCATTGGCCGATCGTAGCGGTCTGTTTCATGGTCATATTCGACAGTTAACACCTCTAAATAGGCTCCAGGGAGGGGGGGAGGCGACTGCCAGGATTTTGATTTGTTATAAAAACACAAGCAGGAGGGAGTCTTCAAACAGATACAGCGGGACAGGGATAGGATCATCTTGCTAAAGGAAGGCCTCCTTCTCCCCATGGCTCTGCTCGCAGCAAGAGTAACTGTGGCCATAGGGATGACGGGATGGGATCTGAAAATGTTTAGCCCCACATTCAAATGGATACTGCCCTCAGTCTGGAAAAGTGTGATTAGAGCAAAAAACGTAGGCTTAATGAAAGTAAGAAGTTCTGCATAATTTAACCTTGGAGAAATTAGAGAAGTAGGGGGCACTGAGGTACATTGAAGGTAGAATCACTGTCACGCCAAAAGCTTAATGACCCAAGGAATCGCCCCTTATAAGCATTGAATATACAGTTTCTTATTGTAGACTACAAAGTTGGCTTTTAGGTGGGAATAAAATAAATACATAAGATTTTGCAAGTTACCATATAGAAGCATTTTTGCTGAGGAGAGTTCCTGCTAATTAGCAGGAGATTTAATTCATAGGGCCACTGTCTTCACCCTGCCAGCGCGACGCTGATTGTACATGAAAGGAATTTTATTGCTCTGGTATTTAATTGCTTAATTTGAGGGTTTCAAAGCCAAACTCAACGTAAACTTGTGAAATCTGAGGAAATAGAGACTTTCATTTGGACATGCTCATATTGCAAAATCCGAGTGTCCCCTCCTTCTCTAATTCCTCCAAGATTTGACTTACAAACATCAGAGGGCTCAATTACTAGAAATCATAAAGTGACATTTTCATCCATTGTCAGATACTGGTAGATCTGCAGTTGTATACATATATGGCAATGAAATACAATCACTCACCGTAGAAAACATCTGCTGACCGAAGAAGCTGGAAGCCATGGACGTCATTTTCTTGCCAGACCCCATTTTACATCTTATGTAACCATAGAGATTAGCACCGTTTAAGATGTTGGCTACACATACTACCATCTGAAAAAGTTAATTTTGATAAATGACATAAATTGCTACCCAGTAAATTGTGAATGCAGATTTCCATTAAATCCAAAAACCATGTTATAAAAGCTTTAATAACTTAGACAGTTAATCTTTTATTATTTTTTAAAATGACGTCATTACTAGATTTGATCCATATTAATACATACTATTACTGTAAAGAAATTCAGTCCAATCTCTTAGAGAAGTGTGAAAATGAAAACAACTTTATTAATGGCCCAATGTCTCGTTGTGTACTTACAAACCACTTTAAGTGGAAGAAGAACAAATTGCCAAAGAGGAAAACGACCCAGAGGATTTGGCATACAATCAAAGACACCCAGAAAATTCGGGACTCTGTATTAGTTATTAGATTTTTAGCTGCACCCTGAAAAATATGAAATTTGACAAAGATCAGCAAACAGGCATGGGTTTAAAGTTTCAATAATTTTGATAGTTTAGCACATGTTCATACCTTCTTGGCTTCATAAACCCAGTGACTTAAACCATCTTCATCTACATAATTCCACCATCGTAAACCAACGAGTAGGCGACCTAAAAACGACAACATTTAGCTTATAATATACAAGACATCAAAATGGTGGATTTTCAGGTGGCTATGGCAGAATACTGCAATTTTATTGGATGAAAAAGTTCCCGCCCTTGACTTTGGCTGAAAGTGCATCCTAGCAGCAGTATTTTTAGTGCATTTAAATTTATATTTGACATCTTATCATTGAGTTGATTTCTGTTATTTCCCTGAGAAAATTTTGTTTATGAAATTAGTAAGGTTTGATCTACTATTTCTGAAAAGCAAAATGAGTAATAAGAGGAGAGGAACGACTTATGTCTTGTTGAATTCAGGGCTGCTCAGTGAAAAGACTCAAATCACAGAAATTTCTACATCTTTGAACAATCAAACTGATTACATATTCGATTTAATTCATTATCATGCTAAAATAGATTATATCAGGATGTTTTACAGTGAAGAAATACTTATTTACCTGTAATATTTTTCACTGCCCAGAAATCCATAGATAATAATAAGATGATAACTACAAAGTTTACTATGAAACTGCTACTGAAATATTGGCATAGCAGGTAGGCAAGCAGAGCCGAGACACGGAATAACAGGTGGAAAAACACAGCAATGGGATGTCTGAAAAGAGAAGAAAATATTGCAAATTTCTAGTCGATTAAAACAAGTGATCATGGCTGGTAAGGTAAATGATTGTCAACCATTCATCAGATTCAGATGCATTCATTTTATTTCACATTCAAAAACATATATTATAAATTTAATTTTCAAAACCATTTTGTACATAATGTGAGGAGACCCCACTAAGAAGGTATCCCTTCGCTATCGTGGGGCCACCTATAATTATTAAATGTCATCATTCCAATTGTACATGATAATTGATGACTATGAATATTAGTCCATTTCATAATGATAATTTATTAACTATGACTAGTGTATATACCTGTTCAGCAGCTCTTGACATTTTGTGTATTATTGTAATTTGATGACTTTGATGGTGAAAGGACTTACAAATAGCAGGGATCGAAATAAGGTTCAACAATGGTAACCCAGTTTCCGGTTACCATAACTATTGATGTGGTAACCTACTGGTAACCTACTGTTGTTACCAAATATTTGACGCAATTTGTTGCGAACGGCAATCCGTTAGCGTGAAAAGAAATTATGGTAACCTCCACGTAACCTGAACGATCGTTCTCGACTTATTTCGAACCCTGACATAGGGCTTACCAATCCTTAACCTATAGGGTAAGAAACTGCAGTGGGGTTAGTTGGTTGGGCAGTTAGTTAGAAACAGTAAAATGCCATGTGCAAGTTGCACTACCCAGGACCCAACTGCATAGGACGTGGGACATAAATTCAGCGACAAATAAATTAAAAGATTCCATTCCTCATAGGCAATTTGTCTGTAACCAGGGCTTGACAAAGTTCATAATGTGGTTGTCCAGACCTTAAATTTGGTTGTACAATAAATATGCAAATTGTATACTTTTGCCACATGTGTACAACAAATTAGTCATACTTTGTTTAGGTAATTTGTTTTGACTAAGTACTGAGGAGTTCTGAAGCCCTAGTTGCCACTGACTTGAGAATATGCATCAAGAACACATTCTGAACAGTGTCTTCAAAAATATAGCCCTGAGATCTAGTTTCAATTTATATAACAATGATAATTGCTCCTTTAAAATACTTCACCTTTGATTACAATTGCATCAGTCTTTTTCAGATTAAATGACCTGTTCAACAATTGAGGTGTTTGACGTCTGGGCAATAGAACTTTCGAGCTTTAGTTGCCCAAATTGATAATTTGGCTGGCCTGGACAAGTGTTAATGTCAAACCCTGTTTGCAACATCACCAAGCAGGAAAACAATTTTCCTTAACAGCAAACTATACAAAACTTAAAAATTGGATATTATATCGCAGAAAGAAATACTTACTTGAATTTCCTATAATATTCAAAAGAAGTTAAATACAATTTTATTTGGATGAATCTTTATGGAGATAACAATCTCATTTTAAATACGTTTTCATATTGTAAAGAGACAAGGGTTCATCGAGTTCAGATTTAGTCTTTGTGAAGAAGATTATGGGCTCAAGTCCAAATGAACCTGTGACGTCATATGCTTGGATGCAATTAATGACGTCATAAACAAATTTCTACTTAATTTTTTTCCTTTTGTGGGGGCTATCGCCTCCAAACCCCCACTAAACTACACAAATGTTACGCTAATTGTACCAGAACTAAAAAATATGGTCAAAATCAAAATATATTTTATAATAATAAACTGAATCACTACAAAGTTACTACACCATTGGTACTATTTAAGTTAATATTAGACTTGACCCAGATTATTTATGTACATTACAGTTCTACCGATTTAATATTTCTCCAAAAACATTTTTGAGATGACCTAGCTGCTCAGTAAATTTTGTTTTAATAAAATGCTGAGCACCCTGTAGGTTTACCCTTTCTGCAGAATTTCTTCAATAACAATTTTTGTCTTTGTGTGTTAATTTTATGTTGACAAATCAGCCAACCTCAGATGTCATCATTAATTAAAACTGAATTTTTAACTGCCATTTAGACTCAACAGGCATGTGATCATAACCCATCCTTGCTTCTTTCTACCACTGCACTAAACAGTTTTAACCAAGGATATATAGTTCATTTGTTTTAACATAGCTGGGGCAGGGCAGCTGGGTGGTCTAGTGGTAAGACACCCACCTGCTACTCTGAATGACCCAGGTTCAATCCCGGGACCCGGCACTAGGGTGTGGCTGATGCCCAAAGTTTTTGCACAAGGAAACTTGAATTTTTTGCAGATTCCTTACATTGTCATGAGCCTAGTCATTAGAAATGAATGCAAGTCTGTTACAACTGTTTTGTAGAACGGCCCTACTGATAGTTTGAAATTTAGAGGCTTTTTCATGTATTTTCAATATCAATTTATCTGTAATTTGAAAGCCGGGCCGAGTGCCATAGTAATGAATAGGGTTGGTCAGGAAAAATGTGGATTACTTGTTAAATAATGCATATAAACCAATAATTTCAACTGTCGTGGCACAAGGCCATCCTAGGCCATTCCCAAAAATCACGAATGATTCTAACAGCACGCTAGAATTTTATTTAATGGCCAGTAGATAAATGTAAACAAACGGCTGGGGTTCACCTCACCCATATTCTCCGTCATTCGAGGGAAATTATGGCTTATTTTCCTGACACACTTTTAACATATTAAGGCACATCTGTCCTAACTAATTTGGTGTGTATTTATCACTAAATGTCTGTAATAAGGCCATAATCAATGCATTCCTATGCCACACCATTGCACTACTCTGGGCGCTTGGTGCCAAAGCTGCTGCTGATAGCGCGATTTTACACAAGTACGAATCTGTAACTTGCAGGCCCTATATCATACTATTTGTCATACTTGTTTCACAGACGATATTTGCTGCTGAGCCGGTTGAAGTGTTCAAGGCACTACATGATCGTCTGTATCTCACATTTTGTGGCTAAACTCATAACCAGATGAGAAATCAGCAACAAATTCAATTTACCAGCGTAAAACTAAAAGCTGACGAAAACAAATCAATGGAAAAATCCTATGTAAACTATTGTAAAACTTCACATGATTTGTGCTCTCAAGGTAAACATGCTGGACCTTAGTATGTTCTCCATATTTTAACTAACTCACGCAATGCCAATGAGGACCATCTGTCTATCTGGCTGTAACTGTGTAACTATTCACTGTTCAGTAAAACTTGGAACGTTTCGTTACTTTCAATAGTCATAACCAGGATAAAGTACACTCACCAAAAGATTGAATCTAGTGCAATCTGATTTTTAGATAACAATGAAGCTAAACATTAAAAGCAGATAACCTAACCATAGGAAGATCTTGAACACCACTCATTATCGCCCAGCATTACCTGACGAGTCGTTGTTTAGAGAATTCTTCTTCTTCACCAAAATCTAGTGCTACATTTTCCGTGTCGTCGTTGGTTGGATGTAACATCTTGTCGTTTTTATCCTGAACAATGACAATCTACTTAGTAAACTATAAGAAACTGAAGCTCATACGTGTCAGGCTACCGCAAACCCATCTTGCGTATTTTGCTCCTCTACGTCATCAAATATTGCGTTCAGATTTGCGGCGGAAGCCACTGCATGTGGTCATGAAAACAATAGGCAGAAGCTTTGGTAGCTTCGTTTCAAGGCATTTACTGTAATTAATATTGACTGTCATGGATAAATATGTTAGCAAAAATGTTCTAGGTGGCATATTTGTTGGAATTTTGGCCACAGAAGCGCTATATTATGCTGTGAAATGGCTGAGAATGATCCTCAGCCAGGATGAGGATTATGTAGAACAAGGAAAAGATGCTATCCACAAAGTAGTTTTCTTTCCTGACAGTAAACCAAGCTGCAAGGCTCAGTACCTGACCCCTGTGGGGTGCATGGATCGAAGGTGCAGATATGCTCACGAGGGAACGGTAACAATTTTGCGCTTAATTAAACCATAAATTTTAACTTAGCTTAGTAAAGGCTAAATTAACAACATCAGTACGTGTACTATTATGTCCGTTGGACTTCTCTCAGCTGGTCTCGCTATTAAGGCGCCCCAAATTATATTTCATGACTAGGTGTTCTTACATTCCGTGTATTTGGCAATATGGAATATTACATTTTGTGAATTATGTGTATAATTATATATTTGTTATGTTCTCCTCAACAGGCATTTCTTCAACTACTGGAATATCTGACAAGTTGCAAACATTCGCTAGATCTGTGCGTTTACTGTATAACATCTCCTGAGCTTGGTGACGTGATTCTTCATCTCCATGAGATGGGGATCAGAGTGAGGGTCATCACGGATGGGGAACAAGCCGACTCCACAGGCTCCCAGGTTGGAAGATTTAGGGCCTCAGGTAATAAAATGACTGGATTTGAACATGTTTACATTATACTCATACACCAGAAAAGTCAAGCTCATTTATTTTGGCTTAGGCATACTAAGATTCATAATAAATTAATTGTTTGGTCACTGTTTATCATCAAGATTTATATGTATGTTAATTGCCTGAATTGACAGACACAGGACACACATATATATATTTATTATGAACTGTAATCTAATCCAAAAAGAAGTGTCAAGCACTTTCCGATTTTAGCTTGTCTATCTAACAGATGAGTTACTTAATTAGGGCTGTTCCATTTAAAAAGGGGGGGGGGTGTGGACCTGAAAAAGTTTAGACCCACCCACCCCCTATATCTGGTTTTGACAGATTTAAGTTGAATTAATTTAAATTGTGAATAAGTGAAAGAAAGACATAACAAAAAAACAGCTGGCCATTTAATGTGACTTCTACAAGTTGACTAGTGATCACTGTAACAACTGACAAGAGGTCACTGCTGAAGATTTATTTATTCATCAGAATCATAGTTATCCGTCTTATTCCACTAAATCACTTGTATAAGACATCAGATTCAGGGTGTTATCTTGAATTTATCAATTTCTTAACCCTCACTGCTTTGGCTCAGTGCCAAAATACCATATGGTTGATTGGTTGTCCAGACGGACAACTTGCAAGGACAATCTAGTTGTCCGAGCTCAATTTTGTTTTTGCCCATGAATGTGTAAAATGTTATGAATTTACCTTGTATTTTTAATTGACCCCAGACTTATAACCCCACAGACCCTGGACAATGTAAAGCAAGTAACATGCTTACAGACGAGCATCAACACCTTTTTTCTTCCTCTTGCTGTTTTAGCTTGAGAAGTTGGCAGTGCCTTATCTTTGCCAAGGCTACTGATAGATCCAGTGTGGCAGACTTGTAACATGGTGTAGAATGAAAGCCTTAATTGTCATCATTATGTCTATTCCTGTGGCAGCTGGTCTTATTCACATTAGAGCAGCTCAGCTCATCTACCAACAGTTAACATGGCTGATCGGTCATCTTCGTTGTTGAATCGCTGACTTTGACACAGCTATTTAAACTATTAAAATAAACATTTCTCTTACAATCTTATCTCTTGCTGTTTGCATAAAAAAAAATTATTTTATTGCTTATTTTTCCAGGAATCCAAGTACGCCAAGGTGAGAGGCAGTTTTACATGCATCACAAATTTGCTATTGTGGACAAAAAACTCCTGGCAAATGGCTCATTCAACTGGACAAGGAGTGCAGTTCTGGGAAACTGTGAGAACGTTATCATCACCAATAATCAAAGTGTTGCAAATGCATTTCTGGAAGAATTTGAAAAACTGTGGGACAAATATGATCCATTGAAAATCAAGCAGACATCAGCATCCTGATCGAGGACCTTTAAATTTACGATATACAATTGATTTATCATTATGCATGGTGTGGAGCCATATTTTACATTTTTCTATATTTACATGTTTACTTTTACATGATTCATTTATGAATTTGTATATCATAACAATATAAACATGATAAAAGTTCTATATTTTCTCAGAAATATTATGTATGCACACTGTCTCTACTCGGGACCCTTGAATTTTCAGGGTCCCCGGTAACTGGAAGTGACCTACATTTACGGTATTGCTACGTATGAGCAACTTATAACTGACCGAACAAATTAGTTCTATGATTGGCGGTCTAGACTGCTTTGCAAAGAGAGTATAATATCCTAAATTTGGCATATTTGTATACCTTGAATGGTAATAAACAACTTTGAATCGAGGACCATAGATCAAAAATGCCTGGGTTAGTTATGCGGAAATTTTGGTGAGTTGCTCACAATGAGATTCTGTAGACCCTCGCTGTGCTCGGCAATTTAAACTCACTATAAATGGCGCAAGGGTTCAAATTGTAGACAGGTAGGCATACATATCTGTCTCTGCCCGAGGGTCCCTGGAGGGTCATTGTAAACAACTCACCAAAAATCGCGCACAACTAACCCAGCCACTTTTGACCTATGGTCCTAAATTCAAACTTGCTCACTATTATACAAGGAATACAAAACCGCCAAAATTAGGATAATAACGCTGTACGTGTGCATAAAATAACGTGAACATTGTCCACATGAGTTTTGGTTGACTGTGAGCGACAGCAGTCTACTTGTAGACAGCATATATATAGCTATATATACAGCTTGATGACATGTTTTTTTTAGGATGTAAGAAACTATTCCAGACATGAGACGTGTATGTACGGCCTAGTATTTTTATGTTAACCTAGTCAATCATTTAAAATAATATATTCTCAGCATTTCTAGCAAACTGATAGGCAGCAATCATTATGCTTATGTATTGAAACATTAAAATGTAAACAAACTCAAATCTGTGCTATTTTGATTTGGTGCCATATATTAATTCATTTGTAGTGTGAAGGAACAGTTCGGCTGAAATGTTTCGGTATCAGTATGGCTTAGTTTGCCATTTCACTCTAGAGCATGGCTCAGCGGCAGATCCAGAAAATTTCAGACGGGGCGCCATCATTAAATTACCTGTGCCTCTCCTTGACTGATGGGCTATTATTGCAATATCAAATCGGCACCTGTGGCTATATAACTAGTCTTTGAGGGGTTATCAACATGACATTCATATCCAACAGTTCCTGTTTTATCCCATCTACCGAGGAAGACAACACCAGCTCCAAACCCAACAACTTCACTTTTCAATTTTTGATTTGACCTTTTTTGATTGTGAATTTAGTTCATCCCCTAACTGTTGGAACTGCCACTGCAACATACATGTATCATGCCTCATTTTATGAAAAAATGATTGTGGCAAATAAAATACATCTAATCGCTATTGGCTGTTCCATTTAAAAGTGTGGGGTGGGGGTGGACAGGAAAATTTTTAGACCACTCCCCACTTTGTTTTTTTTAACCCCCCTACTCTCTTTTTGAAAAGATATTAAGAAAATACTAGTCATCCAACTCCATCCCTCATCTTTTTCTCTTTTGGAGATCCCGCCCACTCTTTCAAAAAGCTTCCTGTCTGCCCCCACCCCACTTTAAATGGACAGCCCAAAGGGACAGGGACTGTTGGGCTCAGTTTTAGTGTGTGCAACGAACACACGGGGTCTATAGCTATTGAGTAAACAGGACCTAATTTTCACATTTTTTCAAGTCTTTTTATTATTAGTTTGCCATAGCACACACAGGGCCCAATTAACCCAACACTAGAAGCAGTCCTGGGCACCCAGATATTCATACCACAGTACAAATTAGAAAATGACAAAATCTAACTGGTTAAAACAAATTTATTTCCAACTAATCCAAAAATACATATTTGTACAGGTAATATATAGACTTCTTTTGTACAGATGATGAGTACTATACGCAATCTATGGTACATTCCATAACACTATCCAAGCATGAATGGACTTAGGGTCAATACAAACCAACAAGAAACTTGGATGGAAAAAACAACATGCACATACAGCAACAGATTGAACAATGAGAGAAAAAATTCTCATTATTTTCACCTCAAATGATACCAGTGATCATTAACATCTTTGGTAATAACCAATTAATTATTAACTGCTTCAAACTACACGCTGAATGGCCAACATGCAACAGACAATTCCTCATTGCGCCTGCCAAATTTCTCTGTATCAATTCTACTGGAAGAATATGCGAGTTAAACTGTATTACACTATGCGCACTTAAACAAAAAACAAAACAAAAATTCGAGCGCTTTTGGTCCCCCAGCTAAACTTCCATTCAATTCTGCACACAATAATACTTAATTTTATGATAAAGTACACACAGAACTTTTCTTCACTGCATTTCATGATCAAGAGTTTTACCATTTATATAGAAATTAATCACCACTATTTGCCATAGAATTCTCAATTGATAAAAACATTCTAACAGTACTTTGACACCAATGCCCAACACCCTTCAATTTAACAATAATTTAATGCACTAACAATCTTCATTGCATAGCAAAGTTTAGAAATTACATGACCAAGTCCAAACTGGACATCAAAATGACACTTCTTCAACAGTTGCTTGGAAGCTATATCACAGATATAACATACATAATATACCTTATGCATGGTCAACCAGTTCCTATCCAATTACAAAACAGTACAGTCTCAGCAAGACTATCACAATTAGCATTATTAGTCAGATAAGACTTGTTGGAACATCTACTTAAGCACATGAGAATATTCAATGAACAAGCTGAATGGACTCATGCAGCTCGGTACAATGACACAGTCCGATGCCAACAAAGTTATATTGCAAGCCTATGGTTTACAGTATGAGCATTATAATAAATAACTCAGTTTCTTTAGCTTTGCTGACAACTATTTACAGAATACACAACCGATCAATACTGTATATTATATTGCTAAATTAGGCTTTGAAACAATGGGTATAGAAAAAAAGTGTTACATGTTTGTTACTGGTGCATAATAATTTAATAACAAAAAGTATACAAGGTTTCAATTAATATCTACAGTTGAGTTTCACTGACCATTTTAGAAGATGAGCATCAAGATTCACACAGTCTAAGAAGTTGACCAGATGTGGTTTGTACGCTGAAAACAGTAAAAAACATAATAAGGTTTGCGCTGAAACCTATCAAAATAAACGCTACATTAATAATGTGAGCATTATGAACACTATGCTCATATCCAGAGTAATATGAATTTTACTAGATATTGAGGCCAGCTGTAAGTAGGGCAAACTCACCAATCTACGAGTTCAGCACCTATGATATCATGTAAATGATATTCCATTCCCAGTTTGGCTACTTTTGGTAATTTTCTTTTCATTAGTTCCTGAAAACAAAAGCCGATGTATACTAAGACAATAGTAATGGAAGCAAGTTCAGTAGATTAAACCATGGCCTGTAATTTCTCAAATTTAAAACTGTTAAAATGAAAAACAAATATGGGCCAAGACTTCCAAATTTATTAACTTTGTTTTATCCTCGAGATTGTCAAATTATTTTATCTCTGCTTAAATCATCAAATTTTAATAGCTTTTTGGTTTTATACCTTTGTTGTTAATGTTTCTATCTTTTTATCTTTATATTAATTGTTAATAACAAGGGCCATTTTGTAAAACATTCTGAGACCGAAGATGTAACCCTTGAAAAATACAAGTATTTGTGACATGACTCGAGGTATAACAGTGTAAGGAACATTTACCGGTCATTTAATTCCATAATTTTATGTTTGATTCGTGCATTCTGGGGTGTCATACAACCCCAATTTTTCTGAGCTTTCTACAATGTCCCTAACAGGAGCAAATACTTACCCTATATAACATTTCTTTAAATTTACATTTTCTTATCATCATAAGTACAGCCTTGCGCCCCCTCACAAAGGCCTTCATGAATGTCCCTGCGTATGGTATTGCCAGCCACCAACTACCCACATCTCTCACTGTTAATACACTGGCTTTGACTAATTGCCTGCAAAAATAACAAGTTAGTAACTGTTAAGTTAAGAATTGGAAAGCATTTAAATCATAAAATTAGCATTTCATGCTGCAGAAGATGATGCTAAAACACATACGTAATTTCCTCATCCTTGAACTTGAATTCACCCATCATGGTTTCCTTATTTAAACACAATTCTTGACTCACAGATAGTACGGTTCCTAAAAATTTTTCTGGAATATACAAATAAACAATTAATAATCAGCATTTTGGAAGATATTGAAATCCATAAATTTCTACTGTACTGATGCCACACACAGTTAATTCAATAAAATCTTACCTATCACAGGGCCATTTATTCCTAACTGAAATGCATGTTGCTGTACATGTTCCTTGTAATCGCTCGTGTCCACAAGACAAAACTCATCATTTTCAGCACCAAGTTTGAACATTCTCATCTGTCCACTGCTTCGCAAATCATTCTGCATTACATTGTAACAATATGACTTCAGTTATTCAAAGACCGTAGCTGAAGCATACCATGTTAATGATTAACAACTAATTCTATCATAATATATAAATAATTTCTGAAAACAGGAGCAATTACATTTACAGGGATGGGAATGAACAGGATTGAAAATATAGGAGTTTGACTGGGAATTATTTTGTAGAAATATATGAGTTTTATAGGAACTATAACTAAAAATATAGGAATATACAGGAATATATATTGGCTATCCTTGACGAAAAACTGTAGTTCACCTGTCAGACTTCTTTGAACTGATCAATAATATCTGCCCAGTGACACTTGCATAGCTCCAAAATGATATATTCTGAACAATAATGGACCGGCACCTACCTTAATTGCAGAGAGTAATGGCTTTTGAATATACTTATGAGTTCAATAAATGCGATTCCGACCTGACACGACTGAAGGACCGTAGCACTTATAAGCTCATCTTGTGGTTCACAATTGGTGATGAACCAGTATTCTACAGAATCCCGGAGCTGCCAGGTTGAATACGCATTTATTGAAACACAAACTGCCAGCTTGTCAGAAAAATTTAACTCAACCACAAATTACCTGTTAATGATGTACCAAAAAATAGGAAATATAGGAGGTTTTTTCGACTTTACAGGAAAAAATAGGACGTTCCCATCCCTGCATTTATTATTATCATGTTGTTTGACATACCACTTCC
Organism: Alitta virens; assembly: GCA_932294295.1. NCBI lineage: Eukaryota > Metazoa > Annelida > Polychaeta > Phyllodocida > Nereididae > Alitta > Alitta virens. The sequence goes on from OW028575.1 coordinate 27,891,328, forward strand.
TTGTCCACTGTCGTTTTGTTCTTGATGAGGCTGTAGATCTGATGTTTCAATACGATAGGAGGCAGACGGCCACCAAATTTGTCTTCGGGAAATATGGATTTCAAATACAGCAGAGCAGCCTTTGTATCCGACAGTTCACTAGTATCTAGAAATACAAAACCACATATGTAAGTGACTTGCAACTCTCATAAATGGCTCTTAGAGATAAGCCAGATCTTGATTCGACAACAATTTTGTTAGTTTCAAGATAATGCATTTTTCGTATATATAGGAAAACTTAGTGAATTTACAAACCCATTCTGTCATTGTCTGCCCATGCAGAATTTTCGCCTTCACATCTAGGCCCAGCACATATCCTTTTCTTACTTTTGTAGATATCGGGAAGCAATGCTCTTTTCCGACTCATTTTAAACACTGAAAAAGATGTAGAAATAAATATCCAGCTGCACTAAAGAATTCATATATATATATACAAATTTATGAAAACATGATATGATATAACATTGATGTCATACGAAACCACAGGAGCAATGAAAGAAAGATTTTGGCCAAGTTTCGAGAACCTCTTAGTCTAGCTGGAGCAAAGGATAACCCAGTTAAAGATACTAAACACGTTATGAAGGGACACCTGACAACAGTGTATACAAACATATGCATACATTTTCTTCAGCACAAACTAACCAGTGCTAACAGGAAAATTTAAGCTCACATCACTGCTGGAGAACTATAGTCTGGCATGTCCCACATGCGGACAACCAATTGCTTTGATAATTCAGCAATTTTTAGAAGGCGTAAAAAGCAAATGACGGCTAATTCTGCTCCTTAAGTACATCAGATCAGTTTATAATGTTGTCGTAGTTGTGAAAACACTTTTTCTTGGCGTTAAGAAAAAGTCCATAGGATTAACAAATGTTTACCCTGAAATTTGTTTATTTGCCGGCTGCTTTCATGACAAAACAATCATATTTGCCTGCGTCACTGTTCAGTTGTGACGTCACAAAGGAAGAAACGCCCCCTAGTGCAATATACAGGGCACAACTGATATTTTGTCTACTGTTCAACGATACAGACTGTAGTTGTGTAGTGGAATATTTCCAATACTGAGCAGGATGCACTACACTACCTAGTTCAGAAAAAACACTGTTGAGCTATGTACAATCCTGCTCGATCTACACAACCTTGCAAAATTCCAACAACTTACAAGTATGGAAATGTTTTTCTCCTCATAGCTCCTCATGTACATGTGACCATCACGATTAGCTCCTCAGAGATTTATAAAGGCTTAAAGTTTATCAAAATAACCAATGAACATAGCTTGGCCATGGGGTATTGTTAAACGAGTAGGACACGTTTGCTTAAGTTTGGAATGGTCTTTAAGGCAAAAAATAACAATGCAAACAAGCATTATCTCATTCCATCGACTATTATGAAACCTGTAGAAGTATCTCAGGTGATCTTATACAGTATATTGTTGAGAAAATGTCAAAAATATTGGCATTTGTGGTGAAATTTCTCACCTGAAACTGATTACCCATACGACTTAGCGGCCAAGTTCGCCGGGGTCAGGCAGGCGTACTTTTCTGGAATTATGAAGTCATAACACCAGAGACAGAAGCTGTCAGTGACATTTTCTGGTCAAAGTGCCTTCTCTAGACTTTGTACCAGGTTACTAACTCGTATATGACAATGAAGCTCTCTATTTAAGCATATTTCTCCTGCAAAACCTGGCAATTCGTCAGACTGAACAGCCTTTCTTCGGTAAGTTACCGTTTTGGTCAATCCGCCCTATTCCACGAAGTACCAGAAAAAAAAGACTAATACATATTAATCGTAAATCTGAGTGGAAGCAGAAAAAATCCTTATTGATGATCTAAAGGTGATAGATATGCTTTCGTATATAAATGCGCAACGATGGAAAAATGCTGAAGTTATGACAAAGAAAGGCCTAGTCGTTACAGGGCACGCAACTAAAATAGCCGAATCGACTGTTTAAAGACAGCGTCACCTTCCGTCTTTTGTTGCTTACTAATACCATTGCGCCATCTTTTGTTTATTCCTACAACGAGAACCAGGTTCAGAAAATGAAATTAGTTCAGTCTAATAATCATGATGGGATCAGGCCCATATCATTAAAGACCGAGCTGCAGCTGGTCGAATTCGCCACCGCAAAGCAATAAAACGCTGATTGGCTGCTTGCTGGACACTGGGTAGTTAGCCCCGCCTTACGCAATGGCTTGTAAGGGGGTCAATAAAGCCACCCCCCTCCCCCTCTAGCTTGATGCTTGGCTGAACAGGGTTTGTTTACATCTGGTCAGTTAACTGAGTGGATAACACAGCGAAATGTAATCTCCTACATTTGATATTTCTCATTAATAGTTTGGTTTTGAAGAAAAGAACATTATCAGCATTTGATATGGATAATGCTGTAAGATGTATATATATATATATATAGATAGATATAACAAGATTGAATTTTAATTAAAAAGTGTTTAATATTATGTTGCTATTGTATTGTAACAAATATTTATCATAGCTTGAACCTAGTTGTATGTACTACTTTTCTATTATTCTATAATTGTTACTGTAGGTCATTTACTTTGTATTTTCGGTTTACATTGTGACACAATGAATGAAATGAAGCTGTAAAATAAAAGATATATATTTAACATCTAGCTGTTATGATATAATTAGACATTTATTAAATTGCAAACTGTATGCAAATTTTAATCTTTATTTCATAGATTGTGGGGCTTCCTTTGAAGTGACCACCAACTCTTGTGCTTTTGTTGGGGTAATCTAGTGTAGAGAACAATGCATGTTGCATCATCATAGAAATATTTGAATTTGACTCCAAATATCAGTTATGAAATCAGTTGATACTGCCTTTGAAACAAGATGTGTAACAGAGCTGATTTTACAGACAGTCAGTCCATTAACTCTTGGTCAGTCTAAGTTGTACCTCAGGACAATTCACACCAAGCCCTTATTCTGGCAATGACAGGACTATTGTTTTATCATATAGTACATGTTTATCTAACCATGGGAATTACCATATATAGAGGGATCACATACGCTGTTACATTTTTCAATAAGGTAAGACTGCTTTATGTAGATACAAGTTGAATTGTATGCATCCTTGCTATTGCCTATATATACATGATAATATAATATCTATATTATGTCATAAGAGGATTGGAGTATGAACTTCACCCCTTCCTAATTGCACCTGTAGCCATGCGGTTTCTATGCAAATGAGCACTTTTTTTAGAGGTCATTAAGCTTACAAGGGTTGTTGTACCATGGTAACAGCTCATTGAAATGTCATTAGGGCCTGTCAATCAAATTCTGGGAGATGTCTTCATAATTCTACATATAATTCATAATATCTCTACTTGTACACCAAATATAATTTAGAGAGTGGCATAATTCGTTTCTGCATAAATTGTTGGATCTGCAGATACCAAATTGATATGGCTTTATTGCATTGTGTGTTGTTGTTATTGGGAAATTGTGTGAAATATTCAGAGATGTTTCCACTTTGAGGGGTTGGAACCAAATGAGGCCTCTGAGCTGCTATCCCCTTTTATAGTCGTGGCTCGGTCTTTAAAACATAGCGAAGGCTCCTCGATCATTATTACATATGAGGTTTTAAAATCACAACCTGGATATAAGCAGGACTGAAGACCGAAAAGTTATTTGACATTATGATAAGACATTAAACATATGTTAAACAATTATATATGTTAAAACATGAGAGTGAAAAATGTAACGATTTAAAAAAGTGTATGCTTCTATATCTTAAGTATAAATGCGCATACTATTACTAAGGCCTAGATGCCGGTTGGCAATACAATTTTCTTTAAATCGATTATTTTTTTCTCAGTAAAGCAATATTGATATAGTAAATTACAGCTATTATATTCTTCATACGAAATTGTACTTTGATAACGATGAACTGGTTTTTAAAAGCTGATATGGTGCAAAACTTGAAACTGCCCAAGAAATCAGCGTTGATTTATGAAGTAATGTTTCCTTATATTAGGCCAAACATATAGGCCTAAGCAAAAAAAGTGCAACTACTAAACATTATCACCTGATTATTACAAAAATTGTGTGACGTGAGTATAACCTGACGTGAGACATAAATGCCTACAAAAAATCCATATATATGTACAGGATGAGGTCATTTAAAATTTTATAGGTCAGAATTACTGTTGGAATGGGTTGTCTATCAAAAATTAAACTAATAACAACAGAATCACATTGTTGCTATTGCACTAGACTTATTAATTGGTTGGGTGAATTAAAACAATACATGCAGGTACAAACAAAAGTGAAAATGGCAACAACCCCATCTATAAACAAAAAAAAGAAAAAAAAAAGATATGGATTCAAAATTTACCCAATTGACAATTTGGCAGAATTAACATTTTCGCTTTTTTGCTGTTTTTTTTTTTTTTGGCCAAAGGAGCCACATAGTTAGAATACATATTTAAGTCTTTTTTTATTGCTTTACTTTTTACTGTGGTTTGTTAACAAAATTGTTAACATTCTAATGTGATTGTCGATAATACCTGCCTTGTCGGTAATACCCTCCTTTACGGTATATATAATAAAAAAAATAATAAAAAAAAAATATATATATAAAACAGTTTAAACAATAAGTGCTTATAAAGTCTTGAATAAATCTCAGAGAGAAAATGTGGAAAATTCATATTTATAATTTTACCTGTATCTTGCATAGCTCCCAATTAAGTGACCCTCATTTGATGGGTCTGACCAGCATTTAACATATGTTTAATGTCAAAACCTTTTGATTAGCACACATTAGCCAAAAACCCTCATTTGGCACTACGCTTAATTTTACAAGGTAATAATTGGTGGTTTAAGGGAATACATTTATCGATAGTGCAATTGTGGGTATCAAGTTTAGCAAATTAAAGTAAAACAATATAAATTTATTTTCCATAACCTATTAGCATGATTAGTAGCTCTTAAATACTCAGAATGCACCACAGAGCACCTCAGATGCTTCTACCTAGTATCATGTATTTAAAATATAGTAATATCATATCTAATAAGTACAATATATTAATGTTATATTTCAATGAACTATGACCTAATAGTTCAGGAAATAGAACTTAAGCAAGCCAGCTTAAAGGCCACTTAAATGTCACTACTTAAGAATGTTAACTTAAATGTACATAAGGGGTTGTGACCATTGTCCACCCCAGGGCACAAGCCAATAGACACAGGCCATGTATATGTGCACTGAAGCAAAAGAACCAATAGGAAACTGACCCCTGGAAAGAGGGGCTTTCATATACTGCTGTAACAGTGACTTTAATCAGTTTACTAGCTGGAGCTGAGCTTGAATGTTGTACTGAACATTGTCTATGCATTACCTTGACATTTACATATATGTTGGATTAAAAAGCCACCCTCTCTTGCAAAGTTACACTCTGTGTTATCTGAGTTATTCCTCAACTATAAGACATTACATGGTGGAACGTGGCTCCTTTAACATATACTAGTTCACTGGAATTTTGCACAGGAAATTACTAAGTGCACACCAAAACATTACCTTCATGCTGAACAACTCCACAAAAACGAAAAAGGTACAGTGACAACATTTCTATCTTGATATTGGTCAAACAGTTTATGTATACTTAAGTCAGTGGTTCAAATTGATATTTCTTTGGTAAGTGACATAACTTTGGTAAGTCTAAAACTTAGTCAATATGGCAGTTGAAAATCAAGCTTGCTGTAAAGCCAGCAAATACTTTCCAGGCCGCTTTGAGGCAAAATCTGGTCAGAAAGCCACGGTGCATTAGTTATTATTTGAAGATTACACAAGGTTTCACAATATCGCAGATGCCGATGCAATGAAAGAATTTATTTTTACTTTGGGTGATGAACCCCGCATCTGGTATGATGACAATGTAGCTCTGTTCACTGATCTCAATGCTCTTGAAAAGAACTTTAAATCAACCTTTGGTAGGGCCACAACTAGAGAACAGCACTTAAGCGCTTTTTCCGAGCTTGCTTATGTCTCAGGGGAACCCCTAAATGCTTACCGCAACAGAGTTCGCTCAACCGCAGCACGAGCTAGAATAACAGACCAGGAGCATATACAGCTTCAATTTATAGATGGTTTTCCAAGCCACATTCGTTCAGCTCTTAGAGCCAAGAGGGATGCAACCCTCGATGATTGCATGCTTACAGCACAAGCATTGCTCTCAGAAGCCCCGCCTCAAATAGCACCCGCTATGGCAATAACTGCATCTGATCACACACATGATATTGTGAATCAAATGGATTCTTACTGCTAACATTCAGCGACAATCAACACAGACAGTCACGCCAGAACACAAATGGCTATCGTGACAGTGACAGACGTCACAATAGGTCAGACTCTAGATCGTCTTCCACACAGCGTGGTCGATCACAGAGCAGAGACAGGTACAAACAGTCAGGCAGGTACAATCAGTCAGACAGGTACAATCAGTCAGACAGGTCCCAGTCAAGAGACCGACGTTATGGACAAAACAACAGGGACAGTCGACGAGACAGACGACCCTCACATGACAGACGTGACAGATACGACTCATCACGTGACAGACGGTATAACTACAGCTCTAAAGACAGAGACGATAGTAGATCCCGTAATAGACACGACGGCAGTGACTCAGCCGGCAACAAGTCTGTGTCATTTGACACCAGACGGTCCAATTCACCAGGCCTATTGAAATGCCAATTCTGCTATAAAACTGGCCATGACTTAGGATCATGTTTCAAGTTGCAGAGGGCTATTAAGGAAGGACACATTAATGTGGACCAATTGCCTTTTCATTAGGGGCCCAGGCAGAACACACCAAACTCCCTGGCTACCCCATTAGTAACAATGGAACTGATCCTCCAAACCAATCACAATCACCCAATCACTCAAATCATCACCTCGGCTCTCCGCCTGAAATCGTTAATCAACATCATCACATTCATGTCACTCGCAAATCAGATCATGAGTCATCAGACTCGGAGGCAGACACTACCTCCCCTCAAAGATCACAATCACCTTGTAAATTGCAACTCAGTAAATATAACATGATTAAAGGCACGCTACAGAGCAAAGAAGGGATAAGTGTTCTAGTAGATTCAGGAGCTACATCATCATTAATATGTGCCAAAACTATTCAAAGCTCAGAGTATCTGTCCCGACTGCCAAAACGTGACGCACCAGAGCTTAAATTCACTGTAGGAAATGGTGACACTATTGTCACGAAGTACGCAATGAACATCCCTATTTACATCGGAGGTCACGCCTTCGATATAGAAGTCAGAACAGTGGACACCTTAGGAGGCCCAGGCCTTATCCTAGGTACAGAATCATTGGCAAAACTAGATGCAAAATTAGATTTTAAAAAGCATCAATTGCGTTTTAAGTCTAGCTCAGTCAATGTGCATGTCTGCCATGATGTTACACTGAAACCTGGTGCCACCAACGTCATACAAATCAAAGGAAATATTCCAAATTTTTTGAAAAACAGTGTGGCACTCATAAAAGCCACCAAGTTTACAACTAAATTTGCATTTCCACGTATGGTAGTTAAATTCAACAAGTGCATAGCGAATGTAATAGTATACAATCCAACTTACAGGCCTGTCACATTATACAAGGCTAAGCCGTTCGCTACTTTGGCATTTAGTGATTTAACAAATGTGTATACCCCTATAGACAAACAAAGTTTACTAAATCTGTGCACAAAGCTACAGAAACCGGCGGCAGAGAACAAAGCCAAACGTAAACATAACATTGACAAGCAGCCCGCGCAGCGGGACAGCTCCCCCACACAGCATACACTAACTAGGCAGCAGCTCCGTCAGGTCAAACTCGACAAATACCCTCACCTCGAGGATGATGATGCTCGCCTGACAATGTATGATACTGAAATTATTGAACGTGACATAGCTTATGAAGACTGTGTCCTACACACATCTGAGCAACCACCGTTGAAAGCTCTGTTGAACAAGTACAAACAGGCTTTTAGTCTTCACGCCAAAGTAGGCGACACGGGTATAACAGTGGACTTTGATCTGAATGACAAAACACCCTTTTACATACGCCCTTTTACAGTGGCGCAATCAGAGAAACCTCTGATTGACAAAGAACTTGACAAATTGGTAAAAATGGGTGTATTGGCACACGGTCATTCTCAGTACTCTAGCCCCGTCATGCTAATACGAAAAAAGGACACTGATGCAAAGCGCTTAGTCACCGACTTCCGGTTTCTCAATCAGAGAATCATAAAGCGTAATTTGCCATTTCCTTTGCTGGGTGATGCCCTCCAAACCATCGGGCATGCCCAGCCAACTGTTATTTCAGTATTAGATCTGAAAGAAGCTTATCACAGCCTATCGCTCACGGCCAAAGCATCTCAATACTGTGGTATAACATCGTATCACGGCGGGTCAAGTTTCGTGTACCGGAAATTACCGATGGGCTTGGCCTTAAGTCCCGCGGAATTTCAAACCCACATTAATAACATCCTTTTTAAGGCCCAAACGAAGGAATTCTGCATTGCTATCATGGACAACCTAATCATCTTTTCTCACACGAAAACTGAGCACTTTCAGCATGTAGAAACCATCCTGGAAACCATTCAACAGAATGGCCTTAAAATATCGCCAGCAAAAGCAAAGCTTTTTCGCAATAAGTTCACGTACATGGGTCACAAAGTATTGATCCAAAATGGCGGGCCATGCATTACGCCCTTACGCCACCGTACGGAAGCCATTATTAAAATGCCAATTCCAGATACAAAACGCAAATTAAAAGGTTTCATTGGGAAGGTCTCCTATCTCTCCATGTACCTCCCGAAGCTACAGAAATTACTCAGACCCCTACATAAAATTGCGGCCAAGAATGAGCAATTTGTATGGGATCATGAAACCCAGCAAGCGTATGATCACATTATAGAACTCCTGGGGAAATCCCCAGTACTAGCGATGCCCAACAGTACGGGCCTATTTCGCCTATACTGTGACACCAGCAAGATTGGTGTAGGAGCAGCTCTATACCAAATACAAAGAGGACAGGAAAGATTGCTTGGATATTTTTCCAAAGCACTTCCACGTGCGGCAGCCAATTATTCAATAACTGAGCTCGAGTTTACAGGCTTATACATCTCTGTGCATGCCTTCAGACACCTCCTGAAGAGCACAGCATTTGAAGTTTATACAGATCACTCTGCCATTCCTCAAATTCTTAAAGCCAAAACAGAGCCTGCCACAGCACTAATAAAACGCCTTATAGAGCGCCTCAGTAATTACTCAATGAAAGTGGGCTATCGAAAAGGTAGCACTATGGTTGTGTCGGATTTTCTATCTAGAAATCCCCAATTGTCCAATGATCACCTAGACATTGCATTTGTTGTAACTAGAGCACAGGCAAGACAACAAGACGCTGCCAGCATCACAGCAACACAGCCAACAACACAACCCAGCCAACCAGAGACAGCACAAACAGCGGACATAACTCAACCATCACAGCCAGTCCCGCCAGCAGAGCCAGCAATGGCCCCAAAAGCTGCACCTCGCGGCCGCCCCACAAATAAGTCTGCACATAAGCCTAGTCACAAAACAATAGTCTCCAGGTCAGTAACCCCGCAGCGTGTCAAACAGGACCAAATCTCAATCGATCTAAGATCAAAAAGCAATGCCCCAGACACTCGGAGGAGAGAGCTGACACAAGTTGGAAAGGTCAACACCAGCACCTTCATTAAACATGCCACAGCTGCTACGACTGCACCGCCAGTGCCACCAGCGACATTAGTAGAATGCACAGCCAGACAAACTGCAAATAATAATACACCGGGGGCCATTATATACACAGATTATACAGAACAGCCACAACCCGTAGAAACACACTCCCAGCCGCCACCATTTCTGCACAAACAACCCCAGACATTGAAATTGGACACCTCAATCGTCTCACTGCGCCATCTTCCAAAACAGCAGCTTATTTCCCAGCAGCTAGATAAATTACAAACACTAGTCAATGACAGCCCAGCCCTGCCCTGTACTAAGTTAGAATTATCAAAGCAACAATCTCTATGTGTACATTTTTCACACTCGTATAAATACATTGCAGAGGGCACACTACCATTTAACAGACAAGAAGCAAGAAATACCATGGTACGGGCTGAATCCTATATCATCATTGATTCAATCCTGTTTCGATTTGCAGTAAATGATTCAGAGTGTAAATTGCTCATTGCATTACCACAAGTCTTGGTTAATCAAATTTTACACATTTACCATGATTCATTGCTTGCATGTCACCAGGGCGTGGTTCGCGTGGCAGCCACCATCAAACAGCATTTTTATTTCCCAAGACTACATCAGCAGGTATATGACTACGTCAAAACGTGTGTTTCATGCCAGAATAGGAAATCGCCCCAGCAGGATGAAAGGCCTTATGCATTAAACATCCCCACGACATATGCCCCCTTTTCAAAATTGTATGCTGATCTCAAAACAATGCCACCATCATCAGAAGACCATCGTCATATATTGACTTTGGTATGCAACATCACACGTTATGTCATTCTTGTTCCTCTCAAGAATAAAGACGCCGCCTCCGTTGCCGAGGCCATACTCCAGAAATGTGTGTTTGTATATGGACCATTTTCCACTTTGATCACGGACCATGGTCGCGAATTTGAAAACCAAGTAACCAATTACATCTTTCAGGCTCTTAAATTCAATCATAACTTTGTATCCGTTGGTAACCACCAGGCCAACAAAGCCGAACGATTTATTGGAACAATTGCCAATATGCTGACATCTTGTCTAAATGAAAATGGACGTAACTGGCATCTTTATTGTAATGCTGTAGCATACGGATACAACAGTTTTGCACTACCCAGTCTAGGCAATTACAGCCCCTATAACCTAGTTCATTTAAGACACCCCCCAACCATGTTCAATGTTCCCACCACAGACGCCATAGAGCCCACTTATCGTGAATATGTGGATTTACTCAAAGCTAGACTAGAGAAAGTGGGTAAAACTGTGCTAGACCTCCAATATAAATTACAACACACCCAAGCGGCTAAACAAGCCCGCAAAGCGTCAACCAACACTACTTTTTCAGCTGGAATCCTTGTCTATTTGCTGGCACCTACAGCCAGTGCCCTACAGACCGCATCCAAGAAAATCCGGATGGATTTTGTTGGCCCACTCGTCATCCGTTCCATGGTAGATTCATCACATGCAATCCTGGGAACAATAGAAGGTCAACAACTGACAGGCCAATTTCACGTAAATCGACTCAAACCCGCATGGGTTCGAACCACTGCCGGCCCAGTGAATTCGATTGCCAAATTAACAGGTATTCTCAAAGCTAAATTGGGAAACCAACATATAGTGACTGCAGACCAGTTGACTCCAATTATTGATGAGACAGGAAAGACTACCCAAGACCCACTGTATGCATGCAGGGTCATACAGGATGACATCCTACAACCAATCAGCCAATTCACAAAACATGCAACAAGCAACAGAAACCTGGCAGCCAGTTACACACTCCCAGAAGAGCAAATTAAAGCACTGCTTCAACTTTCAATTCCCAAGACTGGTGACTATCCAGTAACAAAAGCTAGGATCAAGAATGGTAGATTAAAAATATTTGTATCCCAGAACTCGATCCAAGGGATGTGGCTCTCTCAGGATGAGCATCCATCTCTCTCAAATATGACAGAAAAATTCGAAAAAGACAATTATCGTGTAAGCGGTACTGTACGCAACTTTGTACAGCGCATTACAAACCAGTAAAACACACCATTACTTCCAACTAATTGTTTTCTGAGCCTTGCCACAGTTTACAAATATCACAACTATTTCTTTCATCTCCATATTCATTATCCATTACTCATTTTTTTGTGTTTGTTTATGTAAGATTGCTTTGTGTGGATCAACTAACTTTCTGGTGTATACACAAACCGAAAAGTGAAATTTAGCGCAAATAATGCTGTCAAATACCATTTATAATGGTTAAATTCGCCAGCAGTGTCATTTTTTGGACACAGCGATTCTAAGTACACTTGTACTTTACTTTTTCCTACCGGAAATCAAATTTCACTAGGTTATTACGACATAAAGTGCTAACACTTCGCACAAAAGTAAAAGGAAGTGAATATCAATTGTCTCATGGACACAATTCGCATTTTTACGCATTCCATGAATTTAAGTTTACTATTTGATTGGAAGCATTGTCCAGTTTTTTTGTTTACATTTTGGCCAGGATTTGTGTTGCCTTAATACAGCGTGTTTGAGTGCAACAATAGTTGCAGGACCTATATATTTGAGCCCTTTTGGGGAAATTTGCAACAGGCATCGTAAACTTAAGACATAAAAGAAACAAAATGCCAATTAAGTAATAGCAGCGCACACATACAAGCCAAACGGCTAGCTGCTACAATGGTTAAGTGGTACCCCACACCATTCATAAATCCAATTACCTTAAACAAAGGTGATGTAATCCCAAACCACTCTGCACACCTCAATGTGCTAGCAGATGGCTATTTGGGTTATTAGCTCCGAAACGGGCTTCGCCACAATGGCAGTTCTCACTTACAGGTGGAGAAATTCTATAGAACTTAGAAATTGTTTTCAAGTTCTGTGTCACCCTTTAATGAAATAACAGGGTAGTCCAAGGTTGTTCACATAACATCATCTCACATTGTATCATAAAAACTTAAATTCACACCACACCTTTTGATGAATGTAGATAGAGCATACTTCAAACGATTATTTTCAGATTGCCATTTTACGCAATCTCATTGTTAGCATAGCTCTTAGCACTTTGTACATTTACGTTATAGTATTAGCTCACATCAAAGACAGATCCACTACAAAGACCGTTCCACTACAAAGACAGATCCACGACCTTAACAGTTAAGGACTAATTGATACTTTAATCCACCCCTGACAGCACAGCTTAAGACTACCACCTTCATGCGACACTGAATACCACATCAGTTAAAAGGACAGCAATCCATCAATCCAACCATTCCACTCTCGATCAGAATGAAGTTCACTACATTCTCTCTCATGGCTACGCTACTCTCTCTGGTTGAAGCTCAACACCCTCCGATGATAGTTCGTCCGAACTTAGGAATCATTTTATTGAAGGAAAGGGACATTTCCCTATCTCCAACGACATGGCATCACACCATCGCCATACCTTTCTTTCCAGACCTACCAATGACGACACCATCCGTCTTATGCGAGACAACCATGATGAACAACACAGACATCTCTATCGCCTGCGATGCCCTTCAAGAGCTCAATGTGATGTACATGGAGCTGAAAGGTAGGCTGACCACCGATATACACGTCACCCATACGTCCATCATGGATGTAATGGCCGTAAAAGATCACAGCACGCATCGTCAACGCAGAGGATGGTTCAACTTACTGGGAAATATCGCCAAAAAGGTCATGGGCATCGCCATTGAAGCTGACATAAAGATACTGCAGGGACACATCGCCCAACTCATGGATATGGTTCGCCGTGACAAGAAAGATCGTATCCACGACGTCAGCAAACTACACTTGTACGAAGTGAAAGCCGCAGCGTGTCAAACAGGACCAAATCTCAATCGATCTAAGATCAAAAAGCAATGCCCCAGACACTCGGAGGAGAGAGCTGACACAAGTTGGAAAGGTCAACACCAGCACCTTCATTAAACATGCCACAGCTGCTACGACTGCACCGCCAGTGCCACCAGCGACATTAGTAGAATGCACAGCCAGACAAACTGCAAATAATAATACACCGGGGGCCATTATATACACAGATTATACAGAACAGCCACAACCCGTAGAAACACACTCCCAGCCGCCACCATTTCTGCACAAACAACCCCAGACATTGAAATTGGACACCTCAATCGTCTCACTGCGCCATCTTCCAAAACAGCAGCTTATTTCCCAGCAGCTAGATAAATTACAAACACTAGTCAATGACAGCCCAGCCCTGCCCTGTACTAAGTTAGAATTATCAAAGCAACAATCTCTATGTGTACATTTTTCACACTCGTATAAATACATTGCAGAGGGCACACTACCATTTAACAGACAAGAAGCAAGAAATACCATGGTACGGGCTGAATCCTATATCATCATTGATTCAATCCTGTTTCGATTTGCAGTAAATGATTCAGAGTGTAAATTGCTCATTGCATTACCACAAGTCTTGGTTAATCAAATTTTACACATTTACCATGATTCATTGCTTGCATGTCACCAGGGCGTGGTTCGCGTGGCAGCCACCATCAAACAGCATTTTTATTTCCCAAGACTACATCAGCAGGTATATGACTACGTCAAAACGTGTGTTTCATGCCAGAATAGGAAATCGCCCCAGCAGGATGAAAGGCCTTATGCATTAAACATCCCCACGACATATGCCCCCTTTTCAAAATTGTATGCTGATCTCAAAACAATGCCACCATCATCAGAAGACCATCGTCATATATTGACTTTGGTATGCAACATCACACGTTATGTCATTCTTGTTCCTCTCAAGAATAAAGACGCCGCCTCCGTTGCCGAGGCCATACTCCAGAAATGTGTGTTTGTATATGGACCATTTTCCACTTTGATCACGGACCATGGTCGCGAATTTGAAAACCAAGTAACCAATTACATCTTTCAGGCTCTTAAATTCAATCATAACTTTGTATCCGTTGGTAACCACCAGGCCAACAAAGCCGAACGATTTATTGGAACAATTGCCAATATGCTGACATCTTGTCTAAATGAAAATGGACGTAACTGGCATCTTTATTGTAATGCTGTAGCATACGGATACAACAGTTTTGCACTACCCAGTCTAGGCAATTACAGCCCCTATAACCTAGTTCATTTAAGACACCCCCCAACCATGTTCAATGTTCCCACCACAGACGCCATAGAGCCCACTTATCGTGAATATGTGGATTTACTCAAAGCTAGACTAGAGAAAGTGGGTAAAACTGTGCTAGACCTCCAATATAAATTACAACACACCCAAGCGGCTAAACAAGCCCGCAAAGCGTCAACCAACACTACTTTTTCAGCTGGAATCCTTGTCTATTTGCTGGCACCTACAGCCAGTGCCCTACAGACCGCATCCAAGAAAATCCGGATGGATTTTGTTGGCCCACTCGTCATCCGTTCCATGGTAGATTCATCACATGCAATCCTGGGAACAATAGAAGGTCAACAACTGACAGGCCAATTTCACGTAAATCGACTCAAACCCGCATGGGTTCGAACCACTGCCGGCCCAGTGAATTCGATTGCCAAATTAACAGGTATTCTCAAAGCTAAATTGGGAAACCAACATATAGTGACTGCAGACCAGTTGACTCCAATTATTGATGAGACAGGAAAGACTACCCAAGACCCACTGTATGCATGCAGGGTCATACAGGATGACATCCTACAACCAATCAGCCAATTCACAAAACATGCAACAAGCAACAGAAACCTGGCAGCCAGTTACACACTCCCAGAAGAGCAAATTAAAGCACTGCTTCAACTTTCAATTCCCAAGACTGGTGACTATCCAGTAACAAAAGCTAGGATCAAGAATGGTAGATTAAAAATATTTGTATCCCAGAACTCGATCCAAGGGATGTGGCTCTCTCAGGATGAGCATCCATCTCTCTCAAATATGACAGAAAAATTCGAAAAAGACAATTATCGTGTAAGCGGTACTGTACGCAACTTTGTACAGCGCATTACAAACCAGTAAAACACACCATTACTTCCAACTAATTGTTTTCTGAGCCTTGCCACAGTTTACAAATATCACAACTATTTCTTTCATCTCCATATTCATTATCCATTACTCATTTTTTTGTGTTTGTTTATGTAAGATTGCTTTGTGTGGATCAACTAACTTTCTGGTGTATACACAAACCGAAAAGTGAAATTTAGCGCAAATAATGCTGTCAAATACCATTTATAATGGTTAAATTCGCCAGCAGT
Organism: Alitta virens; assembly: GCA_932294295.1. Taxonomy (NCBI): domain Eukaryota; kingdom Metazoa; phylum Annelida; class Polychaeta; order Phyllodocida; family Nereididae; genus Alitta; species Alitta virens. The sequence continues at coordinate 27,907,369 of OW028575.1, forward strand.
GTCATTTTTTGGACACAGCGATTCTAAGTACACTTGTACTTTACTTTTTCCTACCGGAAATCAAATTTCACTAGGTTATTACGACATAAAGTGCTAACACTTCGCACAAAAGTAAAAGGAAGTGAATATCAATTGTCTCATGGACACAATTCGCATTTTTACGCATTCCATGAATTTAAGTTTACTATTTGATTGGAAGCATTGTCCAGTTTTTTTGTTTACATTTTGGCCAGGATTTGTGTTGCCTTAATACAGCGTGTTTGAGTGCAACAATAGTTGCAGGACCTATATATTTGAGCCCTTTTGGGGAAATTTGCAACAGGCATCGTAAACTTAAGACATAAAAGAAACAAAATGCCAATTAAGTAATAGCAGCGCACACATACAAGCCAAACGGCTAGCTGCTACAATGGTTAAGTGGTACCCCACACCATTCATAAATCCAATTACCTTAAACAAAGGTGATGTAATCCCAAACCACTCTGCACACCTCAATGTGCTAGCAGATGGCTATTTGGGTTATTAGCTCCGAAACGGGCTTCGCCACAATGGCAGTTCTCACTTACAGGTGGAGAAATTCTATAGAACTTAGAAATTGTTTTCAAGTTCTGTGTCACCCTTTAATGAAATAACAGGGTAGTCCAAGGTTGTTCACATAACATCATCTCACATTGTATCATAAAAACTTAAATTCACACCACACCTTTTGATGAATGTAGATAGAGCATACTTCAAACGATTATTTTCAGATTGCCATTTTACGCAATCTCATTGTTAGCATAGCTCTTAGCACTTTGTACATTTACGTTATAGTATTAGCTCACATCAAAGACAGATCCACTACAAAGACCGTTCCACTACAAAGACAGATCCACGACCTTAACAGTTAAGGACTAATTGATACTTTAATCCACCCCTGACAGCACAGCTTAAGACTACCACCTTCATGCGACACTGAATACCACATCAGTTAAAAGGACAGCAATCCATCAATCCAACCATTCCACTCTCGATCAGAATGAAGTTCACTACATTCTCTCTCATGGCTACGCTACTCTCTCTGGTTGAAGCTCAACACCCTCCGATGATAGTTCGTCCGAACTTAGGAATCATTTTATTGAAGGAAAGGGACATTTCCCTATCTCCAACGACATGGCATCACACCATCGCCATACCTTTCTTTCCAGACCTACCAATGACGACACCATCCGTCTTATGCGAGACAACCATGATGAACAACACAGACATCTCTATCGCCTGCGATGCCCTTCAAGAGCTCAATGTGATGTACATGGAGCTGAAAGGTAGGCTGACCACCGATATACACGTCACCCATACGTCCATCATGGATGTAATGGCCGTAAAAGATCACAGCACGCATCGTCAACGCAGAGGATGGTTCAACTTACTGGGAAATATCGCCAAAAAGGTCATGGGCATCGCCATTGAAGCTGACATAAAGATACTGCAGGGACACATCGCCCAACTCATGGATATGGTTCGCCGTGACAAGAAAGATCGTATCCACGACGTCAGCAAACTACACTTGTACGAAGTGAAAGCCGCAGCGTGTCAAACAGGACCAAATCTCAATCGATCTAAGATCAAAAAGCAATGCCCCAGACACTCGGAGGAGAGAGCTGACACAAGTTGGAAAGGTCAACACCAGCACCTTCATTAAACATGCCACAGCTGCTACGACTGCACCGCCAGTGCCACCAGCGACATTAGTAGAATGCACAGCCAGACAAACTGCAAATAATAATACACCGGGGGCCATTATATACACAGATTATACAGAACAGCCACAACCCGTAGAAACACACTCCCAGCCGCCACCATTTCTGCACAAACAACCCCAGACATTGAAATTGGACACCTCAATCGTCTCACTGCGCCATCTTCCAAAACAGCAGCTTATTTCCCAGCAGCTAGATAAATTACAAACACTAGTCAATGACAGCCCAGCCCTGCCCTGTACTAAGTTAGAATTATCAAAGCAACAATCTCTATGTGTACATTTTTCACACTCGTATAAATACATTGCAGAGGGCACACTACCATTTAACAGACAAGAAGCAAGAAATACCATGGTACGGGCTGAATCCTATATCATCATTGATTCAATCCTGTTTCGATTTGCAGTAAATGATTCAGAGTGTAAATTGCTCATTGCATTACCACAAGTCTTGGTTAATCAAATTTTACACATTTACCATGATTCATTGCTTGCATGTCACCAGGGCGTGGTTCGCGTGGCAGCCACCATCAAACAGCATTTTTATTTCCCAAGACTACATCAGCAGGTATATGACTACGTCAAAACGTGTGTTTCATGCCAGAATAGGAAATCGCCCCAGCAGGATGAAAGGCCTTATGCATTAAACATCCCCACGACATATGCCCCCTTTTCAAAATTGTATGCTGATCTCAAAACAATGCCACCATCATCAGAAGACCATCGTCATATATTGACTTTGGTATGCAACATCACACGTTATGTCATTCTTGTTCCTCTCAAGAATAAAGACGCCGCCTCCGTTGCCGAGGCCATACTCCAGAAATGTGTGTTTGTATATGGACCATTTTCCACTTTGATCACGGACCATGGTCGCGAATTTGAAAACCAAGTAACCAATTACATCTTTCAGGCTCTTAAATTCAATCATAACTTTGTATCCGTTGGTAACCACCAGGCCAACAAAGCCGAACGATTTATTGGAACAATTGCCAATATGCTGACATCTTGTCTAAATGAAAATGGACGTAACTGGCATCTTTATTGTAATGCTGTAGCATACGGATACAACAGTTTTGCACTACCCAGTCTAGGCAATTACAGCCCCTATAACCTAGTTCATTTAAGACACCCCCCAACCATGTTCAATGTTCCCACCACAGACGCCATAGAGCCCACTTATCGTGAATATGTGGATTTACTCAAAGCTAGACTAGAGAAAGTGGGTAAAACTGTGCTAGACCTCCAATATAAATTACAACACACCCAAGCGGCTAAACAAGCCCGCAAAGCGTCAACCAACACTACTTTTTCAGCTGGAATCCTTGTCTATTTGCTGGCACCTACAGCCAGTGCCCTACAGACCGCATCCAAGAAAATCCGGATGGATTTTGTTGGCCCACTCGTCATCCGTTCCATGGTAGATTCATCACATGCAATCCTGGGAACAATAGAAGGTCAACAACTGACAGGCCAATTTCACGTAAATCGACTCAAACCCGCATGGGTTCGAACCACTGCCGGCCCAGTGAATTCGATTGCCAAATTAACAGGTATTCTCAAAGCTAAATTGGGAAACCAACATATAGTGACTGCAGACCAGTTGACTCCAATTATTGATGAGACAGGAAAGACTACCCAAGACCCACTGTATGCATGCAGGGTCATACAGGATGACATCCTACAACCAATCAGCCAATTCACAAAACATGCAACAAGCAACAGAAACCTGGCAGCCAGTTACACACTCCCAGAAGAGCAAATTAAAGCACTGCTTCAACTTTCAATTCCCAAGACTGGTGACTATCCAGTAACAAAAGCTAGGATCAAGAATGGTAGATTAAAAATATTTGTATCCCAGAACTCGATCCAAGGGATGTGGCTCTCTCAGGATGAGCATCCATCTCTCTCAAATATGACAGAAAAATTCGAAAAAGACAATTATCGTGTAAGCGGTACTGTACGCAACTTTGTACAGCGCATTACAAACCAGTAAAACACACCATTACTTCCAACTAATTGTTTTCTGAGCCTTGCCACAGTTTACAAATATCACAACTATTTCTTTCATCTCCATATTCATTATCCATTACTCATTTTTTTGTGTTTGTTTATGTAAGATTGCTTTGTGTGGATCAACTAACTTTCTGGTGTATACACAAACCGAAAAGTGAAATTTAGCGCAAATAATGCTGTCAAATACCATTTATAATGGTTAAATTCGCCAGCAGTGTCATTTTTTGGACACAGCGATTCTAAGTACACTTGTACTTTACTTTTTCCTACCGGAAATCAAATTTCACTAGGTTATTTCGACATAAAGTGCTAACACTTCGCACAAAAGTAAAAGGAAGTGAATATCAATTGTCTCATGGACACAATTCGCATTTTTACGCATTCCATGAATTTAAGTTTACTATTTGATTGGAAGCATTGTCCAGTTTTTTTGTTTACATTTTGGCCAGGATTTGTGTTGCCTTAATACAGCGTGTTTGAGTGCAACAATAGTTGCAGGACCTATATATTTGAGCCCTTTTGGGGAAATTTGCAACAGGCATCGTAAACTTAAGACATAAAAGAAACAAAATGCCAATTAAGTAATAGCAGCGCACACATACAAGCCAAACGGCTAGCTGCTACAATGGTTAAGTGGTACCCCACACCATTCATAAATCCAATTACCTTAAACAAAGGTGATGTAATCCCAAACCACTCTGCACACCTCAATGTGCTAGCAGATGGCTATTTGGGTTATTAGCTCCGAAACGGGCTTCGCCACAATGGCAGTTCTCACTTACAGGTGGAGAAATTCTATAGAACTTAGAAATTGTTTTCAAGTTCTGTGTCACCCTTTAATGAAATAACAGGGTAGTCCAAGGTTGTTCACATAACATCATCTCACATTGTATCATAAAAACTTAAATTCACACCACACCTTTTGATGAATGTAGATAGAGCATACTTCAAACGATTATTTTCAGATTGCCATTTTACGCAATCTCATTGTTAGCATAGCTCTTAGCACTTTGTACATTTACGTTATAGTATTAGCTCACATCAAAGACAGATCCACTACAAAGACCGTTCCACTACAAAGACAGATCCACGACCTTAACAGTTAAGGACTAATTGATACTTTAATCCACCCCTGACAGCACAGCTTAAGACTACCACCTTCATGCGACACTGAATACCACATCAGTTAAAAGGACAGCAATCCATCAATCCAACCATTCCACTCTCGATCAGAATGAAGTTCACTACATTCTCTCTCATGGCTACGCTACTCTCTCTGGTTGAAGCTCAACACCCTCCGATGATAGTTCGTCCGAACTTAGGAATCATTTTATTGAAGGAAAGGGACATTTCCCTATCTCCAACGACATGGCATCACACCATCGCCATACCTTTCTTTCCAGACCTACCAATGACGACACCATCCGTCTTATGCGAGACAACCATGATGAACAACACAGACATCTCTATCGCCTGCGATGCCCTTCAAGAGCTCAATGTGATGTACATGGAGCTGAAAGGTAGGCTGACCACCGATATACACGTCACCCATACGTCCATCATGGATGTAATGGCCGTAAAAGATCACAGCACGCATCGTCAACGCAGAGGATGGTTCAACTTACTGGGAAATATCGCCAAAAAGGTCATGGGCATCGCCATTGAAGCTGACATAAAGATACTGCAGGGACACATCGCCCAACTCATGGATATGGTTCGCCGTGACAAGAAAGATCGTATCCACGACGTCAGCAAACTACACTTGTACGAAGTGAAAGCCGACCTACGCATGAACAGACTACAAAAACATCTGGTAAGACTGGACCAAACTTTAATTGACATATCGACTGACATATTGACGCTACAGACCTATGCTCGATTTGCTGAATCTCTGGCTAAACAGGTTAATATTCAGGGCCACCAGATTAATTCCACTATTGCAATCATTAACTGGCTACACCATTATAATCTTAATATTCACACACTAAATCAATTGAGAATATCAGCTGCCTCTCAGCTGGCAGATATTAATCAACTAATCAAGGGGCGCTTAACTATCAACCTGGTAGACCCCCAGCATCTTCGAGCTATCTTGAACGATATCAATACGGAATTACAAACTAAATCTAAGAATTTATATATTAAATCAGACGTCAATATTTTCTATAAGCACGACAATATGGTCACCACCTCGCATGATAGAAAATTCTTATATGTGAAAATCAAAATTCCGGTTTTAAGCACCACCACTGAGTTCTCTTTATATAAAATCGATGCGGTGCCAGTGCCCACCTCCCAAACTAATGATATATACACCGAACTTTACGGTTTTAACAAGTGGTTTGCTATTTCCACCCAATCTGATTATTTCATAGAAATCCCCGAGGAATACATATACCTCATCAAAGACGTCTTGAATACCTGTAATTATTTACTCACGAAAGCACATAATGCATCATGTCCGTACTCTTTGTTCATGGGTGACTCCAACGCAATAATAGCTGTATGCCGTCACAGATTAGTAAATAAGCCTATTATGGGCTTCGAGTTTGTATACACTGTCCCCGCCCAAGGCTATTTAGTATACACCCCGGCGCGAGTTTGGACCTTGCAGTGCCAATACAAAAACCAGTCAAACACCACAACTATGTTCCACAAAGGTCTCTTTAAAATTAATATGCAATGTGGATGTAGACTCACATCGCATCTCACAGAAATCTTGGCTGATTCCAATAATTGTGCGACCTCCAAGTCAATCACCACCTTCAGCGCCAATTACTTGGTTTATTTTAAACTATACCAAGAATCTATGCCAGTGAACCTAACCATCAATGACTTCACAAATGAGCCATACAATTTCCAGTTACCAGCATTAATCCACAGCAAACTGAACTTTACCGACTTAGAACTCAACGACGGACTATCTACAGAAGACCAGACAGACCTTGACAACTTTCACTTCAGTGAGTCCAACGACGACCTATCATGGTCTTTCAACAATTGGAGCAACATGCCCGAAGCCGACACCATACTAGCGGCAGGGTCAATTGTAATTGTCACCATTCAAATACTAGGGATTATGGCTCTTCTGTATCACCACAGGCAACTCAACAGAATAATAAACACTGTATTGCTCTAATTGGCAACAGCACAGGGAGCAAACGCAGCAGATTTCTTTCTGCCCACAACCGCATTGCCAACTATTGCCGCCGCTACACCAACCAGCTTCCCAACATGGCGCACGGTAATCATTATAGCTTCTTTTGTCCTATCAGTCATCAACATGCTGATCATCTTGATCGAGAAGCTAACTCCGTTGCTGGAGAAATGCGAAGCCAATACGCGGCTCAACCACTTGGAAACTGATCTCTACTGTGCCATGTACAGTAATCAGCACCAGCTGCATATAAAAGTTGCCATCATCCCACATGATTTAAGCGCCTTGTCTGTACTTAAAACCCTAGACCCGCACAACGTCACATTCTCCACATATTTATTTTGGACATATGCATCCTTTGACTGGGCACAGCTGGAAATATACGCAGGCAGCAAAAGGATCCTCCTACCACAGCATGTCAGTGTCCCTCTATGCCAATATAGGGCATTTTGTAAAATTGCCAGACACAGGCACACTGTAAAATTCATTCTCATGCAGAGCATGGATTCGATGGTCATCAGCAGCTGGTCACGCACCGACACAGTAAGCCAGCCACAGCAAGCAGTAGTCCTCCGCTTTGGGGACTCCCCAACAGCCTCCTACCGACGCACCCCAACAGCACCAGCAACAAACGACACAGTCAGGACACCATTACTGGCCCAACCGGGTACCACCATACCACCCGGGAATCCCTCTACATCGGCAATGACACAGACAGACCAACTTACAACATCAACGTCCAGCCTACAACAACAACAGTCACGTGGCTCCTCTAGAGCACCCTCGTCTCATTCCATGACACCCCCCACGACCCCAGACATCCACACTATCGAATATCGATAATTCGACAGATGACCACAGGCCTCCCCATACAACACAACCGACGACAACCCCCGCTAACTCCTTAGCAAAATATAGTTCTAAATAGCACATCGCACCCCAGTCGCTCTTTATAGCAACTTTAGAGTTAGTTTTAGGAGTTATTTTTGATCAGGAGTTCCGACTCCCCTTAGCTACCATTGTCACATATCTTTGCGAGTAACACACACCATCCAAACTGAATGTTTCTAATAAGCAACATCATTAATATTTTTCACTATCTTGTAACATTTTTATACACTCATGCACCTGGGCTATCAAATTTTTTTAAAAAAAAAGCAAATATCAACATTTTTTTGTACCACTCTTTAGGGTCACACATCAATCACTTATCACTGTTGAACCACTGCATATACTTATCTCTAATGACTGATTCACTATAGATTTTGCGTCGCTGGCCTTCAGCCAAATGCCATTATCATCTAAAGGCATATCATGTGCTTAGTTGTCCAGTCATAGGACTGCAGCTGAAGGAACAATCAAATGTGCACAAATAATGAACTATGCAGTTTTAGCAAATAATTTCCAGAAGCCGGACCAATAAAGACCACAACACAACAGTGCAGCCATATCAGCCAGTGATCAACAAAGCATGCGACAAGCATCTGACCATCAACACCACACCATCGCTGAAAGAAGATCATAAGTCGTGTCCCTGGTGATCCAGCCAAATGCTGATCTTCTTTCGTAAGCCGTGTCCAGTCCAGCATCCACTGAAGCTCCTACAGAAGTCGCATTCCGCCCAAAGCTGAGGAGCCTGCAAACGACGTGTACATCGGATGGGAAAGATCCCACAACATCACCATCGCTAACTGAAGATTATAAGTCGTGTCCCTGGTTATCCAGCCAAATGCTGATCTTCAGTTGTAAGTCGTGTCAGTGCACGTGTCACCATCGCGTGACCACCATTCCACAAGCAAGCGCCAAAAAGAAGATCTTGCGCACAGGACAGGATGTACTGGACGAAGTCCACAGCAGTATGCAAACATGTAAACAGAGACACTATTGTGCAAAAGCACACACAAATGTTAAATATGTAACTCCAAAAGCAAATGTTAAAACAAATGTTAAATATGTAACCCTAAAAGCAAATGTTAAAACAAATGTTAAATATGTAACTCTAAAAGCAAATGTTAGAAATAAATATTGTTCATTTTACCTTGCTGTATCTAGTTTCATTCACCTAATTTTTACTTTATCAACTAAAGGCATATCATGTATTTAAAATATAGTAATATCATATCTAATAAGTACAATATATTAATGTTATATTTCAATGAACTATGACCTAATAGTTCAGGAAATAGAACTTAAGCAAGCCAGCTTAAAGGCCACTTAAATGTCACTACTTAAGAATGTTAACTTAAATGTACATAAGGGGTTGTGACCATTGTCCACCCCAGGGCACAAGCCAATAGACACAGGCCATGTATATGTGCACTGAAGCAAAAGAACCAATAGGAAACTGACTCCTGGAAAGAGGGGCTTTCATATACTGCTGTAACAGTGACTTTAATCAGTTTACTAGCTGGAGCTGAGCTTGAATGTTGTACTGAACATTGTCTATGCATTACCTTGACATTTACATATATGTTGGATTAAAAAGCCACCCTCTCTTGCAAAGTTACACTCTGTGTTATCTGAGTTATTCCTCAACTATAAGACATTACACTAGGATCTATGTAGGGTCTCCGGCAGTCTGACTCCCGGACTCCGGCTTCACTCGGGTGACCAGCAAACCAGTTTCTAAAACTTGGCAGCTATGATCTCGTATTATCTTATTATGGATATTATGGCAATGTAAACATCTAAATCCTCGTCTATTTTCAAACCACTCCATCTCAACTACTTTTATACGTGCATAGGCTTATATATACAAATGTAGCTCTTTAAAATGTCTGAATATTACTTGTCAGCAATTTGACATTCACATTTAGTTCATACATGAAACATTTTGGCCAAATGCGGCCTAAGACAACAATCACACAAAATCTTAAGTCCTTAAATTAGTAATTTGTTTGCTAACTGTGCTGCTGTGTAAGTCGACACAATTATAAGAGAAGTTAACCCACATGTGAATATAACTTTAACCTGATTTTCATATTTTTAACCATGTAGCTCTGTGTACAAGTCAACTGCCCGCGCCAGCAACAGGAGCGTGCACGGATTCTCATTTAGAGCAACTCACCAAATCTCTCGCACAATTAGAACCCATATGCAGCCACTTTTGACCATGGTCATCAATTCGAAGTAGCTCAATATTGTTCAAGGTCACTTCAGTTTCCAGGGACCCTGAAGATTCAAGGGTCCCGAGCAGTTAACACACGGATTCACGGAAAATGCAATTGAGTGCCATATGAGGTGTTGCCCACACCTTGGCAAAAACCCAGTTCCATGAAAGGACTGATTGAGAGCCCCCCAGTGGAGTCATTATACTAAAGCCCAGGATGAAGAGATTTGATGCAATGGCTCCACCTTGTCAACTTGCCCCATCTTAATTATTTATTTACACTGAAGCCTCAAACACAATTTATATCTTTCATGCATGGAATCAAAACATTACTAAATGTTATCTGAAGAAATGATGCAGTTAACCTGTTAACCATGCAGATTGACTTTGGGACAACTATAACAAAACAACAAAAACACCTTTCAGGTATTTGGTTGATAACTTTTTCAAATACAGGAAATGAATGTTTGGATTTCGATAAACCCACACACCCAAATATCATGGGACCTTTGATATGCATATATCCATCTAACAGCTATAAATACCACAATAACCACATGATCCTTGAAAGGAACTATGATATATTGCAATGCTCTTATTTGTTCAATTATTCACAATGCTTCTTGCTCTCTTTTCTTTCAGCATTTTTCCTCTTTTTACTCATTTTGCTTTTTCAGACACAGTAGGTAATAACTAACAATAACTTTCTCAGAAAAATAACAAACATCAACTAAATGATTAAGTGTCAAATATACATTAAAATGCACTAAAAAATACTGCTGCTAGGATGCACTTTGCTTCAGCCAATCACAGCCAAGGGCGGGAACTTTTTCAGCCAATATGCAGTATTCTTTTTTGGCCACCTGGTGGAAATAATGCGGCCTTCCGTGAAAATCCACTATTTGACAAATTTGTTTTTGTATGCTGCAGTTTTTTTTCCTATTTGGAGCTTTGTGAACACAACATTAATTTCAGTTAAACTGCACGAATAAAGTGAGTTGTCTGGGCAATGGAATCTGGCTAAGTTACCCTCTGCTTCTTTTAGTTTATGCCAGGTCTGAATATGCCAATTTACTGTGCAAACACCCTTGCCAGTCCTCTAGTTGTGTTGACCCATTATGTGGAGGTAAAATACTAATGGTGCAAAAAAGTGCTAGCCTTGTATATTTCTCAGATCAGAAAGAGGCAACAGTCAGTTGTTTCTGGTGTGCCTGATAGGGAATGAACAAATCAGGCTAGATGCAGGTGGCGATCAAGCAGAAACTGTCCCTGGGAAGAGCCATTAGACGACCAGGTTTGTGTTCAGTCAGTCCCAAGGGCCTGACAGAAGTCTTTCTCTGAAATAATGGAGGACCAGCACATAGACTGATGAAAGATGCACACGCCTCTTTCAATCTTCCTTCATCCTCCTCTAATGCTGCAGCTCCTCTTTTGTTTCCCTTATGCTTTGTTTATTTATCTCGAGGTGTAATTAATAGACATGGCCATTTGCTTGTCCCCTCAATACAATGTTACAAAAATCGTGGTCTGGCATGCTTGGCACGTTGGCAGGCATCACAGTTGTCTAGTTGTGATATATAAAGACAAAAATAAACTTGTATAGCATCTGATTTAGAAATGATTTCTGCTCACTGGTGTTTGGATTAAAGAAACGTGTTATTCTCGGCAAGTTCTGAATGAATGAGTTTTTGTACCAGATCTCAATATACTAAGATATCTGATCTTATTACAATTTTGAAGACATGCCTGGTGAAGTTTTGTCATCACCTTTTGTGCATGCCCATATTATTATTGACCTTATATGGAATACCAGCTCTGTTTGGGGGAGTGTGCTGTATAACCATAGTTTCAGCTTATTTGGTAAAAAGTACTCAGTCACCACATTCAAAATGCATAAATATGTTTTAAGACATAATTGAACTGGAAACAATGGAATTTTACTTTAGTTTGCGTGCACATCTCTGCCTTAACATTGGAAAGGTGTGGAACGGAACGTGATCCCCAGTCCAAAACTAGCACAGCCAATTAGAAAATTCAGCATTTAGCCAATCAGCCATGCGGGATAGGTAGAGGCGACCTGCCTATACTGTAAAACAACATAGTTTCTCCAGTTGCAGCCCATGACCTATATGTATACACTCAGAACATTTCCAGAAACAATGGGCTATTTATAGCCTGCAACAGTGGCTGAATGGCTGGGGGAACTAGGGTACGAATCCAACCCTGGGGAATTTTTTGATTTTCTTTTTGTTATGTATATATATCATTTATAAGATATATGCTGAAGAGAAGAGTATAATTTACACAAGTCTGGTACAGGTCTCTTTTTTAATGAGAGCTTTGCTTGTTAATTCCCTCTCAAAGCCATCATATCAAAGTTGGAGATTTGCTTGATATAATTCGGTAGTTTTTTCCTGACATGCGGTGAAATGGCTAAACTGAGGCTGAGTAGGAAGATTTTTGTCATTGCCCCTGACATCAAATTCTCGTAGTAATGTTTGATAGATAGATAGATATTGGCCTAGCTCTGTACAGCTGTCCCACTAAATTAGATTTGCCCACTCCTAATTAATTAATGGAGACCAAATCAGTGGGCATGTATTATTTCCCAGGAGCTAGCATATGCATACCAGAACACATCCGTCTTGTCTTTGACGCATGTTGAAGCAGTTGTTCAAGCCCTGCTGCAGACACAAATGAGCACACTACTACAATAGTGTTGGTCTGCCAAATGAGTCACTATATAAAGGCGAGTTCTACTCAAGCAACATGTAAATTGTATTGGGATTAAAGTGTGAAAAATAATTGTACTGATAGTCTGGTGTCATACTGAAAATCCTTTGACTTTAACAATGACTTATCCCCATAGCCTTTTTTTACTAACATTTTAGTTAATCAAATCATCCTTCATGAATCATCAACATTGATCCCTATCACACCATCTGCTTTAACTTTTGCTGATACACATTTTTTTTTCTTTCCAATTCTTGATGCAATTTGCATGATGCATTTATTATCATTGTAACCTGTACTTATTGAATCTTTTCTTTGAAGTTGAATTTTTTTTTATTTGTATAATAAGTTACCATGGTAGTTAGTGTTATTTTCCTTGGTTTTAACATAAATTAAAATATATACGTTATATTCATATAATAAGTGAGTTATGGTGTTCGTTATCTTGGTTGTAATGGTAACTAACTTAAAAGTGTAATAATAAACCCACGGAGACCACAAGCTGTACAGCTTGTTCCTATAATTAAGCTTATGGTGAGCACCAAGCGTCAGACCTTTTATCTTGTGAATGTACCATGAATTACAAATTCTGATGATGTATCTATTGGAAATATCAATCAATCAATCAATCAATCAATATACGTTCAAAATGTCTAAAGGTAAGTCACAATATAAAAAAAGGGCACTTAAAGTATTGTTATCCAAAGAATGGTGACAGTCCAAGAAGGTATAGAACGCCAAATAGGAATATTCACTTTCGTTTAATACTGTTCAAGGATACAGGCATCTTCCATGGAGTTCTGATAAAAAGATCTTTAATTGTGGAAAAAACATGCAAATTGTGTCCATAAATTGACTGATGAGACTGCAGTTAATTTCTCTAGTTTTTATGCTCTTTCTTTATTTGTTTGATGACAAAAAGGTAAGTAGATAGGCAAATAAAGCTACAATCTTCACAGATGGATAAACATTTGACGAATTGTAATTTTTGATTGTGCAATCAATTAAATTCCTGGTTTTTAAGTTCAGCATATTGACACAGAAAGACATTGAAAGAATGTTAGGCTTTGAAGGCACGCGCCAGCCTTTCATTTGGCCAACAAGTGACGTCTTTTTGGTAAAAATTATCTACGAGTAGTCCATTAATGAGATAGCAGTTCTCATAAATCTAGTTTATGGTTTGATTATTCAAATGAAAGCAGAATAGTAGGGGGATAAAGAGATTGAAGCATCAACAAGGGAAGCATTTATTTGTGGTACCTACCATGATGATAAGGAGATTATAACTGCAGTCTTTTCTTGTAAGGATGAACTATTGAGTTTTTGTCTGTGCGATGTCACACTGCAATGTCTCTTACACTGTGCATGAGTTCTAATTATTAGATCCACCGTCATTCCTTTGACTTGTGTTGTTTGCAAGTGCCAATGATGTCAATATAGCATGCCAGTAATGTCATTGCAGTATTACCTTTTTAATGTCTCTCATGGGAATTGGGAAAGGTCTCCTGTCTGCAATGATCCTCTCCCAAGCATGTTCCGAAGCAGGTTGCTTTTCTATCCATTGGCAAGTGCCTTACTTGACCTTCTGTTTGCCACAAATGTTCCCTCTTGTTCGTCTAAAGAGATATTGACTGTAGATTGCAGTGGTCAAAACCTTTGGTAGATTAAGCAATATAACTCAATCAGTCTTTGCAGTGACTCTCACTAAGTCAATTTTTATTCCCATTAATCATGGAAAACTAATGCACTTTGCACCAAGATTGGCCATTATTCTTGATTTGTACATATGAAATGCAGTTTTATATAATGATTGACCAATGATACATTTGTCCAGACACATTTGCTAAATGTAGGAACTATAAGTGCCATTTCCAATGTGTCTGCCTTTATCGTTGTGAATGTCCTGATATATAAGAAACTTAACTCTGTATGGACAGTCACTTAACACCCGTAACACAACAGTTCAGCGCCCTACAGCATAACTCATACATAGACTTCGAAACTAGTATACTCCAGGACGTCTTGTAAATCCAGGACGCTTATTGGCTAAGGCAGTTCCTCAGCCAATGGGAGTCCTGGATTCACATGACGTCCTCCCAGATAGCATTCTAAACCAGGCCAGTGCCGTTTCAATATTGGCTGCCATTGGTACAACATTGTATCAATATTGCCGATGTTGCGCCAATGTTGATACGATTTGGAATGATATCCGGTTCTGGAGTTCAATTTCCAAGTCTACGAGTTCTGCTGTAGACAACTGTCACCTGAACGGCATTTAATTCATGTGGAAATTGAGGCAATCACAGAGCTCTTTTTTGAAAGATGTCATCAGGCAGTCATCTGCTGCGGCATTAGGGATAATGTGATGGATGCTGTTGCCTCATCTTTTGGAGTAAATCTTCCCAGAGAATGAATTATCCCAGATTAGGATCAGCTTCGCGCCCTGTCTCCTATCCTCATCTCAGTCATCTCATTAGTTGGTATCTAATTGAAAATGGAGTGTCTACCAAACTTGTTTGATTAATACTGCTTTCCATCATAAAGAGCAATTACATCTTTCAGGCTCTTAAATTCAATCATAACTTTGTATCCGTTGGTAACCACCAGGCCAACAAAGCCGAACGATTTATTGGAACAATTGCCAATATGCTGACATCTTGTCTAAATGAAAATGGACGTAACTGGCATCTTTATTGTAATGCTGTAGCATACGGATACAACAGTTTTGCACTACCCAGTCTAGGCAATTACAGCCCCTATAACCTAGTTCATTTAAGACACCCCCCAACCATGTTCAATGTTCCCACCACAGACGCCATAGAGCCCACTTATCGTGAATATGTGGATTTACTCAAAGCTAGACTAGAGAAAGTGGGTAAAACTGTGCTAGACCTCCAATATAAATTACAACACACCCAAGCGGCTAAACAAGCCCGCAAAGCGTCAACCAACACTACTTTTTCAGCTGGAATCCTTGTCTATTTGCTGGCACCTACAGCCAGTGCCCTACAGACCGCATCCAAGAAAATCCGGATGGATTTTGTTGGCCCACTCGTCATCCGTTCCATGGTAGATTCATCACATGCAATCCTGGGAACAATAGAAGGTCAACAACTGACAGGCCAATTTCACGTAAATCGACTCAAACCCGCATGGGTTCGAACCACTGCCGGCCCAGTGAATTCGATTGCCAAATTAACAGGTATTCTCAAAGCTAAATTGGGAAACCAACATATAGTGACTGCAGACCAGTTGACTCCAATTATTGATGAGACAGGAAAGACTACCCAAGACCCACTGTATGCATGCAGGGTCATACAGGATGACATCCTACAACCAATCAGCCAATTCACAAAACATGCAACAAGCAACAGAAACCTGGCAGCCAGTTACACACTCCCAGAAGAGCAAATTAAAGCACTGCTTCAACTTTCAATTCCCAAGACTGGTGACTATCCAGTAACAAAAGCTAGGATCAAGAATGGTAGATTAAAAATATTTGTATCCCAGAACTCGATCCAAGGGATGTGGCTCTCTCAGGATGAGCATCCATCTCTCTCAAATATGACAGAAAAATTCGAAAAAGACAATTATCGTGTAAGCGGTACTGTACGCAACTTTGTACAGCGCATTACAAACCAGTAAAACACACCATTACTTCCAACTAATTGTTTTCTGAGCCTTGCCACAGTTTACAAATATCACAACTATTTCTTTCATCTCCATATTCATTATCCATTACTCATTTTTTTGTGTTTGTTTATGTAAGATTGCTTTGTGTGGATCAACTAACTTTCTGGTGTATACACAAACCGAAAAGTGAAATTTAGCGCAAATAATGCTGTCAAATACCATTTATAATGGTTAAATTCGCCAGCAGTGTCATTTTTTGGACACAGCGATTCTAAGTACACTTGTACTTTACTTTTTCCTACCGGAAATCAAATTTCACTAGGTTATTACGACATAAAGTGCTAACACTTCGCACAAAAGTAAAAGGAAGTGAATATCAATTGTCTCATGGACACAATTCGCATTTTTACGCATTCCATGAATTTAAGTTTACTATTTGATTGGAAGCATTGTCCAGTTTTTTTGTTTACATTTTGGCCAGGATTTGTGTTGCCTTAATACAGCGTGTTTGAGTGCAACAATAGTTGCAGGACCTATATATTTGAGCCCTTTTGGGGAAATTTGCAACAGGCATCGTAAACTTAAGACATAAAAGAAACAAAATGCCAATTAAGTAATAGCAGCGCACACATACAAGCCAAACGGCTAGCTGCTACAATGGTTAAGTGGTACCCCACACCATTCATAAATCCAATTACCTTAAACAAAGGTGATGTAATCCCAAACCACTCTGCACACCTCAATGTGCTAGCAGATGGCTATTTGGGTTATTAGCTCCGAAACGGGCTTCGCCACAATGGCAGTTCTCACTTACAGGTGGAGAAATTCTATAGAACTTAGAAATTGTTTTCAAGTTCTGTGTCACCCTTTAATGAAATAACAGGGTAGTCCAAGGTTGTTCACATAACATCATCTCACATTGTATCATAAAAACTTAAATTCACACCACACCTTTTGATGAATGTAGATAGAGCATACTTCAAACGATTATTTTCAGATTGCCATTTTACGCAATCTCATTGTTAGCATAGCTCTTAGCACTTTGTACATTTACGTTATAGTATTAGCTCACATCAAAGACAGATCCACTACAAAGACCGTTCCACTACAAAGACAGATCCACGACCTTAACAGTTAAGGACTAATTGATACTTTAATCCACCCCTGACAGCACAGCTTAAGACTACCACCTTCATGCGACACTGAATACCACATCAGTTAAAAGGACAGCAATCCATCAATCCAACCATTCCACTCTCGATCAGAATGAAGTTCACTACATTCTCTCTCATGGCTACGCTACTCTCTCTGGTTGAAGCTCAACACCCTCCGATGATAGTTCGTCCGAACTTAGGAATCATTTTATTGAAGGAAAGGGACATTTCCCTATCTCCAACGACATGGCATCACACCATCGCCATACCTTTCTTTCCAGACCTACCAATGACGACACCATCCGTCTTATGCGAGACAACCATGATGAACAACACAGACATCTCTATCGCCTGCGATGCCCTTCAAGAGCTCAATGTGATGTACATGGAGCTGAAAGGTAGGCTGACCACCGATATACACGTCACCCATACGTCCATCATGGATGTAATGGCCGTAAAAGATCACAGCACGCATCGTCAACGCAGAGGATGGTTCAACTTACTGGGAAATATCGCCAAAAAGGTCATGGGCATCGCCATTGAAGCTGACATAAAGATACTGCAGGGACACATCGCCCAACTCATGGATATGGTTCGCCGTGACAAGAAAGATCGTATCCACGACGTCAGCAAACTACACTTGTACGAAGTGAAAGCCGCAGCGTGTCAAACAGGACCAAATCTCAATCGATCTAAGATCAAAAAGCAATGCCCCAGACACTCGGAGGAGAGAGCTGACACAAGTTGGAAAGGTCAACACCAGCACCTTCATTAAACATGCCACAGCTGCTACGACTGCACCGCCAGTGCCACCAGCGACATTAGTAGAATGCACAGCCAGACAAACTGCAAATAATAATACACCGGGGGCCATTATATACACAGATTATACAGAACAGCCACAACCCGTAGAAACACACTCCCAGCCGCCACCATTTCTGCACAAACAACCCCAGACATTGAAATTGGACACCTCAATCGTCTCACTGCGCCATCTTCCAAAACAGCAGCTTATTTCCCAGCAGCTAGATAAATTACAAACACTAGTCAATGACAGCCCAGCCCTGCCCTGTACTAAGTTAGAATTATCAAAGCAACAATCTCTATGTGTACATTTTTCACACTCGTATAAATACATTGCAGAGGGCACACTACCATTTAACAGACAAGAAGCAAGAAATACCATGGTACGGGCTGAATCCTATATCATCATTGATTCAATCCTGTTTCGATTTGCAGTAAATGATTCAGAGTGTAAATTGCTCATTGCATTACCACAAGTCTTGGTTAATCAAATTTTACACATTTACCATGATTCATTGCTTGCATGTCACCAGGGCGTGGTTCGCGTGGCAGCCACCATCAAACAGCATTTTTATTTCCCAAGACTACATCAGCAGGTATATGACTACGTCAAAACGTGTGTTTCATGCCAGAATAGGAAATCGCCCCAGCAGGATGAAAGGCCTTATGCATTAAACATCCCCACGACATATGCCCCCTTTTCAAAATTGTATGCTGATCTCAAAACAATGCCACCATCATCAGAAGACCATCGTCATATATTGACTTTGGTATGCAACATCACACGTTATGTCATTCTTGTTCCTCTCAAGAATAAAGACGCCGCCTCCGTTGCCGAGGCCATACTCCAGAAATGTGTGTTTGTATATGGACCATTTTCCACTTTGATCACGGACCATGGTCGCGAATTTGAAAACCAAGTAACCAATTACATCTTTCAGGCTCTTAAATTCAATCATAACTTTGTATCCGTTGGTAACCACCAGGCCAACAAAGCCGAACGATTTATTGGAACAATTGCCAATATGCTGACATCTTGTCTAAATGAAAATGGACGTAACTGGCATCTTTATTGTAATGCTGTAGCATACGGATACAACAGTTTTGCACTACCCAGTCTAGGCAATTACAGCCCCTATAACCTAGTTCATTTAAGACACCCCCCAACCATGTTCAATGTTCCCACCACAGACGCCATAGAGCCCACTTATCGTGAATATGTGGATTTACTCAAAGCTAGACTAGAGAAAGTGGGTAAAACTGTGCTAGACCTCCAATATAAATTACAACACACCCAAGCGGCTAAACAAGCCCGCAAAGCGTCAACCAACACTACTTTTTCAGCTGGAATCCTTGTCTATTTGCTGGCACCTACAGCCAGTGCCCTACAGACCGCATCCAAGAAAATCCGGATGGATTTTGTTGGCCCACTCGTCATCCGTTCCATGGTAGATTCATCACATGCAATCCTGGGAACAATAGAAGGTCAACAACTGACAGGCCAATTTCACGTAAATCGACTCAAACCCGCATGGGTTCGAACCACTGCCGGCCCAGTGAATTCGATTGCCAAATTAACAGGTATTCTCAAAGCTAAATTGGGAAACCAACATATAGTGACTGCAGACCAGTTGACTCCAATTATTGATGAGACAGGAAAGACTACCCAAGACCCACTGTATGCATGCAGGGTCATACAGGATGACATCCTACAACCAATCAGCCAATTCACAAAACATGCAACAAGCAACAGAAACCTGGCAGCCAGTTACACACTCCCAGAAGAGCAAATTAAAGCACTGCTTCAACTTTCAATTCCCAAGACTGGTGACTATCCAGTAACAAAAGCTAGGATCAAGAATGGTAGATTAAAAATATTTGTATCCCAGAACTCGATCCAAGGGATGTGGCTCTCTCAGGATGAGCATCCATCTCTCTCAAATATGACAGAAAAATTCGAAAAAGACAATTATCGTGTAAGCGGTACTGTACGCAACTTTGTACAGCGCATTACAAACCAGTAAAACACACCATTACTTCCAACTAATTGTTTTCTGAGCCTTGCCACAGTTTACAAATATCACAACTATTTCTTTCATCTCCATATTCATTATCCATTACTCATTTTTTTGTGTTTGTTTATGTAAGATTGCTTTGTGTGGATCAACTAACTTTCTGGTGTATACACAAACCGAAAAGTGAAATTTAGCGCAAATAATGCTGTCAAATACCATTTATAATGGTTAAATTCGCCAGCAGTGTCATTTTTTGGACACAGCGATTCTAAGTACACTTGTACTTTACTTTTTCCTACCGGAAATCAAATTTCACTAGGTTATTTCGACATAAAGTGCTAACACTTCGCACAAAAGTAAAAGGAAGTGAATATCAATTGTCTCATGGACACAATTCGCATTTTTACGCATTCCATGAATTTAAGTTTACTATTTGATTGGAAGCATTGTCCAGTTTTTTTGTTTACATTTTGGCCAGGATTTGTGTTGCCTTAATACAGCGTGTTTGAGTGCAACAATAGTTGCAGGACCTATATATTTGAGCCCTTTTGGGGAAATTTGCAACAGGCATCGTAAACTTAAGACATAAAAGAAACAAAATGCCAATTAAGTAATAGCAGCGCACACATACAAGCCAAACGGCTAGCTGCTACAATGGTTAAGTGGTACCCCACACCATTCATAAATCCAATTACCTTAAACAAAGGTGATGTAATCCCAAACCACTCTGCACACCTCAATGTGCTAGCAGATGGCTATTTGGGTTATTAGCTCCGAAACGGGCTTCGCCACAATGGCAGTTCTCACTTACAGGTGGAGAAATTCTATAGAACTTAGAAATTGTTTTCAAGTTCTGTGTCACCCTTTAATGAAATAACAGGGTAGTCCAAGGTTGTTCACATAACATCATCTCACATTGTATCATAAAAACTTAAATTCACACCACACCTTTTGATGAATGTAGATAGAGCATACTTCAAACGATTATTTTCAGATTGCCATTTTACGCAATCTCATTGTTAGCATAGCTCTTAGCACTTTGTACATTTACGTTATAGTATTAGCTCACATCAAAGACAGATCCACTACAAAGACCGTTCCACTACAAAGACAGATCCACGACCTTAACAGTTAAGGACTAATTGATACTTTAATCCACCCCTGACAGCACAGCTTAAGACTACCACCTTCATGCGACACTGAATACCACATCAGTTAAAAGGACAGCAATCCATCAATCCAACCATTCCACTCTCGATCAGAATGAAGTTCACTACATTCTCTCTCATGGCTACGCTACTCTCTCTGGTTGAAGCTCAACACCCTCCGATGATAGTTCGTCCGAACTTAGGAATCATTTTATTGAAGGAAAGGGACATTTCCCTATCTCCAACGACATGGCATCACACCATCGCCATACCTTTCTTTCCAGACCTACCAATGACGACACCATCCGTCTTATGCGAGACAACCATGATGAACAACACAGACATCTCTATCGCCTGCGATGCCCTTCAAGAGCTCAATGTGATGTACATGGAGCTGAAAGGTAGGCTGACCACCGATATACACGTCACCCATACGTCCATCATGGATGTAATGGCCGTAAAAGATCACAGCACGCATCGTCAACGCAGAGGATGGTTCAACTTACTGGGAAATATCGCCAAAAAGGTCATGGGCATCGCCATTGAAGCTGACATAAAGATACTGCAGGGACACATCGCCCAACTCATGGATATGGTTCGCCGTGACAAGAAAGATCGTATCCACGACGTCAGCAAACTACACTTGTACGAAGTGAAAGCCGACCTACGCATGAACAGACTACAAAAACATCTGGTAAGACTGGACCAAACTTTAATTGACATATCGACTGACATATTGACGCTACAGACCTATGCTCGATTTGCTGAATCTCTGGCTAAACAGGTTAATATTCAGGGCCACCAGATTAATTCCACTATTGCAATCATTAACTGGCTACACCATTATAATCTTAATATTCACACACTAAATCAATTGAGAATATCAGCTGCCTCTCAGCTGGCAGATATTAATCAACTAATCAAGGGGCGCTTAACTATCAACCTGGTAGACCCCCAGCATCTTCGAGCTATCTTGAACGATATCAATACGGAATTACAAACTAAATCTAAGAATTTATATATTAAATCAGACGTCAATATTTTCTATAAGCACGACAATATGGTCACCACCTCGCATGATAGAAAATTCTTATATGTGAAAATCAAAATTCCGGTTTTAAGCACCACCACTGAGTTCTCTTTATATAAAATCGATGCGGTGCCAGTGCCCACCTCCCAAACTAATGATATATACACCGAACTTTACGGTTTTAACAAGTGGTTTGCTATTTCCACCCAATCTGATTATTTCATAGAAATCCCCGAGGAATACATATACCTCATCAAAGACGTCTTGAATACCTGTAATTATTTACTCACGAAAGCACATAATGCATCATGTCCGTACTCTTTGTTCATGGGTGATTCCAACGCAATAATAGCTGTATGCCGTCACAGATTAGTAAATAAGCCTATTATGGGCTTCGAGTTTGTATACACTGTCCCCGCCCAAGGCTATTTAGTATACACCCCGGCGCGAGTTTGGACCTTGCAGTGCCAATACAAAAACCAGTCAAACACCACAACTATGTTCCACAAAGGTCTCTTTAAAATTAATATGCAATGTGGATGTAGACTCACATCGCATCTCACAGAAATCTTGGCTGATTCCAATAATTGTGCGACCTCCAAGTCAATCACCACCTTCAGCGCCAATTACTTGGTTTATTTTAAACTATACCAAGAATCTATGCCAGTGAACCTAACCATCAATGACTTCACAAATGAGCCATACAATTTCCAGTTACCAGCATTAATCCACAGCAAACTGAACTTTACCGACTTAGAACTCAACGACGGACTATCTACAGAAGACCAGACAGACCTTGACAACTTTCACTTCAGTGAGTCCAACGACGACCTATCATGGTCCTTCAACAATTGGAGCAACATGCCCGAAGCCGACACCATACTAGCGGCAGGGTCAATTGTAATTGTCACCATTCAAATACTAGGGATTATGGCTCTTCTGTATCACCACAGGCAACTCAACAGAATAATAAACACTGTATTGCTCTAATTGGCAACAGCACAGGGAGCAAACGCAGCAGATTTCTTTCTGCCCACAACCGCATTGCCAACTATTGCCGCCGCTACACCAACCAGCTTCCCAACATGGCGCACGGTAATCATTATAGCTTCTTTTGTCCTATCAGTCATCAACATGCTGATCATCTTGATCGAGAAGCTAACTCCGTTGCTGGAGAAATGCGAAGCCAATACGCGGCTCAACCACTTGGAAACTGATCTCTACTGTGCCATGTACAGTAATCAGCACCAGCTGCATATAAAAGTTGCCATCATCCCACATGATTTAAGCGCCTTGTCTGTACTTAAAACCCTAGACCCGCACAACGTCACATTCTCCACATATTTATTTTGGACATATGCATCCTTTGACTGGGCACAGCTGGAAATATACGCAGGCAGCAAAAGGATCCTCCTACCACAGCATGTCAGTGTCCCTCTATGCCAATATAGGGCATTTTGTAAAATTGCCAGACACAGGCACACTGTAAAATTCATTCTCATGCAGAGCATGGATTCGATGGTCATCAGCAGCTGGTCACGCACCGACACAGTAAGCCAGCCACAGCAAGCAGTAGTCCTCCGCTTTGGGGACTCCCCAACAGCCTCCTACCGACGCACCCCAACAGCACCAGCAACAAACGACACAGTCAGGACACCATTACTGGCCCAACCGGGTACCACCATACCACCCGGGAATCCCTCTACATCGGCAATGACACAGACAGACCAACTTACAACATCAACGTCCAGCCTACAACAACAACAGTCACGTGGCTCCTCTAGAGCACCCTCGTCTCATTCCATGACACCCCCCACGACCCCAGACATCCACACTATCGAATATCGATAATTCGACAGATGACCACAGGCCTCCCCATACAACACAACCGACGACAACCCCCGCTAACTCCTTAGCAAAATATAGTTCTAAATAGCACATCGCACCCCAGTCGCTCTTTATAGCAACTTTAGAGTTAGTTTTAGGAGTTATTTTTGATCAGGAGTTCCGACTCCCCTTAGCTACCATTGTCACATATCTTTGCGAGTAACACACACCATCCAAACTGAATGTTTCTAATAAGCAACATCATTAATATTTTTCACTATCTTGTAACATTTTTATACACTCATGCACCTGGGCTATCAAATTTTTTTAAAAAAAAAGCAAATATCAACATTTTTTTGTACCACTCTTTAGGGTCACACATCAATCACTTATCACTGTTGAACCACTGCATATACTTATCTCTAATGACTGATTCACTATAGATTTTGCGTCGCTGGCCTTCAGCCAAATGCCATTATCATCTAAAGGCATATCATGTGCTTAGTTGTCCAGTCATAGGACTGCAGCTGAAGGAACAATCAAATGTGCACAAATAATGAACTATGCAGTTTTAGCAAATAATTTCCAGAAGCCGGACCAATAAAGACCACAACACAACAGTGCAGCCATATCAGCCAGTGATCAACAAAGCATGCGACAAGCATCTGACCATCAACACCACACCATCGCTGAAAGAAGATCATAAGTCGTGTCCCTGGTGATCCAGCCAAATGCTGATCTTCTTTCGTAAGCCGTGTCCAGTCCAGCATCCACTGAAGCTCCTACAGAAGTCGCATTCCGCCCAAAGCTGAGGAGCCTGCAAACGACGTGTACATCGGATGGGAAAGATCCCACAACATCACCATCGCTAACTGAAGATTATAAGTCGTGTCCCTGGTTATCCAGCCAAATGCTGATCTTCAGTTGTAAGTCGTGTCAGTGCACGTGTCACCATCGCGTGACCACCATTCCACAAGCAAGCGCCAAAAAGAAGATCTTGCGCACAGGACAGGATGTACTGGACGAAGTCCACAGCAGTATGCAAACATGTAAACAGAGACACTATTGTGCAAAAGCACACACAAATGTTAAATATGTAACTCCAAAAGCAAATGTTAAAACAAATGTTAAATATGTAACCCTAAAAGCAAATGTTAAAACAAATGTTAAATATGTAACTCTAAAAGCAAATGTTAGAAATAAATATTGTTCATTTTACCTTGCTGTATCTAGTTTCATTCACCTAATTTTTACTTTATCAACTAAAGGCATATCATGTATTTAAAATATAGTAATATCATATCTAATAAGTACAATATATTAATGTTATATTTCAATGAACTATGACCTAATAGTTCAGGAAATAGAACTTAAGCAAGCCAGCTTAAAGGCCACTTAAATGTCACTACTTAAGAATGTTAACTTAAATGTACATAAGGGGTTGTGACCATTGTCCACCCCAGGGCACAAGCCAATAGACACAGGCCATGTATATGTGCACTGAAGCAAAAGAACCAATAGGAAACTGACTCCTGGAAAGAGGGGCTTTCATATACTGCTGTAACAGTGACTTTAATCAGTTTACTAGCTGGAGCTGAGCTTGAATGTTGTACTGAACATTGTCTATGCATTACCTTGACATTTACATATATGTTGGATTAAAAAGCCACCCTCTCTTGCAAAGTTACACTCTGTGTTATCTGAGTTATTCCTCAACTATAAGACATTACACTAGGATCTATGTAGGGTCTCCGGCAGTCTGACTCCCGGACTCCGGCTTCACTCGGGTGACCAGCAAACCAGTTTCTAAAACTTGGCAGCTATGATCTCGTATTATCTTATTATGGATATTATGGCAATGTAAACATCTAAATCCTCGTCTATTTTCAAACCACTCCATCTCAACTACTTTTATACGTGCATAGGCTTATATATACAAATGTAGCTCTTTAAAATGTCTGAATATTACTTGTCAGCAATTTGACATTCACATTTAGTTCATACATGAAACATTTTGGCCAAATGCGGCCTAAGACAACAATCACACAAAATCTTAAGTCCTTAAATTAGTAATTTGTTTGCTAACTGTGCTGCTGTGTAAGTCGACACAATTATAAGAGAAGTTAACCCACATGTGAATATAACTTTAACCTGATTTTCATATTTTTAACCATGTAGCTCTGTGTACAAGTCAACTGCCCGCGCCAGCAACAGGAGCGTGCACGGATTCTCATTTAGAGCAACTCACCAAATCTCTCGCACAATTAGAACCCATATGCAGCCACTTTTGACCATGGTCATCAATTCGAAGTAGCTCAATATTGTTCAAGGTCACTTCAGTTTCCAGGGACCCTGAAGATTCAAGGGTCCCGAGCAGTTAACACACGGATTCACGGAAAATGCAATTGAGTGCCATATGAGGTGTTGCCCACACCTTGGCAAAAACCCAGTTCCATGAAAGGACTGATTGAGAGCCCCCCAGTGGAGTCATTATACTAAAGCCCAGGATGAAGAGATTTGATGCAATGGCTCCACCTTGTCAACTTGCCCCATCTTAATTATTTATTTACACTGAAGCCTCAAACACAATTTATATCTTTCATGCATGGAATCAAAACATTACTAAATGTTATCTGAAGAAATGATGCAGTTAACCTGTTAACCATGCAGATTGACTTTGGGACAACTATAACAAAACAACAAAAACACCTTTCAGGTATTTGGTTGATAACTTTTTCAAATACAGGAAATGAATGTTTGGATTTCGATAAACCCACACACCCAAATATCATGGGACCTTTGATATGCATATATCCATCTAACAGCTATAAATACCACAATAACCACATGATCCTTGAAAGGAACTATGATATATTGCAATGCTCTTATTTGTTCAATTATTCACAATGCTTCTTGCTCTCTTTTCTTTCAGCATTTTTCCTCTTTTTACTCATTTTGCTTTTTCAGACACAGTAGGTAATAACTAACAATAACTTTCTCAGAAAAATAACAAACATCAACTAAATGATTAAGTGTCAAATATACATTAAAATGCACTAAAAAATACTGCTGCTAGGATGCACTTTGCTTCAGCCAATCACAGCCAAGGGCGGGAACTTTTTCAGCCAATATGCAGTATTCTTTTTTGGCCACCTGGTGGAAATAATGCGGCCTTCCGTGAAAATCCACTATTTGACAAATTTGTTTTTGTATGCTGCAGTTTTTTTTCCTATTTGGAGCTTTGTGAACACAACATTAATTTCAGTTAAACTGCACGAATAAAGTGAGTTGTCTGGGCAATGGAATCTGGCTAAGTTACCCTCTGCTTCTTTTAGTTTATGCCAGGTCTGAATATGCCAATTTACTGTGCAAACACCCTTGCCAGTCCTCTAGTTGTGTTGACCCATTATGTGGAGGTAAAATACTAATGGTGCAAAAAAGTGCTAGCCTTGTATATTTCTCAGATCAGAAAGAGGCAACAGTCAGTTGTTTCTGGTGTGCCTGATAGGGAATGAACAAATCAGGCTAGATGCAGGTGGCGATCAAGCAGAAACTGTCCCTGGGAAGAGCCATTAGACGACCAGGTTTGTGTTCAGTCAGTCCCAAGGGCCTGACAGAAGTCTTTCTCTGAAATAATGGAGGACCAGCACATAGACTGATGAAAGATGCACACGCCTCTTTCAATCTTCCTTCATCCTCCTCTAATGCTGCAGCTCCTCTTTTGTTTCCCTTATGCTTTGTTTATTTATCTCGAGGTGTAATTAATAGACATGGCCATTTGCTTGTCCCCTCAATACAATGTTACAAAAATCGTGGTCTGGCATGCTTGGCACGTTGGCAGGCATCACAGTTGTCTAGTTGTGATATATAAAGACAAAAATAAACTTGTATAGCATCTGATTTAGAAATGATTTCTGCTCACTGGTGTTTGGATTAAAGAAACGTGTTATTCTCGGCAAGTTCTGAATGAATGAGTTTTTGTACCAGATCTCAATATACTAAGATATCTGATCTTATTACAATTTTGAAGACATGCCTGGTGAAGTTTTGTCATCACCTTTTGTGCATGCCCATATTATTATTGACCTTATATGGAATACCAGCTCTGTTTGGGGGAGTGTGCTGTATAACCATAGTTTCAGCTTATTTGGTAAAAAGTACTCAGTCACCACATTCAAAATGCATAAATATGTTTTAAGACATAATTGAACTGGAAACAATGGAATTTTACTTTAGTTTGCGTGCACATCTCTGCCTTAACATTGGAAAGGTGTGGAACGGAACGTGATCCCCAGTCCAAAACTAGCACAGCCAATTAGAAAATTCAGCATTTAGCCAATCAGCCATGCGGGATAGGTAGAGGCGACCTGCCTATACTGTAAAACAACATAGTTTCTCCAGTTGCAGCCCATGACCTATATGTATACACTCAGAACATTTCCAGAAACAATGGGCTATTTATAGCCTGCAACAGTGGCTGAATGGCTGGGGGAACTAGGGTACGAATCCAACCCTGGGGAATTTTTTGATTTTCTTTTTGTTATGTATATATATCATTTATAAGATATATGCTGAAGAGAAGAGTATAATTTACACAAGTCTGGTACAGGTCTCTTTTTTAATGAGAGCTTTGCTTGTTAATTCCCTCTCAAAGCCATCATATCAAAGTTGGAGATTTGCTTGATATAATTCGGTAGTTTTTTCCTGACATGCGGTGAAATGGCTAAACTGAGGCTGAGTAGGAAGATTTTTGTCATTGCCCCTGACATCAAATTCTCGTAGTAATGTTTGATAGATAGATAGATATTGGCCTAGCTCTGTACAGCTGTCCCACTAAATTAGATTTGCCCACTCCTAATTAATTAATGGAGACCAAATCAGTGGGCATGTATTATTTCCCAGGAGCTAGCATATGCATACCAGAACACATCCGTCTTGTCTTTGACGCATGTTGAAGCAGTTGTTCAAGCCCTGCTGCAGACACAAATGAGCACACTACTACAATAGTGTTGGTCTGCCAAATGAGTCACTATATAAAGGCGAGTTCTACTCAAGCAACATGTAAATTGTATTGGGATTAAAGTGTGAAAAATAATTGTACTGATAGTCTGGTGTCATACTGAAAATCCTTTGACTTTAACAATGACTTATCCCCATAGCCTTTTTTTACTAACATTTTAGTTAATCAAATCATCCTTCATGAATCATCAACATTGATCCCTATCACACCATCTGCTTTAACTTTTGCTGATACACATTTTTTTTTCTTTCCAATTCTTGATGCAATTTGCATGATGCATTTATTATCATTGTAACCTGTACTTATTGAATCTTTTCTTTGAAGTTGAATTTTTTTTTATTTGTATAATAAGTTACCATGGTAGTTAGTGTTATTTTCCTTGGTTTTAACATAAATTAAAATATATACGTTATATTCATATAATAAGTGAGTTATGGTGTTCGTTATCTTGGTTGTAATGGTAACTAACTTAAAAGTGTAATAATAAACCCACGGAGACCACAAGCTGTACAGCTTGTTCCTATAATTAAGCTTATGGTGAGCACCAAGCGTCAGACCTTTTATCTTGTGAATGTACCATGAATTACAAATTCTGATGATGTATCTATTGGAAATATCAATCAATCAATCAATCAATCAATATACGTTCAAAATGTCTAAAGGTAAGTCACAATATAAAAAAAGGGCACTTAAAGTATTGTTATCCAAAGAATGGTGACAGTCCAAGAAGGTATAGAACGCCAAATAGGAATATTCACTTTCGTTTAATACTGTTCAAGGATACAGGCATCTTCCATGGAGTTCTGATAAAAAGATCTTTAATTGTGGAAAAAACATGCAAATTGTGTCCATAAATTGACTGATGAGACTGCAGTTAATTTCTCTAGTTTTTATGCTCTTTCTTTATTTGTTTGATGACAAAAAGGTAAGTAGATAGGCAAATAAAGCTACAATCTTCACAGATGGATAAACATTTGACGAATTGTAATTTTTGATTGTGCAATCAATTAAATTCCTGGTTTTTAAGTTCAGCATATTGACACAGAAAGACATTGAAAGAATGTTAGGCTTTGAAGGCACGCGCCAGCCTTTCATTTGGCCAACAAGTGACGTCTTTTTGGTAAAAATTATCTACGAGTAGTCCATTAATGAGATAGCAGTTCTCATAAATCTAGTTTATGGTTTGATTATTCAAATGAAAGCAGAATAGTAGGGGGATAAAGAGATTGAAGCATCAACAAGGGAAGCATTTATTTGTGGTACCTACCATGATGATAAGGAGATTATAACTGCAGTCTTTTCTTGTAAGGATGAACTATTGAGTTTTTGTCTGTGCGATGTCACACTGCAATGTCTCTTACACTGTGCATGAGTTCTAATTATTAGATCCACCGTCATTCCTTTGACTTGTGTTGTTTGCAAGTGCCAATGATGTCAATATAGCATGCCAGTAATGTCATTGCAGTATTACCTTTTTAATGTCTCTCATGGGAATTGGGAAAGGTCTCCTGTCTGCAATGATCCTCTCCCAAGCATGTTCCGAAGCAGGTTGCTTTTCTATCCATTGGCAAGTGCCTTACTTGACCTTCTGTTTGCCACAAATGTTCCCTCTTGTTCGTCTAAAGAGATATTGACTGTAGATTGCAGTGGTCAAAACCTTTGGTAGATTAAGCAATATAACTCAATCAGTCTTTGCAGTGACTCTCACTAAGTCAATTTTTATTCCCATTAATCATGGAAAACTAATGCACTTTGCACCAAGATTGGCCATTATTCTTGATTTGTACATATGAAATGCAGTTTTATATAATGATTGACCAATGATACATTTGTCCAGACACATTTGCTAAATGTAGGAACTATAAGTGCCATTTCCAATGTGTCTGCCTTTATCGTTGTGAATGTCCTGATATATAAGAAACTTAACTCTGTATGGACAGTCACTTAACACCCGTAACACAACAGTTCAGCGCCCTACAGCATAACTCATACATAGACTTCGAAACTAGTATACTCCAGGACGTCTTGTAAATCCAGGACGCTTATTGGCTAAGGCAGTTCCTCAGCCAATGGGAGTCCTGGATTCACATGACGTCCTCCCAGATAGCATTCTAAACCAGGCCAGTGCCGTTTCAATATTGGCTGCCATTGGTACAACATTGTATCAATATTGCCGATGTTGCGCCAATGTTGATACGATTTGGAATGATATCCGGTTCTGGAGTTCAATTTCCAAGTCTACGAGTTCTGCTGTAGACAACTGTCACCTGAACGGCATTTAATTCATGTGGAAATTGAGGCAATCACAGAGCTCTTTTTTGAAAGATGTCATCAGGCAGTCATCTGCTGCGGCATTAGGGATAATGTGATGGATGCTGTTGCCTCATCTTTTGGAGTAAATCTTCCCAGAGAATGAATTATCCCAGATTAGGATCAGCTTCGCGCCCTGTCTCCTATCCTCATCTCAGTCATCTCATTAGTTGGTATCTAATTGAAAATGGAGTGTCTACCAAACTTGTTTGATTAATACTGCTTTCCATCATAAAGAGCAGGCAGTTGACCTTGAGCCCGAGGTTTTTAAGTCATGACATTTGTCTTAAATTGTTGTATGACAGATGTAGTACATAATCTCATATGCCTACTACATATTTTTTATGTTTGCTAAATGAGTACATCAAAAGCCAACCTATATTCACAAAACATTGTATCTGAAAATTGTATTTTATGTAAACTGCTGGCTTTGTTTTATACTGCTATTATTATTTCTTTGCAAATATACACACATTTATTCTGAGATAACCATTTGATAAAAAAAACCCTTGGGTTTTGAAAAATTTATTTTCGTATGCTGCATTTCTTTTTCCAATGTGGAGCTTTGTGAACACAACCTAAATTTCAGTTAAACTGCACAAATAAAGTAACTTGTCTGGGGCAATAGAATCTGGCTGCTTCTCCTCATTTAATACCAGGTCTGAATATGTCAATTTACTGTGCTAACACCCTTGCGAGTCCTCCTGTGGTGTTGATCCATCATGTGGAGGTAAAATATTAATGGTGCAAAATAGTGCTTGTAGATTTCTCAGATCAGAAAGAGGCAACAGTCATGTTGTTTCTGGTCAAGCAGAAACCAGAGCCATTAGACGACCAGGTTTGTGTTCACTCTTTCCCAAGGGCCTGGCAAAAGTCTTTCTCTGAAATAATGGAGGACCAGCACATAGACTAATGAAAGATGCACACGCCTCTTTCAATCTTCCTTCATCCTCCCCTTATGCTGCAGCTCCTCTTTTGTTTCCCTTATGCTTTGTTTATTTGTCTCAAGGTGTAATTAATAGACATGGCCATTTGCTTGTCCTCTCAATACAATGTCATGAAAACCGTGGTCTGACATGCTTGACACGTTGGCAGGCATCACAGTTGTCTAGTTGTTATATACCTTTCAATCATACAGGCAAGGTAGATATAGACAAAAATAAACTTGTATAGCATCTGATTTAGAAAGGATTTCTGCACACTGGTGTTTGGATTAAAGAAACATGTTATTCACATGAAGTTATTATTATTTCCCAGGAGCTAGCATATGCATACCAGAACACATCAGTCTTGTCTTTGATGCATGTTGAAGCAGTTGTTCAAGCCCTGCTGCAGACACAAATGAGTACACTACTACAATAGTGTTGGTCTGCCAAATGAGTCACTATATATCATTGGTGCTATTTTCAAAATAATTGGTGTCATACTGAAAATTATGGCTATATTAATGACTTATCCCCCTGGCCTTTTTGATTAACATTTTAGTTAATACTAAATTAGTCAATATGACTTTTGACTAAAACAGTTTAGTTAATACTAAATTAGTTGATATGACTGAATAATCAAATAGATTTATAATTATCATTCTTCATAAATCATCATCATCATTATCACACCATTTGCTTAAATATTTGCTGATACACATCTTTTTATCCCTTAGTAAACAAAGTTCGAAGAAGGTTATTGTTATCATCAATGTCCGTCTGATGGGCAGGTGGAAGGGCCGGCGGGCTTAACACGTTTCCGGAGCAGAACTCTAACACTAAAGCACTTACACTAACAAAATTTTGTACAGTTACTCCATGTGGCCTAGTGGTGCCTTTTGATAGTCACATTGAAATATGTTGGTTATGTTTTACAAAATTTGAAAAAAAAATAGGAAAATATCATCTTTTTTGTTTTCGGAGCAGAACTCTGACACTACTGCACCAACATGCTTAAAAGTTGGTCATAATATGTCAAAATAGTGCAGAAGTACTATACTGGTATTTTGGTTCACACGGAGATGGTACTCAAGACAGACAGACTCTTCAGCTACGTTTCATCACTTTATTCGGTAGATAAGTCTATATAGCCTAGGTTCCCTAAAACAGGAAACATTCAAATATAGCAATAGCAATGATATATACATATATATGTTGCTTCTATAAGTGCTGGCTGCTTAATGATTTGAATGGCCTAACAGGAAACCATTCAACCATGCAGTGTGAAATACTGTGATTTTGAAAATTGTGTGAAACACACAAAAAGTACACTGGCTGTCAAATTAAAGTGACACCCAGTGGCAAAATGTTGGAGATACCAACACAGGTACCTTTTGGGGGTCTCATGGCCGTAAATACTAGAGAATATTCAAATTAAGGAAAAATAGGGAAAATTCTTACTTTTTTAAACCTTTATACCAAAGACACTATTTCCCTACATGAATGAACGTTTGTGAAAAACATATGCTTTTCAAACTTCATTTTGATATTCACTTCATGCTGTTTATATCAGGGTTGGCAAATTTAACCTACCCGCCAGGTTTAAACTGGGTGAGACGCGTATTATACCCGGGTTTAATATGCGTTTTGGGTCTGGCTAAATAGACATTTTACCCAAAGTGGGTTAAACCTGGGTTAAAACCCATAATTTTACTTATAATCAGTATAAAAGGTGCAGTAAAGACAAAACAATATTTAAACTATTGTATATACTTTGCACAGGTGATGCTCCATGATGGTAGGATATAACCAAGATCAATGGTTGTTTTACCTCCAATTTGCAATTGTGAAAATACTAAATTACTTGATGGTTTAGCAACTTTTTCGCCATTGTTGTTAGCTTTAGAATAACATAAGAGTTTTTCAAACTAAAATAGCATGTTCCAAATGTGGTATAGTTTTCATAGGAATTGAACTTCTATAATTGGAAGTCAATTTTTGTCAGTCTGTACGATTGTCTGTAGATCATATATTGAAAGTCTCTGTACTATAATTCAGGAATTGCATGACACTCATGCCCAAAAAATTTTTAAATCTCAGTGATAGCCAATAAAGTAAAGTTTAAGAGAGCAAATCTTCTATTTCTCCATATATTTACTTATAGCTAGGGGGGAGTGGGCACCAGCTGGGTTCCAACCACTGGATCCTGGGTTCATTTTCCAGTCGAGCCTTACTAAGTTGGATTGCTGTTTCATCAATCATCTCATTGCCATGGTTCCTGCCTGCCCTAATCAGCCCATCAGGTGCAGAAATACAGGACGTTAAGCCCTAATTCATCTACTACCCTTATATGTATTTCTACTAATTTGGAATCCCATTTGTGAGCTTGTAGGAGGGATTTTTTCAGGTTTAACCCACTTTTGGTGGATTTAACCCATTTTATACTCAGTGTACAAAGATCAGTGATAGCCATTAAAGTAAAATTTAAGAAAGCAAATCTTCTATTAATCCTTAGTTGGAATCCCATGCGTTGAGCTTGTATCAGGGTTTTGGCCAGGTTTAACCCACTTTTGCCCGGGTTATACCCAGGTTTTACCCGCTGGGCAGGGCAAAATTGATTTAACCTGGGTTAAATAATGTTGGAAAATCTAAAAAAATAATAATGTGTTAAATGTTAAATTGCGTTTTTGTAGCAGAACTCTAGCATTAATGCACCTACCCTAACAGTATTACTCGAAATAGCTTAGTTGTGCATTTTGATAGTCACATTGACATACCTCAGCTATGTTTTATAATATTAAAAGAAAAAACTAAATTCTGTTTCCAGAGCAGAACTCACACACTACTGCACCTACATGCATATAAAGCTTTGTAAGAATATGTCTGAAATATTGTAAAGATACCTTCTTGAGGTTTCATGACCATTTATGACATAAGATTTTATATAATAGTGGATTTTCATGGAAGGTTCACAACATTTTCACCAGGTGGCTACGACAGAATCCTGCAATTCTATTGGCTGAAAAAGTTCCGGCCCTACATTGTGATTGCCATGGCTGAAGCAAAGTACATCCTAGCAGCAGTACTTTTAGTGCTTTTGTATATTTGACATCTTATCATTCAAATTTCCGCTTTTTCCCTGAGAAAATTATATTTATGTAATCAGTTAGTTATGATCTACAATGAATGAAAAGCAAAACAAGTAATAAGAAGAGATGAAAGACCTATGCTCAGTAAAAAGACTCTATTAGGAAAATATGAAAATTTGGTAAATGCAAACCCTAATTTCAATGACTATATGATCCTTACATCAGTAAAAGTTTGCCAATGATATATCTAGGTTATTGTACTTTCACTTTCTGAGCTACATTTTGACATTTGTTTCATCCTTTTCTTTCATAAGAATGGAAAATCTGGAATTTTTTTTTAGTTGTGTTGCTTCTTTCATATTCCTTAGCATCCAATAATTTGCACTGACAGCCATATATGTTGTAGAATTCATGTGCATACAATTATTAATTATTTGATCATAGTATTGCCATATTCAGTCAACCGTTTTTGTTTATAATTAGCAATTTCATAATAATTAGTTGCATAATGACCTATATTACTTTCACCTGACTCCAATACTTATAATTGTTTTCTTATTACACACCTCTAAAGTGTTTGATAATGAATAAATAAATAAATAAATATTTATATATATTTAATTTAAATACCATAGATTTAATGCAAATCAGCAACCCAACAATTCAGTAACTGTTGAAGGGAATATGGCAATTGATAATGTATGGTTACTTCATTTGCCAGCTAAAAGAAAGTCATGGCAGTGTGCTATTGTCTTGAGACTCCTGACGAATGATACAGGAAATTGGCTGATGAGACTGCAGTTAATTTCTCTAGTTTTTATGCTCTTTCTTTATTTGTTAAATGACAAAAAGGTAAGTAGATAGGCAAATAAAGCTGCAATCTTCACAGATGGATAAACATTTGACAAATTGTAATTTGATCGAGAAATCAATTAAATTCCTGGTTTTTAAGTTCAGCATATTGACGCAGAAAGACATTGAAAGCATGTTAGGCTTTGAAGGCATGCACCAGCATTTCATTTGGCCAACAAGTGACATCTTTTTTTGGTAAAAATTATCTACGAGGAGTCCATTAATGAGATAGCAGTTCTCATAAATCTAGCTTGTGGTTTGATTATTCAAATGAAAGCAGAATAGTAGGGGGATAAAGAGATTGAAGCATCAACCAGGCAAGCATTTATTTGTGGTACCTACCATGATGATAAGGAGATTATAACTGCAGTCTTTTCTAGTTTTTGTCTGTGCGATCTCACACTGCAATGTCTCTTACACTGTGCATGAGTTCTAATGATTAGACCCACCGTTGTTCCTTTGACTCGTGTTGTTTGCAAGTGCCAATGATGTCAATAGAGCATGCCAGTGATGCCAGCGATGTCATTGCAGCATTACCTTTTTAATGTCTCTCATGAGAATTGGGAAAGGTCTCATGTCTGCAATGTTTCCTCTCCCAAGCATGTTCCAAAGCAGGTTGCACTTCTCTCCAAGTGCCTCACTTGACCTTCTGTTTGCCACAAATGATCCCTCTTGTTCGTCTAAAGAGATATTGACTGTAGATTGCAGTGGTCAAAACCATTGTGAAACCATTGGTAGATTGAGCAATATGATTCAATCAGTCTTCAGTAGAGTTGTACCACACTCAACATTGCGAGTGCTGTATCCACTGCGCCACAAAATCTAGTTATGAAAACTTTTTTTTTTTTTAAGTGTAGGCTCTGTGTTCTATAAATAGCACGCCTGAGCAGTGAACGAACGATGTGTTTACTTCTTTTATTGCAGTAATACTCCATAGTTACAAGTTCAATTATGCCTAAATATTTTAATTTATAAACTTTTGAAGTTGTAACCAAGGATTTTAACCCAAAATTAAGGTGAATACTGCCTAGGTTAGTAGAGCATGAGAATTTCAGGGTCGAATACATTAAAAAAAGTCAAGAGGCCCCCGAAGGGTTCTTCATAATTGAACAACTAATCAAATCAAAGAGCCTGCAAAACTACCCTGCCTGGGTCCTTGACCTGATTACTTTCACCCTCAAACGTAGTGTTCGTAATATATATCTGACATTGGAAACAAACCATATCAGTTATCTATTGTGTCATAGATACAGATATAAAAAACCTAACTCTGTATGGACAGTCACTGAACACCCGTAACACAACAATTCAGTGCCCTACACTGGGCCTACAGTATAACTCATACATAGACTTGGAAACTACGTATTATACTCCAAGACGTCTTGTAAATCCAGGACGCTTATTGGCTAAGGCAGTTCCTCAGCCAATGGGAGTCCTGGATTCACATAATGTCCCACCAGATAGCATTCTAAACCAGGCCAGTGCCGTTTCAATATTGGCTGCTATTGGTACAACATTGTATCAACATTGCCGATGTTGCGCCAATGTTGATATGATTTGGAATGATATCCGGGTCTGGAGTTCAGTTTCCATGTCTACGAGTTCTGCTGAAGACAACTGTCACATGAACGGCATTTAATTCATGTGGAAATTGGGGCAATCACAGAGCTCTTTTTTGAAAGATGTCATCAGGCAGTCATCTGCTGGGGCATTAGCGATAATGTGATGGATGTTGTTGTGTCATCTTTTGAAATAAATCTTCCCAGAAAACGAATTATCCCAGATTAGGATCAGCTTCACTCCCTGTCTCTCATCCTCATAACAGTCATCTCATTAGTTGGCATCTAATTGAAAATGGAATGTCTACCAAACTTGTTCAGCTAATGCTGTTTTCCTCATAAAGAGCAGGCAGTTGACCTTGAGCCCGATGTTTTCAAAGTCATGAAATTCATATAAAATACAACTAGAGAACAAAGTCTTGTAGATGCTGAGCAACATGCAAAAATTGAGGTGAGAGTTTCACGTGGAAAGTATCCCTTTACTGTCTTCATTATATTCAACATGGTTGTTGTATGACAGAATGTAGTGACTGTAATTGGTTGCCGAAATGGACATTAATGCCAATATACATAATCTCATATACCTAGTACATCAGAAGTCAACCTATATTCACAACACATTGTGTCTGAAAATTGTATTTTATGTAAACTGCTGAGCAGACTGAGTGACTAAATAAGAAACTCGTGGATTTAGTCATCCAGGCCTGTGTCGTAACTCTGGTCCAGCAATGGGTTTGCTGAGGAACAGCTACTTTGTTTGCCCAACAGATGAAGTTTGTGAATCATGCTCAGTATATGACCTCTTCCTTCCTGAGGTAATACTGGACCACTTTTTCTGGTTGAATTTTTTCATGGACCTCTCCACGTCATGCTTGTATTATGACAAATGCATGCTGCAATATTAGGGAGGTACGGCAGAAACCTAACTATCTTAGTTGAATGCAGCATGAAGAAAAATAGCTGCCCATGAAATATTTACAAATGACGTCCATACGCAATTACGTCTCTCAGGACGTCCTACGCAGATCCGCTTAGGGTGTTGACGTCATAGACGACGCATTCAGTTACGTAATTGGGGTTAGGGAACGTGACTAAAGAGTTGGGAGTGATGTTTCATGTTGTGTCACAGTTCAATGTTTGAAGGACAGTTTCTGGTGCGACTTTTCGCATGCCTCGGAAACCGTGGAATCTCAATTTGAATGAAAAGCATATCAACATCAGAACTTTGAACTTGGCTGTTCGACATTGTATACACCTTTTTTTTCTTTTTTTTTTTTTTGTCAGTTTCAGTCATGTGAAATGACGCGTTTGATTGCACGTTTCTATGAATTCTTCAAACCAGGCATGGGGGCAGCACAAAATGCACAGAAATTCAAAGTTATCAAATTTTGTAAATTATTTGTTTTTCTTTGACATGAAAAAGGGTTAATGATAACAAGAATTCAGCAAAAAATATAATTTGAAAGTTGGAATTTCAAAATAGTCGTTAGAAAAGGTAGTTATCAATCTTTTTGTGCTGCTTCATCCTTAGTGTATGACTGATTAATTCGATGATAATTATTGACTTGGGTGCCACACACATTTCTCTCTGATTGCATGGTCCAAGACTGATCTACAAAAGCAACCATGAGGCAGGTCTTCCTGCCTTTAATTTTGGGATGAAATGTAGGTCTATTAATTCTTCATGGTGCACACACGTGGGTCTTTCATGTCATGACAATAGACGGTCAGTGAAACTCCCTTCTTCCTTAACTCAATCAGTTTAAAAGGGTTGTGGGGCCAAATAAGGGCTCATGTGTCCTTTGAGATCTTAATCCTACAACTCTTGGCATTATCGCTCAGAGAATGAAAGAGCCAGCTGTAAAGTGCTGAGTTGCATAGTTAAACGCGATGAAAGCTCCTCACCGGTAAGGATACGATCATACGAGATGGTCTTGTGTACCTAAAATGGAGCAGTTAGTTTGATCAAACATCTGTCTAATGAAATGCTTAACTATGCACCAGACAATGAATGGAACACTAAGAAAGAATAAATGGTATTCCCTGAATAAACATTGTCTGAAGATACTTGATTGTTTGTAGTTATACCGTGCTATTGTCTCTGCTGAAGATAATTGCGATTCATCAACTTTTAATTGTCCATCTTTTCAATTCAAGGTTCGAATTCTAGCTGAAATGCTTACGATTTCTGAAAGGAAATATGAAGCATTTAAGGTCTAAATGAAATGCACGACATTCAAATATTTAAAATAACACATTCAGGTGAATTTGGACTGTTGGTGTCATTGTCATTTATGGATTCATATGCGCTTCTCTATTTTAATCCTTAGATTTGTTCTAATAAGCTGTCTTTGCAAAATCTATTTCATGAACAAGCATATTTTTAAGTGCAAGATGCAGCTTTCAGCTGTTCCACAGGCACAGCTGAAAGGTTAACTCAAAACATTCAAAACTGTAAATAACGTCTGTTCCAAGACTTGTGTGAACATCTATTTATTTAGTATTCAGATTTATTTTATATTTATATTTACGTAAAAATGCTGATATTATTAATGGACACTTGTGTTCAAATTATTAAATGTAAAATCTAGTGTCAACAAACCCACCCACCTACCTAGAGGCCTGGGTGCCCTTGCTTGCTAACAAGGGCAGCAGAGTTCCTATGTTAATAAATTGCTGCAGAGGTCATGCCCACAGATGCAGCACCTTCAGGTGCAACATGTCCCACAATCCTTCATTCTGGTGTTGGTACCGGAAGTAGCATGTCACGTGATCTCTGAATAACGGCCAGAGAACGTTTGATTATCGCTCAGAGGTTGTCTGCATGTGAAGTGCCCCAGAACCCTCAGGTCCTTTGGTCAACCTCTGCAAGGTCAAGCTATGAATAATGAGACATGGTCAAGAAGCCTGGCTACCGTGTCAGTGACATCGGTCATGGTGTGTGAGGTTAGAACTGTCGATACTAACACCTCGAGAACAGAGTCTTTTCACTGAGCAGCCCTGAATTCAGCAAGCCATAAGCCTTTCCTCTCCTCTTTTGCTTTCAGACATAGTAGGAACTCTGCTGCCCTTGTTAGCAAG
Source organism: Alitta virens (assembly GCA_932294295.1). Lineage (NCBI taxonomy): Eukaryota > Metazoa > Annelida > Polychaeta > Phyllodocida > Nereididae > Alitta > Alitta virens. The sequence continues at coordinate 27,948,567 of OW028575.1, forward strand.
CAAGGGCACCCAGGCCTCTAGGTAGGTAGGTGGGTTTATTGACACTAGATTTTACATTTAACTTTCTCTGGGAAATAACAAAAATCAACTAAATAATAAGATGTCAAATATACATTAAAATGCACTAAAAATACTGCTGCTAGGATGCAGTCTGCTTCAGCCAATCAGAGTCAAGGGCGGGAACTTTTTTCAGCCAAGAGAGTTGCAGCATTCTGTCTTAGCCACCTGGTGGAAATACAGAGAACCTTCCGTGAAATCCACTATTCACAGTTTGTGGTTAGCCTACCTGGAATTTCAACAATTCATTTTACAAATGGCTCATTAAAAGTTGGAAACAACCAACGCAGTAATATAAAACACTTGAAGTATAAGTTTAAGAAACACACAAACATTACAGGGTTTAAATTAAGTAAGAGATATACATATGTATAAAGGAAAGAATGTATGACTTCAATGTAACTCTTTAAATTGACGATTTTATAATATCTGCGCGTTCAGGGTTTCCAGCTGGCAATAATGCCAATCAGCAATGCAGCATTTGTCATGCAATGGATTATTGATTGGCACTGACCTTTGGCCCTTGCAAAATGTTTACTAAGTCCATGGCTAATGAGAATTCCATGAAATTGTCACATGTGTCCTTCGGTAAGGCCGTCAATGGGCTCAGTTTACGCCATGCAAGCTGGCTACCACCTTGGATAAACCAGAGATTTTCTTTGCCAGAGATAACGAATAACAGACTACAGACTAATTCTATTCTATTTGAAAAAAGATAAAATAAGATAACTTGAACATTTATTGTCTTTGTTTGCTTAGACTTCTAGTTTTCAGCTGGTTGTTTATTGTTATACATGCTTGTATTTGTAGTAGATAGATTTTTCATTGTTTAATCATTATTTGGATATATCCATGATCCATAATTTGTTCTTATTAATCATGTTAAATTCATTAATAATCAGCCATAATACACCGGTCTCCAATGACCTATTTGTAATACATATTATACACATAACGGAATTACAATTCCATTGTCTTGGTAATTAGAGTGTGAATAAAGGATTATGGTCTGTCAGTCTGTCTGTCTAGCTGTATAAAGCTGTTGTAATGTCTGTCTTTTCTACAGCTGGCTTTCTGATCATCCCACCCTTTCCCCTGGTGACACAGGACTTCCAATCAGGGTTGTCTCAGCAGCCACATGAAATATGATAGTTCCCATAAGTCAAGTCACCCGTGGAGAATTGTTTTCTTTCCTCCAGTGATTCTTGTCAGGATGGTTATGTAACGCAAGGTCGGTATATCATAACCAAATATCAGTCTTATTACCATTATTATGTAGGAATCCGGCTAGTTGTTATCAATAGCAATGTAGCAAGACGAAAAATAACAGAAGCCAGTGGGACAAGACAAACAGTCAGTTACATTAAGCACAGTTCGACTCCTCAAAGCAAGAAGGGGCTTAGTGCCACCACCGGGGTTGCCATTATGACAGCACTTAGCAAGTTAGCATACAAGAACAGCTTTTACTCAATCTGCACAATTACGATATGGAAAGTGCACCCTCTAAGGCAAGTTAATGCCACTATCAAGATTTGATTGATAAGGTGAGAGAGTCCACCCATGTCACACATGACCCCATGAGTGGGATCATTTACTTGCCTCAGCATAGACACAGAGTACAGAACCTGGGTCCTGTAGAGGAGCCGGCTTGTGACTTAACCACTTTATTCTCCATATCACTTAAAATAGCGGGTGATACGAGCCGGATGATCTGCTTTTCATATCACACAGAATGACGTTCGTACGTATATATACATTGCCCATAAAAGGAAGCCCAGGACGTTGCCATGTCCAAATAAGGACGAAATGCGTACGGCCGAAAAAATGTCGGCGTGACTAAGGTTGATGTGTCAGGCAAATACCAACCTATATTATAACAGTTAATTGATTTATGCACATAATTAAAGTTTAAATTTCGAAAATCGGACCCAAACTGATAGAGTTAAGCAATTAAATGTAAGCGAAGCGAAGAAGTTCATGACGCTGGTGACGTTGGCACTCAGTCCCGTGCCCAATCTATATAGCAGTGATCATTTCATCGTACATTTTATTGAACGAGTCATGACTTCGTCAATTTTCATCAGATTTAAAAAATTTCAAATTCCAAATGGCTGAAATTAATTGGGAGAATAAAACGTAAACACAACTCACTGGTCTGTTTGACAGATGAGAGTGCTAGGCACCCACCTCGTCTGATCTGTCAAACCGATCAGTGACTCGTGTGGTTTCCTCATAAGACCACCCAGCTGCAATCAACAATGAGGTACCACCTTACATATAAAATCTATTGAGGAAACAGCCTCAGCAAAAATAAATCTCAAAACAGTGATTGTTCCGCACCTCTGGAACAGATTACCTGAAGATATCAAACGAATCTCCGCCAATGATGGCTTTAAGGGGTAATTAAAAACTCAACTTTTCAGAACTGCCTATGAACAATAGGCTTCTTTAATCCAAGTGCTAGTGAGCAGAAATCTTTTCTGAAACAGACGTTATGCAAATTTATTAATTAATTGTACAAAGTGTGCATTTAATGAAACAAACCTTCACCTACAAACAGCTTATTTCCCAAAATCATATTAATATAAGGAGTAGTTAAATCACAACCACATCTGTTTCACAGCAGAACTCATAGCTAAACTCCAGAGGACGTCATGTGAATCCAGGACTCTCATTGGCCGAGAGACTGCATTAGCCAATAGGCATCGTGGATTCAGACATCCTCTGGAGTTTAGTTTCCGAGTATAAGATATAAATAAAACCCAATCACAGTGGTGGATCAGCTCATTGAAACCCATTCGTGAGCTGTCTGGCAAAGGAACTCACTTATGGGTTTCATTGAGCTGATCCACCACTGTGGTTGGGTTTTATTATAGTACCCGTGGGTTATAATGTCTCACAAATATCTTACTTATTAACAGCAATCAGAGTAAAGCCAAGTGAGCATAAAAAGTATTGACTATCCTTTTCCTGCCATTTAATTGTTCTGTTTCAAAGATTTTATGCGCAATAGTTCTAGTTCGCTAGAATTGTCAACACAATAGCATGTTCCCTTAACTAATCTACAACTAAGATTATCATTTATATGTCCAACATAGTCATGTATGGGCTATGGCAATGATCCTAAGGAATATATATGAAATTCAGCAACAATGGTATGCCACATAAAGATGTTTGGTATAATTTCATACAAAATGAACCTTCAAGGTTTGCATTTTCTTGTATTTAAATAAATATAATCTAAATACAAATAAAAACAAATCTTTAAGGTTTATTTTGTATGGAATGATACTCAACACACCCTTTATAAGTCAAAATATTTTTTGCTCGCTGTTTACACTGAAGGAACTATTTAATATCAGTTGCCATATTCCCTTCAACAGTTACTGAATTGTTGGGTTGCTGACTTCCATTAAATCTATGGCATTTAAATTAATATTTATAATTGAACACTTTACAGGTGTATATGAAGAAAACTATAATAGGTATTGGAGTCAAGTGAAAGTAATATAGATCATTATGCAACTAATTATTAGGAAATTGCTAATTATAAACAAAACCTGGTGAATGGGTTGAGCATTGCAATACTATGATCAAATTTTTAATAACTGCATACTCATGAATTCTACAACATTTACGTCTGTCATTGCTAATTATGGGATGCTAAGGAATATGAAAGAAGCAACACAATTTTGAGCATTTTTTCCAGATTTTCCATTATTATAATAGAAAAAAAGAAGAAGGATGGAACAAATGTCAAAATGAAGCTTAAAAGTGAAAGTACTATAATCTAGAAATATCATTGGCAAAATGTTACTTATGTAATGATCATAGAGACATTGATATGAGGGTTTGAAAGAGTACCAAATTTTCATATTTACCTTGTTATATAAAATTATCTGTTATTAATGGTCATGAAACCCCAAAAATTATCTCTACACTATTTTAGACACATTCTTGTTAAGTTTTGTATGCATGTAGGTGCAATAGTGTGTGAGTCCTGCTCTGGAAACAGAAATTTTTAGGTTTTTTTGTTTTCATTTTCTGTAAATAACTGCTGAGACATGTCGATGTGACTGCACAACTAAGCTATATAGAGTAATAACATATAAAATGTTGTTAGGGTAAGTGCATTAATGCCAGATTTCTGCTCTGGAAACAAAATTTAACACAATTCTTAGCCTTTTTTTCTGATTTTCCATTATAATGTAATCATCATGAAATGAATATCAAAATGAAGTTTGAATAGTGAAAATACTATAAAAGGCACCACTACACTATTTTAGACATATTATGACAAAGTTTTAAGCATGGGTGCAGTAGTGTCAGAGTTCTGCTCTGAAAACTAAATTTTTTTTTCTTCTGTTTTTTTCCCAAATTTTGTAAAACATAGCCAACCTATGTCAATGTGACAGTATTACTGTACAAAATTTCGTTTGGGTAAGTGCATTAGTTTTAGAGTTCTGCTCCGGAAATGAAAGTGTTACGCCCGTCCGCCTGCCCGCCCGTCCGCCTCCCATCCGTTCGTCGGACGGACGGACACTGATGATTACAAAAACCCTTCGTTTGCTGAGATTTAAAAAGCAATTTATTTGAAATTCCGTGAGGCACAATAATGAAAAATGGCGCAAAATATTAACAGCTTGTTTAGAGCTTAGACAAAATGCCGTGTATGAAGAAACTTACATAACAGTCTTACTGTTCGTAGGGTCCATTCATCTGCTATGAACTCCAGTCAAAGCAAAGACCAAGAGCATCGTCGCTGCATGCTCAATCCACCAGAGACTGTGCAATGTAATTAGTGCTACCACTAGTCACAATAAATAGCACAAGGACTTAGTATGGAGCAGTGGTGCAGCCCAAGTCCCATACAGAAAAAGAAGACGAAGAGACTGTTTAAATGACTCCAGGGAGCATGCATGCAGAATTTAGCAGACATGTTTCGCCAGTATTGAATAAGCAAACAATTTCACAACGCCAGCGTACAGCAGATTTCATAGTCTTGAAACTAAACTCCCGAGGACGTCATGTAAATCCAGTGTCACACTCCCATTGGCTAAGGCAATCCCTCATCAAATGGGAGTCCTGCCACATGATGCCCTCCGGAGTTTAGTTTCCAAGTCTATGAGATTTGCTAAGTGGCGGCTCTACGAGGGGGGGGGCAAGGGGGGCATTTACCTCCCCAAGAGGCTGCCTTGCCCCCCCCCCCCCACTTGCCCTCTCCCCCCCCCCCCCAGTTGAACCAAAAAAGGGTTAAGGACCTTAACTTCTAAGGCAATACTGTAACTATAGCAACTGGCCATTTTTGTGTTACTCATACTCCCATGCAGCTGACTTGTCAGGGTGGTGTTACTTGGTCATTAGGAGTATGGTGTTTTGTATGTAGACACTTTGCACTTTCACAGTCAAGTGAGGAGAACTCATTTGTGTCAGAAGGTGTCAATTCATGAAAAAGGTGTACAGGTGAAGCATCCAAGAACAATCGATTGATGAAGCACAAAAGATCAAGTCAACACACTGAATGTGTTGCCAGGTATGCTGCCTACAAGGAAACAAAAGAACGAGGGAACACCGTGAGAGATCTCAGTGATGATCAACACAAGTTAACAATAAAGAAGAACCGTGAATATATCAAGATTATTGCAGCAGAGTTCTGCTCTGAAAACGAAATTTTTTTTCTCCAAATTTTGTACAGTAATACTGTCACATTGACATAGGTTGGCTATGTTTTACAAAATTTGGAAAAAAAACAAAAGAAAAAAAAATTGCTGATGTTCTTCGATTAACAGCAGTGCAGAACTTGGCGCAGAGGGGGCATCCTGAGACAAATGAAGATGATAACAAGGGGAACTTCCTAGAAATTCTTGACCTGCTGAAAAAACATTCAGAAATATTGGCATCAAGACTGAATAAGGGCCCTGGAAATGCCAAATATACTCACCATTCTGTACAAAATGCTTTGCCGCAAATAATGTCAGAAATTATTCTAGATGACATCAAATGTGAAGTGGGCAGTGCCAAACGTTTTTCAATCTTAGTAGACGAAACTAAAGACCTGTCTAAAAGTGAATATCATCAGATATTTTTATGAGGCAGAAATACATGAAAAATTCATTGGATTTAGGACAGCAGAAAACCTAACAGCAGAATATCTTTGTCAATACATACAAGAAGAAGAATTTTGCAGCGCAGGGATATGATAGTGCCAGTGTAATGAGTGGCAAGTGCAGTGGTGTTCAACAAAGAATCAGGGATATTGTTCCCCAGGCATTGTATATCCACTGCCTTGCGCACAAACAGAATCTGGTAATAGTGGATTCAGTAAAGTCTGTCATCCCGGTGGCAGATTTCTTCTCAGTTTTACAGATGAGCTACAACTTTCTAAGTGGTTCAAATGTCAATGCCAGGTGGATCAAACATCAACAGGAAATGTATCCAGATGAGAAACCTGTGGAGTTTAAGAGTTTTTCAGACACTCTCTGGGCAAGTCAAATAGCATCAATAGCTGCTCTAGAAAAGAGATTTGACAGCTTTGTATCTTTTTTGAGAGATGTTAATCTCCATGATGAAAACAGCTTGAATACTCCAGAACTGCAGATTTGCTGGAAACACTGATAGATGAACTATAGTCATTCAGAAATGATGCCAAATCAGATGACACAACATAGCAGAGCATAATGACTTGCCTACCTCCAAGGCAAACGATAGTGGTAGTCATAGGACAAGAAAAATTCCTGTCCAAATGCAGGATTTTCTTATTCTTTCATCGCTGGGTCAACGTGAAGTTGTTAGGAATTCTCCCGACTTTAGGACCACTATTTTGTTCCCCACCATTGACAAGTTCATTGGTGAACTAGAGAGGCGTTTCTGCAGTCAAAACTTAGAAATATTCAGATCTCTTTCAGGACTTGATCCTGGCTCAGGTAACTTCCTTAACAGGGACGTGATCAAACCACTGGCAGAGCATTACAATCTCAGTATGGATGACCTGTTGATGGAAGTTAAACAGGCAAAGAGGATGATAGAAAGAAATGACTTAGAGTTTGAGGCACTGATCGACTTTGCTGAGTATCTAAAGCCACTGAGCATGGCATTCACAGAGTTGTTAGCTGAGTTGTGCACGGCAGTTCAAATTGCCCTCACCCTCCCTGCCAGCACAGCAAGTTGTGAGATAACTTTTAGTAAATTGAAGTTAATCAAAACTGCACTCCGTACAACAATGCTGGCCTTAAAAGTCTGACAATCCTTAGTGTGCACAGAAGACGTGCATTGGATATAGATTTGGATGATTTAGTTGAGAGGTTAATTATCAGGTACCCCAACATGCGCATTGCTCTATTCTGAAGCTACTTAATCAAGTGTGTTATTCTAGATTGAGTTAGATAATGTAATGTATGATTCACATGGAATTTTAGCATGTGTGAGAACAGATATGTTATTGATAGTAAATTGTTTTTGCAAGAAATAATAAACAGACATGTTGAAAGGACATTTGAGAGATATTTTGATTTTAATTGAAAGACAATACTCTTTCTTTAATTCAAAAGAAATGTGTGGGAAATGCATTCATGCAGGTGTATATATGGGCCCTATGTACATAGTTATCAGTAGCTTATAAATTTGTCGCGTGTACCTTGTTTTTTGGTTATTGACAGTTGCCCCCCCCCCCCAAAAGGACTCTATGCCCCATAGTTGCCCCCCTCCCCCCCCCACTACTCAGATTCTAGAGCCGCCACTGGATTTTCTGTAAAATGGCTATCTGGCTAGTGGATAGGCTTTCGAAGAGCCCAGTCATTCAATTTAATCAAAATGTTTGCATCTATCCATAATAAAAGTTAAAAATGGTCATGTTTTTACCTTGTACTGTGTAACTGCACACATGGCATCTTATTCAGAACAGATTGGGGGAAATGGAAGTGCAAGAACGAAGAAGGACATAAGGACTGGAAACACCTTTTACACTATATATGCATTAGCCAGAAACCCATGGAAAGAGCTGAAACAACACCAGACTCACACAAAAAAGTGTGAAATGTCAGAATCAGGATTCCTGTGCTCAGATACTTGTGGGACTTCAGCTGAGTATTTGCTTAAAAGATAGTCCACGCAAAAGGGACCGCGAAGTGCTCCTAGACATTCCATTTAGCTGCAGAATGTCTGCACGTGTCCACTGTGCATACATATAAAGTATGAAGTGAACACATGATACAGAGCATTGAAATCGGACGTCCAAGAGAATGGTCCGTTTGAGCTCAGATGACCTAGCTACAACAGTTGTGAGAATGCTGGAGGAAATGTTGTGCACATGTTCATACATGCAAACTGTGAATACTAACCAACGAAAATGTTAGTTAACTCCCACCTGAGTGCAAACTGAAAATATGCCTAATGGAGTATAAGTTAGTTATGTCCCTCATAGTCGGGAGTCAACTAACTAGATAGATACTGAGATAGATACTGAGATAGATACTGAGATAGATACTGGGATAGATAGACAGACAGATATATAGATAGACAGACAGATAGATAGATAGATAGATACTGAGATAGATAGATAGAAAGATCAGAACACATCAACCTATCCAAAACATCTCACTACCCACCGTCAGTTAAGCTATGTCCTCAACTTAATACCAAGGGTACGAATTAAGATGATGGTGATGATCCCACTTGTTATTTCTGTAGAAGCGACAGCATCCTGTGACTCACAGTATAAAACATATTTATTATTTCTCAGAAAACTGCATATTTATGTGACATTTTGACTGCCGCTATAGGGTTTCAAGGGAAATGAAAAATGAACTGATGTAATTTGCCAGAACTAGATATTTACAAGAAAGCAAAATGAGCTGCCAAACAGCACTCTCCTGGCAAACTCACAGAGACTGCAAAGTACAGTGTATAATACTGAATATCGTTAGCTGGTGTCATTGTCCGTTTATAAATGCTCATGCACCTCATCATATTTTGTAATACAAGTGCTACTGCATAACTACAATTTTTCACGACTCTGTAACAATATTATTCTGAGGCCAAACATAAGGAAAATGCCTAATTAATTATAAATTTGTTGGATGTTGGGTTGGATATTTGCTGCATGCTTGTTGACCTTTTTAATTTTGTTAAGCATGGTCTAGTTAAGGTTATGTCATTTTTCTTGTCTTTATTTTATTTTTAATTGCCATATTTACCTTTTGGTTTTGTCAGACACCATTTATAACGGTGAACCTCAGATGAAATTTTGGCTTTGTTGGGACTTATTTTGCTTAGCCCAGACTGAACGTAGGTAGGTAGCTTATTGTCAGGAGACCAGAGTTTACAGATGTCACAAATTAAATGAATTGATTTAAAATTTTGATTATAACTTAATTGTATTATGGACATTCATTGGAAGTGCTGTGTTAACGCTCCCTTGTAATATGAAAACGTGGCACCAATAACAATTTGAATATGGTTCTCTGCTATTGAATTTATTTACTTACTGATGTGTCTGATCACTCTGATGCACTGTAAAGTCATAGAGTATGTAATTTCAGTGATTAAATCCTCACACAGGATAAATGCTTAAACTAACTTCAGTGATACTTGAGGACTCGAAACATTTTTGCAAATATATATATTGCAAATTGCCAATTCTTAGTCATTCCAGCTGAACACTTAGCAACCTTAACCTCATGCAGAAACTACAGGGTGCGGCCTAAAAACTTACACAAGGCATCTCTACTTTCGGGATAGCTCTAGGTTACTCAAATGCTTATGAAGTCTTTTAAAGTTTTGCCACATTTAGTTAGGGGTATAAGCAATTGGTCATTGTGATATTTTTGATCTTATAATGTTAGACAATATCGGTATCTGAATTATTGAGAGGGTGTATGCTGCAGGGCTTGTTCTGAGTGATACATATCACAGAAGTCAAATTTCTGTCTGCTTGCATGGTGTCTCTAGTTGCAGAAAGTTTACAAATTAGATATTTCCTAGTTACTACACCTCTAAAGCCATAGAAAATATAATATTTGCACAGAATGCTCCTTCAATGTTTTCTATATGTGCATATATATATCAAGGTATTAAATGATAAGAAGGTTGGTTCAAGTTTTGATTCAGCAAGGTCATGGAATTAAAACAGAGAAATATAATGGCATTCCAGCGGGACTTTTTGAATTTACAACTAATCTCGAAATAATCACCTGATTTTCAGGAGGATTGGCCAGTTAATTAGACAGAAAAGACAGAAAATTTACCAAAATCCAAAATGGCACTTTCTGCCTCAAAAGTGTCAATGCTCTACCTTCTTATTAAAAATGAATCTATTTGCCCTATTTTTGGCGGCAAAGGTCAAGAAAGGTGTCTGTAACACATCTGTATGATCAGTGACATAATCTAATGCTAATATTGCAAAAGCCGAGGTGAAAATCACCCGAAGGTGTGATAAGTGTGCATGTGCTATATTTAGATTCATATTATCTATAATTCTTGAGGAAAAACGAAAATATATTTATAAACATAATTTAGGACTATTATTAATTTTGTGTGTATGATTGCAGCTGCACGCGATTACAGTCAATTGAGGTAATAACAAAAGAGGTAGCAGTAGCTGCTGGTGCAAGTTTTTATGCCGCACCCTGTATATATTGGGTTCTTCTAATTTGCTTTCATAGTCGTTTTTTCTGAGTGAATTAATAATCTATGGTGTATAATATGATGATTGCCAAAATAGACCCACAGCAGTATAATTGACCCATAAGCAGCATTTAGCCGCCAAAATTAGTGATATTTTGTTCAAGCCAAGCCACCACATTTATTATGACAAGCAGCAAAAGTCAAGTCAAATTTAAAAATTCAACTTAGCCACAAAAATTGGATGAAATAATTGTATTTTCTGGATCAGCCACTACACTGAATGTGATGAAAAGGACTGTAATTTGCAAATAGACAACATTGCTGTTTTTTTTTTTTTTTTTACTGGGTCATAATTTCATATTTACATATGTTGATGAACAGAGGTTTGTAGGAAATCAGATCAGGTACATTTTCACACCCATGCCATAGGTAATCATTTTTAAAACTCGTTTGTGTGTCTTTCATGGAACAGTAAAGCATTTAGTCAGCTTCTGGTTGAGAAGTAGCATAATTTGCAACAAGCAGCATTTAGTCATGAATTTATGACTTACTGAAGTTAACAGCAATTGGCAGAGTCAGTAAGAATGAGAAATTCATTGGAATTACGGGTCTAGTAATAACTATATAACCTTTAAAATAGGAAAGTACAACAGAGTCAATGCAGTGGTATATCACATTAGGTATAATATATATTTTATCTAAATCTATTCTTAAGCAAACTAAGACCAGCCTTTATTCTTACAATTATTTTATTATTTGCTGTACATATCTCATGCAGCATGGCTGATCAGATGTCACATACTTCGGAAGTTCGGTGTCAGATAGATAGATAGATAGATTGTTTGATAGATAGATAGGTAGATAGGTAGACAGATAGACAAATAGACAGATAGATAGATGGTGGGTGGGTGAATTAGGGCTTTATGTCCTGTATTTCTGCACCTGATGAGCTAATTAGGGCAGGCAGGGACCATGGCAATGAGACGAAGGATGAAACAGCCATCCAACTTAGGCGCGACTGGGCAGATAGATAGATAGATAGATCAATATGAAAATTCAGCGAATGTTGATTGATGAAGTGAGAGAGAGTGGAGGAGTCAGCCATCTTCTGTCAAATTAATGGTTATATTGACAGAAACGTTGTCAGAGCTTCAAGAGCTTCCTACTTCCTACTTCCATAATTCGCCCTGTGGTCCTTCAGGGAAGGATAAAAGGTCACTCATCCACTGGTGACTAAAACCATTAGTTGGTAAAGTGCCCATGAGTCCAGTTAAGAAATAAATAATTCATGTGAACTCAATTGGTCATCTTATTATCTTACAACTCTAGATTACATCTCACCACCAGAATATACTTTAATGGAGGGCTAAAATGCTCCCAAACCCTTGTTGGGTTGCTGGTTACAAATTCATATATAACCTGATATGGTATAAAGCAGTTAACAAACACAATACAAGAATATTTGTAAATGGGTAAGCCACCACAGGTTCAAAAACAGCTTTGGCGTCGTTGAAATACAAGAATCATTAAATATACAAAGCACGCAGTGCCATACTTGTCTCTAAAAAATTAGTAAGTATAGTAGTAGTAGTAGTAGTAGTGGTAGTAGTACTAGTAGTAGTAGTCGTAGTAGTAGTAGTTGTAGTAGTAGTACTAGTAGCCGTAGTCATAGTAGAAGTAGTAGTAGTAGTAGTAGTAGTAGCAGTAGCAGTAGCAGTAGCAGCAGCCGTAGTAGTAGTAGTAGTAGTAGTAGTAGTTGTAGCAGCAGTAGAAGAAGTAGTAGTAGTAGTAGTAGTAGCAGTAGCAGTAGAAGTAGAAGTAAAAGAAGAAGTAGTAGTAGTAGTAGTAGCAGTAGTAGTAGCAGTCTTGGTAGTAGCAGTAGTAGTAGTTGTAGCAGCAGTAGAAGAAGTAGTAGTAGTAGTAGTAGTAGCAGTAGCAGTAGAAGTAGAAGTAAAAGAAGAAGTAGTAGTAGTAGTAGTAGCAGTAGTAGTAGCAGTAGTAGTAGCAGTCTTGGTAGTAGCAGTAGCAGTAGCAGTAGCAGCAGCCGTAGTAGTAGTAGTAGTAGTAGTAGTAGTTGTAGCAGCAGTAGAAGAAGTAGTAGTAGTAGTAGTAGTAGTAGCAGTAGCAGTAGAAGTAGAAGTAAAAGAAGAAGTAGTAGTAGTAGTAGTAGCAGTAGTAGTAGCAGTAGTAGTAGCAGTCTTGGTAGTAGCAGTAGCAGTAGCAGTAGCAGCAGCCGTAGTAGTAGTAGTAGTAGTAGTAGTAGTTGTAGCAGCAGTAGAAGAAGAAGTAGTAGTAGTAGTAGTAGCAGTAGCAGTAGAAGTAGAAGTAAAAGAAGAAGTAGTAGTAGTAGTAGTAGCAGTAGTAGTAGCAGTCTTGGTAGTAGTAGTAGTAGTAGTAGTAGTAGTAGTTGTAGCAGCAGTATAGTAGTAGAAGAAGTAGTAGTAGTAGTAGAAGTAGAAGTAGAAGTAGAAGTAGTAGTAGTAGTAGCAGTAGTAGTAGCAGTCTTGGTAGTAGTAGTAGTAGTAATTGTAGTAGTAGTAGTAGTAGTAGTAGTTGTAGCAACAGTATAGTAGTAGAAGAAGTAGTAGTAGTACTAGTAGTAGCAGCAGTCGTAGTAGTAGTAGTAGTATTAGTATTAGTATTAGTAGTAGTAGTAGTAGTATTAGTATTAGTAGTAGTAGTAGTAGCAGTAGTAGTAGTAGGTGAGAATAATGACGTGCTAACTGCCAATGCAAGCGGTCAGGAGAGGGCTAAATTTTCAAGACAACATCAATTTATTTGCCCTCATCATGCTTATGCATAATACTTATAGTGTGAAGCAATAAAACATTTCTATTATCAGTGTATGAAATACTAGAGGAACACTTAGCATTAGCAATTTCTATCATCCATTCAAATCGTGTCATAGAATAAAAGAAACTGGTAGTACCAAAAGCACTTTATCATCTGTTATCTCAACACTGCATGAAATATTTTAGATCAAAAAAAAATTGACAAAGCTGCTAGGATGGCAAACAGTTCCACAAAGAAACCTTACGTATGACCAGCGTCACCTAAAAAGGATAAAATGTCAGACCTTGGTCTCTTGAGCTTACACTTAGAAGACTTGGGAGCAATGAATTTGCCTATAAGGTATTCCATGTATAAAGAGACATGGAGTGCTCCATCCCAGACATTCAGTCAACAATACAAGAAACAGAAGAAGAAATTGCATATATCGGGTGCAAACAGGGATACAGTGTTTATTCCTCATTGTGTATTGCCTCTTGCATATCTTGTCATGTCTCCTTGTGCTAAAAGTGGTCTCCAATATTTATTTTGCTTATTTTTACTGACAGTGCACATTCTGATACCACATTTATCAAGCAATCTTTCCAAAGGAAAACAAGCACTGTACATTACCAAGATAGATATTTAAAAAATAACATGGGATTATAGAATGGATATTAAGTGATCATAGATTAATAAGTAAAACGGGCTTATTAATAAAATTACAATAGTTAGTTTAATTAAAAATGACCAGTCAAATTAGACCTAGACAAAGTTATACAATGCTACCTGCCACTAAACGGAACTGTCTGGCTATAGCTGGCTACAAAAGTATATGCAGCACCATCCGAGAGTTACACGTATTTGTCAATTCTTGTTGAAAAAATGCATGTTTTTTGCACATACTTATGTATGATACATTGGATACATTTCTTACATTTACAATTTTTTCAATGGTGGTAGGTGTAAGCCAACTATTAGCTAGGAGTAGACAGAAGCAGCTGGCTTTAGTCAGTTATAGCTACAGCCAGGAATAGGTCACTACAGCTGTCTAAAGTCGACCGTATTTTATAAAACTAACTGTACATGAGATGGTAAAGAATTAAAATATAAGAAAAAGTCATTTGACATACAGAAGTCTCATGAATGTTGCTGCTGCGTTTATCCGTGCATTATGAACTGGACTTGCATAGACTGATAACATTGAATATTGTATTATATACGGTAAAATATTTTTTTTTGAGACAAAAGGCATTCCATTGCTCTTGTTTAATATGCAAATACTCAGTAAACCCTAAGTAGCCAGCTTTACAAGATGAAGGAAGGGTGGCAAACAGAAACCATAGAAAAAAGCCTCAGCCATCACCAAAAGTCACACTAATAGGGTAAGATATCAGACCTGGGCGCAGCCTTGAAAAGGTTTCAGGAGCAATGAATTTGCTGGTGTGATATTTTATACCATAGGACCATGATGTGCTACATCCAAGCCTTCAATTCAGTTTTATTTTGCTCGCCATGGAGCTTACATTAAAACAATACAAATACAGTAAGAACAATTTCTAAGATTAGGAATACATATGTCAATAAATAAAAAGTCAACAGCACTCGATTTAGCACACTCGTACATAGGCACACGAAGTACAGAATTTACATAACACAAAAATAGTTGGTGCTGGCTGTGCATTCCCTCCACATTTCTAGGTAAGTTTTACTGTTATTATATTACACAGTTTGGATACATTTTGTAATTTAAGGTAATCTTTAGAGTTGAATAATTACCATTTTGGCCATGGCATGCTTGGTCTGTTGCGAAAGTATTGATTTGATAAATTTTTCTTACTGTTGGTAAAGGATGGGCATTCCGTTATGAAGTGGAATTCATCTCCAACTATTTCTTATTTGCACAACAGAGTGGACATAGTCTTTTCAATTTCAAAGAATAAGCAAGAGAGCAAATTCCGTCTTGCTACCTGCACGTCCAGTCGTCCACTGTGGTTGATAGAATTGCAAATGTATCATAAGCTGAGGTCTGTTTTGTTTTTGTATAGACCTATAGATTTATTATATATATTACTATGATAGAATGCTCCCTAGGTTCCATAGAGAACATGGACCATTATATTGTATTGGTTTACAGTCTGTTACACTACTAATAATTGACAAGCAATCTCAACCGTCTTTACAGTCACATCCTTGGCAGGCCTGTTCAAGCATGAACCTTTCTCAACTCCCTTTGCAACCATGGTCAGCATACACAGGCTTAGCACTCTAGAATTGCCATCACTGCCTGTAACCGGACACTCATTTGCACCTGGCGAGATCTGTAAATATTACACCAACTGATCATGTATACAAATTGGTTAAAGTTTTCGAGGGCAGAGTAGTAATTTTATTGACATATCAGAGGTTTTATCAAGAGCTCCTTAAATCAATATGACAATGTTTCTGTAAGGCTCTATTATGAAAGTGACAAAAAGAAAATATAAATATTATTGCTTCACACCCTCTGGTAGTAGTAATTAAGACATTGGTCATTACTAATGTGGTTGAAGCCAGAGAATAGATAAACATTGTGGAAGAACAACACGTTGTCCTCATAGCTTGCCAATTGGTTTATCAAATTTGTTTTTTTTTTCAAATAAATTTCTTAAAACATCAATGCAGAAACAGAGTACCTTACTTATATGCATTTCGGTACCTGTTAGAGTCTTCTAAATACAACCTTGACCAAACATATTTTTACATGCTGATTTTTACATTGCTAAGAAAAGAGAGAAGAAAAACCAAGCAAATTGCAGCTAATGGCTTAGGAAAAAAGCATTGCTAATCAATCAGAATTGTTCTGTTCTCTCGGCTAATGGGTCTTCCAGGAAAGCCAGACTGTTCAGGCAGAACCACTAAATGGTCATGCAACGCAAATTACCACAGTGCATTTCTGCACTTCTTATCAGCTTATGGAAAGCACAGCAGTACTTTTGGTTTTATGTGTGCTGAATTTTAGAGAAGCTTTAGGTTGGCAACTGCACCACCGTGACTTTATTCCCCCAATTGCAGCCATATCACCTGAAATAGCGGGTGATACGAGCCGGGTGATCTGCTTTTCATATCATACAGAATGACGTTCATGCATTTCCCAAATAAGGAAGCTCATGATGTTGCTATGCCCAAATATGGAACAAAAGTGTACAGCCGAAAAACCGCCCGTGCGACTACTGTTTGTCTGATATGCATCCACCTTGTCTGATCTGTCAAAACAGATCAGGGACTCGTGTGGTTTTCCTAAAACACCACCCTCCAAAATATAAGCTTAACCAATGTGCACATGCTGAACTGGTCCAATATTTTTGGAGGGCAGTGTAATATATCTAGCAGAATGTCTATACTGTGTGTCTGACAGGTTACCCCCCCCCCCCCCCCTCTAATTGACTGGATTGCACCAAGACCTCAAGAAAATATAAGCGAACAATTTCGATTATTTATTTTCAGCTTATTAAGAAACAATTTCAGAGAACTTTCATACCTACCTTTTACCTGCCTAACCAATTTTACCTGGTCTCATTCTTGCTAATGATGATGTAGACATAAGCATAATTTCAGATGTCTCTACATAGAAGATTAAAAAGGGAAAGAGTTACATTACCGTATTTAATTGGGAGAGTTACATTAGCTGGAGCTTTGGAGTTCTTAATCAATATAGTTTTCTAACATACATGGTAAAGGTAGGAAAAGGCAACATATGTAAAACCCAGATTGGGATCTTTGAAGCCAGGCTAAAGAACGAGATAATCATCTTTGAAATATACAATATAGATATTTTAGTCACAAAACGTCATGTTAACTTGTTATATATCTCAATAAATCAAGAAATACAATTTATGAAAAACGCCCTAGGCTTTCCAAAGGCTCACAGTACTGCCCTTTCCATTAATTGTAGGTTAAACAGTGTCTTCTACAGAAGCAGGGGGTTGCATGCTACCATCACAGTACAGCCAATATCAATATGTATTCCGAATTATGCTCAAGGTTCTTGTGTATGTTGGTTACATTTGTAAAATGGTAAGAGTAACAATGCAACAATCATTTAAAAGAAATGTTGCAATTCGTTTGACATGAATCAAACAAAATTTTACCAATTCTAAAAAAAAGAAGAAGATATTTCGTAGCCTCATACTTAGTCTACTCACAGTTTCCAAGATGCTGTGGTTGTCTTGAGCCACACCAAGTCTGTAATGATCTTGAAATATGCACAGAATCAGAACTGTTCTTTATTTGCACAAAACAAAGAAAAAACCCTTGTGCTGAATTCCACTAAAAGCGGTCTTGGGGCCTCGCTGCCTGCATGATGGCCACCATGGAAGTGAAAGAACCTCTTATTGCACATGAAGGATCAGTATTGAATGATTTGCTTGAAATATTCTAGCTGCATCCCAAACATGTCCTTAAAGTTTGCAAGGTCATTTGATATCATATACGTGTATAAAGGTCACTCACTTTTTTTTCTGTTCGGCATCTATGACAAGCTTTACAAATCTCAAATTGCATGTAAAAATATTGCAAATCATTACTGTTAATATTTCCATTTAGTTTTAGTCGTTCTTATACTTTGAGGAGATTTTATGTAATCACCAAAACATTTTGCATGTAATATATATTAACTAAGACAGTAAATCACTGTCATGTAGAAATTTAATAAATGATTTAATGTAGGGGAAATATGCCTGCTGAATTTATGTTTGAATAATTTGAATAAGTATGAGTTAAAATAACTTGTATTGCAGTCATAAGTCAACTATTATGTAACATAGCTCGGATTATGGTTTTGTTTTTCATTTTCTAAGTGTAAGCTAGTGTTAAAAACATAGTTTCTAATGCCAGGTGGGTTATAATTTCCTGATCAAAACTTTTGTTGGTATTTTATAACAGAGGTAGCCCTAGGACAGGAGGACAGGGGCTCAGTTCTCCCCACCTGAGGTGAACCCCCAGTTCTCCCCAAAGCTGTTGCTGGAAAGAAATGGCAACCATATTTTTCCACATGACAAGAACAACATGTCAGTTACATGATACTCTGATTATGTGCTGATTATAACAATATGTATATTTCTAATCTATTCCCATATAGCATTCCAAATCAGGCCAGAATCGTTTGTATATCGGCCGTCTCATTACAGCATCTTTTTGACATGCCAACATTATGCTGAAATTGAAACAATTCGGAATGCTATCAGGGTCCTTTATCAGTTTTTGTCAATGAACAACTGTATACATAGTGGAAATTTTACTAATGACACCAAAAACAAAAATTTCACATTATCAGCCAAAGAAATATCTCAAGTGGTTTCTTGCTTTCAGACATGCACTTATGAACACTTAGGCGTAATGTGACCCAATTTCAGGGTAACACCAATATTACTTTTAGCTATAGGTAGGGTGGAACATTTCTCCTACATTCTTGGAAGGCCTGATAAAACTTGAGCCTTTCGTAGCTCCCTGGGGAGCATACACCCAGCGCGTAGCCTATTCTAAAGTGCATCTTAGGCCAACCACTCTACAATTGCCATCTCTGCCTGTAGCCAAGTACCCATTTACATCTGGGTGAAGCAGAGCAAAGAGTTACAGGGGATCTGCACAGTTCCTGCATGCCATGGAGGAAGCTCGAACCTACAACCTTGTTAACTAATAAAATAATAAAACAAACTTAGCTTATCAGGTGCATTCGTCCCCGTATTAGCTACGGTATGTTTTTGTACTGTTATCAGAACTATTGTCAAAAAAAGTTCCTGAACGGTAATTATTATGCAGCATGCTGTTGTGTCTGTTGAGGAAACAAATCAGCTGTAAGGTGTTGGGTGAATCACGTCATTGTCCATTCTGAATTTTCCAGATGTCCCTTTGGTAGTTAGTATGTATTACACATGGTGGCATATATGTTGGCACATACACCCAACTGGATGAATATGTTCATTGTGAAGAGACCAGAGGCTGCATAATGACATGAAGTCCTATACCATTTAATTGCATGCCTCCCACTTCTGATTGGCAACTTACAAACAAGCATAGCTATAAGTGAGGTGCATCCAAAAACCCCTCCTCTCGAAACAAAAGAAACAAACCAGGCACCTAAGAGTCTGTTCCTTCATTATGGGAGGTTAACAAGGGTTAAATCTCATTAGGGATTGTACAGTGTGTGACGAGGCTTTTGTTAGCTTCAGAGACAGGCAGCCTCATCCTCTCCATCTCACATTCCACCCATATGGATTCTCGTGGTGTCCGTCAGGTGCTGTAACACAAGACTCAGGTCAACATGCCAGGGCAGACAACGACCCACAGCACTTACAAACTCCTTGCTGCAGAAGCTTTCCTCCCCACCCTTCACAAGCTTTTGACTAAAGCTAAGCCGTTTGACAGTGCCAACAATGTCATAGTCATTTTGGCTAACAAGTTCTTATCATGCAGTTTCTTTAGAAAAGTTGGTCAGTCTCAGTCAATGTCAAGACAAATGTATGATATGGGTGGAATTTCAGCCTCAATCAATGTCATGTGGAGTGATACTTTTTAGGAAGATAATTAGTTTGACTAATGACATAGGTGACATTGGTTAAGGCCGACTAACTTGTTGGTCAAAACTATCTTAAAAGATAGACAATTTGTAATATTAGAATATAATATTTTTGATGGCCAAAATATTCCGGTCTGTTTACACCATTAAGTATTAACCTTACTGTATAATGCTGCATTTGTTATTTTATTCAAACACAAACTTTTATTATTAACCTCTGGGGTGGGGGTTCTGGTTGTTTCAAGTCAGTAATGTTTTTATTAACCATTTACCTTTAAATCAGGATGTGGAGGAAACATTCTGAAGTCTATTGGGTGATTGCCATTGTGTATGCTTCTCAGCCAGGGAAGGTGGTCTGACACTCCAGATGTTCAGGGAATATTTTTGATAACGTCTGTCATCAGGTGGGTTGTAAAATGCATGTCAATGTGACTGCTGCAATCTTTCCATTTATTAATGCCTAACAGATTGTTGGGAGGTGTTCTCAATTACTGTCACCCTTTATTGCTTGGTCACTGCCATATTAATATGATAAAATACTCCCAAGGCTCCATAGAGAACATGGACCATTCTTGCCTTTCGCATTAACTGCTTGGCGAAGGTTGTGCAAGGCAGTAGCAGCCCATAGATGATGGCACCGTGGTCCAGCAGTAAAGTAGTCTGTTGTGAAGTGGTGTGAATACACCGAGAAATTTATTTTGGCACAAAAAGCCTGTTTTGACTCTTCCCACAAAGCTCTAGTAGCCTGTTTTAGCTGAGACCCAGTCTTAGACAAATTTGATTCCACATTATGAATGCGACCCAAACACATTCTGGCACAGGTTTGATGATACTGTGTCAAGGAAACTCTATTGACAATTGGTATCATATACCTGTCATATCTCGTCTTAAAACTTGTGCTTTTCACATCAATTTAACTGCTCCTCTGGAGAGACTATTCCAAAAGATGTTTTTTTGAAATAATAAAACAACTCTCTATTAAGGAAACACATTTTGGATCTCAATTATATCCTGCCATAGAATATTACCTCACTGAAAAGGCCACCAGTCTTAGGCCCAGACTGAATTTAACAATTTTCATGTATGCCTCTTTAAGCAGCAATAGGCCTACTTGCACTGAACATAGTCTAAATGTAGGGTTACACTTTTGAAAGTTTTGTTTAGAAAATGTAATCAGATATTTGCTCATCAGATCTTTGCAGGAAAATGCTTCATATACATAGCATGTAAATTTCATACTAGAGATTTTGGTGGTCTCATCTCTGTACACATTTTTTGTTGTAGAAAATGTTGTACTGGGAGATGTCTTTCCAACTAATGACTTTCTTTTCAGGAAAATGCTTGGTATAGATGGTATGTGGATTTCATACTAGAGTTTTTGGAGATCTTGCCACTGCACAAAGATGCAACTGTTGAATTTCTGTGATTGAAAATGCTACTCTGGGAAATGTCTGTCCAAGTTCTTTGCAGGAAAATGCTTAGTACACATACTATGCCTAGCATGTGACTTTCATACTTGAATTCTTGATGGTCCTACCTTCAAATAAAGATGCAACTGTTCCTTAATCATTATAGCTGTCATCATTGTCTTCAATTATTCATTAGAAAGAGCTTATCATACATAAATAACTATTCTCATTCCCATGATCACATGATTATTTGCTGAGGTATCTCTGGAACCCAGGTGGGCACACGCTAGTATTACCTCTGGTTTCTTAAGAGTGCTCTCCTGGTCTGCCCAAACATAATATGTACATTTCTGAATATTAGTAACTAATTAATAACTATGTTTCAAATGTATGAATTGTAGATAAAGTATGTACTGTGCAATGAGCCACAAATAAGTGTATCTTGAGTCTTTAATTTTGTATTGAGACTTTATTCCGTAAATTGCCATGAAAGTAAGACATTTTAAAACAATCTAGACACAGACTAGCTGTTTAAGCCAATTTTAAAGTCATTATATGACCAACCAAGGTTTTAGATTTAACCACATCCATGCTTCCATCAACCAAGCTATTGGTTAACAATCTCTTAATGCTTAAGAACATGAATGTAAGTGTCAAATTTAGCATTAGATATGTATACTATATATATATAATATATGGATATGCAATGTCGTGATGAACTAATATATCAACAATGGTTAATTTATTCAAATATAATTTTGAATTCACCCAATACCATGCTGGATTAAACCAAAATGTAAATCATTTAACTAAATCGTGAACTGTTGTGTAGGTTAAAACAACCAATATTTCGGACAAGAGAATGAAGGTCACTGTGCTGCAAGTAAAGATTCATTTCGAGGTGTTTCAGAGGCAGGCTGATAAGGAACTGATTCAGTTGTGCGATAACACGGCCAAGATATTCATCATGCCATGGTTATATTGCAATAAATTCAGCAGGTCTAATGGATTGTGTTTTTTTAATTACAAAATCGACAGCTGTATTGAGTAAGAGAGATAAAAGCTGTCTTCAGATGATGAATGGTCTTCTACCTTGCTGTTTCTTTCTTTTATGTCAGTTACTTTTGATTTCTTATTTCAATAGTTTTTAATTAAATTGCAAAAAATGGATGTATGAATATCAACTATTTGTTATTCTGATTACAACGGGGCGGGGGCCTAGCTCAGAGGTAGCACTCTGGGCTTCAAACCGCTGGGTCCTGCGTTCGATTCCCGGTCGAGCCTAAGTTGGATGGCTGTTTCATCCTTCGTCTCATTGCCATGGTCTCTGCCTGTCATAATTAGCCCAACTGGTGCAGAAATACAGGACTTACAGCCCTAATCACACACACACACTCTGATTACAACTGAATGAAATGGAGTGTGGTTCAGTTTACTTTCCGAGTGTGCTTGCAAGATCGACATTAATTGCTTTAAATTCCCCAGTCACCCATGTATTTGTATCATTAAATTGACTTAAAAATCACTCAAGCAACTTGAAGGCAAACTGTGATGTCACAAAGCAATGTTTGGATTTGGCTGCACTTCACTGCATTCAGCAGTAAAGATGTATGAGTTCATTCAAGCAACTATTGATGGCTTAAATGGCTCAAGTAGGCCTCTTTTATGGGAAATGTTGCATGTTGCATTGTTCGTTAACCTATGGCGCATGAACCTTGGTGCACGGTGAGCGCAGGAATTGTGCGACACAAAATGAACTCTTAAGTTCTAGTGTTTTGGAACTCCTTTGGATAAGTATGGGATTGGACTCATTTAGAGACATTATGCTATGAATAATGTCAAAGAGCTGGGAAACATGATGTTCTTATGGAGGCCATTAGTGGTGGGAAGTCACTGAATGCAAGTTCACCTAATAGATCTAACATGTGGTTCTTGGGCCCATTATGCTAGATCTTCCACCTAAGCAATGCATTGGAATAACCCATGACCCTTGGAGTGGTCAGCGAGTGGTCAATTGACCATCTGCATAAACTGCATCTGCTAACATTTCCTCTGCATTGACTTTCTTCCCTGTACCTCTCAATGCAAGACCCTTCTGAATGTAGAAAAGGGCACTTTACTGAGTGGGCTGCATTGGTCACCACATGGCATGTCTCAATTTGTGTATGGCCAGTAGTAGCATGTTCAAAATCACGAGGGGAACATAACCTTATACTGCCGACCATTGAGTATCACCAGCCAACCTTGACTGTTTATGAAATTAATCAATATGTTGGTCTAAATTCTCGACTGGCTGAGCAAATTGAATGCAGTCATAATTTACGTCACGTGAAGACTTTACTTAGTTATTACGATGCTTGCCCAACTCGCTGTTTAACCACTAATATTTGTATAGGCACTCTGTAAGTCTATCACTGTTAAAAACAATACTGACCAAACTCTATCTCACTATTGTAATGTACCTAGCTAATTTATACCATCTTATCATTAACACTGCATAACCTAACAGCCCAGCGACCTAATTATGGACATTCTTTTCTAGTTTACCGAGTTAAGCAAAATGATTGGCTAAACTATGTAGCCGATAGACTGAGTATAGACTTAAGATTCTTCTTTTAAGAATACAAGAGAAATGGAATCACTTTTTTTTCAGTTTTTAGTTTTTTGGCAATTTTTATGAAATGCTTGCTTGTCAGAACAAGAATTGTGTAAACTCAGCACATGAATGTCTAATTATTTGAAAATAATGAATAATGTTGCAAGCTCACTTTCAAAGTGAAATGGCTGCTCAGCAGTAATAGTGAGAGTCTTTTGATGATATTCAAGCTGAAATGGTTACCAACGCGGCAGAGGACTACATTTGAAATGCTTAAATCAGTCTACAAGGGCCTCACAAATGAGGACCCGCAGTTCCCCCGGGACCTTATTAGTTAGGAAAAAATTTACAAGATCTTCTCGCCAACAATGCTGGTATCTTCTCAATAACTATGAATATCAGAGACCTAAAGATAGCCTATTTGTTTGAAAATGCATTTAGTAATTTGATATTTATTTGTCGTAAATCTATTACTGCTATTACAAATATTCATTTCTAAACTTGCATTGCGTGTAAACAAAGTAGTAAGTGACATTTGGAGATAAAATATGGATAATTATGGCTTCAACTAGAGTTTACTGGGTTGTACTACAGACAGCTAAAGTCAGCCACTTAATGTATATTTTTAAATCAAATGTTTCCAATACTGGATGAACGTATTATGTGAATATTGCTATAAGATGCTGAACTATGACCCTTCTCTGATGGCAACAAGAACATTACTTCCACCGAGTTTCAGAGGGGTGGGAAAATAGTAAAGTAGCACCATTCCAACTGCCTGGTCACTTTTTTTACCCCTCCAGAAACACGCCCTGTTGCCGCATCATTACACAAATAGCATCTATTGCTTCAAGCCGGTCAGTCATCTGGTCAACCTCGGTTTGACCAGTGGTCACCTCATGATCCCAGTTGTCTGTGAATGTCACAAAATCAATTCCTTCAGTCGAGTCTTTTCAGTCAAGGATTTCCACTAACATACTTAGGCACTGGCAGCCTAATGCAATGGGGGGGGGGGGGGGGGGGTAATAGAGGATCTGTTATTGGTCATTGGACATACTGACTTGGCCTAAAGGGATATTTGATCATCAATACTTCACCAGGTTGTTAGAGATGTTGAAAAGGTGCGAGGGCCAGTAAACGTGCAATGTACAAAATCCAAAAATATAAAACCAATTTGATCAATGCGTTCATGCTCAGGTAGTCACATATTTGTGGAGGGCATTGTAGTTTAAGGATTGTGGAGCGAAGTGGTACCATAACCATAGGAGTCATTGTGCATTGCTCAAAATGAACTGTAAAGAAATTCATAGCTTATCACAGTTCAGGGGAATATAATATATGATGTAAAATATCAGGGAAATGGTTTCTTTGAATGGCTGTATGAATCCTAAAAACTGTGGCACGTGTCATTTATGAGAGTTTTTATTTCAACAGCACTTAGGTTTTGACATAAAGAGGAAAAACTGTGTGATACAATAACTGATTTTATTTTAATTATATTTCTACATTTCGTGCATTTTATATATTCATATATTTTTAAATATATATATATTTCATCTTTTTAATATAATAATATAAATTTTTTTAATATTCCTATTTGTACAGCGCCTTAGTGCATTTTAAACTAAGGGATTTAGCGCTCTATAAATTATGTGAAATAAATAAATGATGCTTCAAACTCCTTAAATACTTAGTACAATAATGAACAGGCAGAGCAACTAGAAGTATACTACAGGTGCTAAATATTTGTGCAAAGAACTTTTTCCACATTTCAATGTTTTTGCACTTGTTTTTTTTTACTTTTCTTTTACGATATTTGTTTTTCATTCACCGGGGCAGTCAATATTCCAAGTACATTTTTGACAGGGGTGCCATCACTTATACACGTCACTGTATCACCTACCAAATTCTTCATGCTGCCAGAAAACCTAAACCATACAGTATCACCATTCATCAGCTGATGGGTCAATAGATGTACTATATATTGCAAGATATAAAAAATGAGTAAACCAGCTAACCACTGCCCCCAATGGATGTGTGCATCATATTCTACTCCCAAACGCACCATATGAAGCCTTGGCTTAGACGTCCATTAACAGAAAGCCTTTTTGGAGCCAGACATTCATCTACCAGATCACACCATTAATCATTATTCAGATACTTTGTAACATGCAACAAACACAGGCACTTCATCTTCAGGGAGGACATTTCTATCAATTCAAAAGATACGCCTCCTTGGCTAAAAGCGCACTAGAAGTAAATTACATTTTGATGCAAGACAGATGATGACACTTTTGAAGGAAGGGCTGCTTTGTGCTACACAGATATTCACACGGTATGGTCCAATTATCTACTTTACCTGAGAGGGCAGCTATGCTTCCTAGAATGGACATGACAGTTACATTACCAATTCTATAAGCACAGATTTAGCCAATTAGAAGAGGTTATTAAGTTATTGTTAGCCTGCAAACACTCAGTTTTACCATAATATCATAATCATGTTGTGGACCCTAAAAACTCTTGTAGCAACGTTTCAAAAATTCCAATAATAATTGCCAGAATATTTGGACATCTCCATTCAAGAAATATTTTTACTACATCTAACCAATATTGCCTAAAAGTCAGAAACGGATTAGCAGAGGCCTGGGCTGTAGGCTAAAGAAACAATATGGCACCCACATATGTGTATTCTGTGCATTTTGCAAAAAAAATTAGGGATATTTTACTTAATTTCTGCATGATTCAGGTATGCATCATTACAATTACTCAAGGAATTAATACAATGAACACACAATGCTCCTGAATAAACTCTGGGGTTAAAAAAAAAACATTGACACATGGTGTAACCTACATTTTACAGCGAAATTCATAGAGTTGGGAATCAAGAGCAGAGACTTGAAAGCTAAGCTCCAAATGATGTCATGTGAACCCGGAACTTCCATTGGCCTAGGCAGTCTCTCAACTAATGACATTCCTCGATTCACATAACATCATCTGGAGTTAAGCTTCCAAGTCTGAGATAGTTTCCAAGTCAATGAATTTTGCTGAAATGCAAAAGGTAAAAAATTCTGTTCAGAAAATTTAGAGCTGCTTGACTTTAACATTTTTGATTTATCTCACCACAGAGAACTTCATGATAACCAGGCTTAGAAAACAGTTAAGAAATCTATCAAGGCAATAATGATATATGATATAATAAACTTTTTTTTCACCCAATGTAAGAAGTACAGTACATCTTATTTTACATTGTATGGCTAATTTCTATCAGGTGTTCTAACTTAAATCAGTTTTTCAGATGAGTTAGTCCCATGAACTTGCAAAACAGCAAACCATTCTTGATAATATTGCTTATTGTCATAAAATAAGCCCTTAGAAATGCAGTTAATGACCACATGGAGATATATATATATGTCCTTCACCTCGCATCAATTATGGGCATGGACTGGACTTAAAGAGATATTTTCAATTTATTGTTTGGGAAAAAAAAGTGATTCATAAATAAAATTTAATAACTCATGATTATTAGTATTGATTTATAACAAGCAGTATCAAGCACTCAATGCTGCTCAATAGATGAAATAAAGGGTAAAATTAAAGTTTAGATTTAACATACCACAAAATTGTGCAAAGAAACTTAAAGTAAAGATTCAAGAGAATACAATATACTATTAATTTAATTTGTGATTAAAAAGCACCTGTGTAACAAGTGCATGTGTGTGATGCTGATTCACTTAGTGCCATGATTGCTATATCACTGCCCACTGAAAGTGGCCAATGTGAATTTCAATACATTGAATTTTTTTAACAGAGAAGAAACTTTCTTTTAGTAGCCTTGAAATGATCCTGAATTACTACATTAACAATCAGCTTTAATTATCTTGCAATCTCATTTATAATGATGCTAGTAATACACAAAACTAAATTAGGAACTGACTTAACACAAATTCTAAGTGCCTCATGTGGATTTTTAAAAAATTTTTTTATCAAGGGCCCCTTAGAACTCTGGGCTCTAGGCTTCAGTTAACCCAGCCTAATGGGTAATCTGTCCCTGCTAAAAGTGGACACAATGTGATTTTAATAAATATGTTTACAGGACACCAACGGATGGTAGATAGCAATTTAATTCGGGTGGATAGCTTGGATGGAATCACAAATACATATGTGAATACATTGTATGTATCTCCGCAGAATTACACCCAGTCCCTTTTAATTCAATTCAGTCAATTCCCTTATGGCTGCTCTTTATCAAGATTTCCTCTTTATCAGTCAATAAAACTATCTGTCGTCTGAGGCAGACATAATGAGGAAAGGAAGTTTTGATCAAGTATCATGTTTCACATATGAGGTATTTCGCTTGTCTCAGTATATAGACACTGAATGCAAGGTGTGACATACTAGAATGTATAATTGAATTATTTGGATATTTAGGTGTTGGATCCTAGATCTAACTAATTTTGAGTTCTGTAATATTCTGGTATCTCTAGATTTTTCTAGAAATATTAAAATTGACATGACAGCTTATTCTGAACTCAGCTGTATTTGTATTGATCTGGTATTATGTGGATTGAATTGTTAAACTGTAAATTTGGACTTCGTTTTCGATTGCTGCTAATCTGTAACAAAGGTCTTCTAATAGCATACGGTGCCCCAGTGAAAGTACTTATGTTTAACATTTTCAATGAACTGCAATTACCGCTGTAGGGAAAAACAGTAAAATTACATATATTATAGATATTATAAATATTATATATCTTATGTGTATGATACATATATCATATTTATTATATATATTATATATATATAGTGGTGACTCCATTGTGCATTTAACATTGATGTTTCACTTTTGTCTGCTGCATTTTATATGGTCGAATTGATGATTCTTATGCGTTTAACACAAAAAAAACTGACCATGACAGTGAGTTCTGTTAATTAACCTTTATCAGAAGACCTGACTTGAACTTTTTTCCCCGCCGTTAGGTGCACACATCAAGCAAACCATTCTAAATCACAAAATGGCAACAGAATGTAAATGTAGGTTACTCTTGGGTTTATGGCAGTCACAATAACATCTGTTCTTATGTGACTCTCATGAGGCTACATTGTACCAATATTAGCCAAAAGTATGGATAAATTATGATTAGTAACTTGAAGTAATGTCAGGCTTGGCAATGTGGATGTTATATGCATTTTACATAAATTACTGCATTCATAGACAATGAAACTGACAAAATAGGGTACTATTTGTTCAAAAAGAAGTTTAAACATGGTTGAATGGAAACTAGCGTGTAGTTGCGGGTATGTAAATAAGTCATATCGCCACTCGCATTTGGAATCTATTAGTCTTCGTGCGGCTTCTTATATATTCCGGGTAGTTTATTCTTGTCCTCAGCTCTTAATAGCCAGAGTTGAACTTTATAGGTAGTACTGTTTATGCCTTGTCTTGCAGGCCATGGCTATATCAGAAAGAAATATTAGTGTGATAAAGGTTATGTTTACACAGCATATTGTCCTTCTAGCGGCTCACATATACTATGCTCAGCGTCTGCTTTTCCATGGACGGTTACTGTCACAATGGAAAAGTGAAACAGCCGTTTTTTGTTAGGTTTTTTTTCTTTTTTGATAAAATTATTAATAATTGAATGTTGAGGATATAACGCAGTATCAGTAGTTTTGACATGTAATTTTAAATGGCTTACATAATAATGTAATCACTGGAATAGAAAAACTCTCAAGGACTACATATCATATTAGTTTTTAGCAGATTTTAGAAACCTGTTAGCTCAAGAACTAATTAGGAATTCGAAATTGCATCCAAAAATGTCATCGTAATCTGATATCCCAAGGATAAATTCATGATATTTTATTAATAGCTATATCCCAAATAGGTGGGAATGAAGTTCGTTTTAGCAACGAAAACGTTAGTGAAAGGCCGACTATGAGGGATATAACTATTTGATACTCCATTAGGCCTATTTTGCACTTCGTTTGATTGTTGCTTGACTGTTCTTAATTAAACAGAAAAGAACTGTACTGAAGGGAGAGATCACCAACCTTTTCGTTGGTTAGAAAAGATATTATGGGGGAGAGTAGATGTGAATATTTTCATCTGTGTATTTATTTTCTCATAATCTTGTTTGTTTGTTTTCAAAAATCTGCAAGATTACCATAACCAAGACCTTCTGTAGGCTGCACACTAAGAAAACCTGCTGGTCTAAAAAAAGTGTTTGCAACACCTTCGCGCTGTTCAGCAGGCGAGTCTTTTGATGAATCACCACGTCTAATTGGCTCCACGGCTGTTAAATTAATTGTTTTTCGATTCCGTGCCTTGACCACTTTCATAGTTTTGTACAAGTCATTATTACAAAAAAAGAAAAATTATTGGATACAGTGTTGAAGTGGCCAAGGCATGGATGCGATTTCAGGTAAAGTTTTCTTAGTGCTGCACTAAAATACTACAACCTATGATGGTAGGAGTAGTAAGAGGGCTAGTATAAAACGTAGCTTCCAGTGGCCTACGACAGGCGGTGCTAGTGGTACTCATGACGGTGGCCACTAGGTGGAGCTGCAGCTAGTGCGGCTGATATGTATGGACGGCGGGCCACCAAAAGGGTGCCCGAGGGGCTAACCGTACCTCTCTGCATGACTGATGAGCCCCGCTGAATACCAGTAGTACGTGATAAGTGTAACAATGTGAAGAACCATTGTTTTTGTTGTGTATATAAAAGGTTGAAGAATTAACTATTCAACACTTTATGTAAAGGATAATGCTGCAAGAGTAATATTCAGATGGTTATTGTTACCTAACAGCCTACATATTAATGGCTGACATACCAGCAAAAAGGATTAAGCCAGAGGGGGCTAGTAATGATGCAAAACCATACATTATTCAACCTGTGAAGGAAAGAATATCGAGGAAATTCGGTATTGAAGAAGTAACATATAAAGCAAAATTCAACAATGACTTACAAGGTGAACAGCTGATCGGTCTGCAAGATGAACTGCACAACATGTTTACAGATATCATGGACCTGGTTAAAGACAAACATCCAAATAAGGAAGACAAAGCACGTGTCACAATCAACCATGCAGGATTAGAGAGGGAGGTGTTCATACACTGCCAACCACAGCATAACATCACAGCTAGTGTTATAATGGAACGGTAAGAGATATGTTGCAATGTATCATTTTAACATAAGTAGTACCTATGGTAATATTAACATTACCTGTAGTAATATTAGCCACAATGTGTACATATAATTATAGCTCTACACACAGATATTACAGGTATTAATAGTTATATTATTATTATTATTTACAGAATAAACACTGTTCTCCAATCAAACAAATCCCTAAATATCGATGATACGTTCAAAGTTAATATCGGTATAATAAGTGCTGATGATCAAGGGGGAGGATGCAGTAGAGCCATCGTCGATACAGATCCGCTATCTACTAATTGTACTATAAGGAAAAAACGCTCAATGGTATTTATCCCTGTAGTACGCAATGAGTATTTGTGCGCTGCTAGAGCTATTATCACATGCAAAGCAAAGCTAGATAACCTACCAGCAGCTAAGTTTGCAAAGCTTATTAGAAAAGATAGAGTGTTAAGTAAAGACTATGATTCACAACGTAGCTGTGCCATCAGACTTCATAGACAGGCCAATGTACCTACAAATAGACCAGTTAAAGTTAAAGAACTACATAAATTTGAGACAGCGTTAGATATCCAAATCATAGTTATCTCTGGTGATACAGGAAATGATGTGATATATAAAGGTTTGATCACAAGGCCACGCAAAATATTTATATATCTTAAAGATGAGCATTATCACAGTATCACTGGAATCAAAGGTTTTTATGTTAACAGGAAGATATGCATTCATTGTTTAGAAGTGCACAGTAAGAATGGCAGACATGGGTGTGATAATGTGTGCAGTACATGCTGTTCAGAGTATTGTATGTTTGACAATAATTCGATAGATTGTCCAGATTGCAACTTGACATGTCGTAATACTTCATGCTATCAGAGACATAAAGAACAACGACAGTATAGCACAGGTGCACTTAAAGGTAAGGATCAACCATCCCTATGCAATCAGTACTACAGATGTACAAAATGTTTTGTAACATTGGATACTGTAAAAAGAGCCAAACAGTTACATATATGTGGCGAATGGATTTGTACATGCTGTTGCGAGTAGGTCCTAGGCAACCATTTATGCTATTACAGAATAAAGAAGCCTAAGATGTCATCAGGCAGTTTTCTTTATTATGATTTCGAAACATGTCAAGACACTATCGTTAATTGTGATCGCGGCTACAAGAAAAAACGACGTGATGGTTGTGATAAGTGTACCTCAACATATCTGTGCACGCCATGTCGTAAATGTATAAACTGCAAGAGATCATATTGTGGATTGCAAAGACATGTTCCTAACTTTTTGGTTTGCCAATCAGTGTGTGATGTATGCAAAGATCATGAGTTCACACCGCAGTCCAAGTGTGTTAACTGCGGTGATAGATGTAACATTTGCTCTGTTAAAGACGCTTCAGCAAAAAACTTTGTTAGAGAGCTATGCCAACATGGCACATGTGGTATGAGGGAAAATATATTCAGAGGTCCAAATACAACAGACGAATTTTGTAAATGGCTGTTAACACCCCAACATAAAGGTGTAACAGTAATAGCTCATAATGCTAAGGCATTTGATGCCCATTTTATACTCGGATACTGTGTTGATAATGGCATCTTCCCTGAAATTATATTCTCTGGGACTAAGATCATGTTGATGAGTATAAAGCAAGGTGTGAACATCAGATTTATAGATAGCTTGAATTTTCTCCCAATGCGTTTAAAGAACTTACCTAAAGCATTAGGTTTGCGCGGCGAGCTTAAAAAGGGTGACTTTCCTCACCTAGCAAACACTCTAGTCAATCAAAACTACGTTGGGCCAATGTTTGACCCATATTATTATGGTGTTGATTTTATGTCCACAGCAGATAGAACAGAATTCTTCACATGGTACAATGAACAAAGTGGTAAGACATTTAATTTCCAGCAAGAAATGTTAGACTATACACGTTCAAATGTTACAATTTTGAGAGAGGCATGCACTAATTTTAGAACGCTTATACAATCTGTTACACATATAGCAGACTCCAGTGTTCCAGGTGTAGATCCATTTGCTCATGCTACCTTGGCATCTTGTGCTATGCAGGTAATCAGGCAGCTAATGTTGTATGAAGTGCATAATGTAACCTTAACAGATGGCAGGTCAGGGGAAGCAGTGTTAAGACGTGATACATGGTATTTTAATGGTGACATCATCAATCCTGACATTATAGCTACATCAATGTTTGTTAAGTCACCTATACCTCAGATACCTGCACAAGGGTATGGTAAACACCATAATGCCAGCCAAAAGTCATCATTATGGTTAGAATGGATAAGCCACTCTGAAGGTAGACCTATACAACATGCTAGGAATGGCGGTGAATTCCGCATACCTGGAACACGGTACTTTGTCGATGGTATACATATAGACAGCAAAACGGTTTATGAATACCTAGGATGCCGTTTCCATGGACACACATGTCTACAAGACAGACACGTACGAGACCCTCGTACACGTATGACATTGAAGGCACTCTATGACAGAACTTTAGAACGTCTCGCTGAGATCGAACAACTAGGTTACAAGATTATCTCAATATGGGAATGTCACTATGATAAACTCCTTGGAACTAACTGGCTCATGAGACAATTTATTAACACATGCGATACTGTAAAACCTTTGCAAATCCGCGACAGTTTTACAGGAGGGAGGGTTGAACCCACAACTCTATATTATGAGATACAGGATGGCGAGAGGATACGTTATTATGACGTAACTAGTTTATATCCTTATATCACGATGTGTGGAGTTTACCCTACGTGTCACGCTACAGTGCTTAAGGATCCAGCTACTTTTGATTACACACTACAATCCTATTATGGTCTAGCTCAGGTACGAATCCTACCACCACGAGGTTTGTACATACCTGTTCTACCCGTTCGATGTAAAGGTAAACTGAAGTTTCCTTTATGCGGTACATGCTCCTCACGTGAAACACAGGCTGTATATACATGCAATGATGCTGAAAGAGCTCTTTTTGGTACATGGACAACACCAGAGTTAAAAGAGGCTATTAAACAGGATTACATACTAGTGACGATATATGAAGTATATCATTTTCCTACCACTACACAGGATGATGTTTTTGGTAGTATTTTCACAGACTATGTTAAAATGTTTCTTAAACAGAAGCAACAGGCTTCAGGTTATCCTCAATGGGTAACTACCGATGCTGATAAAGATCATTACATTGCGTATTACGATAAGGAACAAGGTATCATGCTTGATAAAGATTCCATTGCACACAATCCATCTTTAAGGACAATCTGTAAATTGTTTCTCAACAGTGTGTGGGGGAAATTTGTACAACGACAAAACTTACCTAAATCTATTTACATGAAGTCTATTACAGAATACAGGCAAATGAAGAATGATCCAACAAAGTGTATAATGAATTTTCATTTAATCTCTGAGGATTATGTCGTGGTAGATGTTACAAATACTGAGACCTTTGAAGAGGAATCAACGTTTACCAATGAGATTATTGGTATATTTACCACATCATTGGCTCGTCTACATTTATTGCAAGTATTAAATAAAACAGGGCGCAACACTTTATATTATGACACAGACTCGGTCATATTTGTTGAACGCAATGGTGAAGCAGTTGTTGAGACAGGCGACTTGTTAGGAGACTTAACAGATGAATTACAATCAGGTACTTACATAAAAATGTTTCTATCAACAGGACCTAAGAGCTACTCCTACAAGTTAAACACTGATGTTATTGTACGGAAAATCAAAGGAACAGATAGTATTTGGTCGGATGACATCACTTAGGCTTCCACCGAACAATCAAATATCCCGTGTTAAACACAGAGGTATAGTGTACAATAGATCTGTTAGTAAAGTATTCAGAAAAGTTTTTGACAAACGAGTTATAGGTAGAGACACATACAACACCTTACCTTACGGTTACTGATATGTATGTATACAACTAACAGTTGAAATTAACACCTAATAAATATTAGTTATGATGTACTGCAATGTTCTATATTATGATCTTTTAAGACCAGTTGTTTCAATGTTCTATATGTTAACCTTAGACACGTGACCGCTACTAGAGGTATTATATTGCATGGATCCTATATGTCTTTGGATCGTTTTGGTGCATATACATATACAACATTGACTGATGGATCACACCTTCAAACGGTTTCTACCAATTTAACGTTTATGAGTTGTCTGAATGCTATTGTTATACGTTATCTAAATCATACAAAATCACATCTATATTTAATGTAAACACTGGCAAAATGGATGATTGTAATGTCTCATCACATATATTGTTACACAAAGTATTTATAACGTTTATTTGATCATAATTATATTGTTGTCTGTCTATTATTACTAAGCACTACCGGTATATTCATATAGCTATATGTTCCTATATGCTAGCACGTATTACTTGATGAATAATTGTACTGGTTAATATTAGTACATTACACTCGCTGCTGGTCTCATTAAGTGCATTTGTTACACACAAGCATATAACAAGTTTTTGATGATAATATATCTATGTAGTCTGACGAATATTGCTATGTACTATATATTTTGACATACGTATAACAATGCACTCGCCCATTGTCTCATTACATGTATTGTTACACATAGTATATAATAAAGTATATTTGATCATAATGTATATGTAGTCTGCCTATTATTGTTATATACCAGCATTGTTGGTATATATGCTAATCCTCTCTTATATTCCAATGTATTAGTACATAGTACCGTATGGATTCAGCGCTATACGCGCACAATTATAATACAGTGTAGCCCCTCAATTTACTAGTCTAATATGTGATTGGTAAAATATTATTAGCAATAATCCTACATGATATACTATGATAGACAGCTAGACTATTGTTTCACACACACAATGGTCTATTGTAGTACTGTTTAAACAGTTAGCATCTCAGTGTTTATAACAACCCCATATTACCTAAGTGGTTGACACCACCCTGCTAATTACCTAATATGTTTGACACCCCGTTTAAAGAATCTTTAGGGGGTGCTAATTACATAATAAAATCGCAGAGGGTAATTACATAATGAACCCTTACAATTTGGAAGTTCTATTCACTCTGTTCTGAACAGTCCGAGGAGAAACACGGAAAACTTGCTCAGATCACCTTTCTACCTTCTCACAGTAAAAGCGTTAATATTGGGTGCCAACGGATATCGCTACATATGCGCGAACCGCTTATGTTTGTGTAAAGTTGTGGATGATGGTCGCCGTATTAGAGCAGATTGTACTACAACGCCATCGCTGGATCATGTGCCAACAGAGGAATACTCGTCTATGGAATACAGTCTGCTGTCTTTCATAGACATGACTGGGACCCGTTATTGCAATTTACACACACCGCCTACCCACGACGTATCGGCGCAGGTTGTCTGCACGCGCACAGCTATCAAGGAGATGCAGAACCCTGGACTTGGAACCACAACCTCGGTTACCGTAATAGAGTGGTTAACAATTCTAACACATAAGAGATTGTTATACCTACAGTCTCCGTGGTTTTGTTAAAGGCTATATTAACTTGTGTCGGTGTTTGGATCTACAAGGTATGTCATTGTTGTATATATATATATATATATATATATATATATATATATATATATATATATATATATATATATATATATAGTTTGGTACTTATATTACATTCTTAACAGCATTATATAGTAGTAGTATGATATTTATTACGATTATCCATTCTTAACATTATATACAGTCTATGATGTTGTTATTCTATTGCTAAAGAACATGATAATATGCAACTTCATTGTTGCAGCTGTAAGTATATGGCCACGCTTTCATGATTGTGCATTATATACATATCTGTCAACCTGCACGATTTGGTTATTCTACTATTAAAGTATCTAGTAATATGCATTCATTGTTGCTGCAATAACAGTACTGTTTATCTATCCTGCAGAGAGACCCCGTAGCTGGTACAGCAGTACTGACAGGCGTCGTCAGCATGGCACGTCACACTCTCACAGGAGCGCGCAACAGGCTGCGTCGGAATAGCGCAACATCAGATAGCAGCAGGTATACATTTATAATATTATTCATACCATTTGTGAGCCTGTTGCATGTATACAGCATGTCCGTTGTATATTTGTACCATAGATGAGCTACATTCATACCATATATTACGATCTATACGGATAATAACAAGTATGTGCCATAGATGAGCTACACTCATACCATATATTACGATCTATACGGATAATAGCAAGTATATAATGTACTATTATGACCGCTGTATGCTATTGACGAGTTTACTGTATGTATTCCATCTACATGTAGTGTACAGTAGGTCCGTTGTATATTCACACCACAGAGGAGCTACATTCATGCTATATTACTATCTATACGGATAATAGCAGGTATATAGTGTAATATTGACGAATTTACTGTATGTATTCTATCTACATGTATATAGCGACAGATAAACGACAACGAACTACCGCACATATTCTATACAGCATTACTTTCAGTACAGATAACAGCAGCTAAACAACGTATGTGTTATCGCTCTATTTATATGATGTTCACTCTTGTTGTAGTTCATGCGACGACTCGACCCATGTTGGTAGTGTAGTTACCGAACTACTATGTACCCCCGATGCTCATCAATGTGCCCCCACCACTCATGATGTCACTGCTTGCAGTTCGAACACCACACCTCTTACAAGTCAAACGACTGCTGGATCCGCCACTGATGTTAAGGTCAAGCTGACCTATGCTGACACCAAGAATGACGGATCACCCCAGTCGTACAGAGCTAAGTTGCGAGGGTATGCTGGCCAGGGTACACCTGTGTAGGTATACAATAGCCTCAAAGTATCTACTGTACATGATGGCTTGTAATCAGCCTGATTATTATGAGATACTATTGTACGAACATTCTCAGACAGATATGAACATGAGGCAATGTTATACTGTAACAGTAGTAGTTCGCCTATAGCATAGTATTATATGTACATGTGATAATATTAACTGTTATAGTAAGGTCATCTCTCTGACAGATATGTATATATACATGATGACTTGTAATCAACTTGATTATTATGAGATACTATATATATTAACATCCTCAGACTGATAATGTTATATTGTAACAGTAGTAGTTTCACCTATAGTATTATATGTTAGCATCTCTGATACACATGTAATGTCCTCTCCGGCAGGTATGTTTGTCATTGTACACTTTTTAGAGCTTAATTAGTAACGTTATATTACAACTGTTGCAGCAGCAACAGTGAGAAACTGTCTTATTAATTTGCATCTGTAGTAATGATAGCTGGTAAAATATATGCGTGCACAGCTGTGCTTGAAGAACTGTTATTAAACATATATTATTTCACAACTGCAGTAATGATTACTTGGTAACTTCATATATGCATACATTACAACTGTAGTACAGTTAAGAGCCTATTAATATGTAGCATTGTTACAAATCGTGCTTAAAGAACAGTATTATTAATGTATATATTGTAACCATGGTACGCTATATTATTAATTGTTAACCTAAATATGCAACTGTTGCACAGTGGTGCTCTGTTAAACGGTTATATCATGAATGTATGAGATGAACAAACAACTGTGTGTGCGTAATCTTTATTATGCAGTCTCAATTGTTAATGTAACATGTAGTAGTTGACGATGTATTAAACATTATAATGAACAGTCATGTGTTATCGTAAATTCTTGCGTATATAAATAATAGTTTACTTAATGGTTAACATTATGAATGAGGGGGTAGCCGTGTTGTAGTTATCTGTCATTATAGTTTATAACTATATGCAGCAAAAGTAAGGTGTTAGAAGAGTCATTTCTGGCACAGCATGTTCAATATGTTCTAACAACATATTAATAGTCTGTAAATCCTCAGAAGTTAAGGACACCTGTTCTTCCCTCGTAGTACTATTAGTAGTCCTGCATACTGCTGTTGTACATCCTTCTTTAACCAAGTAGTAAAAACACCCCAGATGTACAGTTGCATCGATTTCGTCAAACGCTAAAGCGGGTATATAGTACATCATGTTCACGAACTGTTGCAAGGGTAATGATACTGTCAACTCCTCCTTAAGGACATCATCCTGAACAAATGAGAATAAGGTTATAACCAAGCTAAGAATACATATCAATAGTAGTATAACTGTGAATATATATATATATATATATATATATATTTACTTACCTTATTATCTGTCAGCTGAATGACTACATCCCCATTTATGCACATAACACTGAGTGTTAATACCGTATTAATGGCAAGACTTGTACGGCTACCACCTACAAGCTCTGGAATTGTGTTAGCAACATTCTCGTACTCCCTTTGCAAATACTTTAGAAATAATGCTGTTCCCTTGTAACTCTTCCCAGTATACAGCGTTGTTAACAAAAGCTTCGTTTTATCGAATCGTGTTGTTTTAGATCTGATATGAAGTAGATCAGAATCTTTAAGCAAACCTTCGCAACGTAGTATTATACATATCTCATTTGTATTAACCATATTGATCAATACATCTGCGTAATCCCTTAATATCTCCATAGTGAGCTATGCAATAGTACTAAAGATGATATCTAATCACTCATGGTTAAACTCCTCTATATATACCTGGGGGGAGTACTACATTAACTATACTCATTAAAAGTAGATCGTTATATGCATACCTTGAGGGCAGTACAAGCATGTTGTTACTACTCACCAGTATTAACTATGCTCATTAAAGTAGATCATGATATGCATACCTTAGGAGCGGTACTCCTATGGTAGTAATAATCGCTAGTGTTATAACAATGTACTTATACTGATAAAATGGAATGATATAACACACAGAATGTATTGATGGAGATATATTTATTATAGTAACATAGATATAGCATAGTTCTTAAGATAATAGAGTAATGTGTAATAGTATAATATGTAGTGTTGTAAATCTGGAGTATATATATGATAACTCATCTGTGCAGTATTAACAGTAGAACACGGCGATTATAATCGTAACAATATATAGTAGAACATGAAGCGTGTAATTGCAGTAATATATCTTGATTAATATAAGTGATATGTAGATACAATGATCTAGCTATATTCTATCATGTACATACTGATACTAAATATAGTAGCTTAAGGTGTTATCAATATAGTTATCGGATCACAGGCTGCCCATCGATTATCACTGTTGTCGAAGTTGTGGCACGAGGGTCTCGCATATGTGAGCTATTGCTAGAATGGGTGTGCAGGGGTCTAGGTGGCAAGGGTTTAGGTGTACAGTGGTGACATGCTTGGAGGTTCTCTGACGTTGCGTGTGTGGTGTAACAAGCTGCTAAGTCAGTCAAGCCCTTCCATTTGGCTTCCAATTGGGGGAGAAACATCAGAAGCTTGGTAAATTCGTATTTTGTCAGCTTAATCCCCCTCTGGGTCGGGTGCTCAGACATGGTGGACATATTACGGAAGAAACTGTGTCGTATGTCTACGGTATTCGATGCTTTCTTCGCCCTGCAGTGGACGTTTTTCCCAACGTGCACTTTAAAAATATTCTGGGAGTACTCGTCCGTATCCGTATCATCTGTAGACAGCTCTCGACCGTCAACGCCCCATTCTACATCATCATCATCAACCATAACATCAGATGTAAGGGTTTCATCAACATCATCATCGGAGGGTGTCCTGTTGTTTGGCGTGGCCTGTAAGATAATGAGAGATATTAGTATCATACATATTAATTATGTTCAGTGTTGTATTATGTATATAGTGTTAACATTACTTACGACTCCTATGAACGCAGCAAGATCATTCATTGTGGCCATTAGATCTCGCGTTTGTTGTTTATCTAGCATAGCTCCTTTCTTTGTGGGGATAAGACAATAGCCCTGGTCATCGATGGTGTAAATACGAATGTGTAGAGAGACCTTCACCCTGTATCTCTGGAGAGACAAGAACTTCCTGGAGCTGATCTCTCTGAACCAGAGGAACTGTCCTTTTACCTGGGTGCCACCCAGGTTGTAATATTTGTGTGTTGATGCGTTAGTTGCCATCGTATTGAACTGATAATACTTTGTAGAAGTCCTGGTACAACAAGTGTGTGAACTGCTTGTATGTATTAGGTCTTTTATACTCCGTTCAACTGTCTGTATTAACTGATATGTATGGCGCACACGTATACTAAGTACAATATCATCACACATCCATATATAACTACATTATAGTACTACTGATTATGTCCTTAGCATACTAAGTACACATCATCATACATCATAGTACTACTGATTATGTCCTCAAATAACCATCCATTGTTTGTCAGCACTAATACAGTACTATCACTTAGTAATACTGATCCAGTTTGCTTTAAGCCTGGACTTTCTGGTATGTGGTGATTTAGATTGTGTAATCTTAAGTTTTGTATTGTGTCTAGATTTCTGTTTTTTATCGAGCCTTTGCATGAATATATCAATATCTTTATGTTTAATACCAGGCGGGTGGAGGACATCTTTAAGAACAATGTCATCTCTTGCTCTGGGTGTATGTACAGTTGTTGTATCATGATGCGGCGGTTTTACGTGTTCAGTAGGTTTAATACCTGTAACGTTATCTGCAGACTGTGTTAATTTATCCTCCTTACTATTGTTATTGGTCGGCTGTGTTAATTTATCATCTTTACCATTTTTGAGCTGTTCCAACATTCTGTTGTACTTGTCTCTAGGTATAACAACGTTCTCCTCAGCCATGTCCAACAACTTTTACCAGTTTAGAAAGCACACTTTTTATCAATAGCGATACAATGTCGGCTTTACTGTATATTAAATAACGTTTAGTTCTAAGTGTTGTGTCGTTGCTAGATAATTCTCTAATGAGGCGTTTGTACACTTTGAGGGAACTTTTATACTTGCGTGGAAGCGTTACAATGCCTGTAAGTATATTCCTAGCTATTTCTGATACAACTAGAACCTGATTCTTGTTTACATGTGACAAGAGAGTTTTAACTTGGTCCTTGTTAAGAGATGCTACAGCCTTTAAGAACGTTATGTTCTCTTTAATGAGTTTCATGACTGCGGTAAAAACACAACTGTCTCCTCACCTGGAAAGATATTAGAACGTAATTTATATCTAACATCAACATCAACATTGGGGGATAAATCAATTATTAAATAACCATAGTTACGTCTAGTTGCACGTTCGTAACTATCCATGAAATATTTTGTTTGACCAGGTAAAATCTGGCTTGCTAATGATGACACCTGTCTACCATTTCTATGGTTACGAAATAGACATATACAGTGGGAATTTCTACTTATTAATCTAGCAGCTTTGTTTTGGACAGGTGCTAATAGTAACTCTTCTGTGTAGAAAGACCCCTTGATGATGTCACCACTGAGATCCTGTACTTTATATCTAGGAGGGTGTGATGGAATTTGATTACAAACTGTGAATAATTCCTCAGTCCATTTCTCATGATAACCTCGTGCAAATGGGGTAGCGTATAAACTCAATCCAACCAAACTTCCTAGAGCTATAGTGAACTTGACAGGTGTGTCAGCCCATCTGTTTAGTATGGGTATGTACACTTGTTCATATATATCATGGGAATTCGTTGTATTAACAGTGGCAGGCGCCATGTTAATTGAGTGATGGACTGTGTTATTATAGCTAAACATGACATCATCCAGAATATCTATGTACATCGCTGTCTGTCTTTCATAAAAGTACTTGAACAGCTTATTTTCTAATGTGCGATTGAATCGTTCACTGTAAGATGCTTTGTGACGGCCATATGCTATTATGTGATTAATACCTTTACTGTGCAACATTCTTTGAAATGCTGTGCCCATATATTCTCCACCTTGATCAGTGCGTATAGTCT
Organism: Alitta virens; assembly: GCA_932294295.1. Lineage (NCBI taxonomy): Eukaryota > Metazoa > Annelida > Polychaeta > Phyllodocida > Nereididae > Alitta > Alitta virens. The sequence continues at coordinate 27,991,638 of OW028575.1, forward strand.
TACATACTCTGCCGGATGTCTTAACAATATCTGTAAACGCTATCGTAACATCTGCTGATGTTTTTAACTTGAGCGGTCGTGCCCATGCATAACGTGAAAAAATATCTATACATACTAAGATATATTTGTATCCTCTATTATACTTAACTAAGTCATCCATCTGAATGATATCACTGTCCCATTGTTCATCAATATGTTCCACTATTATATGTTCAGTATCAAATAGTTTTGTAGGCGAACTATGTATCATATGCGTCGTCTGCTCCTTCAGCCACTTGCTCACAACTGATAACATTATACCTTGAGGTTTATGTTCTCTCTTCTTTACTTCATTCCATAATTTTCTTACACCTGAATAGCTGCTAGGTTGGCCTATTGTGTAATAGATACCACTCAGAAACAAATCTACCTCAGATGTTCGTGTCATGATCTATATGTAGATAATGCTATGTTATTATAACTCTGTATACTGCTTTCTAGACATATATGCTAATAGTATCACTGGTATATAGCCTTACTACCACTCCCTGTTATGCTAGTTATGGAGAATAGAAAGGCTAGTTCAGTCTTTATATAATGCATTCTAAACAATCGCTCTGTCGTGTGCATGTGCACACCTTAATAGCTACTAGGTTGACTTATTGTGTAATAGATACCAGTCAGAAAACAAATCTATCTCAAATGTTCGTATCATGATCTACATGTAGATAATGCTGCGTTATTATAACTTTATATACGGTGTTCTAGACATATACACTTACTACCACTAACTGTTATGTTAACAATAACTATGTTAGTTATGGGATAGAAGACTACTTCAGTCTTTTATATAATACATTCTAAACAATCACTCTGCTGTGTACATGTAATATCTCTGTGATATACTCATTTGCAACTGTAGATATATATATAACAAAGCTGTTGTGTGTGATTTGTGCTCATTTTATTATCATTATTGCATAATGTATACTTTTTTATTACCATTATTGTACAATGTATAAGATATTGATGCTGTCTGGTAAGGAAACCTTCTGATTGCACTGCGGATGGTATCATCTGCAACATAATATATCATAATATAATAAAAGCAGTAGATACCAATCATAAAAAAAAAATATATATATATATATATTTATATATATGTATATATATAACTATACTAACCGTATATATCCTGGTCTCTAGTTCAATGATTATGACGACTAACTTCAACATTAACAATAGTTCTATGTACAGGATCATATTTGTCGATGGCAAGATTATCCTGGTAGTTCTTTAAACAAGTAATAAGATCAGTGAAGGAGTTATTACTCCTTTCCACTTCTATGTAATGCTCCTCAGCACACATTAGGCATGGCACAACGTTAAATGCAACCCATGTGAGATTGTATGTCTCTGTTGGCGTTGGCACACGTTTACAGTCACCTAAGGCATAGAATTTAACAACCCAGTCTGAACATCGTTCCATACATTTAGCCGGTACACCAGACAGATAATAATCGCTTATACACTCATTTAAGGATGTGAATACATTATCCGAGTTGTACAGTAGTGTTAAACAGTTAGGGTCCTCACAATCAGGATACGAATAAACATACCAGCTTATTGTATATGACATGTTAACGTTAGACTGGCCAATGCTTATCTGTGCGTCTATGTCTTGTTGGCTCTCAACTGATACATGTAACGTATGACTATCGTATTATTCACCCTGCTGTGTTGTTCTGGCCTGTGGACATTTTATACCTGGGTGGTACATATATCTCACATCCTCCATAGCAATCAGCTACATCCCTTAGCGTTCTGGGTGTTCAGTAGCATACTTGGTTATTCATGGAAGCAGGGCTAGAACATCAGGTTCACTCTTAATGTAAGTTATACATATATATTGGGGAGACTCCACCTCCTGTCGTAAACTGTAGGAAGATCAGCCTATAACCTTGACATTCTACACACTCATTGATCATGCAGATTATTGTCACTGTGGTTGAATATTTCTGGTTCAGCCTTTTATAAGTCAGTCTAAGAACAATAGTTCAACATATTGCCATACAGCTCATGCAGACCATGTCAGCCCTGAGGCCCTTGTAGTACTGCCATACAGCTCACACAGGCCATGTCAGCCCTGAGGCCCTACAACACAATTGTACTCGCTGGTCTTCGGCGTTCAACGAACTCATCGGTCATGCAGAGAGGTACGGTTAGGCCTTCGGGCACTCTTTTGGTGACCTGCCGTCCATACATATTAGCGGAAGCTCCACCTAGTGGCCACCGTCATGAGTACCACTAGCACTGCCTGTCGTAGGCCACTGGAAGCTACGTTTTATACTAGCCCTCTTACTACTGGTAGGTAGCCTGGCAGCAGTCCTGTCATTTTTGGTGGCTTTTTGCGACAGGTCGAATAAATATTGCCTGGACAGTATACACGGATAAGTGCCAACTATCATCAGTTCATATCATTCTTAATGAGTAATTAGGTTTTTATCGCCGATGACTAATTCATTCAGTGATAACATTAGCAATTTTTAAGAAGTGGAAGTTGAAATTGCTGATTCATGGCACGAAAATGATGATTGTACACAAATAAGAGCGTGTCAAGGATTCAGATAGGTAGGAAGGCTGTAAAACCGTGTGCACATATAATCCCACGAAAAAATATAAACACTGATGCATGGCCCTCATTCTGCAAACTCGGGTAGGCTTGCCACTGTATGTTTTCATTGCAGAGAAACACTTAACACATTTTCTGAATGGGTTACTCTGTTGCAACACATGATATATCCCAGGGGCAGCACTTTCTGGGTTCACCATAAACCCAGATATGGAGTTATAATGTTTTTCCCATATGCTCATGTCAGTTCCTTGCTGTTAAAATCTATAGCCAGGTGAGTAAGTATCGATCCATTGATTTTTTCTTATATTTTCGATAAAGCCAGACAAGTAAATCGTAGTAAACCAGAAAGAAAAAAAATTTAACAAGAACAATACCTTTTGGGCACAATTTAGGTTCAATATATAAACTAAATTTATGGAAGCACGCTTTATTATTCAAACTAAAAAATATTCTGACTAAGATCAAAGACAATTTGACAAAGTATGAAAGGGCCACCACTCCGTTTTGCACGACTAAAAAGTTTGTACCCACAAGTTAGGTAGCCTTAGTTAATACTGACTAAAGGGCATGGTCTTTCATTGAAAAATAATTCTAGTTACTACGAAATGTCAAGTTCAATTATATTTTGTTATTGTAGTCATTTGTAATACTGAATGAAGCCACATACTATATATTACGTCTACTGTATATGATTATTTTCAGGCTTTATTGAACATTACTCGAACATACTATGCAAAACATAGAGTGAATAGATGAAATCTGGGAACCTTCACGGTTGTTATTTCCATAAACATATCACCAGACAGGATGAGAGAAAAAAAAAATAGAAAATAATTCTAAATGTAATCAATGCATACAAAAACAAACTCTGAATTAGATAGATGTGTCGTCTAATGAAAATCATGAATTATTTAGATTAAAGTAAAAACATAAAAACAAAACCAAAAAAAAAAAAAACCTTGTTATATAGAGTGATTTCAGACAGATGAATCTTCAGAAGAATTATGAATAAACTGAAATGAAAATGGAATATGTCAATCATCTGTCAATTCTTGAGATACAAAAACTGTCCACGCCATCTTGAACGGAAGACCTGATGACAATTACATGTACAATGAAATATGTAGATAATCTGATTGTTTTTCTAATGGCATTGTACATGTTATTTATTATCGTGGAATTTTAAAAAAAAATTCCACTTTTTTTTTGGTCGTATTCTTAATAATAATAATAACATTATTCTGATAGAGCGCATTCCATGGATAATTTCAACGCACTTTGAAAAAAAAAACCAAAAAAAAAAACCTAAAATTTGATATAAAAACCTTAAAAAAGAAGAAGAAGCTATTTAAGCCTGTCCGTTCTTAAATTAATGGCATGGTGCAGCACAAAATGGGACATTTTAGCAAGTCAAGTCCAACTTTTCTCCTGAAAAAAAATTATATACACTTCTGATAAAAAAACTAACTTTGCAATATTTCTATTGTGATTCTGTTACTTCTCTGTGACCATGTTATGGTTATAATGATGACAAAAAGGCATGCCATTATCATAAGAAAGATAGGAAACTTGAATTTAATTGTTAGAGAGAGCTGTTTGTATTCGTTTGAAAGCGAAAAACATGTCAGAAATGTGGGCCTTTCAGACGTCTGCAAGGTCAGTGGCAGACAAATTATTGCTCATCTGGACGTCTAGTAAGCTTGTATATTTTGTACATCCTGACAGTCTGGAGCTTACAATTTCCATCTGCTCCCTGACAGTTATATGATTTCAGTAGCCAACTAGAAATCAGCAGCTACAGACGTCCAGCTGCCTCTGAAATGAGGACTCTCCAGACCGTCCGTTGCTCTTATAAAACGACAAGATACTGACATTTCAATTGTCAAGGAGACCACTTATTTTCAGGCATGCAGACGTCCACAAGTCCATAGATATGGACTTACCCAGACCGTCTGTTAGCTATTAAAAAAACTATCAGATACTGACAGTTAAACTGTCAAGATATCCACTAATTATTTACTTGCAGACGTCCATAAGACCACTGAGATGGACATATCCAGACCGTTAACAGGTGGAATAAGATGGCAAGATTTATAAGACTGCAGTGGTGCTGATTGCATGTGTTAAAGACAGATGAAGCAGAAACACAATCCAGTTTGATTTTTAATATTGGGCACATTCATAAAACATTCCACATTACAGTTTTTACATGTTTTTGCAAAGTATATCAACAAAATGGTCGAATCTCCTAAATGTTCCTGTCCACCCCCTCCCCTCCCCCACTGAATTCTTAATTCATCATTTAGTTTGAATGTACCTCGATTTTAGTACATTCTTTTTTCATAGCAGAATAACTATGCATAACTAATGACACAGAATTTCATCATAAGGACTAGATCTGCGACCCTAATTGCCATTATGTGACACATTACTTCATTTTGGAAACTACCTTATTTGAAGTGACTTGCAATTTGAGACTTCCTAGTATGTACACCTCCAATTGGTGATCTTGTTGTCAAAGAATGAACAGGGGCCGAGCTACAGGGGGCATGATGGACTGAAGCAGGGCTGACATGATCAATGCTCTCCGAAGATGGGCAAACAGACTTGGCTGACTGGAACGTGGTTGTCAAGGGCAGGTCTAGTGTGGATTGGAGTAGGAATCTCTGTGACAGGTGTTTCTGTGACGTTCTCTTCGTCAGCAAATTAGGTAGACTGAAAAAAAAAATGAGGCAGTTGTTAAACTATCACTGCTTTGACTGTTTAATGTTATTCAATACATGTTATTATGTTATCTTCAGTAAACCAGTTTGTATATCGTACCTTGTTCTCTATGAAATTCTGTCTTCCAGCTTCATACGCATCTTTTACGTCTTCAGCATGCATGACATCAGAGATGCCCTCAAATTTGACATATTCAGGCCACCAGGTGGGTGGCTATCCTCACACCATCTTTGCAGTAAACAATTCGTTTGGCAGCTAAACCTGATACAAAATGAAGTGTTCAGGCAAGCAAGTGGTCAATGACTGACATTGATTTTCGATATTAGCTCTATACACATAAATATATACTTTTATCGTAATTATTATTCAGATGAACATTTACAAATTTATCACAATAGCTGTTGCTGCAATTTTGAAAAACTTTTTTTGTTTGTAGAAACTTGTCTTTGTCAATATCTGAAGAATTGAGGTTTCTTTGCAATGACATAATAACTTGATATGACTATGTTAATGCTTGTAGCGTCATATACAACCAATACGAGAAATGCAGTATAATTTTGTGTCTAACTATATTTTAAGAATATATCCAAATTAATATTTAGAAATGATCACATTACTTAGCTTTACTTCGTGACACTCTGACTCTACATGACTATAGTGTCTGACATGGCCGATTGAGGTATGAAGTAGTTCATTTTCTATCATATTTTGTTCAATAATGATTGTATTTAATGGGCTGGAGTTTGAAAACTATAGTCAAAGTAAACCAACATTCCCTCTTGATAGTTTATTTAGTTGATATTCTCCCTGTATCCTGTCTTTGTATATTAATAATTATTCATTGACCATAAATGTTACATAAATGTAATTACATGTATATCAAACATAGGGGTCACTCCTAATGCTAATATTTACACTTTATCATGGTCACAACACTAATTGTGATCTTTTTTTCAGTTGTCGAAGAATTCTGGTGACGTTCTGCTCAACCACTCCTCTCTGTGACAGCTTTCAAGTCTATCGCTATCCTAATGTTCAAGGAGCCATCTTAGATGTACTGGAAGGCCATGTTAATATAAAGAACTCAAGATCTACAATGCATTTCCAGCTAATAAAGAGGCATGCTCCAATGATTGCTGATGTACTATTAGCCAATACAGTCTGTTGATTATTAGACCAACATGTAGGAAACTTGAAATATGTGCTTATTTATGTGCATCAAACATTCACCAGCCAAACAGTCCCTACCCAGTATCGTTATGGGCTTCCTAATGAAAGCCCTTATGAGTTCTTCCCAGGTTTTCCTGTGGTGCTGGGGAACTCTTATTACCTTTAGAAAAGGCCAAATTTCTGATGACAGTTATTGTCGGAAAATGTCCGGAAGTCATCCTATTCTTAGTCCAGGCATATTCACCGTGTTTTGTAGATTTATGATAATTGTTGTAACCTTCATCAATATTGTTTGAACCGAAAACCTTCAAGGTTTAGTGAACCATCTTCCTCAACACACAAGTGAATGAACAAGCAAATTCAGATCTCCAAAAACTGAGCAAGCAGATTTCTTACATGAAACCAGAAAAGGTCATGATTCATGTGAAGGTTTTTTTGGCTGAGAGAAATCGGAGAATGAGAGACAAATCAATAATTAAGTAATAGATAAATGCAACTTTGGTATAGTATAGAATCAAACATCATTTCTTCTGATTGACAAATCATTTACATGTATCTAGAGTTAATAAGCTGTCGTGTCCAAATGTACAAAAATCCTATGGTTGTATGGTGGTCATTAAAATTGAAATTTAAGGGAATAAACCATTTGAGATATATTGTGTCAGTTTTCAATTTATATTCTAAGCCTTACATGAGGCCCCTGATACAGACTGTCAGTAGTACTAATACCATATTTACTTGAATATGTGCTGACTGTCAGTAGTTACAAGTTTTCATGTGCTTACTGACACTTGTAAAACCCCAAGTCTGGGCAGCACATAATTGACAGTAGATGGCTAAAAAAGTTTATATGCAGATGGTTTGTAGTATCAGTGAAGTATGTAGTTCCAGACAATACTGCTGATATACCATTGTCAGTAATGTGGCCAAAAGCACCATGTACAGACTGTCAGTAGTATCAGTACAGCTACTAGACGTCCACAAATGCGTCTATAAGGGGGTCAAAATTGACCTGTTTTTTTTTTATATGTTTGAAAGTGGGGCTGACTTATTCGTTACTTTAAGTCCATTTTGAGCTGGTCCAAGCTGTTTATGATAAAATATGACCAAAAAACAAATAACCATTTTCTATGGAACTTACTTTAGATAACAAGATAATGCTAACCTGACATACACAATGTTGGTAATAAAGAGTTTGGTTTGAAACAGAACATTGAACCTTGAAAGGACTGGTCAACTAGATCACCAAACAGTTCAATATACATACATTCTTATATAAGCCTGATGTTAAGCATACTTGGCATCATTGTAGCTATAATTAGGCTCTGCATCCACCTATCTTGCGTGCCTCTTTGCTCGTATTTCATCCTTAATAAGACCATTAGTGGCATCTATATTGCAATTGCTACATTGCTGGTATTCATATTTCCATCAAGACCGCATTTTTTATGCCATAAATTACTACAAAGACACATTTTATCAAGCACCACACTCAACCTAAAGTATTTCATCTTCAGAGGGAATACTTCATCAATGTTTTTAATGATGATTCTTTTTTTTATTTATATAGATATAATGAATATGTATAAGGTATATAAGATACACTAGATATCTGTGGAACTTGATATATTTTAGATAGAGTTTCATTTCAAGTTAGTCATTGCCTTGGTATCATCCATCAATGCATTTTCTCTGAAAGCAGGCCTTTTTCCAAAATAAAAGTAGTGCGAGTCTGGTACCTTGAGGTCACCATTCTCCTCTTCTACCGAGCTTGTGTATAGCTTTTTCAGTTGCAAGCAGACTATTTTAAATCATGTTGTGACAGTTTCAGGGAAATATTATTCAAATGTAATAAATCTTTTAAAAATTTAAATTATCACTTTATGACAATATGATCTATAACATTACAAAACTCTGAACGTTGTAGTAAAGTTGACTATATTTCTGCAACCCTATTTAGAAACGTTATCGCAGAAGTTGTGGATATGCAGTTAGTTTCATTAAAAACGGCCTGTCAAATTAAACCTTGAAAAAGCCAGCAGAAAACTTCTGCTACAAAGCCGGATAAATTGCTTACATTTGCCAAGGTTTATATTGTTTCGGTAAGCCAACTACAAGCTAAGAGTAGACAGAAGTGGCTTGCTTTAGCCAGTTATAGCTGTAACCAGGAATCGGTTACTACAGCTGTATAGAGCCGACCATATTTTATGAAACTAACTGTATGTAATAAGGGCCCAAACTTTCAATTGTGACAATATAAGGTGAATGTTGTGGCGTGCTTCACACTGTGTGCTGTTATTAGTTAAATGTAAGTTAATGTTATTGTGTCCAGCTACCTAATTATGGACTTCTTTGCAAGTTTACCTAGTTAAACAAAATAATTGGCTAAATTATGTAGCCCACAGGCTGTGCATTGACCTAAGAGGTCGTCTCTGAAAATAAAAGAGAAATGGATTCATATTTCTGGAGTTAAGGAAATTTTTCTGATTTACCTGCTTGTCAGAACAAGAATTTGCGTAAACTCAGCACATGAATATCTACTTATTCTGTTATTTCATTGCAGGACCCATAATACCATTAGTCAGCCTATAGAATATAAGACAAATTGATTAATTTAGTTTGTATGAGTAAACGAGCAAAACATATATATATAAACACAATCAGGTCAGGAAAATGGGGCACCATGAGCCGTTTTTAAATTTTTCCACCTTGTAGCATGAAGTGTCATTTTTTTAGATTCTTACTTTGAACAATGTGCTATAGTATAACACCCTGAGTATCTTATGTAAAATGTTGAATTGTAGATATCAGGCAACTTGAGCTGGACTTGGGGCACCTTGAGCCACCCAAAAAAAACACCTGGAATTTGCTATCTCAAGCATACCTTGGGTAAAATTACTTATTACTTTTTTTGCTTGAAAATTACCAAGCCAAAATATATAAACATGCCTAAATTTTCTATGTTAAATGAATTAATATTAAGGCTTATTTGTAATTTAAGGTTAATAATTTGAATGTCCAAGTCAAGTAAAGTGTGGCCCGGGTAATTGATATTTGGAGGAAGATTACATATTTATGAAATACACTTCATGCCATCTAAAATGCAGTATATGCCATGTATGTGGCATGCTACATTAAGTATTATAATATAATTAAAGGTTTATAAAATGTGATGGTATGCGTTTAACTAGTTATTGTTGTTCCATGGCCAGGCTCAAGGTGCCTCAAGTAAGCTGGCTCAAGGTTCCCCACATGCAAATTCCATATAAAAACATGTAGTGAGATACAGGTAAATCTTACTTATCTGCAATAAGGTCAATCTGTGGCATATATTTCTTAGTTCACACTGACAAATTAGTTACTGGATTCGACAAGTTATAAAGATATGAAGAATAACAATTTTGACTTGTTTATTACTCCGTGGTTACCGTAGTGAAAAGTGTAAATTCTGAATTAACACATTTTCCTGATAGGTAACTTGAAAAATTATCAGTGACTTAATTCTTTATCGCTAATGAGATCGTGCAAATCATTGCCATTAACAAGGTTAATGACACACCCACTGGCCTGCAGAGCCAATGGATCAAGGTACCCCACGGCTCAAGGTGCCCCACTCTCCCCTACACAGTGTTCATGATCATCATTGGTAGAATGACAGTAGACTCGTGACTGCTGTGCACTCGTTGGGTACAACAAGACATATATGTGTGAACTTCAGTCTATGAATTCAGTGACAAAATGCATGAATGTAGCTTGATACGATTGCAAATGCATGATTAAAAAAGTGGCAGATCATATTCCCGTCACTCTTAAAAATGATTTTAGACAAAACGATTGTTCCGCTGTGTCTACGGAAACTTTCGCTTGAAATCAGCCAAGATATTGTTTGTCCTTAGACATTACATGTGTTGTGTATAAGCTAACCAACATCATTGTTTGATATATACAATGATATATTGTCTATACGGACATACAATATTATTGCTGATTTTAAGCAAAATTTTGGATGGACACCAGTGAAACAATTATTGCATGAAACAGACAATATTCTCAAGAGTGACCAGAATCAATGGACACTATAATGAAGTGGTCATCTATTTCTGATGACGGTGGCTGAATGTCCTGCGATAACCACCAATGATTATTAGCCATTTTGAGTGGAGCAATCTTCACAGGAAATGTATTTATCCACGGCATGATTCGTCGTGAATCCAGTTAGTTAGCTTTACAGGAGGACAGACGACTTAGATGAATAATTTAGTTATCTGGCTCTTAGCAAAATATGACAATAGCTTACCTTCCGCCCACACCATGATTTATTAAGCTATTAATGTAAATATTTGTGTTGTGTTTCAGTGTATTAAATGAAGAAATAATGGCACCATAAATTCCTAAATTAATGGGAAAATTCTGTTAGATAAATTGGTCCCCTGCAGATATCGATAAAGAATTTGATGAATGAATCAAAATGCTAATGAAATATTATCTCTTACTTTATGAGATGTCACTCCATCTCGGAATATCCCATTCTGTTTAAAGAAAAGCCCAAGATAACAAAGATCATTTGTAACTGATGCAAGCATTATTGAATGAATGAATGAATGAAAGAATTCAATAATCAATTCAATCGTAGTTTCCACTGCTTGCTTAAAATGTGTGAGCTATGACACTTTTTAAAAAATAAACAGATAATATCAATAGAAATCATATTCGTAAAAAAAAATTGTATGTCATATTTTCCATACATCCAAAGGGATAAAGAAGGTGAGGCTTAAAGAAGGGCCCATCCATCAAATCAACCACATTTTAAGATTTATTTTGTATCTTATACACACTGAAACCTCATCATATGAGGTGATTGCATGGACAATTTTAAAGAGGTTTGATATGATATCTATTTTTTTTTC